>JAECWM010000002.1:7757500-8957500 GCA_018150695.1 Drosophila oshimai | reverse complement strand
ACCTTGCTTATCATTATCGGAGTGCTCAGGGGCCCCATATCTACATATACAGTGCGTGGCATAAGGGTAGCACCCTCTGTGTGATTAATGGCAGAACCTATTCGATGAGCGAGTGTACAAGTCACTTGGGGTGATTGCTACTAGCAATTACTTTATTTAATAGCACTCATTCAGCTTGGTGTCATGATCGCTTAATGATTAAATTAAATACGCAATTGGGTTGCTCAAAATAGCTGGAGTGTTTCGATGAATCAGTTGGAGTGGGTACTCAGTATTACTCGGAATTGATTCTATATTTAATTTCAGGTTTCTACACTTGTGATCGACACTGTCTTAACACAACAGACAGACAGACAGACAGTTCTTTTGACTTTCGTCAACTTTAACTGATATCTAGCGTTACGTTTGGACCTACTATTTTTATACAATTTTCGCCAGGCCCACGCGTAGTTTTTTTTTGACAAGGGCAAATCGCCTGACAGCGATAAATTTGCACTTTTCACTCGGACCTGCCGTCGCATACTTATGAGTAGTGTCGCACATAATGGAACAGTACTACCTGACCTGATGACGGTTTTTGGACTCTTTGTGTGACTTTATGGTCACATATCATGGCGGCGCGTAATTAACTCCGAGTGACGTGGATAATTTCCCGTTGCCGTCTGGGAACCACAAACAAACAGCTAAGAGCAAAAGAGTAACGCCCAATTAGACGGAATAAGCTCTGAAAACATAATTTGTTCACTTTTTCACTTGCTCAGAGCTCCAGGCACAGGCACACAACAATGTCGTTGGGGGCCCCCTCGCGAATCCGAAATGTTAATTTTAAAATGATTGTTTATGAAAATAAACGTGCCGGCGGGCCATGGAAGTACGAAAATAAATGCAAAGGCTAAAAATTCTGAAAACATTTTTTCAATTAGTTTGATCTCAATTGATTTTACCTTGAAAACGAATTCTCAATTCTAAAGAGAGAGAGAGGGGGAGGGGGAGAAAGGCAACCCCAGTGAAAAAAAATCAACAACAACAATGTAGCACTAGGAATCGCACTACGAGCACAAACAACAACTACACGCTATAGACAATAATTCGCACAGTTGTACAACAGAAACAGCAAATGCAAAAGCAAAAAGTTACGTGTGAGCCACCGGGCGGAAATACGAAATACAAATACAAAAAAAAGAGGGAAAACGCGAAAAGCCTCCCCTTTGCACCTCCCCCTTTTCCATATGGGTTATTTCCCCCCTTCGTGCACTTGAAATATCATAGAAAATCAGCAAACAGAAGCGGACAAATAGAGGAAAGGGGGCGCACTGTACTGTACGTTACGTACTAATCTTGCCATCAACAAGTGCAACAACAACAACAACAACACGAGCCACGCTTTTGTGGGTGGCTACGGCTAAAGCTTACGGAAATAGACAAAACTGTTGCAAGGCACTGAGAGAAAATGATCAGCTAGATTAGTGCTTTATATTTGTACCATGTAAACATTGTGTTTTATGGATCAAAGATCAGATAACCTATGATGTAAGATCATACAAATGATATGTTATTAAGCCATTAATCTTAACTTTTCTAGCCGTGATTAAGTGATAAATGGTTAGTTCAATAGAATTTAACTTTTTTGTATAGGTATATTTCTTTACTTTGATGTGTCATATTATTATATATCTTTCCTGAAGAAACTTATTAAAAAAATACCTTTTTTTACCTATTTTCAATGAAGTGATAAATGATAAACTAATAAATAAAAAGTGACAAATATTTATATGCCAAGAACACAACGCTTGAGGCTTAAGATACAAATATTTTTCAGTGATAAAATATAAAATTTCAAGTTGAGTGTTTATCACTAAATCGGTAATCTAATAGGAAATGCTAATAGTAACATTTTTCCTTGTGTATTTGCTTGCATGTGCGCCTTGTGCATCACGTGTTGTTTTTGGCTGACGGTTGTTGTTGTTGTTGTTAAGATCGTCATAGAGAGTGTCACTTCTGACTTTTACGCCGTCTCCTTGACACCCCCGCAACCCCCCCCTCTACCCATTGCCATTTGCAATTTTTGGCATGCAATCTTTAATAAGCCATATTATTGCTGGTGTTGCTGTCGTTTTTCCCATTTTCTCGCCGTTCGCTCAGTAGTGCGATTTCGTTTTTCTTTTTGCATTTCGCTTTTCCGCTGTTTGCGCTACTGCCTTTGTTTTTTTTTCAGCTATTCAAACTCAGCTTCTGAATAAAATCAATGCGAACGGAAGATGCCAAGTGCCAGCGCCGTGAGTCATAAATCAAAGCAATTGTTTACAATGAGGTAATCGCACCATGAAAACAAGCACATCGAATCCGCAACCGACAATGGTCAATTGCCACATAATGTCATTAAGAAAATACTCACAAAACAACGGCCGAACACTTACTTGTTGCTACTGTTTTGCGATTTTCGTGGCTTGTGTTTTGTTTCTTTGGTGAAAGGTGCCAAAAACCAAAGACAAAAGGTAACTACTATGGGCCAAAGTCTGTACACCAATAACGGTACAGTTAAAGCTTGCAGCAGGCGAGTAAGTGCAGCAGCTTCCCCATTTTCAGTAGTTTCCAATTCCGATTCCTATCACTTGTCAAGCGGCAACAACAACAACGGGTGAAACTATAGATACTGTAGTTTTCATTGAGCTTTACGTGCTCCACCACCCCCACTTGATACCCCTCCCCTTTATATAGAAACCCCCCTTACTACTCATCGACGACTCGCGTTGAATGAAATTAACTCTGTTTTCGTATGCGGCTGTCGTTCTGGAATTCAAAGCGCTAAAAAGGTCAGCTGCAACTACGTAAGGTCTTGCCCTCTACAATTAATCAAACATTTACAGCAACAACAATTATGGAGGTAAAGTAGAGCCTCTATTTATCGATCGTTATAACTTGTAAGAGCCACGTGTTGTGGGGTTAATAAGTCACGCAACCAAAGATTTTTCCTTTGGAATTTAGTCTACTTTTTTGTAAACTTATCTATCATCGTGAAATGTATAAAAAAAATATTTAAACGACATATCATAGTAGGCTGCTTAATATTGATTTGGTTTTGACGTTACCTAGCCTTAAGTAGTTAGTTTTATAATGAAAGTTCATCGAGGAGCTTATCATATTCAATATTAATTCCAGTTACAAACAAGTCAAGAAGCGGGAAATTCGACCCACTGAAGTTCTACTGTATATAAATTGATACCCACACACTGGGCGCCCAATGTAAGTATTATTAGATCAAATTGAATTCCAGAAGCCACGAGTTACTATCGCTTTGAAGAGAGGGTGGGGGTGGGCTGGGTAGGGGCTAGGAAAGAGTGGGAGACTATGGGGAGTGTCATTGCGCCCTGCACTTGTCTTTGGCTCTTCAGTTGCTGTCGCTTTCCCCTCTTTGTTGTTGCTGCTGTCTTCTCCACTGACAAAAGCGTGGCACACATTTGTCAGCTTGCGCCTCCTTGTCGGGAGTTGAGTTCTCCACTGGCAACTGGCAACTGGCTACTGGCTGACTCCCGATCCCCTCTCCATTCCGTCATTAACTACTGTCTCGCTCCAGCAGCGCACGACCTGAAAAACTCTTGTTTTCCGAGCGGTGTGTGTGTGTTTGTTTGGCTGTTTGCTTATTATAGCGCGAGCGGAGCAACAAATGTTGGCAACATTTACACAAAAATTGTTTGAACAATTGCTGTCTGTCTGCGAAACAAAAGGCGCCCACCTACACCTAGTTACAGCCCCTGTCCCTTTGCCCCCGACCCAAGAGTCACAACAAAAATTATGATAATAATGAGACAGCAATTGTTTAAAAATAAAATTAATTTCCATGCGCCGCCGTCCTCGCGTATGGTAATCGTAAATTGCCGCTGAAGAGCGTAGAACATTTGAGATACACTTCAAAAAAGCGGAATCTCCGATGTATTTATAGTTGTGTAAACAAAACAAAGGCTTTTTATCCGTGGCATGGAGAATGGAATGCAGCGAACAAAGACTGGGGGCTGCCATATAGATTACCGTGCCGAAACTCCTCCCTGAAAACCGGAGGACTGCAAGAGGGCAGCCAAAGTCCCAATAAGCCGCTTTTCGGCCTGATATACTTTTGTACTCGGTACGACGCCGCCTCTCTTATCATCGGTCACGCAAAATGTGACTCAGCACGGGGAGCAAAACAAAAAGACTCGTAAACAGAAACGTGGCAAAGGGCGATTCGTGCCCATTCACCGCCCAGTGGGTGGTGACTACTCCGTAGTGAAACGGGTGAAATTCCCACAAAAGAAGAATGGTGCCAAATGTAGATGCAGATGCAGATGCTGATGCCATGTGTCCGACAAAGAGCAGAAGAAGCAGCCGCAGACACGAGCAAAACAAAGTAGCCGATAACGCACTAAACGATGCCTTTCATGGGTACACTTCTCCTCCTGATAAGACCCCTTATGGAGCACGGAGTGCGGCACATACGGATTGGAATACGGAGCACAGAGCACAGAACACAAAACACAGAGGGAACTAGAGGCTGCACTCTAAGCAGCGAACAAAGACAAGAAAGAAAGGTGAACACACGTATACTAGAACTACTTTTATATAGGCTACGTTTATGCGCACACTCTAATTGCAAACAAACATCTTCTTAATGACACATCTTGGTGTTACATTTTCCTATTTGCTAGTAATTTAGACACAATGACTACGGCTATATTTAATCATGAATAGAACCATATAACTCGCCCAAGGGAGTAAACACTCTGTTATAAGGGCATTGGTAGGAGTACACAAACAATAGACGGTTATTGCGAAATAATCATAGACCCCACCATTCTGTTCTAGGTGAAACTAATCTATGTAACCCTTCATTTTTGTTTTCCTATTTGCAAGGCAATGAGTCAGAATTGGTTTACAAATATTAGATCACAAAGACTATTACTCAAATGCTTGCGAATCATTACATGACAAAAAGCATGATTAATGGTATCATTTTATTATGTATTTAAAAACACAAACATGAAACTTTGTTCGTAAAGATATTTTCCAGTTTTAAACTAGCGCATAAACGTAGTTGGATACATAACATATCTCCCCCTTCCCCTCAATCATCTGGTGAGTTGTACTACAGAATCCGTTATTTCATTGCAACTTACCACGACATTTACCGTTGAACTCAGATGCTGGGCAATCCGGTTGAGAAACTTCCTGAAGGACGAACGGCGGAGAGCACGTGCCCGCTTGTTGTTGTTGTTGTTGCTGCTGCTACTGTTGTTGGTATTCCCATTGCTGGCGGTGGTGTTGTTGTTGGCATTGCTGTTGTTGTTTGGAGCCTCGTAGCTGCTCAGCGAGACAATACTGCCGCTCCTTCCCCTCCCCCCGCTCACGCACGACGAGATGGCCGTGTGGCTGCCACGTCGCTCACCGTTATCCTTGCCGCTTCCGGATTCCGCTCCCGAGGACGACGACGTAACGGCTGCCGTCTTGAACTTTCGCGACCAACGGAAGGGATTGCGTGGCATGGAGAAGGCGCGCCGAATCTTTTTGGCGGCATTCGTCGCCGTTGCTGCTCCCGTTGTTGTAGCTCCTGCTGTTGTTGTTGTTGTTGTGTGGGTGGTGGCGTCGCCCTCGCTCTGCTCTCTTCGCTCCTTTGTTGTGCCCATGTTCTCGCTCTCGCTGTCTCGCTCGCACACTCGACACACCGATTTTCGTCACATATATGTATATATTTACGTATTCACGTTTGAATTGCACTGGCGTAGGACGATTGTTGTTGCTGTACTTAACTAACTAGCTCGAATTGACCTTTTAGCAGTGATTTTTCCGCTCTCGCTAATGCACTTTTTCCGATTTTCGCCTGCTTGGTTTTTCTTGTGTCTGCCTCCGCCTCTCTTTCTGCGCTGCTTCTTCTTCTTCTTCTTCCTCGCTGACCCACTCCGCGGACTCTTTTGCTTTTTCGTATGCAAATACTTTCACTTTTGGCGGCGTCGGTTCGCTGCAGACAAAGTGATCGATTGGGGATCGCGCGCTCTAACTGTTTTTTTTGGGGCCGCTGCGGACGGTCAGCGCAGGTTTTCAGTTAGTATTATTAACCGACTAGAGCTGGAACTAGAGCTGAAAGAAATATCGATGTACATCGATACATCGGTACTGTGGATATTTCCAGTGCTGTGTTACATCAGGCACCAGAGCTGCCAGCAATCGGTCGTCTCTTATAGCTGGACATCCAAAAATAGCTAAATTGTTTTAATAATAGAAAAGTAAATAGCCGATATTTATTAATTCTCCCACTTAAGTAGGGCATCGATTCTTTCGGCGGTCGTGTCGAAAAATTTCGCACTAGGTGCACCATGGCTTAAATTCAGTGACATAAAATTTATTTTTTAGAAATGCTTTAAAATTGCAAATTTGTTTTGTGAAAAAGCCAAAATAAAAATATGCTTTTGCCAAATTGAGGGGCTTTCAGTTGTGGGTCATGTAAAATAGCCAGATCTGGCCAAAAAATAGCTAAGTTGGTAACACAGAATATCACCGGTAAATAAGTGGAGTAGAGCTGTAAAAACTATCGATGGCACCATCGATAGTATCGATGGTTGTGCTTCGGCCGCCACCATCGACATTTTTTGAAAAAAAAAAAAATACACATCACTTGGATTGCAGAGGAAACGTGGTACGCTCATTTTTAATATTGGAAAACTAAAAATCGCTTTAGCCAAATACAGTAAATAAGCTACCATTTATAAACAAAAACTGGTTCCTCACACAAAAAATGTGATTTAATCCTGCCAAATAATATTATAATAAATAAAGGTCTCACTTGAATTTAAACTTATATTACTTATTGAATTTAAAAGTAATTTGCTTAATATCATTATTTCCAAAAAATAATTTTGCTGCGGGAGTTCCTCTAATATATTCGTTTTTGCATGAATACCCATATTATTTTTTTTATTTAGTTCTGAGCGATATTATTGCGATAGTATCGATGTACATCCCCCAAAAATAAAAAAAAAGATCGATGGAGCTAAAACCGATATTTTTGCAGCTCTACAAGACAGCCAGATCTGGTTAAAAAATAGCTAAGCTGGTAACACTAAATATCACTGGTAAATAAGTAGATGTGGCGTTACCATATCGATGAAATAAGTGGTTAGCTGACAATAGATCACTGCCACGAACTTCCTTTGTGTGCCTACGTAAGAGGCTTACGTTTTATTTTAAAAGAGTAACATACTTTTTGTTGAAACGCAGTTTGGTCTACATAAAATTGACACATAATTTACATGCATATAAAAAACGAAACGAAGTTTAATTTTTTTATAAAATTAATGCTTTTTTCACATGGGTGCTTGTCTATTATTTTGCTTTTTAACATCTATAAATTTCAACACAATGTAGTGATGTTAAGCCTTACGAACTAAAGTAAACTTTAACGATTTCATCTGAAACTTAAATGTAAAGCAAAATATTTTAAAACTAGATTTATAACTAAGTAAATAAATATATTACCCTTGATGTTTTTTTAAAAATTCTTTGGCTTTTGCTTTTCCCTCGGGAGAATCCATACAGCGTCGCCCTTGCAATGATAACTCAATTTACCCTCCAACCTGAGCACTCATTGCTCACTTTTCTCTCTGCTCGCAGGAAGCTCTGCTGGGAAAAAAATTAGCACATCCTCAGAGCAGATAAACGCATCTTTAGACGTCCCCTGCCCCTCCTTCAATGGTATCACCCCCGCGATTCAGTGGTATCCCTTCGCACAGAGAGCGGCCCAATTAGTGCTGCAGTAGGCATTTCGAATCCGTGCCCACAAATCGGCTAAGCCACTGCCACTGAGAGCCCAGAGTCCCAATTCCTGGCTAAATGTTGACAAATACCACACCTACGATACAAATAAAACTGCTACAGAAGTACCACCTAAAAACGGGCACAACCGGAACGACTTAATTTTCACAAATTTACAGAAACAGAAATAGAGCTGGAAATGTAAATGTAAATGGAAACATAGCAAGATATCGCGACGCCGCCACTGAAGCTGTGGGTTTGCTCCTGCCGAGCGAATCCAACGCGAGAAGGGTCCCCGTCTCATTCGGAGTAGCCAGAGTCCTGCAGCTCACTCGAAACCGCCACTCACCGTGGCTAATTGCCCATCAATAAAGGTCCTGGCTGTGAACTGTGAACTGTGAGCAGGAATTCCTCCGAAACCGAAACAGAAACAGAACCCAGAGTCTTCCGTTCTCCGCGCTCCTCTCTTCTTTCGTCGCATCTTCCAGACCAAATCAAGCAGGAAATCTCAGCCTGCGATGCATGCCGAGCAACCAAAATATTATGGTGTGCCCCGCTGTTCTCGCACAGTCAGCGCGAATTTGCTGCGGTGAGTCGATGCTGTTTTCAGGACCTTCTTCTCAGTCTCTGTTTCTGTCTCCCTTTGCTCCTTTGGTGGCACTGTGTCCTGTCGTCGTTGTTTTTCCGTGATTTGACATGTCTGTTAGCAGGATGCCTGACCCTGAGCCGAGTTCCACTTTGATGTGATTCGTCAGTGCGGTGGACTACTGCTACTGCTCTCTCCCAGGACTCCCTCGGCCAGTGTCCTATGACCCTGCAGTCTGCGGCTTTCCAGCAGCGTTTGTTGGCGAATCTGACCCCGATCCCCTGCTGCTCCTCCTACTCCTTCGCCCTTTTCTTCATCCGAATCCAAGTCGGAATCGGAATTGGTCACAGCTTCAATTGGATTGCCTCGGAGACAGGACCGCAATGCGCTGTATTTATAGTAAACGTGTCCGATTGATTTGGCCACCCGTGGGGAGTCGGTCACAGATACAGATACAGATGCCGATGCCTCAATTTGCATCTATCAAATGGCTTCCTTCACCATAAAAAATATCCCTCAAGATGGTCATTAATGTGAAGTCCTTTGATGTTAACAAGCCTCTTATTCTAGATTTAAACTTTGAGATTGAAACATCACATAAAGTGGTCATATGTATTTGTATTAGGTTTTTATGATAAAAAGTATTGTTCTTGAGACATTGTCAACAATCTTAAGGTGCACATTTGAGTTTTTCTTCTTTCAATAAAAAGGGTTAAATAGTTGTTTTTTAGTTAATGTTTACAATTATTTAATTTGTAGCTCACCAAAAATTTGAAAGTTACAAAATTAAATGTAATACATATAACACGCTTTTAGAACCTAATATTTTATGATCATGTTTATTCTAGTGATAAAATGTAAAAAATATAATAATTGAGATGACATCGGATACAAGATACATTAAGAACAAATGCAGGGTTCAAAGCATTTGTTCTTAATGTATCCCTGTGTGATTTATGAATATTAGCCATTTTTTATCAAATCGTGTTGTTTAAATATTTTTGGAAGTTATAATTAACACAATCACTTATGCTTATTATGATCTCTTATACTTCTGTTGACGTCCTCATTGAAAAGTAGTTCCCTGGAACAGTTTTCAAAAAGTCCGGACCATCCAAAAACGCGGTCCTAAAAAAGAAACCGCTAATCATTGGGCCAAACAATGGGCGGACAATCGCTCACCTAATTATTTGGCCCGATTGTGAGGAACGGCCTCTCGGCTCGTGGACGCTTTTTGTGGCCTCTTTTTGTTCCTACAAAAAGCGAGCCAATTTTTTCTTTCTGGGCCACTTTGTTGCTCTTTTTATGAGTTTTTTCCATTGTCATTTTTTCCCGGGCTGTCTGTCTGTCTGTCTCGAGGGTTTCGATCCTCGATGCCTGCCCTACAAACCTCCTAATTACGGCAGTTAGTCGTTGTGCGTTGTGCGGACATTGGGACTTTCAGACGGACATCCGTTTATTGCACGCTCGCATTTCCACTAAAAATTGGGCCGAGAAAAAAAAAACTAGGTAGGACTTGCGGGGCAAACGCGCCTTTTTATTGGTGCACCTTCGGCGGAACGGAACCGCAGGACAACGCAGGATGACAAGGATGCTGGATGAGGCAGGGAAATTTAGGACGACCTCGCTGCATTAGAAAACTAGATCAGTTTTTTGTTCTGTCGGCCCGATTTTTGTGCCCTGCTCTCTTTATGCTTTATGGTTTATGGTCTCGTTTCCATTTCCATTTCCACTTCCATTTCATATTTCATTTCCATTTCCCGCTCCTTTGTTACGGATGAAATGATGGTATATGCAGATTTTTATGGGTCCAAGGACCTACATAGTTCGCGGAACGGGAGTGTCCTGCCGCGAGGACCTTAGCAGCGGTCTACTTAGGAAAGTAGATCACGTTTTTTGTTCCCATTGTCCGCTTTTTTCGCTGCGCTAGTTTTTTTCCCCGAACGCAGCGAACTGCTCTAATTTTTTAATTCTTCACGGGTTTTTATTGGGCTCCTGGAAAAACGTGGACAAGCCGGACAAGGTTAGCGCTCTACTTACCTGTAACTGTAATGTAATTGTGGCCATAACTCGCACTGCTCTCGTTTTTAAGATCCATTTGTCTGCAGAGGCATTCACGTTTTTATGAGGTAAGCGTAAAATATTTCAGTTTGTTTGTGTCTCCGTTCTGCAATTGACAATTATTGGAAATTTCAGCTTCGATTGGCCCTTCTTCCCTCGGGGGAAATGAATAGGTTGTGCCATAAAAATCCAAGGGATTCAATGTTATTCTGTACAACATGAGGCAATAGTTTGCCTAAACTTTCACCAAGGGCTTTTTTATGTCTCCAACATGAGTGCTGCTAATTCGTAGATGGCCCGACAACATTTCTCTGAGCTAAATCAGTTTTTTATGATGTTTGTTAGAAAATTAAAATACTTATGCTATACGCTTCCCAGACATTTTATGGCTATTTGAGTGCGGAGAGTAAAATTCTGTCTTAAGTGGAGGATAAAAACCACCACATTTATTCGGGGGATGATGTGCCCTAATACCTCCCCACAAGAAATGGGATGAATCTATATGTAAAGAGAAGTTCAATATAAGAAAAGTAAGGAGGAGTTCTAAATTAGTATTTAAACATAACTTTTTATTTAAAAAATTGGTTGTCATAATGTTTACTTTATTTAGCTTATTTAAATTTACAGTGCAGTTAATTCTTCAAATAGTTAAAGCTAAGAAAATACACAACTTAACAACTTAATAGTGCAAAAAAACAAGGCAATCCTTGACTGGCACTTTGCCCATGAATAGGGCTTTAAGGACTCTCTCTGAATCACTTACTCAGCCCATCCTATCCCTCCCATTGCAATCATCATAAATTGTTGGCCTTTTTGTTGTAATTGTTTTATTACAGAAATTACTCAATCATCAAGCATAATTCCCTCGTTGTTTTATTGCCAATTTTTGCACTGCCTTGCCTTTTTCGCCGCCTTTTGCGAATTCTCGCTGGCATCGCAGGACAATTCCTTCGGTTCGGCTGTGTTTGCCATTTACTTCCCATGATGACGGGCATAATCAGCGAGATCGGCGCTTTGTGAGTGCAGAATGTGCAATAAAGCAGGACAAACGCAGGGAGGGATTCGCTTCCAAGTATTCAAGCATTCAAGCCGGGGAAATGCGAAAGTGTTTGCAGATCGGGGATTGAGTTGAGTTAAGACCAGGGGTACCTGCTTCTGGAGTCCAGACACTTTCGCCTAACCCAACCGATCGCCATAAAGGGTATTTACTGTCGCTTGACGACTTAACCCAGAGGTCCATTCCACTCCGCACACAGAGTCAAAGACAAAGGCTGCAGGGGTGCACAATAGGCAAGGTTGTAGGTTGTGGGTTGAAGGCTTGTCTGGGCCTTTTCCAGGTCACTGTTCTTGGTTTCTGGTACTCGGAGCGGGAGTAGGTAGATCCTCCGACCAGCCAGCGAGTTAATGCCCATGCAAATAGCGGCGCAATATAACCCAATAATTTTAACTAACTCGCAGGAGCAAGAAGGATGTTCGGTTACCCGGTACTGCATAACAATGGATCTGGAACGGGAACTGGGACAGATCGAAAGATTGAAGGTTCCTCGCTGCTTGGGCCTTGTTAATCCCTTTTCCATCAGCCATCAGCCAGATTATTAGTCAATTTTCGCTTTCGTCCTTTACTCTCTCCTCCCTTCAGCTTTTCACTTTCGAGTTAGATTTTATTGCAGCATCTTGAACAATCAACGGAGTTTGGTAACACGCTGTGCTCTACTTTCTGGCTTCAATTGAGCGGAATTAAGCGGAATTCCTTGGTCGAAAGTAAGGAACCCTGACTAGCGACCAAACCAGAAGAACCACCGGGTTGCGAAGTCAGGGGATTCCGGCTATCCCTATCCTATCTCTCGATTTGTTTATTTGTTTGCTGGGATTAGCCGAGGGCTTGACTTGGAACCCAGTCCCAGAGTCCCCGATTGCCTGAGTCCCTGAATCCCAATCCCCGATCCCATTTGGTATTTTCATTAGAAAGTCATAAAAACACATAATAATGATGTCGAAGGGATTAGGTGCACCCACTATGCACATGTAAATGTAAAGCAGGCAGCGTAATTAACGGACTAGCGAACTGGGTTATTTTTTGCGCTGACTTGACCCTAATCCCCGAGCTTAACCCGTTTGATCCACAGCAGGTATACTGTACTACGCTGACCTCCCTGCCCCAACTTGCGCAAGTGTGGTGGAGAGGACCAAAAGGACACTCTCTCCCGGTACAGTTGCCTCTGGGCATGATTATATCATCATAATAAATGTTTTGCCAAACGGAACCCAAAACTTTTCAAATTAAGTCCCGTTCCCAGCAACTGCGTCCCGTTATAATCTCGCTGTGGGTGGGGTCTGCCTCCCCCTCTCTCCCTCTCTTTTTTTGGGGTAAATAAAGTTCGGAAGCCCAGTGTGAGGCTGTTAAACGTGCGGCATAATATTAAGACTTCATAAAAGCGCAAATAATTCGCTGGCTGACTGGCAATCGATAAATATATGTACATCCAGGGGATACCAGGGGATGTATCCCTGTATATATAGCACCCGAGCACCCGCCTGAGCGGCATTATGCCATATCATTCTTGATGAAGCCGATAAAATCCCATTATTAAGGGGGCCGCCCGTCCCGCTCGCTCCTGTGGCGCTGCCGCCTGCGGACAGGCGAGACAAAAGATTCGCTCATCCGCTATGAATACCAAATCTGCGCTCTTCCTTTAAAGAGAGAGAGCTCCATGCTCCTCCGCCTTCCACTTTCTACTTTCCGCTTTGTTCCTGCCTCGTAATCGCCGCTCAGCATCGCCTCTCAGCGCTCTCTGCACCGCAAGATTAGCACCCTGCTGTCCCGCTCGCACCCGAATGACAGTCTCCGATTGGCTGTTCCTCGGGCGGCGGCCATTTGCCTGCGGAGCGCGGCGGTATAAAAGGGAGCGGGGTGGCAGAGAGCGGCACACTCGAACTGTGAACGTTGCACAGTCAACAACTGCCTCTCGAACTCTAGCTCCATATCGATCTACCTACTCACTCGCCGCGAAAGATGCACGGATACCGGACCTACAACATGGAGAGCCACCACGCCCACCACGACGCCAGCCCCGTGGACCAGAAGCCCCTGGTGGTGGACCTCATGGGTGGCCAGTACGGCAAGCCCCAGACGCCTCCCCCCTCCCCAAATGGTAGGTTCAATCAAAAACTCTTTACGTTTGGCAAGTTACTTACTCTCACCTTTCCCCTTCTCAAACAGAATGCCTATCCAGCCCGGACAACTCCCTGAACGGCAGCCGCGGCTCAGAGATTCCCGCTGACCCGTCGGTCCGTCGCTATCGCACCGCCTTCACCCGGGACCAGTTGGGCCGCCTCGAGAAGGAGTTCTACAAGGAGAACTACGTCTCCAGGCCCCGTCGCTGCGAGTTAGCCGCCCAGCTGAACCTCCCGGAGAGCACCATCAAGGTGTGGTTCCAGAACCGCCGCATGAAGGACAAGCGCCAGCGCATCGCCGTCGCCTGGCCGTACGCCGCCGTCTACTCCGACCCCGCCTTCGCCGCCTCCATCCTCCAGGCCGCCGCCAACTCCGTGGGCATGCCCTATCCTCCGTTCGCCGCCGCTGCCGCCGCCACGAACCCGCTGATGGGTTCTGGAATGCCGCCGATGGCCATGCCCTCGATGCAGGCCATGCAGATGCCAGGACACTCTGCCCACGGACCCAGTCCCTACGGACAGTACCGCTACACACCGTACCACATTCCCGCCCGCCCCGCTCCACCCCATCCCGCTGGCCCTCATATGCACCCGCACATGATGGGAACCAGTGCGGCCGCCTCCTCCTCGATGGGCTACTCCGGACCCCTGCTGGGAGCCATGTCCTCCGCCCAGTGCTACCCGGGACTGAGTGCTCCGAAGGTACAGACTCCGCCGCTGGACCTTCAGTCCTCCTCCTCGCCGCACTCCTCCACGCTGTCCCTGTCGCCAGTGGGCTCCGACCACTCGAAGGTGTTCGACCGCAGTCCAGTGCCAGTGCCAGCTCCTGCTCCACTCACCACCACGAGTCCGCTGCCCGCTCCCGGACTCCTGATGCCCAGCTCCAAGCGCCCCGCCTCCGACATGTCGCCCCCGCTCTCCACAACCGTGATTGCGGAGCCCAAGCCGAAGCTCTTCAAGCCCTACAAGACTGAGGCATAACTACCATAAGCTTCCCTAGCTCGACTCCCCAAAGATTGTACAAACTAGCCTTAGTTCACCCACTATTTATTCCCGGAGATTGTACCATACTGTAAATGTAAATGTAAATGTTAATGTAAAGTAGCTAATGTAGTGCTAATTAAGACACGGAATCAGAAATAAATGATGAACCATCTCAAAATTATATGACACGTATTTTGCACTCACTACCTGGACGACAGAGAGTTACCTGGGTCGCTTTTATGGACCTGGCTGACTGGATTAGCCGTGGAGAAACCTGGCAGGGACAGCTGTTGTTGCGACCTTCGTGTTCAGGGAAACTGTGGCAAATCGAGGGGCAGAGCGTGCCGTGGAGTGTCCTTCGGAGTGGCCACCCACAATCACGATGCCCCAGCAGGAAGGGAAAACGACATCCACGGGGGTTTGGCACAAGCCAATGGCTTATTAATGCGATTGAATCGGAGGAATCGGAGGGAGGCGACCACCCCGCTGGGCAGTAACCTTGGCCATCAGTTGGGCCCACTCCCTGCCACGCGTCAGGTTGTCAAATTGCATTGCAGGCGGAATCAATTCCATTTCGGTGTCCTCGTCCTCGGATTGGGCTCGGCTAATTAATTGTCACCTCACCCGTTGAGCTGTGTCCCTGTGTCCCTGGACCTTATGTTTGTTTTCTCCTCTCCTGCGACAGACGACACACAATTGTCATAATTGAGAAATCATCAGGATCAACAAGGATAAATAAGGTGAGCAGTGAGGAGCACAATCAAATCCCGATTTAATTGCCGAGCAAAACATGTGTTTCAATTGCTCAACGTGGCTCAAAGGGGTGTCAATTGCCCATAATCCCGCAGCTAAAAAACCGGAGTCAGCAAGAGATACGAGACACAAGGATACACAAGGAGAAAGTCACCCCTGATATCTAATTGAGCGCCTGGCATCAAAACATGTTTTGACACTTGCCTGGCAAGGCATAAAAAATGGTCCGTGAAGTGTTATCCTTGGCGCACCCCTTTTCCCGGATGCTCCTAGTGTTCTGCTGGTGGTTTCCCCTCGCTTGGGGGATGCACACACAAGTGGCAGCATTTTATGATTTGATAATAAAGATACGCTGGGCCCAAGGGAATGCCCCGGCGGATTCGGATACAGTAAATTAAAAAATAGCGAACAGCAAATCTCTGCAGGATTGCCGCAGCGGAAGGAGAATCCAATTGCTGGGTGGTTGTAGCGCAGGTTGATAATTAATCATGTGGGGATTAGGGATTAGGCCTGTTGAAATACAGAAATCATCAAGTTGTTTATGGCAGAATTATGCGACAAGCTGCCGAAATGGCTGACAAGAGGATTAGGTCGTCCAGGGAGCAGCTGGGGCACTCTATACGTACACCCCAATCCCTACCAGCAGCAGCAGCAGCAGCTGCTTTTCCGGCGGCATAAAAGAGTTAACTGACTTCGAGTCGGGGAGTAAATGCGATATTATTATCAATTAGGCGAACGTCTCTAATTCGGGATTGTCTCAGCTGGATAAGTCAGATATTTCCGCCGTTTATGATGGGAGCAATCAATAGATACAGTCATGAATGGTGGCCACTTCATCCGAAGTTCTCCCACGTCTGCCTCACAGAAAAAACAATGCATTATTCAACAGCATAAATCCAAGGCTCACCGTATGACCGTATGATGTGCAAACAAAATTAAGTTTTATTGGGGCGTGATGAGTGGGGATCTAGGAACCAGGGATTGCTTTCTGTTTCAGTTTCTGTTTCTGATTTCTTTTAATGGTGAATTAGCACCTCTGAATTGGCCGTTTATGGCCTCTGCTCCTCTCGGTTTCTCAGTTTCCAGCTGCAAAGCCGACAAAAGGCAGCTTTTGTGGCCAAGACGACCGCAATTCGGGCTCTCCATCTCCATCGATTTATGAGCTACGAATTTCACACCAACTCAATGAACATAAAGTGATCATCAGAGGAGGAGGCAGATCTTGGCCTGTCCACGGCGAGATCTAAGATCTGTGTTATCCAATCTGGAAACTGGAATCTGGAGAGAGATTCCCAGTCCCAGAGATGGACTCTCCACTCAGCTGAGAGCGCTAAACGAAGTCGAAAATGCTTTATGGCCCTGCTGGTGAGGGGTTTTGCAATCAATGCCAGCGGATGAATAAACATCTTTGTAAAATGATGATGCCAGCACTGAAATAATTTCACACGTTTCTCGCACACACAGCATTTGTGTTTAAGTCGGATGGATACTATATATGCGTCATGTGTCCATATCTTTAGCATGTATCCACGCATGTTTGCCAATTTGCACGCTGTCCATTAACGGACCATGCGCCGTTTATCGGATTCGGATTCTCATTCGGATTCAGTCCATCATTTTCATGGACATTAACGGACTGATAATCGCGACAATCAAATTGTGTTTAGCCAACATTTCCATATGGGGGTGAGTCCGTTGCAATTGGTCAGGGTTCACTGTAAATGGGCCTGCTAACTGGGAAGGGAAGGGTCCGAATCAATTGCCCTGATGGATGCTGCGGCTGTCTGAAAGTTGCAGCTTCGGAGGGGCAGGGGCTTCGGAGGCTATAAATCTGCTGGCCAGATAATGAAACTAGAATGATTGCGGCAATCACTGGTGTGGCCTGCGGAAGAGGTCCTCTGCGCATGTCCCGGCACACTGGGCTCACATAGCGATAGATACAGATACATAGGGCACTTTACATTATGTAGCCACTAGCAAGGACTGCCGATTACCGATTCCGCAGTTCAGAATTCCAGATCCTGCGCACGACGTGTCAACTTTATTGCGGTTTGACTTTCCGCGGCCCCTCAAAACCCAAACTCAAACCTGGAATTTTAGACACCCCTGGACTGAGACCCTGCATTTCTGCCATGATTTACAATTCTCGTTTTTCGCGTTATTTTTTTAGGGCTTTAATGACGGCTGTAAAGCCACAGGACTCAGGCCCAGGTCCTGTGAGCGAGAGCAGGAGGACTGTCCACATTTCGCGCACTGATTCTAAAAAATGAAATCATTTTTTCTCGAATTTCACAGGACTCTTTGTTTAGCACAGTCCCTCGTCCTTTTTTGCGCTGTCCATTTGAGTTTTTTCGGACTGCGGTGCTTACCTACGCGATGTTTTATGGCGGAGATGATATTCGCCGGGGCTTGGTTCCGTTTTTTAGGCCATAAAAATTAGGCGGCATAAAAAAACTGCATTGGAATTCTAGTTCTAGTTTCAGGTTTTTAGGTTTCCAGGTTTCTGCCAGCCCGTAGAAATTCGCATTTCGCGGAATTCGGAAGCGGAACAGAATGATCCTGAGGATCCTGGGCGACCTTGCCTTCTTGCAAAAGGACCGTAAAAAGATTGACTCGCTGCGGTAGATTTTTTAAAAGTGACTTTCCGGCGGTCCTGATCTGGGTTCAAATCGTAAAAAGCAGAACAGCAACTGCAAATGATCTGTTAATGGGCGAGGCTAAAAAAGTAAGTCACAAAGTCACAAGGTTATCCTGGGAATTGGCTTGGTTGAGGATGTGTCAGCTACTAGGAAACCCACAGGACTCTGGGAGAGCGGTGCGATCACTTCAAAGCTCCCACCGCCCGAAGGATTCCCCCGAAGATCCCCCTTTGAAGCAAACCGCTGGACACAAAAACCAAAGTGACATGCAAATTAGTCTCAAATCAGATTAATTGTGCCAGTGGTCACGCCCATTAGGGGATGCCTGACCTTGTCGCCCCCCTCCTCCTTGCATTTTATTTGGTGGCAGGAACCACCACAATCCACAATCTACGATCCGAAGCAGTGACCTTCGACCTGCTTTATTGTGCGATTTTTTCTTGTTTTTCACAGGCCATTTGCGTTCGCTTTTGATGTCCTGACGCCCTGCTGTCCTGCTGTCCTTTGTCGGCTCTTCGTCCTTTTTAGCATGCTAAAAATCGGCAGATCGAAAATCCGCGCATTCTTAGCAGGAATTTGAGTGGGATTAGGTATTCGTTTATGGCCCACGCCCTCAATCCTCCATAAAACGCTAAGCGCTTTCCGTTAATGCATCTCTGCATATCTGACAGATACAGATTCAACTTTATAATAGTATTATATAGTATTAAAAATGGCCGACTGTTTCTAGAGATCCCCATTGGCAGCTGGTCCCCATCTTGCATCCGGAATTCCGTTCTAAGGGGAGGCCAGAAATATCCCATGGATGCCATCAATTAGCATACAATTAAAGAATGCTTAAACAGGGAAATCGACTCGAGTTCCGAGTTCCAAATGGCTTCTGGCCACAGATGCGGCCGCAGAGATACATTTGTAGCTTGTATCTCCAAGTGGCATGCAGCAGATCAAAGCGACGACAACATAATTGCTGCTTCACTTCACAGTTCTCAGGCACTTGAGATTAAGATGCATCCCCCCTTATCGATCTCGTTTGAGTATCTTTTTTATGTCTGACTGGTGACTGGTGGTGGGCTGGCGCCTGCTAATTGGTATCCCTTCGCTGGGCGATCCTTTGGGTAGCCACTTGAGGCCAGGTCCTGCGGAAGTCCCTCCACTTCCTGGTGTCCTTGAGAGGGGATCTAAATCGGGATCTGGATCTGGATCTGCGGCAGTGTCACAAGTCAGTAACGATAAGCGGCGATACCTGCGAGAAGTCCGAGACTAATCCACAAATATTGTCAACTCTTTGGCTCTAATCTGCGGGCTAATCACTTCCCTGAAATGCATAATTGTGCCGCGGCTTTTGATACGCTCTTTCCAAGGGTTCCCAAGGGAAGAGGAACCGCAGCCAAGTGGCACTGAGATTGGCAAATCCGCGTCTACACAATGCGCGGAGAATGGACAACAAGTAGCGGCGAATTAGCAATCCTATCATGCTTTTATGGCCAGTCCAGTTCACTTGAATCCAGGACCGAGGACCTAGGACCCAAGAACAGGACAACCCCTTTAGGGCGATAATCCTTCTAAATGTTTGCATTAATTTCGAGGCGTAAACGGATTAGGGCGTGCTCGCTGGGCGGAACCCGCAGCAGAAACCACGGAGGACCGAGGACCTCTGACCTGACCCCTCTAATCCTTTCGCATTTGCAACTGACTTCTGGACTGAATCCGCCCCTAATCCTTTGCCTCTGCCTGCGCCTCGAGCCTAAAGAAGACTCCTCGCGAAGTCCAGTAACCGGATTAACTGCGATTACCCCAGATGATCCGCAGAAAGTCAATCAGCAGAGTCAACTAAACGCTGAACTGGGCTGCGTCCTCAATCCTCAATCCTTTCGCCCCCTTCTGTCTGTTTGTTTGTTTGTTTTCTCTGACGTTTGTTTTGAGAATTTGAGAAAATCTGGCAATTAAGTTGCTGAATTGGATGCGCGGGGGCGTGTGCAGCAAATCCTTTAGCCATACCTGTCCATGTCCCTCGCTTCCAAGGCTGCAAAGTCAAGAAGTCAACAGCAAGGTAGTTTTCCTTTGTACTAAGGATGCGTTTTTTAGCCGTAACTCGCTTTTTCTTCTGCCAAATTGCGGAGATGATGCGGGGATTATGCGCTGATTGCGTGCAATTACGGACATCCTGCGAGGCTGCCAGCGAAACTTCCCGCTAAATCCTTTCAACATCCTGCAGAACCCCTTTGTCTCAGCAGAGACCTTGACGCATCCTTCTTTACTTTTTTACCCAACCGTTCGTTGCAGCAGCTTGCGTAAAATTTCATAACCCTACGAATACGAAAGGCAGTTCCGTGGAAAGCCTTTCCTTATCCCTTCTGCGCTTACCTCTTGCCAATCCGTTGGCTAAAAAACAGCCACGACTTCCGCGTAACCACTGGGCAACAAAAAACGACGGAAAATGGCCAAGGAAACGTTTCCCAGGTAGCATTGCGAATTCCGCTAAAGTGAGGTCCGGTTATATAACGGGTTTATATGGCCAGGACCAGGACCTCAAGGAACAGGCTCTGTTCCTCTGTTTTGATTTCGGCAGCTTCAGTTAATTGCTCAGGAGTCCGGCAATAGCCGGCAATTATAAAAGAAAGCAGATGCGACACAGCTTCTACAATATCTCATGCTATATAAAATAAAATAAAATAAAGTCAAAGGGGGGGAGGTGCGTGGGTGGCTTTTCGGGGGGTGGAGTATTCAACGGGTGATAAATGTGCGTGATTTGGAATGAATGCGCATCGATTAAAACCGCAGGGCAATCAATTTAGCGCCTTTTACGCCAAATTGGCTCGTACACAACCAATTAATGTCAGCGGGTGAACAGACACCCCCGCTTCCAACCCCTCCTCCTGCTGCTCCTCCTCCTCCTCCTCCTCCTCCTCCTCGTAACTGCCACCCCCGAAAAACAATTACAACAAAGCGGTGGACTGAGGAGATGAATCCGGGAAAAGGGGGAAATGGGAAATGGGAAAAGGGAGGGACGCTGCAGATTCCGCTCAATAAACCTCCAATAAAGCGAATCCAGCGTGAGGCGTCGACGTCTAATTGCTGTTAACTCGTCACCTAGGAGAACGCTCCTTCGTCGTCGCTTTTCCACAGCTCGTCCTTGTTTTTTCGCCTGCCTGATTAAACACATTGAAGAAGAGAGATATACAGTCGAGCTTGTATAGGTTTCTCCGACCATCTGGGTAATGCTAAATTAATATTTTTGATGTGTTTAGAAACATTTTTTTTATGGATTTTAAAATGAATTTGTATTCCTAGTGTAGTGATGCAAAACAAGGAGTTAAGAGTCGTTTCTCAATCTATATTTTGAGCTCGTTTTGAGTGAATTTGAACTTCAATATTTTAAACCCCATAAAATAAAAGTTAGGTGCTTCAAATATTTTTTGTTTCCAGAAAAAAGTCTTATGTGATTCAAAAGGTATTGCAGATTTTCTGTCAACCAAATAAATTTTAAAAACAAAAGAAACTAAATTATTTAAAAATGGAAACGAACCTGAAAGGTTCTCAAAACACGGTTTTCTGAAGTAATCCCGTAGAAAAGGCTAACATTTGATTTAACTGTTAGAGCAGGAATGCTCAGCCCAGTTTTTGTAATTAAACAAAATGAGCTTGAAGAGCAATGGGCTGGGCATCCCTGATTTAGAGTTATGCATGTTACAAAAGTTTGGACTTGGAGTTATGCACATAAACTTGTGGGAAACTTATCAGCTAAGCACTAGGGTGTTATGTATTTTTGTGGATACAGAAGATTCGAGTTAAAGAAGTCCGACTGTAAAGAAAACTTTGGCGAAAAGAAAGGGGCGCGGCAGGCGAGGAGTGCTGTTTGCATCATATACACCGCAATGAATGAGTGCCCCATAATTGTGACTTTGAGTTTGGGGCGATTCCTCTGCTGCATCTTCTTCTCTTTCTTCTGCCACGAAAAGCGACGGCCATCTTTATCAGCCACCCCCACTTGCCCCTCCCCCTCCTCACCAAATAAACTGGTTTCCGCTCGCACACTTTCTTTTCTCTCTCTCTCCGCGCAGGCGCTCTTCTTAAGAAAGAGACTCGCAGCCGATTGGTGGACTTTTACGGTAATTTCCATGGAGTTAGCTCCCATTTTTGGGGCAGCAGCCACGCCTAACGTCGCTGCTTTCTCCTCTGCCGACGTCGCTGCCGCTCTCCTAAGAGATACAAAAAACAAAGAAAACAAACGTAAGGCAAAATAAAACGCTGCCATAATTGGCATCGTTAATGCCAAAACCATGAATACTAAAAAGTTTTTACGAGCTTGAGCTGCAGTTGAGCAGCAATCATACGGACAGGTTGATGGCCGAGGATATTCTGGGGGATAATTTTTGCTAATTTTCAGACAAAACATTTACTTATTCAAGGTGTTTCTTACTTTTTTAAAACTCCATAAAAATATAAAAAAAACCCTACTGAATTCTACACAGATCTTACATACGTTCTACATTCAAGGTAAAATGGGTGCCCGAAAGTATGCAACATTTTACTGACGTTCAACGTAACGTTCTTACGTTACCCGAATCTAGTTTCACATCAGCTAGTTTCTGTCAGACAGCAAACGCAACGGACTTTACAACTATCTGGTAGCACAATGAATGTTGCCAGACTGTTAAAATAATTTCAAACATTTAATTCTGTAAAACTTTATTGGCAATAAAAAATAGTTAATATGGCGCCTTTTTAAGAGACTTCTTCTCTTTCTTAACCCTTCGTTTGTCACTAACGGCGGCACTTCCACTTTGGCCCTGCGACCAAACAGAAACAATGCCGGCTTCGCCGCCCGTTACCAGTAATCCTCTCTTGGAATCGAACAGACTGTCCCTCACGATCTGCTTGTTTCCTTGGAAATTGGCCAGGGGTTGTAGGTTCTTTTTGGTGGTCACGCTCACGGATCTCAGGATCTCCCTGAAAAACAGTAGTAATTAAAAGGTACTAACATATGACTGGTTAAAAACTCACCCCTTGTTGAAATTTGTGCCCGCCAGCAGGAAAACTTCTCCATCCTCCTGGTTGTGGGCACTTATTAGGTTGAAATTGGCCGCGTTTTTCCGCATTATGGCCGCCGTAACATCCGGTCGCTCAAAGGAGGCCACCTCGTCACCCTCCTCGCTCTCGTAGCTCTTAAAGTCGGAGGTGGTTGTGATGCAGGAGATGATGTCCTTGTCGTAGACGTTTCTGTGCCACTCCAGACGACCCACGCTGCTCTCCGTGTTGAAGGTGTTGAGCAGAGCCTCATCCTCGTCCGCCTCCTTCACATCAAACACGTTTATCAGCCCATCCACGCTTCCAGTGCACAGGAGATCCGGATTCCGAGGGTGGAACTTTATAGAGGTGATGTCGTCCTCGTGGCTGTCGCAATAGACACCCATCTGCCTTCGCTCCCGGACATCGTAGAACACCAGAAACACGTTGCTGTGGAACTGATTGGTGCCGCAGCAGACGACCCGTCCGTTGGCGTTGCTGTCGAAGCAGGAGATGGACTCTGGCACCGGGGCCACGTTCAGATTCTTCACGTACTTTAACCTCGCCTGCTCGCCCTTCACCCGCAGATCGTAGAGGCGCACGTAGCCATCGGTGGTGCCCACCAGGATGTTGTTGGGCCCCTCGTCCAGGAACTTCACGCCGCAGGTGCTCACTTCTGCCGCTTCCATGGGCGGCAGGAAGCTGAACTTCTCCAGGGTGCCACCTCCACTGTCCAAATTGTAGACGTGCACTGCCGAACTAGAGAGTCCTGCGGCTATCCTAGAGAATCCCTGGTCGGCAGCCAGGCTAAGCACATAATCCTTTTGCAGCGAGACGCTGGATTCATCGTTTAATTTGTACTGCAGCTGAAATTCAGCTGCCAGTTGCTGAGCGCTACAAGTGTCCTCGTCGCCGATGTCTTCCTCGTCCTCCGAGGCGTCTGGGAGCTCCGCGAGGGCAGCCTCTAAAAGGCCGGTGTTTAATTAACTACTTAAGAATGCATTAACTAACTTACCTTCGCAATACTTGTTGAAATTATCACTCATTCTTGCTTGTTGTGCATTTAATTTCTTCCGCACGTGTATTGAATACCGCCAGCGATGGGCAGCTAGCTAGCTTAGCTTATAGCTAGGCAGAAACTAACTAAAGATGGCCAGATAGTTTAAAAAAGAAGAATTATTGGTACAAAATATTTAATTTAATTTTTTAAGTAATCAAATCCATATACAATCTATAATAAGCTTAAATTTATTACTAACTAAGCGTTTTAAATATTTAGCTTTTATCACCTGGCCCTTTTCAAGCCAAATCAACCAACATTGTCTTCTTCTTGCCAATCCAAACAAAACCATTCACAGCGAAACGGCTTCAAGATAAAGTTCAAAAGCCCGCAAATCTGATTTAGTTATCAGTAAAACCTCGCAATTTCCAAAGACCCCAGTTTACAAGACCCTCGAATACCGTTTAATATCGCTCTGTAGTTTTATTCTTTATACAAAAGTGAATTTCACAAGAAGCCATTCCGAATACTACATACGCATTCGCCATGAGTTTGGTGTTGGATTTGCGTGTTCGTTGAGGTTTCTTGATTGCCTGACTTGATTTTTTGTGTGTTTTGTGTTCTGTATGGTCATATAAATATATATGTACATATTTATATAGGTTCTGCTATTTTATATTCAACAAAGGACTCAAATTCCTGCGCAGCATCTCTAACAAGAAGAACTCTTCAACAAGCAACTATGTATTCAATAATTAGGTATATGCGGGCTAATATAGATCCTATTCACATGAAGTCGTCGTAGTCCTCGGTGAAATCATTTCCGTACTTTTGGTAGCCGTCAATGTCCTGTAAATTGCACAAACCAATAATTATTTTAATGAATATCAAGGGTCAATCAATGACTCACGTCGTGCTCGGAGCGGAGCGTGACCTTTCCCTTGCCCTTGCCAGCGGGCTTCTTGGCGTTCGCCTTCTCCATCTTGAGCTTTTCCGAGTGCAAGATCTCCACGTTCATCTTGACCTTCTTGATGTCAGCGGCGCTCACTTGATAAGGCGGGAATCACAATCAGATTAGGGGTCTCTACACTCGGCTGATCACTCATCACTCACGATTCACGCAGAGGCTGCGCACCAGGTCCTCGACGAACTGGGGGAAGTGCTCCGACTCCCGGTACTGGGCCACCTTCCAGCTGAGCGTGGCTCCGAACTCCTTGAACTCCTCTTTGCTCTCCGGGTTGAATGAATCGAGGCCGCCGCTTGTACTCGTCACTCCGAAAGCGTCCTGGGCGTGCTTGAGGTCCGAGGCCTCCTGGATCTTCTGCAGGCGCAGCTTCTCGGCCAGCTTCTCCTCGGGCGTGAGGTTGGCCAGTCGTTCCGCCTCCTCCTCCTCTTCAAGCCGCTGTAAGGGTTCGGGAATTAGTGATATGTAGGTTTAGGGTGGAGTTCTGTGATTATCCTACCGCCTGCTGCTCCAGTTTGGCTTTCAGCGCCTTGTTTGGCTTGGGTTTGGCTGGAGCTTCTGTTTTCGTGGGCTTCTCCTCGTCCTTCTTCTCCTCCTCGTCCTCCCAGCTCTCCTGATCATCCAAGTACAAGAGAATCGGTCAGTTTGACCCAAAAGTGCACACGTGTACAGCGAATCGAAAGTGAAAACAAGCGCACGAAAACAAGTTTGGTGCTCCGACTTTGTTGTTGTGCGCTTGGCTACATCATAGCTTTCGGTTTCTTTAGAAATTGATATGCGCACCTTGATGTCTTCCTCCTCGTCCTCTCCCTCCCACTTGTTCACTGCGGCGGCGGCATTTGGCAGGATGACCACTTCGCTGTCCGCTGCGGATTCTGCCACATCACGGGAAAAGCACAAAGTTAGTAGGCGCTAAAAATACGCTCCAAGGCTGGTTGCATGGCACTCCAACAACAACAGCAAGGCGAAGGCGACCACGTTTATTGTCCGCCGCAGATGACGCACCGCCCCCGCTCCTGCTCCCTCCCCTGCGCCCACTCCCCAAACTCACCCCAGTCGTCGGCCATGGCTGCGGATTGTGTGGCTATGTGTGGGGCTTGTGCTTTTGATCGGTTTGTGCTAGGTTCACGTTCGTTCCAGCCGCGATTTCGGGAATTTTCCAAAAAGCCAAATCTACCTCGAACACATTTCCACGCAAAATACCCGTAGTGTGACCAATGTGCGGGTGGGGTCGAAATGCGGGAGGAGCTGGCCGATAGGCAAGTGCTATCGAGTATTCGCACTGCAAAAAATTAAATTTTATAAAAAAAAACTAATATAATATAAAAAACTATAATATATATTTTATTACCTTTAAAATTTTAACAATTATGACTTTAAAAGCAAAGGGGTGTTTTTTTTGAGTGCATTGTTCTGGTGCACTTCCAACATTTTACAACACTACCAACACTACACAACACTACTACATCGGAGCAATCCTAGAACTATCTGCCACATCAGATTTTTCAAAAACTATTTGTACTATTTACCAGTACAAACAATGTCATTTAAAATTAATAGTGAACTGTGAAAGCAACATCGAAAGCAGCAGTGTGTGTCACCCCGTCTCCATGTAGAAGTGCGTCCAGAACAGCCCCCAACGCTTCATATCCGACGCAGCATCCTAAACACAATTTGTGAGTGGAACCAATGCGAAGATACACCTGGTAGAACGCCCACACACTTGACCACAGGGCGGGCTGCGATAAAAGAAGAGTCACAGATTGTGAAGAAGACGTGTCACTGAAAAACGAGAGAAAAGCGGATTAAAAATGGCCCAAACCAACGTGGATTTGTCTGGCAATATGCAGCCGCCACCACCGCCTTCAGGAGGCAGGTTCTCAGTGGACCTTCAAAGGTGAGTGTTCTTTATCAAAGAAGGTATGTAAACTAATAGTGTACATCTCCCTTTGCAGCTTTCCGTCCCTGTCCAACCTCCCATCGCCGCTGCAGGTCTTCCAGATAGTTAAAAACTCGCTGCGTCCATGGATAGTATTCTTTAACATCAACAACTTCAAGACGGCCGTCAGCATGCAGCGCTTGAACAGCCGTGTGCTGAGGAATCTCTCATACTTCCAGGGGAACTACGTCTTCATCTTCTTCGTGCTGATGATCTACTGCCTGTGAGTGATCTTACTCCCCAACTGAAGCTCCTTTTGTAATGGTATCCCTTGTTAATCTAGCATCACTGCACCCCTAATCCTCATGGTTATGTGTGCGGCAGCCTATGGGTGCCACAAGCTGCGCGTGCGGAACAGCAACATCACTGTGGTGGGCCACCAGCTGACCCCCAGCCAACAGATCATCGCCCTGAACCTGGCCACGGCACCCGTGCTCTTCCTGGTGGGTGCGGGTTCCCTTCTGTTTTGGACACTGGGGGCCTCCTGTTTCGTGATAGCCATGCACGCAATATTCTACAACATCGATTCTATTGTGACAGAGGAGAACGAGGGATTCCTTGCCCAGGTCGTCTGACCGCCAGCCAAGAGCTAGAGTCAAGGACCTGGATGACCGAGGGGCAGAGGTATTCGCCACCATGGGGCCTTATTAGTCGATACAACATGCAATATGCGATATGCACATATTTATAACGAATTCTAGTTTAGTTTTAGCCGCAGACATTGAATAAACGAACTCACACAATCACAGATTCATAAGACTATATTTCATTTGGCAAATCATTCGCAGTTGGAAAAGTTTAAGCTTAGACGTGGGCTGCACTCGGCAGAGAATTTCAATTTAATTCTGGCAGTAAATTAAAATGCAATACTTTGTATTTAATAAACTAAAAACACATAGTTGGTTGGCCAATAAAAAGCCCCTGATAATCTATATATCATAGTTATAAAAGGACAACAAATCTAGATTTTTGTAGAAATTACAAATACACCCTTAAAAAAATGATCTGCAGAGGTTTTTGAAAAACATGTCTGAATAAAATCGACAGTCACTACTCCCTAATCAAAATTCTCTGCGAAATGCACCCTCAATAAGGTAAATAAAGTAACAAACTAAAAGTCACACAGAGCTCGAGTACAACTAAGTCGGTAGTTCAATGAGGTACAGGTAGTTAGAACTAGGAATGCTTCGTAGCTTGCTTAAGTCTTGGTCCTTCGCCTAGGCGAACTGGGCGCTCGCCAGCGTCGTCGTCTCCTGCTCCTCGTCGCTGGCCTGCTGGTCCAGCTTCTCGAATCCGTTGCGGTCCCGATCGAGCAGTCCGCCCAGCTTGAAGCCATCGGCCTTCTCCCACGCGTGGCGACGACTGCGGGCTCCAAATGGAAAGCAACCTGTGGGAAATGTGGGTATTAGCGAATAGCGACTAGCCATGAGATTCACGGGCACAAAAACACGGACACATCACATCCCCCTGTAGTTCATGCATAGATCTGCGATCTGGCGTGCACTGAAACAAACCGAAAACGAAAACAGAACTCTTAAAGATAAACGTAAATTGTATAGGTATGCTTATGTATTTTGTATAAAGAATATAATCACACAAAAGTTATAATTGCAACTTAAGTTTGAAAAAAGCGGGAATGTGGCCGGATAAAGAGATTCAGACTCAACTTAAATGTAAACCAATACAAAATATAATCGTAATTACAGGACACAAACAAATACAGCTAAATGTGAACGACAGCACAACGCAGGACATTGAGTGAGGGAATAGCACTGAGCACTGAGCACTGAGGATTAGCACAGACTCTGGTTAGAAGCGGTCAGCTTGCGGTAGACCAGGTCGCTGGGCGGAGCGGAACTGACGGCTTGGTTACCTCGTTTCCTCCGCCGGGCGAAGAGCAGGGCCAGGGCGAAGGTGGAGCCTGCGAAGAGCAGCATGAGGGAGGCCACCAGGATGGCCTTGCCGCTGGGATGGTGCACTGTCTGAGGCGCAGCCTGATCCTCCCCCACAGGCTTGGTATTGCTGGCGTCCTTGGTGGCCGACAAGGACATCGGCTTGGCCAGCGACCTGTGTACGAACTTGTGGATGCGCATGGGATTGAGCTCCGCCACGTAGATCTCGTTGCCGTCGGCGGCGACGGCCACGTCGTGCGGATTCTGGAACTCCAGGTTGTTGGGTCCGAACTTGGAGACCAGCTGCTTGCTGCGCATGTTCAGCACAAAGCCATGAACCTCGTTATAGTGCTCGGGGTGAATGCCCAGCTCAGCGGTGGGTCCGTTTACAATGACCAGCTGTCCACCTGTAGCGGAAAAGGGATAAATTCAGCGGATAAGATAATAGCTAACAATTAAATCTCGAGAGGCCTTTCACGAGAGATTCTTGTGACACCTCATGAACACTGATATCAGGAGAAGATTGATCCACTCACCCGCTGCCGGGGTGTAGGCCATGCTGAAGAGGCGGTCCCCTATCAGCTGGTTGTGGTACTGTGAGTGGAAGGTGCCATTGCGGGAGAAGAAGCACTGCACCCGTCCATTCTCCCTGTCCGCCGCACACAGCAGCTCCAGCTCCGGAACGAGGGTCAAAGCGTGGGGAATGGCGAAGTAGTTCTGGGGCGCCATGTCGAAGGACACGCCGGCGAAGGTGTTCTGGCCCCAGGTGAGGATTAGCTCGCCCGCCCGCGAGTACTTAAGGATGCGGGCGTTGCAGTATCCGTCCGCCACGAAGAAGTCGCCGTTGTCCAGCACTGCCACGGAGGTGGGCTTGCAGAACTTCCGTCCGGAACCGGGCTGGAAGGCCTCGCCGAGGGTGAGCAGCGGCTTTCCGTCGCCTCCGCGAGGCGGGAACTTGAACACCTGGTGCATGGCCACGTCCGTCAGCCAAACGTTGTCCTCGGGGTCCACGGTCAGGCCATGGGGCATGTAGAAACTGCGGGTACAGGGAGATTTAGTTTAAGAGATCTTATAAGTAATTATTAAAATATGTAAAGATATTTTTTTTAATTATGAAGATTAGTCTAGCAACGTTTAAGTTCACAAAAATGCTAATTTAGATTACTTTTTACTGCCTATTTTATTTAAGTGCAGCAGATGATTATACTGCGAAATACTCAACACAAACAAAGTTCATGTAAAAAAATGTGTGCTAAAAACAGGTGCACGAGATAGTGCTAATTGCAATGTAGTCCATATCTATGATGTAATCTATAATAGCAGCTTTGACAAGTCAATCAATGGATATGCTGAAACCATACTTATATTTTAGTTTGAGAAACTGAAACTCCTTTTTAGGAGTTCCTGGGTTATTATCTATAGTTTCTTACAAGTTCTTGCCCCAGTCATATTGCACTTTTCCCGTTGCGGGCTCCAGTGCCAGGATGGTGCTCTCCCTGATGGGTCCGCGGTACTTCTCCTGGTACTGGTTCTTGTTGTCGAAGGTGGTCTGTCCCCAGATGCGGTCCACTCGATGGAAGATCACCACGTTGCCGGCCTTGTCGAAGCTCACGGCTGTGACTGCTCCCAGCTTCACATTGTTCGCCGGCCAGGCGTTCTGGTATAAGTAGGCTGTGGATACGATGCCAAGGTGTTACAATGGTATTTTGGACATTTTAAGATGCACACTCACTGCTGTTAAGCTTGGCCAGCTCAGTCTTGACGTCGGAAATCGCCTTTCTCGGAGGCTGTGGCCAGTTGAGCTGCGTGACTCCAGCAACTGCTCCCGAGCCCTTGAGAATCTGCTGCATCCGCTCGTTGTTGTTGCTGTTGCTGTCCACATTCTGCAGATAACGTGGCGAACTTTGAGTCTGAAAAGGGGATTCGATTAAGATTAAGATTAGGATAAGCGAGGCAAGGCGAGCAAAATGCCACGGAGCACCCACGCACACTCGCGCAGCAGCAAAATCAATATGCAAAACATCTGTGCACACATCGCAAGCATATGTTGGTCAGCCAAAGGAGCGTGGTAATTGGGACAGTCAACACTTTGGGTACACATATTCATTGAAGGCCGGAAAATGCTTGGGACTCACCTGTGACGCCGCTGGCTGCAGGAAGACCAGGAGGTGGAGGCACAGGCAACAGATTGCCAGGGTTCTGCTGCCCACGCATTTGGCGCTGTCGGTGGAATGCATTGCTTTTCAATCTCAGTGGAGTTTCTTTCGCAGGACTTCAGGCGGAGATCCTGTACCGTCGATTGTGCTCGTAAACAAACGTCTCGTCTGGAAACTAAAAAAACTACTTATGACGCGGCCATCTTTGCTGGTGATTGAGATGTGAACAGGGGCGCAGGTAGAAAGGATTTCTAGGGGGTTTACGAAGCAACTATCCTGCTGCTGGTGTGACCATACATAGAATTAAGGAAATTTAAGCTGAAGGACATTCATAGATCTAATAAAAAGTTAAAGCCATAGACCTTATAATAATATCAAACCATTTTCTTGTATGATTTTAAATGTTTACCTCCATTAAAAACTTGAATTATGTATTTTTAAGTCCACAAAATTTAAACAAGGCCTGACAATAATCAAAATTGTAGTTGTTTGTTTGCTGAATCTTTTATGAATAATATTTCATTTCCCCCGATCTACGCCCCTGATTAAACAGCTGTGCGTGAGGCGTTAGTACATTTCTGGGTCGCAATTTTATTGTTTACTTCCTCGTTCTTAAAAGAAACTCCTCCAAAATGTCACAAACAGAGCTGGATAAAAGCATTGAGATAATTACCAAAACCGAGGAGTTGGCCGACAAGATTATGGCCAACAAGCAGGAGCTGACGGTGATGGATAAACGGCGCCAAGAAACGCGCGAGGCAATGCGGCTGATGGAAAAGTCGGAGGACAAGAAGGTATGGATCACAATTGGCAGCATGCTGGTCAAAATGCAGCGGGAAAAGGCTCTGGAACTGCTCAAGAAAGGTGGGTTACTGCTTCCTCTACTAGTTCCCCATACTAATTACTATTTCCCGCAGATCAACATCAAATTGAACAGCAAATAAACCTGATTTACTCGGACCAAAAAGTGCTGGTCAACCAACACCGCGATTTGGAGTTTAAGTCGCCCTTTTCGGGGACCCATCTGAAGCCCCTGGGAAGAAAGGAGTTCGATGCGCTCAAAGCGAATCTACCATTGTTGTGAAATAAGTAATTTAAGTAAAATGTTTTATTTTAAAACCTGCTGTTTTGTTTTGGTCCGGCAGTGTGACCACATCTGGAACCGGAAAATATGTCACTTCTGGAAGACACAAATCAAAGTAGATATTTAAAACAATCCCGTTTATTAATTAATTTCTCAGAAACTTTAGAAATATTAACTAACTTTTGTAGAAAAACGTATGTCCTTCAAAAGAAACCAACGTTTTTACCATGTTAAATAAATAATAGAATTTAATGGAGGCTTATTTACCACAAAATTTAAACAGAAGGTTAGAAAACTCTGTTTAGTCGTAGTTTGGCGCCACGCAATTATCGAAAAGAGCCCCAATCCAATCGATATCCGATACATCCCCAAGTGTGACCACACTGCCAGAGTGTGACCCATGCGCGCAAAGCTCCCGCAGCACATTTGTTGTAGTGGAGCGCTCCGTCGTTGTTGACTCGTTTCATCGCAGGCTCCACCAGATTAAAAACTTTGATTGATCGCATTGATTTCGAAACGCAGACTCTGAACGCATCGCGAATCAGCAGAATATCAGTGGGATCGAAGTGTCGCTGACAATTTCCTCAAAAAAAAACGTGCGCTCTTACGTCGGTCGCGTGAGTGTGTGTGTGGTGAGTTCTCCTCTCCCACTGGCCCCTCTCCGCCCCAGCCCCCCTCCCACGTTCGCTCAGCGCGCAAAAGTAAATTTTAGTGCAAATAAATTGGTTTGCTTATCTCGAAGCGCGCGCTCGCATGATGAACGTGTGTGTGTGTGCGAGTGCGAGTGTGTGGGGAGTGAGTGCGAGTGTTGTTAATTAATTTACAAAAGTCGCTCCTGTTTGGCGAACACAGCATAGCAGCAGAAACAACAACAACAACAGAGAGAAACCCCAAAGCAGAGGCAGAAGTGTGAAAACGAAAGAAAAACAACAACAGACGAGCAACGGTAGTTGCATGTGGGGCACTTTGCCCACCCAACCCCCCGCAGGCGGAAAACGAAAGTTCTTTTACATGCAACAACAACAACGCTGTCAAAACGGAGAGAGCGCACGCAGAGCGTGAGGGAGAGCAAAAGCAAGAGAGAGCCACTCGGACACTTGGCCTTGAACTTGTGCGACGGTAAGTTGAATTTAGCCTTTCTGTTTCTGCCCCTTTTTCCTCCTCTGTGCCTGCATTTCTTGTAATGTAGGGTCCAAAGTCGAAAGAACAGGTAGAAAGTTCTCCCACACCCTCTTTAAACCTTTGGTTCCAGTTCAAACCCGAATTTCCGACTTAATAGTTTTGTTTTGCATATCAGATGCAGCATGCATAGCATTAAGTGGATCGCTCCTCTTTCTCTCCCCCTCTCTCTCTGTGAAGCGCCAATTGAGAGGCTGACTAAGAGGAGAACCACGAGAAAAGGAACGAATCAAGAGGCGGACATTGCCTCCCCCACTTACACTGCGAGAAAATGTGAGAAAAGAGCGCACTTGCACTGTGTTCGTGTCCGTGCGAGTGAGAAAAACCCAACGAAATGCTGTTACAAAATAACTGCTCGGGTAACTGGGGTTTTTCTTCGTTAATTTATTGTAATTGTTTTATTTGCATGCTAAATGTTTAATGCAAAGTTTCCACACTGTCTGTGGAAAATCTAAGGGTCATGAATTGATTTTGCTCTGTCACGAACTTAACACGATCTTTGAGGTCAGATAGAGTTTATAATTTAAAACATGATTGGGGAATACTGTCTAGGAATTAGAATGACTCAAAGTAAGGTGAAAAATTTAAATGTAAAAAAGGAATTTAACTTAATTTGAATGATAGGTATAGACGGAATAGCAATAAGTTTAAATTATAAGGGGTTTTGTTTTACAAAACATTCTTGTTTTGTTATTTATAATCACTTATTTAATATCACTGTACATTTCCATTGAAATAGTTTTTATTGATCTTGATTTGTTTACCTATAGAAAAAAGAATTGATGGAAAATTCCTGCAAAGTATTTTTTTTTTTGTTGATTATCATTTTATTTAAAGATCAGCTTAATAATTATACAAAGACGTTAGACAGTTTATTAAAACAGTGATTAGTTTCCCCAACCAAACCTTCGAAATCCTTCAAGCTTCAATTAAAATTGAAGTATTCAGGAAGAGGGTACTTCTTTTAATCTGATTGTTGATCATAAAAGTACTTATGGTATTGATCTTCATAAGAAATGAATGGTCTCACCAGAAGCTTTAACATGAAATACGACACAATTCCTCCTAGTTAAGAGCCTTAATTCAAGCCCCCCCTAGTTATTCATCGACCTTTTTACCGTGTTAGCCGCATGCAAACATCGCTTATTGAGCTATTGTCATTTTATGCCACAATATAATTGTTCAATAAGCTTACAAGCAACGGAGAACAAACAAAAAGCAAATAAATAAAACAAGTTTTCAAAGTACACGAAAAATTCAGAATGCCGTCGTCAACTTCTAATACTCCGCGTGTGTCTGTATTTACACACGTACATACATATATGAGCTTTAATATAATTTGTAAAAATATGCGAATTAATGTTGCGATGGAAAGAAACAAGTTTTTACCGATTTGTTAGAATTTTGTTTGTGATAGGAAGTGTGGAAGTGTGGGCCTGAGTCAGAAGAATGGAACGCAGCCAGTCTAGGGAAATGCACGTGTTTACCTATTCGAAAGTAATGCCAATATATTGATAAGCCCAAATTGGCAAAAGCGGCAACAAAGTAGCAACCATTTAACGTTAAGGATCTGCTGCAACTTCGACTTTGCAGCGTTGAGGAATTTTCGTTTCGGTTTTCGTAAAATATTGCCGGCCAGGTCTGATTAATTATGGCTTGTCCGCTGTTGTTGTTGTCGTTGTCGTTGTCGTTGTCGTTCAAAATGCTCAACTAGGCGTCGCACTATAGGTCGTTTGACCACTTTTTGTGGCCAAAATAAATAACTCGCTCATTTTAAAAGATAAATGCAGGAAACTTTACCAATCGTCATTTTGTACCCCTAAGTATATTATGTATAAAAATCGTTCAGATCTGACAGCTATATCTTATAGCTGCCATAGGAACGATCGGGTCAACTTTTTTGTTTTTAAAGATAAATTCATAAAACTTGGGAATCGGCTTTGGTATACGATTTTATAATAATTTTGAAAATTTTGTCAAAATCGGATGACTATATCCTATAGCTTTGGATTTTCTTAACATTACAGGCATTTTGTATGCAAGCAGACCTAAATTGTGAGTTTGTATCACTGAAGAAAGCTCGAATTGGTCCAAAACTTAGCAAACGATTTAAAATATTAAAGAATTTAAAAATATCATCTTTCTTTGTGTTTTTGGCTTAAAAATTTGTCAAATAAATAAGATTTCTAAAATTTGAGGTTATGATCTAAAAAACAAAATATCTCGATTTGTGGCGTTTTGTGGCTATGGAGACAACTATCATTTTAACAAGAATTAAATACTCTAAAAACTACAATAGGTTTTAGCCTGGGACTAGGTGGGACTCACTTTGTTAGTCTAATTGAAATTTAGTTTCTAAACAAACTTATACAAATTAGACAGCTTACTTTGACACCGAATTTTGGGGACATCACAAACGATTTTTAAAAAGTACACTCACAAACACTTAGTTCAAAACACAGTTATTAATGTTCATTGCAAAAGTTTTACTCAAAACGCCTTTAAAGTATACTTTTTTCCTTTTTAAAATTGGACTGAAAACTCTAAATTTTACAGCAACGCCAATTGCTTTTGCAACAGCTGTTTTAACAGCTGTTATCTTAACAGTAGCGCCCTCTATCGGAATTTTAGAAACGTCACATTGAAGATTGGTCTTCTGTTAATGCAACGCGCTAAAAAAATTTATGTTTTAACAATTTTGAAAAAATGGGTTTTGGCCAAAAAATATGGTCAAACGACCTATAGTGCGTCGTCTAGTGTGTGTGTTGTTGTGCAGTGTTTGGGTGTGTGTGTTCCAGAGGGGCGGGCGTCCAGTTGAGTCCGGTTTCGTTTCGTTTGGCAGTTGCAAGTGCAGCACGGCGCTTGAAATACTCTAGCAGAAGGCATCATGGTTGCACTAAGTAGTTTGCAGTACAACAGTTTGGGTTTAAGTCTTCTTAACGCTTACATGAAGAAAAGAAGTTCGGCTATCTTTGTGCCCAGGCCTGCCATAAAAGATCATAGAGCCCTTAGCAGATATTAAGATCATTTTGGGTCGGAAGTTCTTTATGCAGTAAGGGATCCGAGATCCTATAACGCATGAACTACTTTCAAACAAATTCAATAAGCAAGAACATTGACATTAAAATAATATTTTTGCAAATATCAGCATTCATTTTCATTACGTAAAACAAAATCCTTTTCATACTAGAAATAGTAGGATCTTTTCAAAGTACTACAAAAACCAAACAAATAAACAGAACATCATTTCTCAAGATATCAAAACAAAACTTAGCATAACGATGTTAATTAGTCTTTATTGGATTTGAGTTTGTTGACAGCTACTTTTTTTATTTCTTTTAACTGTGATACAATGTTAGGCTTAAATTTAAATTATATTGCAGTTTAAAATCAAGCACTTTCGATCAGCTGCATTGATAGATTAAGTATGGGAAATGGGAATAACTGATAAAAAAGGGTATTACAAGTTTTCATAACCAAACCCAGCCTATCTTTCTGGTTCCGCGTTGATTTTGATATTGCATTTTGTGTTTTGTGAATTTCAGGCACGTTGCAGGTAACTACAATGGTGGCAGTTGTTGTCGTTGTTGTTCTGCACTTGGTTTTTGCTGTGTGGCGAGTCCACTTTTTGCTACATTTTGCCACTGTTTACCAAAGAGGAGATCAAAATTTTCCATGTCCATGCTTCCCGTCCTCCGTTCGCCCCCCTCTTCCGCTTTCTATTTATTCTCCGTTTGCGGGTTCGATTGTTAAATAATACTAAATGAATTGCCTTAAATCAGACAGCTGATTTGGCAGCTGACTGTGGGGAGAGAGAGGAGAGAGCGAGGAAAAACAAACATATTTGACAGACTAACTGGCGGAATTTGGTTTCTATTGCGGGGGGCGGGGCGGTGAAAAGGGGGCGGTGGGCGGCTGTTCTATCAATTTCTGCGCCTCACTTTACACATGCGTCACACACACACGCACGCACACCGTCGCAGGGAGAGGCAATTTTCGAGAAATTCAATAATAAAACGCAGAATATGATAATCAGGCTGAAAAGAGGAAAACAAACTCACCATTGACTGTTTATCAAAGAGAGCAAGCGAGAGCAAGCTTTCTGACACACAGACACAAAAAAACGAATTGAGTTAGGAGCTGGTCAACCTCCCCTCACCACCCCCCACCCAGCCCACTCACAGCTGGGCCACTTGTTGATGAGAGAGCAAGAGAGCTCTCTCTCTCCGGTTGCGGAACTCACCACGTTGGGGCATCGATTGTGGTGGCCCCAGCGGCAACAACAAACAGCAAGCCTCTCTCCGCCGCCCTTTTTTCGCTGCCAGAGCGAGCTCCTTTGCTGGGACTTCTCTCCTGCTCTCTTTCCACCCCTCCCCTTGCTGTGTAAAACTTATCAAGGTCGTTGGTTGGCTTGGCGTCGCAGTTGGTTTTTTTTTTCACTGCTGTAAGCGGGTTTTTCTACTTGTTCGCCCTCTCCTCCCCCTTGGCACCCTCTCTGCAGGTTTACCATCATCCTTTGGCAAAAATTCTTTTGCTTTTATGTTATTGGGTTTCTCCTGCTTTTTGCTGTTTCGCATGCCTTTGGCTTGTTATTCGTTATTGTGCTTGTTGTTGGTTCTCTGCTTCTCCTTGCTGTGCACTCGGAAAAAAAAGAGTCCTTTGAATTGGAAAATGATCTTTTCTAAGAAAATTGACTTAAGAATTTAAAAACGTACGTATCCCTGTCAATCCTAGGAAATATCAATTTTTAGTTTAATTATAAACTTGATGTAAATGAATGAATGTAAATTAATACACCTTCTATAAAGTTCTTACGTTTATTAATATTAATATTAATTCAATGGTTTTGTTTTTAAAATCTTCTTTGAAATATAAGCATTGTTGCTGTGTTTTGGCGCTAAATGTTTGATAGTTTTCCACGTTTTACTCTGATTTTTTCTGAGTGTATGCTGCCTGTTTAAGTGTCCCCTCTCTGTCCCCCCTGCCCCTTATTGTACCGCCCCCTTCTCCCCCTCTTTTGTCAACGCCCACTGTGGGCATTTCAGTTGTTGTTGTTGTTGTTCCGCTGTTTAATTTACTTCGTTTACCTTGCCCCAGCTCAGTCCTTATATTGCGCGTGTCCCTGATCCTGGGTTTTCCCACCTCCTTTTGGACCCCCTCCCCCTACAACCTCCCCTCTCCGCAATACGTGTATTTGCTTTATGTAAACAGCATGAAATGCCACTGGAACTTAACTAAATTGTTTGAAATTATGCTTGCTAAAAGTTGTGAGGGGACTTTGCAGGGAATGCTTTCCTTTTCCTGGTTTTGCTTCTTCACGGACCTCGTTAGCTGCGGCTAAAAAGTTTTGCCATGAAAATGATTTGTGCCAACTTTCAGGTTACACTTTAAGCCAGTAAATTATAAAGGAAACGTGTTCTGCGGAATTACTAAGATATTTTTGATAACAGCATAATCAAACGGATTAAATGTTGAAGTTTTTGTTTAAGTGGGAAGTTAATTTGGTTAGGATAAATACTTGTTTAATGGTTTAATTTGGAACTTCTAACTTTATTATGAAAATAATGTATAAATTTGGATGCGTACTAAAACACGTTTTTAGTCAATTATATTTTCCATGTTTCCTATTTTGTCTAAAATGATCATGTAACTGGCAGAGATAAAAGTCTACTTCCATTAAGTTTGGTTGATCACACTTTGTTAGATTTTACATTATAATAAAAATTTATCAAAAAAGACATACAGTAATCAGTAATCACAACAATGAACTTATTTCAGTGTTAACCAACCACCTTAAATTTTATTTAAACGACCAAAGAGCTCCTGCCATGCTAAAACTTCTCGTGGACCATCGCACCCAATATGCAGGGACATGGTATTCGAGTAGGGTTTCCCCCTTCGGAATTCCTGAGTCCCCCAGCCGAGGAATACCTGTTTGCTCTGGCCCAAACTCGTCACTTTTAGCCTGTAACTAGTGCAGTAGCAGCATCGCGATTCGCGAGATAACCAGATTGCAGCAGAAGATTGCACCATGGTGCGTATACGTCATGTGTTGCCCCCACTCCACTCCCTGCGCTTCCCACTCCATCGGCACTCCACTGTGCCACAGGTTGGCGCGCTTTAATGCCGCCGTCTATTTTTAGCCATTTCTAATGAGTGGTTGCTATTTTTAGGCCAGGTGCTCGTGTTCGAGCTTTCGCCCCGCCGCTTTGCGATACGATTTTGGCTTTGGCTTTGGTTTTGGTTTCGTTTTTCACTGCAGATTGGCTGGGAGGTTGGGAGGTTGGGGGATTGGTATTGGACGGATGGATGGAGTGATGGAAGTGGCCACTTGATTGCCGATCTTTGGCTCTGCTCTGTGTTTGGGCCGCTTGTCTGCCTCTTTGCCTCTGTTCGTTCTTTCTGCCAGATCATTATCGTCATTGCAGTTTCGTTTTTGGCGGACCCAAGGGGCAGGGAACTGTTTTTGGCCAGCTCTCGTAATTGTCTTTTGATGGCATTGATCACTTGAGCCCAGCTAGTTGGACGGGTTTTTTATGGCCCGAGCGGGAATAGGGTATTACACATTGCTACTGCAAGTTTATCAGAGGGCTGTCAAGTGAAGCAAATGATATGTATCTTAGCATTAAATAATTCAATAAGTTAATTGATGCATAAAATTATATTGTGTTATAAGAATAAGAAACAAAAAAGTTTTTTATGATCTTTTTTTGTAAAAGGGAATAAAGTGTCCCTACTCGGGCGCCATTAGCGTTTCTTAGTTTATTGTTTTAAATTTTTTGGTAACTTCTAAAATCTTATTAGTAATTTTAGCCCATGATTTTAGCGAGGGCATTCACAGTTCCACAAACCGCAATACTGCCTCCTCAAAATAACCATAAAAAGATAAGGTCCGAAAGGCGCAAAAAACAAACTCCAAAAATACTTCATTTGTTCCACTTGTGGCGTTGAGTGCCGAAAATCGCCAACATCATAATGTTTGATGACTGTGAAAGTTTCCAAATGGTTCATTAAGCCGCTTAAATACGCTCCGCACATTATTTATTTGTGTCCATGTGGTGTGCAGTGTACAGTTTTGGCTGGTTCTCGGCGGGAGATCACTAGAATCTGGGCAACGGGAAATGGTCAGAAACAGAACCCAGATATTAGCCAGGCCCTAGTTTACTTAATGGGGTGGGATGCTCCACAGATTTGCTCTCAAATAAATGAGATAGTTACCTGCCAATAAACACTCAAGCGAAAAGCCGTGGGCCTGTCTTTGGACTCTTGACCACCAACTGGTCAACCTTCAAATAGACATTTATGTGTCTAATTTTAGACCATATAAATATAGACGAACAATTAGAGACCAAACAATGCAAACAAACAGTTAAATTCAAGCACCCATAGTAAAAAAAGAAATTGGAATGGGAGGGAAAGGTAGAGGCTTGTGTGTAAGGTAATGAATTATCTAAATTATAGGTCATCCATAAATGCTTGAGAGTCCACCAGATGCGCACATTCACTTCAGTGGGAGGGACTGGGGGGAAATTCACCTATAATGACATTAACAATGAACCCTAGTCCATCAACCAGAAACCATCGTAGGAGTTGACCTTCCTGTTTTAATAGAATATATTATTTTTGTAACAGTGGCGCATGACAAATGGGTTTCAGTGCAGAGCAAGGAAACGACTTTAATAGGCCCAATTAGGCGCTAAAGGATTTAGTTCGTTTTGTTCTAAAAATGGGTAAAATTAAATTACTATTTTTATCACTTAGAACTTTAGCTTATCAATAACATTGGGTCATCAAGGAAGTAATGTCATTCGCATTCATTGAATTGTTGATTAAATTGTTCCTGGTATAAGCCCTTAAATTCATGTAACAAATTGTGACACATGTTTTCTTAGAGTCGCAAAGCTTCTTTCTTTCGAAAAGTGAGAATTCATCAATTCCGATTACAACGTTTGTTGCCAATCAAAAGTTCTTCCAAGGGTAAACTTTGTTGCTGTTCGCCACCTTTTTGCCCCTTGCAAACATCTTTGAAGTTGAGGCGACGCAAAGTTTTGCAGCTGCCAGCGAATTCAATTGCCGCAAAAACAAAGCAAAACTTTTTAATCAGGCAAAGTTAAAGCGAATGTAAATGAGCAATAAAGTGACTTAATTTGTGCTGATGCGTAAAAAGCGAAAACATTTGTGGCTGGCATTCCCGGAGACCTTTTAAGGAGTCGCGCACTCGATCAAATCACAAAAATTACAACTCATCTGCGTACTCGGGAACTTTGGGTAATAAGTTTCTAGTGTTTGGCTAGCCAAAAATTAAATAAATAAATATTTGCCTGGCCAAAATGTTCTCTCTCTCTCTCCAAATGAGTTTTTTCTTTGTTGTGAATTTAAAATCAAAAAAATCCAAATTAATAAATAAATAAATAACAATGAAGCGGCTGAAGTATTACCTTGGGATCATTAGCAATTCGATGAGGTCGTAGAGATGGAGAGATAGAAAGAGACCACGTCATGGTCTTGTCTCCGCTGAAATCTGAAATCTGAAATCTTGGCAAACTCTTGACGAGACTCGACTTGATTTAATTGCTTTCATTGGGCTAACCATTATTAATGACTAGGAAGAGTTCTCTTTTTCGCAGTTATATATAAAACATTCTTTGTCTGTCTGGCTGATAATGGAGATAGTGGAGATTTCGCTTTAGATAACTATTTTTAGTGCGAGTATTTTGGTATCCGGAGATTGGGGCTAATCTCTAATTTGCTCTGTAGTTATTCTCGTTTTTTGCTCTCCAAGAGGATTCCTACATTGACGTCACTGGGGAGTTCTTCTTCTGATTTTGAACAACCCTCCAAATACTTCTTCTCTAGTCTGAAAAGCTCTCAAGTGGACTCCACTGAACAAAGCAAACATTGCTTAGGTTGAAGTGCGGAAATTGAGAGTGTTTGTCTGAGAGATACCCTGTAATAGAAAAGGTTTGAAGTGTTATCTAAGAGCTTTATTTAAGCAACACAAATATTATGAAATGGGTTAAGATAAGAAAGTATTAATATTTATAGAAGTTCTAAGAGAGTTGTTAGATAGTAAAGATTATTAAAGGTTTAGTATTTAGGTTCGGCCTTATACACCCGCAGTACCTAAAATTCCGGGGCATCAGCAATATATCAAATGACGCATTGTTCCTAGAGACAGCATCCCAATCATCGACGCGCGAAGAGTGGAAAAAATACGAAGAATTCTTTGCTTTGACAGCTTTCAGACTGCGACATTTGCTGCTCATCGTGTCCAAGTGATTAAGGTGTCAATTGGGCAAAAAATAAGAGGAACGAAAAAAAGAGGGGGGGTAACACACAGTAAACACAGTTAAGCTGACATCGAAATCACATAAGAAATGAGTTTTTAAACAACGGCTCCGGTAGCAGAAGCAGCAGCTAGTGAAAAAAGAAATACAAATATAATAAAAAATCTTAATCAAATAACGAAAAATGGTTACGCACAAGGCCCCAAAAACTGCGAGTGTGTGAGTAAACAGAAAGATAGAGAGGGGAGAGAAATAGGGGACAGAGAAAAGAGGGGAAGAGGGGAGGGCATGATAAAGCAGCTAAGCAAATAAATCAATAATGAAAATATTAGAGGCGACAGGTTCACAAAGTGTTTTATATGATTTGTGGCCCACTAGCTCCGTCTCTTTCGCTTCTTTCGGGTGCCCAAAAAAAAAGAGACACTGCGAACAATAACTAAGAACAACAAATAGGAGACAACCGGTTCTCAAGAGATTTCACGCGTGAGTCGTTAAACGTCAATTAAAGCTTAATGCGATGTCCGAAAATTGAGTAGCAGAAATCGGAGCTTACGTTTCTTTTTTTCCTTCGAACTATTCGCTTAGCACGTGAAGCTGAAAATTCGCTAAAAGTTGCGCCTGCTCAGTGATCCCCCCTCCCCCTTGCCACCCCCCTCCCCCAGCGATCGTGCGTTTAACTGTTAACAAATCGTGCACACGCTGATGTCATATGCTATCGCCCTCTCGCTCTGCCTCGCTATCTCGCTCTTATCGCTGGTGTGATGTCATTATGCAGCCGCTTTGAATGCACTGCGGAAAATATCAGCGTATTTGGTCATCGCTTTGGAATTTGTTCATATCAAATGGGATAGTAGTTGTTCGTTGTTTACTTGGTAATGAAGGTATTAAATACACGTGTAAAGAATTCATACCACAAAGTTCCCTAACATAAAGTCTCTATAAGTCGCACACGATTCTTTATAACTTCAATAATAAAAATATGTAAATAAAGCAGACAAAAAGTATTTCTTATTTGTAACAAAAGGAAAGGCAAATTTATACTTATTAACAGCTCACAAACTTTAACTTTAAATTTTCAACTTATATATTGCATCACAAGATCAGTGTAAATGTGGTTTTCTCTCAGTGTGATTGCGATTATTGTTGCAAAGTTCACGCTCTCTCTTGTGATCGCTCTCTGCTCTCTGATTTCTCTCCGAGTTTATTCTAATTGGATTGTGTGCGGTTCAAACCGGGAATTGTTGACTTTTTGTCATGTTTGTTTATCACTTTTGTCGCCTGCTCTGCTTGCCTTACAGTGCAGCCTCCCTAAGAGCGTCAGTCGATCAATAGAGTACAGTGTGAGTGACATTAGCGGGGTACTCCTGTGACCCGTATCACTTTATCTGCTCATTCTAGTTGTCTCACTGGCAATAAATGCTAATTTACAGCATTTGGAATTTACACGTGACTTTAGTTGAGTCTTTAGTTGCTGTCTCTTTCCCACATTTAGAAACCTTATGTGTGTGTGGTAGTGTTGATTAAGTGAGTTGTTGTTGTTTGGTTTGTTTTCCATTGTTTGCTCCCATTGTTGTTTACTCTAAATATTACGCATACGACGCGTGTGACAACAAGAGCGGCAATCTCCTAGATGTTGTAATGTCAACAAGTGTTATTCAATCTTTAGGATTTTTATTGAGAAGAAAATGTTTTTCTCTTTGTTAAGGTTTCCAGTAGAAGGTAAAACTCACTTCTTTCATTCCAATTTATAAACACTCATGACTGTCCACCACTTGTAGCTGTTCTTATCTAATTTTCTCAACATTTTCCCCGCATTGCACAACTTGTTTGTTGTGAAAATCCATAAACTAATTAAACGACAGGGCAAAAGGGTTAAGCAAAATGCAATAAGCAAACGTTGTTTGTTGTATCACCGAATTAGTCAAGTTTCCTCTGTTTCCCGCCAATTTCCCTCACATAATTGGCCATTCCGGCGCAGGGGAAACCACCTAAGCTATCAATTGATTGCTTCCAAGTTCCTTAAATGTTATCCACTGCATTTTAACTGAAAATTAAACAATTTGCGAAGCGTTGGCTTTAATTGCCCTGGCTTACCATGTTAGTTATTCCTCCCCTTTGCGTGGCTATTTCTTCAAGGTCGCCGGCGACAGTGGGTGCAGATTGCATTGAACTTGAACCGGGGGTGGGAATGGAATCGCTTCGCTCACTGGCTCAAAGCTGGGGGCGTGTTCTCTTTCATTTTCGAATTCGAGGTGCGTGGCCACTCACCCACACACCCAAACAGCACTCACTCTGCGTGCACTCACTCAAGCAATGCAAACACACACACACACGCACACAGGCAGGCGATTGAGCTAAAATCTCGACGCCTTTTGGGTATGCAATGAAATGCTGAATACACCCACTTCTCCCACCCACTCTCTCTCTCTTCTGCGTGAGTGTATGTGTGTGTGTGTCTGGGGTAATGCATAAATTAATTGAATATTCAAATATTGCACTTTTCTACCCAAACAACTGACGTCAGTGGGGATTCACGAGTACGAACACGAGGAGGTGGTGGGGGCACTGCTTCAACTTTAAACTTTCCATCTATATTTAGCAGCTAAAAAAAGAACAAGCGCAGGGAAAGTTTATACTTAAACAGCTCCTACAAATGTTTTCTCTATTTTGTTCGCTTTTGGCAGCCCAGAAAGTGTTGCACACTTCAGGGCGCTCACTTTGGGGGCTTTCCTTTGTTTTCCTTTGTTTTATTGCTGCAGGGGCATTGCTGGTAATGGGAAACCAAAAAACATTCAGGATACTTATCATAACACTCGATTCAATAAGGCCGCAAACCACAAAGGAAGCCGCAAGACAACCACAAGTCCCATTTCCTGCGACATTTCCACAGAAACTGCAAGTGAAACTCGAAATTGAAACGCCAACCAAAAGTCAAAGCTCATTACGAATGCAAAGGGCATTCCGCCTGCATTTGACGGCATTTACCATTTACCAGGGGGCAGACCCTTCTTGCAGCTCCTCATTCTGGTTCTCAGTACCCTTGAATCGGGTTGTGTACTATAAAGTCGTGAATTATAGTTTTGATGGGAAGCAGTTTGTAAGGGAAATAAAATAGAGTGACTATGAAAGGTTATAAAAGGTTGTTGCATTTAAATTGCTTACAATGTATAAAGATTTATTTTGGAAAATGTAATGTAATTTATGTATCTCTAAGATCATATTTGTGAGATTACCCAACCTGTATCTTACCTTTTATAGTTAAGTTCTCAGTGCACAAATAAATAAATAAAACAATAAATTTATGAGGTACTTTAAACTTTTAAAGTTTAAAGAAATCTACTTATATATAATGTGATTACAATTTTATTATTAAAAGGCAATAGAGGACTGCTTCTTGTTTATTTTAACCATTTCCCTAGAGTATTTTCACTTCGTTGAGTTCCTTTTTTTTTACCTTGTTGATTTGCCTTCCAACTTTGTTTATCAATTTGCAACTGCCGCCGCAAATCGAGAATGCAAAACACAAGCACAGGCACAAAAGGCAAAGTCAAAGTCAGATTTTGCCACCTGTCAGGGCCACGTTACATTCCTCTGTCCGAAAGCCATTCCCAGTCCCAATCCCAGATTCAAACCCAAACCCAAACCCAAACCCAAACCCAAACCCACTCATGTTCACATTCACATTCACCTGGGCATTATGGCCAGCTCGTTTCAAGGACATTTCGTATGCGTCAAATGGCGTAACGTAACCCCCTGTTTTCTGTCCGTTCTAACTTTTTGCATTTGCATGGGAAAACGGAAAACTGAAAACTGAAAACTGGCCACAGCGAAAGTGAAGTTTTGTTGTCAAGTCACGACGTTTTGGCCATGGTCTACGACTTTATTACATATTACCACCGAGCACTGCACATTTGCATTCAAAGTTATTCTCTTCGACTGTCGCAGCGGAAATTCTCCTCCAACGAAACGACTCCTTCCCCTTTTTCCGCCAATTTGATTGACGCCGCACGCAGTTTGAATATTTGATGCCCTGGAAACGGCAAATAAATTGGTTTATCTAGCCAAAACACACAAATGTTTTACTTGTTTTAGCCATAAAAATAAATTGCTAATTTTTTGTTGCTTCTTCACGCTTCAATTTTCAATCTTCCATCTTCATAAATGGGCAAATTCGCCAATTTGCAATCGAAGGGTGCCAAGCACCTGATGGTACTTTAGTAATACTTCAGCATAGAATCGGGTTACTATATCTATATATGTATCTGTAGGTGTGTATTCGAATGTAAATGTGTTTCATATCCACTCTTTTTCTGTGCGGTTTTGACAGGCAATGTAAGTTATTGGTTTTTAATGCGCCTCTCGTGCGCAGGAAAATTGATGGGGAGGGGTGGAAATGTGTTCCTGAAAGGCCCATCAATAACGATGATGGGTATCAGAAGGCATATTATGCAAATATGCAAATTACACGTGAATTACCAAAACACATTGAGTTATGTATGTTGAGTTTGTGGTGGGAACGTGTAACTTGAAACTGAAGCTCGAATTTAAACTCCTCTAAAATCATGTGCTTAGCTAGTTGTTTTTCCAACTTCATTACCATTTCACCCATTAAATCGCGGGCCTCAAGCCAGTTGGAAAAATTGTGGTACTTCTCTGCTTACTTCACTGAGTTGATTACAACAGTTGGGAAGTTGGGAAGTTGGGGGCTCGGAGGTTTAACCCTTTGGGTCCCCGATATTGTTAATGCTGTCGCAAGCTTCCAGTTCAATAGGGCGCAAAGCGCACAGTCTCTTCGTATTTAATCATTTAACGCCTCATTAATTCATCACTTTCAATCAAATTTTACGCTCATATACATTTTTCCATAGCCGTAAACGCAGGCAGGTGTGTTTGTGTGTGCTTGTGCTTGTATCTGTGAGTATCTGTGAGTTTTCCCTGGATGTAAGTGCGACCTGAAACCGCTTCAGTGGCCACAGTAAACCGCGATTAAGTCGCGGCTTTGGCAGCTTAAACTCATTGAGTTTTCTCTTAATTTTTCAACTTTTACAGCATTAAATGTAACGTTGCCCTTGCCCCATGCCCCACACAAGACGAAAAGCCTTGCATACTTGGGGGCGCACTTCCTTTGAGTGCATAACTTTGGTTCACACGTTTTTTTGCCACGTGACAAAGTGGCCAAGAAAAGGTTTACATAAGCCAGGGAATTCGCATACGGAAGCTGTAGAAATTTCGGGGAATCATTGTGCAATTCACGACTCCGAGTTGAGTGCTTCCATTCATAAGTAGTTTTTCCGGGGAAAAGGGAAAAGTTCACCTGGGCTAAAAGGATTTCCTGCCCTACAGTCAATCGAATGTTTGGCATTCGGTATTCAGCCAACACATTTCACTAGCTGCCTTCTGCCTTCTGTTTTATAAATAACTCCTTGTTTCGTGGAATTCCACGGAAATCATGCACATCGGGAAACGTAAAAATATTGATGTTTTCAGTGCTAATTTTAACTGATACTCTGCGGCTGGCCATCGAGTATCGTATCGTATCGAGTGGGAAAATTAGCCAAGAGAACTAAACGCACTTGTGCATGTAGAATGTAGTTAGGGATCGGAGGAGGATACTATATATAATACCCAGTGGATTCGGATTCGGATTCGCGGGTGGAGATGGGATGATGGGATGGGGCCATGAGGTGACTGAGACTGAGACTGAGGCACTGCCCCTTGGCCCCTGGCCCCTGGCCGTGGATGTGGTTATAAAAATAAGTGAACATTTATTTAAAAATCATCGCACTTCCAATTCCAATGCAGCAGAGGCGGCAGCCACGCCACCGTACGAAAACAGATGCTCAGAAACAGAATTTCCTTTCTTTTAGTTGAAGGAGATCGCCGGTCAAAGCAACAACACACAGCTACAGCTAAGAAGAGAAAATAACACTGAACAGAACAGAAGGCGACCAAAATACTTGTACAATAACAAAACAAATCAAAAACGAATGCGAAGCCAGCCCAAAAATAATACAATTTTAAAATATATCTCTCAGTGTGCGGCCAAATGTACGTGTGTGTGTGTGTGCGTATTTCCGAGCGATCTGTGGGAATAAAGAGTTAAGAGCTTTATTAGCAAATCGGTCGGGCAGTCAAACGCGCGCGTTTTGTAGTTTCCTCTGCTAATAAATTCGATGGCTACAGCCTTAAATTGAAGTTAATAAACCATAACTAATTGATGTCAATAAAAATACACACGTTTATCCATCCAATTACTGATTACTAAGCCGTTTTTTGTGGTGTTTAATTTGTGTTGATAAAGAGAAGAGATTGTTTTGTAAAACGTTTTGTCAACCGTTTGTAAGGGAATTAAAAATTGCTTTGGAATTACGTAGTCCTTGTGCTGAAGGAATTTCCTATCCTCGACTTTGCCCGCTTGTTGAATACATAATTGGCCGCTTAATACGATTTGGCCATAATCTGATTAGCTTCTCCTTGGCAAAACATAAAAAGGCAAACAAAGTTCAGCCTGCAGCAGTCCTTCTGCCCCTTTCGTCCTAGTCAAAAGCCGCCACAAGCCGCCAGAAAGAAATCCTTTGTGCACACACTCCCACAAAGGAAAACACACTCTACTCTTAATCCCACAGTGCTCAATCACTCCTATGAAAACGCCATTAAATCGCTTGGAGAGCGCTTTGCAGACGCTTAACTCGAAAGCCCATCAAAAAGAGATTCTGCGCTTGTGAGGGGGAATCCCCCAGAGGACTGGGGATTTGAGGCTAGTCAAAAGATGATTTCTTGGCCTTGTTGGCATTATTATCTTATTTCGGGTTACCTCTAATTTTAAAATGGCTCAAACGCAAACAAACAAACGACGATGAACCGAACTGAACCGTACAGCACAGCACAGAACAAAACGGATCCGAGCAAAACGAAGAAACGGAACAGCAGAAGAAACAAAAAGCGTTTTTTATAGAACATTTATTTATAATTATACATTCTCGGTGTATATGCGATTTTCTGCGCCAGTAAAGTGAAGTGTAGGAAATATACACACGTCTATACCTCCTCGCACGTATAGATTCTTGTACAATATTTTCATTTCCAATCCTCAATCCGAATCAATCGGCTCGCTAGTGTCCCGTCGTTCGTTCGTTCGTAATCGTAATCGTTCGTGACAATCGAAACAATCGGAATAATCGATCGTCGGATGGGAGTGAGAGTGAGTGGGGCCTATTAAGCACCCCGAAAGCGGATAATTTCATCCAGCAAAGTGCAATTGTTTTGTCATAAGTCGTGAAATTTCCCAAAATAAAGTGAAAACATCTGTTTTGCGAAGAAAAGAAAAGAGAAATAAATTAAGAATCGGAAGAATCCAACATGTTGCAAGCCACAAAAGCCAGCAACATGTTGCACGCAAGTGGTGTGTTTGCTCGCCGCCAGATGTCGCTCATTGGGAAAAGAGCCGGCAGATGGCGGCAGTCTCACGATCACCTGCAGCTTGATCAAAAACCTAGCAGATGGCGCCAGCAGTTCCATCGCAAAAAGTAAGCAACGAAAAATCAAAACACTCTAAAATGAAAATCCCTTCTCCACAAAAAGAGGAGACAGGATAACCCCCCGGGGTTTTCCCACCAAAGCAGCTTAGCATGAAAAGCTTATCACCTAACACCTCTGGGCTAGACTGGCGACTAGCAAAACAAAGCCAAAGAACTTAAGTTGGGTCGGATTTGAGGTTGACTGGAGGCTGAGACCTGCCAATCATTTCAGTCAGAGGGCGAGAGGAGAACTCTTAAAGCATTTCCGCTTCCGCTGAGAAATTTAATATGACGTCTGCTCTGGGGTTCAACCTTCTCCATATAATTCAGTTTACTCGCTCCCGACACTCCGTTCTGTACGCTTCTATATCTAAAAATATTCCCTGTCCCCCTTTTTCTTTTTTTTGCCATTTTGCTCGCTACTGTTTTTGCTTTGTGCCAACTTAAATGCATTTGCCACGTGCACTGCAGGTTTTTATTAATTTGGTGGTGAATTTAATTAGTTGAGAAGTCAGAAATAGCTACTATACACTTTCACTAGGTAATAGTTACTTGTTTTCTTTTAAAACATTGCTTGGTATTTTTTTTTTAGTGAAGCTTAATAATTTTCTCAAGTCTAAAGAACTTTAACAATATTTTCCCAAGTATTCCCAACAAAAGAGTAAGAGTATACAACTCCCGGTGTTTCCCAATAAAAAAATGCGTTATATGATGTTTGGTTTTTCGTTATGTTGTTTTTAAATTGCAAAAAGTTGTTTATTTACGCAAATTTCTGTAGACTTTGGCCGCCAGCCAACAATTGCAAATGCTCAAAATTGAAAACTGAAAATGGCACGAAAAAGCAACCCAATGAGTTTGGCCATTTTGCAAACAAAAAACAAAATAATAATGAGAACAACAATTGCAACTGATTAGAAATCCACTCGGAAATCAGAAGCAAATATTTACAAAAGTATTTGAAAAGAAATCAATAATGTGTGTGTTCGAGAATCATCAAGTAAATTTTGACACAGAAAGAGATCTTTTCAAATTATAGGAAATATAGACAGCAAGAAGAATAACATAGTGGGCGTTAGGGAATGTTTAAGGTATAGAAGATATATGTCATCAATAGGAAAATAGGGGAAAGACACAGAACGAGGTGGGAAATGTGGAAAAATATGGTGGGGAAAATTTATGAGAGACAACTGCCAGCTGAATCTTTTTGATGTTTACTTTTTTTGTATCTCTGCAATGAAGACTAGCCAAACACCCTAATTGGAAGTGACATTTTAAAAAGGATACATTTGAGACCAACAAATACAGAACTTCTGCAAAGGTTTGTGATTTGGCCTGAAAGTACATTTTTTTTTTAAGTTTTCAATTTTATGGAGTAGCCACAGGAGGTGGCACCAATGGCACTCGGGGCACTCGTAGGTAGCCATTTCATTGAAAATGCCATGGCAACGCAACAAAGGCAGCACCAAAAACACACGAGCACACGAGCACCCAGCACTCGCACACAGACACTCGGGAAACCCATGAGATACAGAAAGCTGATCAAGTCTATGGCAACCTGGGTGGAATGGTAGGAATGGGGAATGAGGAATGATTGTCTGCTGCTGCGAGATGTGAGTGTGGCTGTGGCTGTTGCCGTTGTCGCTGAAGCATTTCATTAGCCTCCCACGCATTCTGACACTCACAACCACACCAGAGATTCAGATACAGATACAGATACAAATACAGATACAAATACAGATACAAATACAGATACAAATACAGATACAGATACTCCGTCTTTGTGTGGGCGATTGTTGAGCACAGCACGCGCGCATTTCCCTCAACACAAGAGAATCCTGCAAGTGACTATCTGCCACCCATTTACGCCCATTCCCCCTGGAAACCCCTCGGAAAACCCCCGACTTGTTGCATTTGTGTAGGCTCGTCACTGCGGGGGACTCACATTTGCGCACATTTCACATTTCACCTGCAAAGACACGAAAGATACTCGTACTTGTGCAATGATTAATATCCCTCCTCCTTCCTCCTCCCTACTTGCAGTTATACAACAAACCTCAGGTGGAAACAACGGCAACGTCAACGTCAAAGTCGATGTCAATTTCCATAAACTGCATACAATAAACCAATGTACAAATCCATAATCTAGTGGATCTCAACGGATTTTGCTAGGACTATACACGGATATCCACAGGATGGCTGCTGAGCACTGGCCATAGATATTTTTTGGAGAGAAAAACTGCAGGGACAGTTGGCTCCCAAATCAGGTAAGAAATAATACTATTTATATTGGAAAGATTATGGTACTTCAAGTCTTCTTAGACCAGATTGTTTATATTTCTTTTGAGCATCGTTTAGATTATTCTTCTTTGAGCTGTGTAATAAATTTAAAAATTAGGAGCTTACAAGTTGAGACTATGAGTGTTATAACTTAAAATCTGTGTTAAGTTTTGTAATCTTTTATTAAATCATTACTTATAGATAGATATAGATATATCAAGTTAAAACCTAAGGATTTCGCTATTATCGTAGTGCTCAGAGTCTTTGATATAATTTCTACTGTATTACATTGGTAATTGTTTCATAGACCAGTAGTACATTGTGCCTTGTGCTGTATCCATTTCGGAGCAGCTTTCTTGGCTCTTTCTCGAGTGGATTCCTGGGCAGTCTGCGAGTACGAATACGATTGCGAATACGAATACCAGATCGAACAAGACCTACAACAACAGCTGCGAATGCTTCAAACGCACAAAAACCAGGCGAAACACTCATCGCACACACACAGCTACTTACGTATCCGATGGCATTCTCGTTCTCGTTGGGCTTTCAATTAACGTGAAGCATTTTCGCCAAGAATGTTTCCTTCCCTTTTTGCCATGGCAACTTTGTAACGGGGGGCTTGGGGATGTACAGCGAATTGTAAGGGAAACAAAAGCATTGTGTTGCATAGTTCCTCGCAGATATTGATGGTTTTGAGTTGCATTGAAGAGCAGCAGCATTTGCAACTAATTAAATCTCAGCAGGGCTTTTTTTTCCATCTACCAATATACCAGAATTGAACGTCATGGAATTGTGCGCCGTCCCGCTCTTTCGCTTCAATAATATATGTTCAGGGGATCATCAAGTATTCAAGCACGCGTCTCCCAAATGTATACACATCAGTTGTATATACATATAATGTATATATTTTCGAGAAGGGGCCGGATTTTCAGCCTCCGGAAAAATTCACCTGAAGATGAAATTTGTTTTTCCTCGCCCTGCGTTTTGTTTCTTTTTGTTTACGCTCGATAATTGCACTCGACGACCGCAATAAAGGGAAATTAAAGTTTCCCTTTGCCCGTACCTCTACCTCCCCCCCCTGTACTTTCCATTTTCCACCCCCTTTGACATTTGTGCAGTTTTTGGCTTGACGTCGTCGTTCCGTTCTCTGTCATTTCATTTGCAGCTTTAAGTATTTTGGCCGCGGGCCAAAATGTTTTTCATGTCTTGTTGTCGCCATGCCAGAAACACAAACGCAGATACAGATACACTTACAAATACAGATTCAGATACAGCTAGCAGCAGAGAGAGGGACAGTTAGTGATTAAGCGTGAAAATATCAGATCCATCCCATCCATGGGGTACAGCAACCGCCACCAAAAAAACTGGCTAAAATTTCTAGTCTCTTGTTTTCTTGTTTGTTTTGCGCTTTTGGTTTTTTGGCAAGTGCTGCATGCAAATTAAAATTGTTTCAGCGCAGATAAAATGTAATGTTAAGAGGAGCGAGCCAAAAGAAATGGATTTAATTCAATTTGAAAGATCCAATTCAATTGCAGGGTAATAGAGATTTTCTGGGAGCAGGGAACGCAACTTTATGGAAATGGGTAGCACAACATTAAGTTATTACTTTGATTTGAGAGATTGGGTCTTTATTCAACAGTGGTTTTTAGTATTGCTTAAAAAATAATTGATTTAAGTATTTCTTGGTATAGAAACTAGTACCTTACATTCAGATATTAAAAACTTGTATGAGTGGCACATCAAACAGCAAGTGCAGTCAGATATCAATTCTACGGAACAAGTTCTCAAGGGAAGTTAAACCGGAGAATCCATTTCAAGTATTTCCTGCACCTGAAGATCTGTCTGATCTCCGGGAACGCCAAAGAAAACAATCGAATGATTGTTTTTTCCTCAGCCTGTTTTACATTCCATTTGTTTTTCTTCTTACCAATATCGCATAGCTGCGGATCATATATCGATCTGAGGCTGAGACACACACATAGGGGCTTTACGAGTTCCATGTGCTTTCCGCTTTCCGCTGTCGGGATTATCCAGCTAGCCAGCCAAAAGAAATACGAGCAAAGGGGCCAATACAGTGATGTACAGAGAAGAAGATATATACACAGATATTTGTTTATACGGAATGTCAGTATAACAAACAGTGGCATCCTCTCGCTCGCTCCTGTTCCTTCTTCTTCACCTCAGTTGTATCTGCATCTGTGACTGTGACTGTGACTCTATCTGTATCTGTATCTGTCCATATGTGTATCTGCAGCTGCGCAATTGGCGACGACAGACATCAGACGCTGTTAGCTGACATGGACAGCAACTGGTAGAGCGGACAACCCAGGATAGGATATAGAAGATGGAGGAGGGGCCAACGAAGAGCGTACCGCATGCTGCTTCGTTCCTCGTTCTTTTTTGCAGTTACACATCGAGGCGCTTTCGTAACGCATTTTGGCAGCACCTGTCTTCCCCACCCCTTCCTTCTCACCACCCCTCTCTTCCCCACAGCAGCAACCGTTGCAAAATCTTGTGTAGAAAGATTGGAAAATTTCGAAAGAGAACTGCTGAGGAAAACTGAAATTCAATCAGCGAACCAACACAAACGTAAGCAGCAGGGGTCTTCTCGGTGTAAGTGTAAGTGTGGGGAAGAAAGGTGGGGGGAAGACTCTCAAACACACACACACAGGGACACAAGAGAGGGACCAAAGCAGCGCCGCGTAATGTGAGCACACACACCAACACACAACGCACAGGAGATCGCGGATCGTAGAGAGAGGTGTGTAGAATGTAGAGTGGGCGGAGAAAAGGGGGGAAGAATCTGGCGATCGAGGCGAGCACTTTGTCTATATTTAGACCGAAATGCAAATGGCGTCAGCACTCTCACACATACACACACACACACACACACACACACACGCTCACTCACGAATACAGGGGAGAGGTGGGTTCCGCTGAGGTGAGTTTACGGATTTTTGCGCATGCGCATGCGCCGATTGCCCACCGATCGCCATTTTGAATCGCTGAAAACAACGGAATATCGAAATCGGCCAGAGAAGAGAAATAATTAAACTGAAAATCCCCATAGGTTTTTATAGATATCTATAACTAAATTTAAGATTTTGTTTTGGTTCTTGTTTTAAATTTAACTTGTGAATGAACTGGCCAGCCGATCAGAGACAACAGGTCGCCACCCCCCTTGAGACCCCCGAAATATTATCAATTTTCTGCAAGCGCCAAGTAAACAATCGATTCGGGCGGAAAATGTTATTGGCCCGTGTTTTATTTTTACAGGCAGCGAGCACGTGCCGCGGCTAAAATCGTCTCGAGCGGCTATAGCCACATATATATCCACTGTCGTAGATGCGGTTATAGATATAGGAAAGGCGCAGTCGGATATAGTTCTCTGCGTTTGCATCATCATCATCATACTGTCCGTTCGTCTGTCTGGTGATTCCCATGTTTATTCGGATTTATGTTTGCTTTTGTTATTGGTTTCTCTATATGCTCCATAATGCTAGGCTGTTTTGCATTCCCGGTGGTCCAGTAATGCAGACAGACGAGCTGCTGCCCACCCAATAAAAAACGGAGGCCCGACTGTTGTGATTGCTCCCTATTCGGAAATCAGTTTTATTTTATTGGGAAACAAGCAAATTAGATGAGTAATCTCACCTCTGGTACATTAGACATAAAAGGGGGAAATATTTGTATTTGTAGTTATTCCGTATACGCCTGTTAAACAAGTCCTTGGTATATATTTTACAAATTTTACTGTCGTCCTACTGTTTCTCTTTTTCCCAATTCAAATACACAAAACTCGTAAGCACATAACTTAATTGCGAAAAACCCAATTTCAAATAGTCTTCAGATCCAAAGGTATCTCCCATCTATATTTAGCTTTCCCCTGCCTGCCAACCAATTGTTTTTCTATCTCCGCTGTGTAACCCCAAACCGAAAATGACAAACAGAATTATTGAAAAATTATGATTTCTTGAGCATGTCCCCAAGGCGTGACGGAGAGCGCAGAAGGGGAAGATCGGGGACTTTGGGGAGGCACATAGGTGCGCTGGAGGGGTGCTACCATGCCTAAAGGATTGTCTGTACTGCTACCAGTTCCCGAGTGCATTCCTCCCTTCCGTGTGAATATGTGGATTTGGTGTACAGAGCCGTATTTGTACCTTCAGCCGCACGATCTCCGTAGCAAACACAAAAAAGAATGCCACGTAGAGCACGCGTGGTGTGTCTGCATCTGTGTTTGTTTCTGTATCTGTGTGTGTGTGTGCTGCGGCCGGAGATTTGCCACGGATTACCCCTCGGCTTCAGTTGTTCTCCTCTCGGATATATCTGCCCCGCTTCAGTTTACTAATTGCTTCCGTTTGCCGATGTTAATGCTACGGGTGCTACGGGTGCTACGGCTGCCCCAAGTTTTCCTTTTCAGGGGTCTAGAGACTCATTTTAATTGCATTTCTTTTAACGGTAACATCAGTGGCAGCAGCCTGCCTCCTTCTCCTTTTTTTTTTAAGTCCCCTTCCCCTCCTTTTGGTTGCCTGTCAGTCTGGGCGACGGTCTGATATTCTGACATTCTGACTATCTGACGGTCTGAAAGTCTGATATTCTGATATTCCGATGCCCTGCCACGTCAATAACATTTACATTTGCGTACGCCAGAGACGCGTGTCGGTGAACTTTTTTGTGGGTATGTGTGGTGGTCCAGAGGTGGGGAAAAGGGGGTCTTACAGCTTTTCAAGTCCCCAAAGTCATTGAGTCATAAAAATTCTCTTATTTTCTTTTCTGAAAGAATGTTTTTTACTTTACTTATAGTCTGTATTCAAATCCCTTTTGGTCTACGCCTCTTTCCTGGCTTTGTTGTAGTTTCGGGTACCCAATAAGTAAAAAAAATCAAAGGAAACATTGCGGGTACTTGCACAAACATACAGACAAATGTTCACTGTGCGTACTCACATAAAATACACCGAAAAAAAAATGGATCTTTAGTATTTATCAAAATACTGAAGACAACCGTGGAATTTGTCAAAAGAAGAATACTTTTTCATAGATTTTAACAAGGTCTCAAAGCCTTTAAAGGCTTTCTGCTTGAAGATCAAATTATGTATTTTAAAGACTTTTTCAAACAAAAGTCAAATTGAGATTTCTTCCATAATTTTCTTCAAGTGTAAGGAAAACCATAAGATGTTTCTACATCGATGCGCCTTATGGCCGCTGCTGCCGCTGCCGCTTCTGCTTCGGTTGGCTTTAGGTTTTAGGTGAGAAAGACAACAATAAAATGTGGCTGCAGGCTCCTACCAGAAACAGAAAAAGAAACAGAAACAATCGCAAATGCACACGCACACGCAGGGAAGGGAACTCAAGTGGCCCGGGTTCCATTCCGATTCCGAATTCGATGCCCAGACATTCTCATTCCCGGCCAGAGAATCCGCACTCGCACTCGCACTCGAATAGAATGTTATGCTAGATATGCCATTTGACTTCTGACTCCGCAACTGCAACTGCATCGCCATCGCCATCGACAACCAGGAAACGGCACCAGCATCCAAATCAGCAGGAAAAGGATGCGGCCACTTGGGAGTGAGACTGAGTCCGGGGGAATTGTGCCTCATTTGGTTTGGGATTTCCTTACAGCCATTTGTGCAACAAACGAGGGGATATAAAACAGCTGTGTGGGTAGGGTCCCTATAACTTGGGAGGAGATAAGAGGGATAAGGGATAATGGAACGATTACTACTACTATTTTACTCACTGATCCTTTTTATAAATCATCAAACTTGTTCATTTAATCACAGTTAGTAAAATAAAAGGTTAAATTTGAGTTGTGTTTACTTCCCTTTGCTGTTTTTCTTTCTGGGCAATCCCCTCCTTCTATCCAATATCATTTCTAAGCTCATCCAGCTCCAAGACATCTTGGTGTGTCACTTGTTGAGTCTTCAGATGGCTCACATGTTCCCCCACTTATTTATCCGCCTTTTTCCCATAAAACTGTGGCCATGGCTTTGGCTTGGTCTTTTTCCTTTGCTTTTGTCTCTGACTTTGGCTTCAGCTTCAGCGACTGTCGCTTTGCATCAGCTTACAAGATTTATGGTATCCTTTCAACTCTAAACCCGCTCTGCTCACTTGTCGTCTGCAACTCATGCAGCTTCTCTTTGGGTCTCTGAGTCGTTTCAGTTGTGTTTTTTGTTTTTTAGCAGGGGGTATGCCGCACATGTGCGGACCCCGACTTTGCCACCGATTCCTCAACTTCTGTGGCTTCTGGGGGCAGAAACAAACAAAAACAAAGCGATGCAGGAGGTTAACGTGGAGCGCGTGTGCATTGAACTGAGCGTCATAAATCGCGGGCGACATGGACGCGTTTGCGGGGCGTTTTTAATCGCCTCGCCCGAAGCTCCGAGAATTTCCCGCTTTTCTGGGTTCCACTTTTCCTCTTTTTCCGCCTCTTAGCAGGGAGTATTTTGTACCTGTTGTCGGCAAGCTGAAGCTGAAGGCAAGCCTCCAAAGGTGAGGCATCCTCTTAAAGCCTGTTTTGTTTTCCTTACGAAACGAAGCACGTGCCACGAATTATGAATTACCAAGCTGGCTAACACACACACACACACATACACACACACACACACACGTGTGCACAAGGCAAATATTTACACTCAATGGAACATAATAAAGACATTAGGGAAATATTGTGTTATGTGGGGCATAACTTGAGTTTTGTGGGTGGAAACTGTATAAAACTTATCGGCCCACCGCCCTCGCATTTTCCTTTTCCCTCTCCCGCTGTGTGTGTGTGTTTTGTGTGTGTGTGTGCGGGACACTTTTCTTTATTGCTCTGCGAGTTGTCAATTTCCGTGTGTCTGCCTGTCTGCTTTTCCTCCACCCTGCTCATTTTCCCATCCAGGATGCCCGCCTGTCCCGTTTCGGTTTTGTTTTCCACGAGTTTGACGAAGAAAAAGGTAGTTTGCCTGTCTAGTGTTTACATTAAACAGCAGACTCTGAATTTTTATTCATTTGTGAAATGTACAGGGGCAACAAGTTCCCTTCTTTATAATCTCCCAATCACAACAAACTGATTTTGTAATAAACAAAAGGTTTAAAGGTGAAATTGTGAGCACTTTTTGTTTATTAAATCTTAAACTGTCTTAAACTCTCCTTGTCTTATAAGTGAAATCAATATTTTAAACCAAATTCAAGGCTACTACCTTATTTATAGCCTACTTTTCGAGGGAAAAAGGGTTTAAGCCAGCTGGAGCCTTAGCTAGTTCTTAATAAAACTTGGAGAATGTAACTTGAACCGCTTTCCATTGCCAAGTATCCAAGTAGTCGAGGCCACCAGTTCACTCCCACTCAAACCCAGTTTTCCTCGGTACATGAATGTTTTAGTGCGTTGTCGAGTTTGCTCCACTGTCAGCTGGGATATAACATTGATTGATAAGCCACCCACACATAATGTTTGTGTCAGGTATTCCGCATGATTTCAAAATGATTACCCAACTCACTGTCGCTCTTAATAGATGCTGGAGTGTATACTTTATGAGTCCATCAATGGACCAACTTATGAATGAACTGCCTCCATTTTCATTTCGGTTTTTGGGGGAACTCAATTAGCTCACCTTGACTGTTTGTCATCCGTTTCAATTATAAACCTTTTTCCAGCTCGTCCTTGCCCCAAAAAAGAGTTTTCGCATTAAATATATGCCACTCATCTGGTGTCCCCTCTTCCGTTTCCCCCTTTCGAAAGGAAAAGTGTGAAAAGTGAGAAACTGTTTGGTAACAGGGGAAATGGGAAATGGGAAGCGGTCGATGGTGACAGTTTGTGGAAGGCAGGATGTGTGCTTCTAGAGCAACTGGAAAGTTTTTATTTGTTGGGCAATGCTAATTGCAAGTTGGGCTGACAGTCAAAGCCAATTAGGGCCAGTTTTCGCATTCTAAGCTGGCTGAAATGGTGAATGGGGGTCAGGTATCAATTCTGGCCGAGCTTCCCTGGGAACTGAGGCTGCTAACTTATCAGTCATGCAAACAGAGAAATGCTTTCACCGACCCGAACGAATCCCTCGGTCCTTCGCCCCCGCAACGACACACGTGTTAAGGTGGAATTATTCAGGCTGACAGCCGAGGCTGAGAAAGCCGAGAAAGCGTGGGAGTTTAGCATCGAGGGAAATTGATTAGATTAGGCAAATTTTGAGGGGGAGGAGGAGGAGGAGCTCTGCTGCCGAGTGTCCTTAAGCTGGCATTTAATCACATTTAAATTGCACTCAATGCCCTGGGAAATTGATTGAGATTTTTATGAATAACTCGGCAAGTCGGGGGCCTAAGTCCGTTTAAGTCGGGCAATTGAAATGTAATTAGGCAATGCTAATGGTGACACTCCCCAGAGACTCTCTTCGGAGCCGTAATTACTTGAGCTTTACTTCCGTTCATTTACTTTTTTCGGTTTTCGGGGGCCGAGCATTTGCATAATTGATGCCGCCGCAGACATTTTCAATTTCGAAATCTCGACGAGCAATTAAAAAGATGTTTTCCCTGTAATTCCGTATGCTTACAACCCTCTGAGTTTCGCTTGGTACTTAGGTATCTGAGTTGCAGGAAGGCAATTTGAATGAGATTTATGAAATTACCTACGCAGCGTTTACAAAAACAACTGGAGAGTGGAGTGGAGATTCAGAGTTTCACGTGGTCTTTTGGTCTTCGCTTGGCTTGGGGTGCTCAAAACGACTTAAAGATCCCCCTGAAGGGAAGTGAAGAAACCCCTGCCAAGCAGTTAAGTCGGACTCAACAGATGCCGCATGTTGCACATGTGTTGAGTGCATGCAACATGCAGCATGCAGCCCATGTACCATGTACATTTACCATTTACATGCGCAAATCGCCTGGCGGCGTTTATTGAATTAAGACTGTCGACGACTGTTTGCATTTGGCAGTTGTCGCACCCAGTGAAGGAAGCGTTAAAAGTCACAAGGACACTGCAGCACACATGGACATGGATCGGTTATCGTTGAGAATTGAGCACTGGCAACTGGGAACTGAGAACGTTGCAACATTGTGGCGCCGAAGAGTGAGGCGAGGCGAGGGCCATAAAACGGGTAACGTGGTCGCGCTGCACTTGGGATCGGTTATGCGTGATTTTTACAGAATCCACTCGGCTGAAAGGGGGCGGAGGAATCTCTGTGGCATCTGGCATTTGCACATTACCCTGGAAGTCACGTTAAGGTTGCTCCCATTTAACTGAAACTGCAATGGTTTTCTCGAAGGGATCTTTTGTCGGGGGGTTTAACTACTTGTTACCCCTGTGGCAGCTTCTGATTTTGTTAAAATTATGTGGAATTTATAAAAAATAAAGAAATCTAGTTGAAGATAACCTAACCTACCCATAGAATCCTCGTATAATTCCTTACTTACTTACTTACAAAGAAAGGGTCTTTTCTGGGTCCTGCAAAAATCGAGTTTTACTCTCTATTGAGTTCAAGTAGGGGGTCCTCTGTGACAGAGGCTCTGTCCCACATTCCACAACCTCCTCAGTTTGTTATCAGTTATACTGCGTAACCTGGATAATAGAGCGTGTTTAACATGAATAATATCCCGCTTAGTGGAACAAAGGACAGGGTCTGGGTCACAGGGCTTGGATATTGGATCCCACTTACAAATTAAGCCCATAACTACTTTACCTCTGTCTGAATAGGCAATCATCAATCGAGCAGAAACAATGAATGGATACACAGACAGACAGACAGACAGACCCTAGGATCCCAGGACCTCCTCGCCTTCTTCCGATTCCGTTTCCGTTCTTCGTGTGTTTTGTGTATTTACTTTTTCTGCTGCCAAACGCAGGTCAACAAAGTTTTTATTAAGCTGCGTTGGGTGGTTGGGAAAAAAACTAATGGTGGGTGGGTGGGTGTTTGTAAAGAGGATCCAGTGGCAAGGACAAATAAATAAATACACATGGAAAAAGAGGGAGGTCCTGGGAGGTGGAGAGATACCGTCGATACAACGATACAAAGGAAAAGGAAACCAAAGCGATGTATTATCAGGGGGGTGGTGGGTTCGGGTTGGGGGTGTGGTGAAGTGGGAGATAATTAACATTTATGAGGGGGCGCTAGAGCGGGACAAAAAGCTCTGCGAGCAGGAAAATGTAACTGTTGCTGGCTCACAAACGGCTGATTGATCAAGTGCGAGGGTGTGTGTGTTTGAGTGGCTGTGTGTGTGTAAGTGTGAGTGTGGGGCGTCTGGCTGAGGCACAAACAAAAACCATATGTTTCTCGTTTTGACTCCCGCACGCACTCACTCACACTCGCACTCACACTCACTCCCCCTCTCTTTCACTGGGTGACTCTTGCTTTCGTTGTGAGTGAAAACTCAAAGCCAGCGCCTGCGTACTCTCTCCCAATCTCTCCCTCTCTGTGCGATATTCTGTTACACAAAAAGGCAAAAACAAAAGGCACCGTTAGAAGGTGTGCGCGTGTGAGTGAGTGTTAGTTCACCACGAAACGAAAATCCTCAGTGCAGCGCCCGAGTGTGTGTGTGTGTGTGTGAGTGGGAGAGAGCTCCGCTCCGTGCATCTGTGTGCGTGGCCGTATCTGTGTTCGCGCCTCGCGTTACGACGTCAACGACGGCGTATCCGTCAGTACGTTTGTACGCGTCCGCAGCGCCGCTTCTTCAGTTTTTCGGTTTTCGGGACATCGGCAGATCTCAGATCTCAGATCCGTTTGCGAGTTGGATTTTCCCAGCGACTCTGATTCTGATTCCCTTTGAACACCTTCGCCAGAGATTCGAAAATCAGCGTGAAAATCGCGAGAAATAGAATTATGCTGGCCCGCTGCTCTCGCTCTACGCGCAATAATTTATTTTTACTCCATATAAACAAATTCAACGTCTATTTCCAAAAATAAATGGTCGCAATAAAAATAACAACAGCCGTCGGACAATTATAAGTTTTTATTTATAACTTTTATTTGCGCCCGCCAAAGAGCCGCCACCCCCTGTCACCCCGCCTCCCTCCCGTTGGACTTTGTTTATATTTACAAAAGCAAAGGCAAAAGCAAAAGCAGACGAACACGACAAACACAACAGCAAACAGAAACATATCACTGACTGCATTTTGCATTTCACATTTCGCGTCGATGTCTATCGAACAGTCGTAAACAAAGCCAAAGCCCGAATTGTCGGAGGTCCAAGCAACAATTCAATTTGCATCTCAATTGCAACGATTCGTATTCGTGTGTGCGGAAACATTTGTGTTGTGCAAACACCCCGCAAAGTTCAAAACTCAGTTCGTCGGTTTCTATTGAGCAGCGGATTTTTGAGAACACTTTTCGAGGAAACACTTTTCGAGGAGCTCAGCTGACAAGCGATCCATGTAAGTTGATCTACGGTGAAAAAAATGTGTTTAAAATTGACTAAAGGTATCTTGGAGTAGGTACTGTGAAATTAGGTTCCTGAAAATATGTTTAAAAAATTGAAAGATTGGAAAAATTGGAAGCTGCTGAATAACTTTTATAAATTTCAAAAAAGTTTGTCACCATGTTACAAAAATCATTTTGTGAAGTTAAGTTATAAGTATTAAAACATTTCATATATTTATTACATTGTGTTTAAATTTTTATTGGCAAGAAAACAATTAAAGTCTTGTTGTTTATGATGTGACTTTTGGTTACTCATTCCCTTATCAGTGCTCAGAAAAATTAAAATTAAATAAAATTTGAGTGTGATTTTGTTATGCTTTTAATTTTGTAAAGTTACTGTAGAGTTCTAAACAATTTTATATCAGTAGATACAATCTACCTATCAATTAGAAATTACTTGCTGCATTTAAGCATATTGAACTTCAAACATTTTTTTAAAATCCCTAAAATCACAAAAGAAACCTCTCACATTTATGTTTACTCATGGATTTTTTGTTGTAAAACCCCTCCTCTGCCTCCTCTGAGAATCCGATAAAGCAATTTGATTATCTATAATTTACAATTACAAACACACTGCCAGGCAGCCGGCAAGTCGGTAACCAAATAACCAATGGCAAACTGACGTCATCGCTGGCGAACGATTGGGTTCCGCAGAAAAAAAAAGGAGATATCAGTGGGCTGGTTTTCGACTTTTGTCTCGATTCCACATATTCCCCTTCAATTGATATCGTTCGATGTTTCAATTTCTTTTCTTTTTCCCGCGATTTAATGCTGAAAGTAGACATACAAACATCTACTATATATGCTCAACTGATAAGCGATTTTCGTATCAATTGTGGAACTGTGGTAGAATTGAGGGAGAAACGCACTCCTCCAGCGAAGTTCAAATCCATTTTCCCTGCTATCAAGTTCTTTTGCATGTAGTTTTATGGCCGGACCAACTGACTAACTGACTGACTGACTGGTTGACTGACTGACTGGCTGATAATTGTCTGCACTTTGTTTCAGCCAGCAAAAAGAATGCAAAAGAAGCAACGAGGCGCGGAATTATAAATTCTGTTATCGCCTTCTCTCTCGCTTGCTCCACGACTGCCCCTCTCACTCGCACATGCGTGCAATGCACTTTGACACCTACGCAGGAGTAAGAAGCAAGGGGGTTACGTGCGGGTTCAAAACAAAGCAATTCAAATTCAAAGGCGATTATCGCTGCTGATTTACCTTGGACTTAGCCACGGCGATTGCCGATAAACGATAATGCAGTGGCAAGATAACGGTACCCCACCTCCGATCACGATTACGATTACGATTGCCACCCCCCTCAGATCTTGAAACACTTTTTGTGGCAGTCACGTTTGAGCCACGTTTTGTGTTTAAAAAGTCAGGATACCTAAAGTAGGCATATATTTTGATTTGTATATATATTTTATGTTTTTTGAAGCTTAATTACATATTCTATAAAATAAATGAATAACCCATAAATTGGCTAAGAAAACTGACTATTTAAACCAATTTAAATTATTAGCTTTAAATTACCATAGACTATATAACGAAATCTACATACTTTACATATTTTATTTCATAACATTAGCCAACTGCAAATACTCTAAACAACTTCGAAAGCCAAACAAAAACCCGAAGTTCACTTAATGTAGGAAAACCCAACCGACATCTTATCAGCATAAAATAATTTGTTGGCAAATTTTTCAACGAAAAATAGTTGAGTTTCGTTTTTGTTGCTGTTATGAGCTTGATAAAAAAAATTCGCAATCAAAATTTGTTTTATTTCCCCGTGAGTTTTTGTTGTTGTTGTTGCTTTCACTATCTGCCAACGAGAGCGAGAGTCTTTCTTATCACACGTGCGCATGTGGAGGTAGAAAAAAATAAAAGCCCCAATGTATTGGTGTAGTTATTAAAAAATAAATGTTCCTTTCGCCATTTGCCGTGTTTTGCGGCTCTCGAGTGTCTGTGATAATTATGGTTATTGCCGCCGCCGCTCTCCTTTGCCACAATTATAATTATTATTATTATTATAATAATGATGCCTTTCTGTTTGTGTTTGTGTTTTTGTTTGGCTCTCTCCCACACTCCCCACGAATTCAATTTGACGGCTGGTCTGTGTGAGTGTTATGAGCGATAAGATAGACGTAGTACTAGTGACTCGGGGCCCGAGAACCCAAACCCAAACTCAAACTCAAATTCGTTCGACTACCTTAACACGAGACGCGTGTGTCGGGCAAAAAAACCTTGGATTTTCGGTGTACTTCTTCTTTTTCGCTGGCATTTTTTGCAATCAAAATTGTTGATAAACAGGCTGCAGGAAAAATGCCAGATATGAATGCCTATGCCTGCAGAAACATTGACAGTCGAAATGTGTGCAGATATTTCATTTAGGTTATTGCAAGAATGTGTTTCTCTCTTGTGTTTCATACAAGATTCACGAGGTCATCGGAATGTTCACAGGGTAGGAAAGTAATTGGATTATATGATAAAATGTTATCAGGGCACTAAAAACAAGAGTATATATTTCTAATATTTAAAGCTGTATTAAGTAGAGGTTATAAAAACAAATATACAATTCCCAGAATTGTTCTTATGACATATAAAATGTTTTGGACTAAAAACCAGGTATATAAGCTTAAAGATGATTTAGAAATCAGTTAAAATGAAACCACTTCAGAGTCACAAAACCCTTAAATTAATTAAGACTTTCCGAACAACTCTTTATTGCTCACATAATATTGATGGCTGTTAGCCAGCTTCTTTGTTCTGTAATTTACAGTTCTAAACTCAATTTCCGACCGCCCCCAAACCACTAAAGAAGTTCCGCCTCAGTGGCTGCTTCAAATGACGCGTTTCTCGGGCGTTTTCATCGCGTCTTAAAGCGCGCGTGTCTTTAATTAAGTCAAGATTTACAGCCAGAGCCCCAAGAATGCGTTAACTGCGGCACATCAACAACAATAACAAAACCGGGGGACATTGACAGATTTCTGGCCAACGAAAAGTGAAAGTGAAACGCAGCAGAGGAAGTCACCACTTCCTCAAAGCTGGGATCTATTAAATTAAGAAAAATTAACAAATATTCCTATTAAATTCACAAGCTGTGCAAAGTTATAAACCTCCAGAATTTATATTATTATTAAGGCTTGAGGCAGGTGATAAATTGTGAGTTTCTTAAACTTGAAATTTGGCCGGGCAGCTGCCATAAAAACGGAATTTATGAAAGGTCTCGCCTGCCCTCTCACTCACTCTAATTGAAGTGGAGACTGACTTTCGGCTGCTGTGAGAGATTGCGCTGTGATCTGCTTCATCTCATCTCATTTCGGTCACAACTGGTTTTCGAATCGGTTCGGAGTTCATTCCTCCAAAATACGGAAAAGTTTAAAATTTGCATAAATTTGCAACAAATGCTAATTGAGTGCAATCAACAAGTTTGAATGCCTGCTCATCGCAGAAAAAGCCGCAGAGCGTGATTCACTAAATCAAATCGATAATGTCCCCGCCTTTGTTGGGCCAAACAATTAGGGAAATCTCCAGTCAAGTTGCTAAGCAGAGGGATTCGCGTCCGAATCTGGAACCTGAGACATCCGAGGAGAACACCCACATTCTTGAGATTTGTTCTTGGCCATTTGCCTAATGATGTCGCAGTCGCAGTCTTTGGGCCAATTAAACGGAGAAGCTGGCAAACGTAACGTGTGCCGCCAGTTTGCTTCGTTTTAATTGCCCGGCCACAAGACGAATGTCTTGACACACATCCTATCCCCCAATGGAACAGACACGGCACATCCTTCCTTCCTTTCGTCCCTTTCGTCCTTTTGAGACTCTCAAGTCTTTGCCGTTGACCCAGTGAAATGCAACCGCAAACGGTTGATTGTTGCAATGAAAACCGTGTTAAGTTCTTTTGGCCAGGGGGCAAAGATTCGCACATCCTTTGTTTCTCTGCCACATTCCGTGTCGGTGATTAGCCCTTTGCCTCTCCACTTTCTCCCCCTGCAATTAGTCAAATATTCCTGATTGTTTTCGCTGAAGCTCTCAACACCTGCACCACTTGAAGTGCCGCTCCTCTAAGCAAACACAGGCCCATTACTATACTATGTATCCCCCGCGAATGACGTGACCATTTGATTTATACAGAGTATTTGGCAACTTGAAATTCTTGCCAGATTAGATACTGAGTGGGCGAATGCTTCTCCTGGCCACTGGCCACTGAATGCAGATTTCCGATAACTTACGAGTGGAACTTTGGTGACCAGAAAGGGGGGGTTAGCTTGTTGATTTGGGGGGTAAAAAGAATACCTATATAGTGATATGTTACAGGAAAGAGTACCTATCAAAACATTGGTTTAGATAAATATTGTATTAAGGATAAAGAAACATATTTAAAATCTTAAATAAAATTATAAAATGAAATTTACTTCGTTAAGTTGCTAATTATACATTACTATTTCCTTTGTTACAACGTATTTTATATGCTAGTAGTGCTATAAATTCTCTTATGGCCCTTTAAAACCCTCAGTTTGTCTGCTGCTCAGTCGTGTCCAAAGCAGCGTGAGTGTAATTCAATTGCAGACGCTGATAAGTATGCTAGAGAAGAGGACAAATTCGTAATTCGAGCACTTGATGTGGATGTGGTTATGGACGTGGATGTCCCGCTGCTGTTTGTCTGCCACATGGCCTTGCGGAATTGCCTCCCTTTGTGTATCCCCTCAACCATTTCAACCATTTTGCAATTGTTGCACTGACATTTACAATTACAGATGACACCCACGCCCAGTGACATGTGGCCCCTAATTGACTCACTGGCGGTGTGATAAGTCAAAGCCTCCCGCATTTGTTTGCCTCTTTAATTATTCATCTCTCCCACTGACTGACGCACTTTGTGTGTAAGAGTTTGATTCTGCAGCTTATCGGCGCACTAAGCATTTGAGGCTGCACATGACTAAGGCCTTACTTGAGAACCCAATCTGCGACTTGCCTCCGAGATAATCCCCGGCACGGCAATCAAGCGAGTGAGTGGCGTCCTAAGCGGATTAGGTGTCCTTTAATTATGGCCCCAGAGCTTAGCCCAAACACAAACACAAGCTGGATACAATTTTCCAAAATCTAATATTGATTACTAAACGGATAATTATTGATTGGAGAGGTTGCCCACTGCGTATACGTTATATTCTATCCCTTTTCAGAGCAACACTTGTCCGTGGTCATGCCATTAAATCCCCAAAAGAAAGAAAGTCATCGATGGTCTCCTGCTTTTTGTTTGGTAGCGTCATCAATATCATTATCGATTCATTCCTTATGCCTGCCCAGTGCTGTCTCAGTCCTCGCTGCCATTTCGTTTCTTTTCCATATCAATAATGAATGTTCAAGTCACCGAATACAAAACTCACGCATAATCATGGCGGGTGGCCCGGAAAAATTGGGGGAAAAGCTGGGAAAACGTATCGAATTTGTTGAGTGTGTCCTCGCTGTTGCCACTGTGCACGTGTGACTGTGTGTGTGTGCTGGCTGTCACACATATTCGTCAAGGCTAAATCCCCCCTTTCCCCCCTTGCTCCTGTCACAACCCATTTTGTCCACCCACCAAACACCACCCCCAACCCTCCTGAAAACACTGAGAGCGGAAAGCTGAAGCATATTGCGTAGGTCGCTGCGTGAATCGAGGGAAAGCGAGAGGGAAGAGTCGAGGGGGTGGGAAAAAGGAAAAGAGGGCCAGAATTTCCCAGCGTTGCCAAGGCAGTTGTTGTTGTTGTTGTTGTGACGAGTCCTGGCCTAAGGACAAACAACAGGCGAAGACGAAAAGGAAGACCAAGACTGAGGCAAATGAAATTCATCCGCCTCAATTTCCTTTGCTCAAGACACTGGTGGAAAAATTGGTTGCTATAGTCCAGAAAGTAATAATAATAATCAATTTATAAACTCTCTTAATTTAAAACTTTAACCATAAATAATGGTTTGACCTGAACAAATTTGTTCTATTTAATTACCAGATACACCAACTAAAGTTTTCCTCATGGAGACCAGAGAAAGTTGAATTAAAGTTAGTTAAACTGTGCTATAACAAACTTGATTCCAAAAACATATTCCTGAGTTTATGACCCTGTTTTTATCTCAGTGATGGAATTGCCTGTCTCCAAGGAGGAGCGAGGGGTCCTGAGAATGTTTTTGCTGGCTCGCGTTTGCCAGCCACGTGCCGCTGCCGCAGAGGAAAAGTGGAGAAAAGCGGGGAAAGCGACAGAGAAACAGAGGGAGAGGGGATAGAAAACCCAGCTTCCGCTGCTGCTCTTGAGTGTTGCCGTTGCCCCAGGCAAACGGGGAAAACGGGAACTGGAGTGCCGCTTCCGTTTCCGCTTTAAAAAAGTTACAGGGTGAACTTGTTGGCGCTTCCTTATTGATTAAGTGCGTGTGCGTGAAGGACATCAAAGCGAGCGAGAGGATCTAGAGAACCTAATCATGCGTGGGGTCAGTCGAGTCGACATCAATTAACTGAAGCCAGCTCATGAAATAGGTCAGGTCATCGTGGGCGATAGAAGTCCTCTTCATTAGCGGTGCATTGAACTTTCAGCGCCAGTGGAGCGACAATGGAGCAAGTTGACCGCAAATCCTGCCCCGGAATCCAGCTGGAAAGCCTTTTGAAGTCGCCAGCTAATGGGTTAATTACTCCCACAGCCACTCCCTCTCCTACTGCCACTCCCACTCCCAAATCCACCCGTTAACCCAGTCAATCACTTATCGTTTCTCTTGTCCATTTCATTGCAGTTACCTGAGGAGAATTTATATGGAAACACAATTATATAGAATTATATACACACCTATATACAAGAAGAATTTGCCGTTTTGACAAGCCGTCCACTTATACAACCAAAATAAGGGATACCACATAAAATATATATATAAATATGCCCCACGTCTGCCGCCTTTGGAAGAGCAACAGCAGTCCGCAAAGGAGCAACTAACACAGTGTTTCCGCTATCTGCCGGAAAATCCAGAAAACAAGCCACAAAGCAAGCAGGAAAAAGGACATCGTCATCTTTGTTACCATCGCAGGAGGATAGGAAAATTGTTGCCATGGGTCGCAAAAAAATTCAAATATCACGCATCACCGACGAGCGCAATCGGCAGGTGAGTGTCAATATGTTGTGTACAGAGGACTCTGTAATAATAAGTAATAATTCAGGGAGCTACAATTGCTTGCTTGGCTCGAAACAGGAGCCTCCACTTTGCCATGGCAATGTAGCTTAATTAAGACAGTGATAAAGCAAAGAGAGTTGAATCGATTTACGGCCATTAAATTGAAATCTAACCCGTGTCGAAATGGCATTTGCTCATTGAATTTTGCCACTCGGTGTTTAATGAATTAGTTTGTTGGATTTGACAAGCTTAAATGTCTGATTAGGTGCCAGCATAGTGAATATGAACTTGATAAATTTTAAATTTAATCTGCAAAATGTGTCATCGCTTTAACTTTAATTTACTCTTTCAATAAATTAATGGAATAAAAATAGGCAACAAACAAATCCAAATTAAAGTGGACTCTACAAATAGCTTTATTTCCTTTTTTTTCCACTCGGAAATTATTCCATTCCCCATTTATAACTGGCGAGCGTGTGTCGTGTCATCGCGAGGTTTTCCCCACGACTTTTTGTTCTGGCTAAAAGGCGATGTCTTGGCCAGGCTATAAACGCGTCATCGCTCAGCGGTGAAAACAACAGTAACAACTTGTTTATTGTGCTGCCCCTTTGGCCTTGACTCGGCCGTAATCGATTCATTACCAACTAGCTGGCTGGCTGGAAAACGAGAAGGGCCTGGGCCACTCGGCCACTTGGCCACTTGGGCTAAGGCCGTCGGAGGTCCCCTCTAATTACATTTTCGAACCGCATAAATATTTGAGCACGGGCAGTAATTGACACAAACTTCCGCTTCTACATACTTCCGGTTCCTTCTCTTCTCGCACACAGGTGACCTTCAACAAGCGCAAGTTCGGCGTGATGAAGAAGGCCTACGAGCTGTCCGTGCTCTGCGACTGCGAGATCGCCCTCATCATCTTCTCGTCGAGCAACAAGCTGTATCAGTACGCCAGCACCGACATGGATCGCGTCCTGCTCAAGTACACCGAGTACAACGAGCCCCACGAGTCCCTCACCAACAAGAACATCATCGAGGTAAGTGGAAAAGGGTTGGAAAAGCGGGTGGAAAAGCGGCTCGAAAGAGAGCGCCATTATGCAAATTCAAGTGAGCCGTGAAAAGCACAGCAGCAAACGCAGAAGCAGAAGGGTGAAAAGGCACTGGAACCTTGGACAGACACAGACCCAAATATAAATCATGGATGTAAACAATCCTTTAAAAATTGTTAATATTTTAAGCCAAGTTAAGAAATAATTATTTAAAATTGCAATATAAAATGTGCTGATTAGAAATAGTTCTTTCACAATTATGAGATTTTTTTCTGTGTATGCTTTATCCACAATCTGTTGAAACTCTTCAGTAAATTCATACATCCGGAAGTGCTGCAGACCTTAAAGTAAACTTGTATAGCCTTTCGCCAGGATTAAGCAATAGCAATAACAATAAGAGCAACTGCAGCACCAGCAACAACACGGGCCATTTAGCAGGGGGAAAAGTAAGGGAAAAGTGAGGGGAAACGTCGCCAAAGTATTTTGCATTTCTAATGCGGTGTCGCCGTCGTCGGGCGTCGGGCGTAAATGGTTTTGTAATGTTAATGCTGCAGGGAAGGAAGCAGAGCACAAGACAAGATTTACATAATTTAGCACAACAAAGCGTCAAGTGGCCCGAAAGGAAAGCCTTGGGCAATTAACACGTCACTTGGTCACTCGGTACGAGTATATGTATGTGTTTGCACTTGCAGAAGGAGAACAAGAACGGCGTCATGTCTCCAGACTCGCCCGAAGCCGAAACGGACTACACACTGACACCCAGGACGGAGGCCAAGTACAACAAGATCGACGAGGAGTTCCAGAACATGATGCAGCGCAACCAGATGGCCATCGGAGGAGCGGGGGCGCCCCGCCAGCTGCCCAACAGCAGCTACACGCTGCCCGTGTCCGTTCCGGTGCCGGGATCCTACGGGGACAACCTGCTGCAGGCCAGCCCCCAGATGTCCCACACCAACATCAGCCCACGTCCATCGAGTTCGGAGACGGATTCAGGTGGGATGTCCCTGATAAGTTAGTACAGTGTCTCGCGCCGGTGCACACACATTTCTATCTATCTGTTCTGGTTTCGTTTACTTTCTTTACTTTCTGATCTGCATGATTGCTCTAAATCCAAGCTCTTAACTCTAACCCCTTAAGTCTAACCCCAGGTTCTGTTGTTTCTGATTTCCCTAACCCACTCACCGCCATCTAACCACGTTGCGTGCGAAGTTCTGTACAGCATAATATGTCGTATCCAATCCGGTCTAAAGTGTTGCATATTCTTATCTTCTCTTTGGCTCATCAGTCTATCCATCGGGTTCCATGCTGGAGATGTCGAACGGCTATCCGCATTCACACTCGCCGCTTGTGGGATCACCGAGTCCAGGTCCCAGTCCTGGCATAGGTGGGCATAAACATCACTCCTCCTCCCCACATAACCTAACCCACTCTCAATCTAACACCGCGTACTTGGCTAACTATCTAACTGTCTAGTGTTAACCTACCAAGGTCTCCTTGCAGCCCATCACTTGTCCATCAAGCAGCAGTCGCCGGGCAGCCAGAACGGCCGGGCTTCCAACCTGAGGGTCGTCATACCGCCCACCATCGCCCCCATACCGCCCAACATGTCCGCGCCCGACGACGTGGGCTATCCAGATGTGAGTACTTGTGGGGTTTCTCCTTTGATTGAATGCATCTTTATCCCTGTTCCGTCTTGTCCTTTAGCAACGACAGAGTCAAACGTCGCTTAACACGCCCGTCGTCACGCTGCAGACTCCGATTCCCGCCCTCACGAGCTACTCCTTCGGGGCGCAGGACTTCTCCTCCTCCGGCGTCATGGGCAGCGCGGACATCATGAGCCTCAACACCTGGCATCAGGGCCTGGTGCCGCACTCTAGGTGGGTATAGAAGCAGGAGAACTTTGCTCTTCTGCTTTCCAACCATGTTTTTAAGACTTTTCAAAACCCAAACTGATCCTGTTTCTCTTAATGGTCCTTGCAGTCTCTCGCACCTGGCTGTCTCGAATAGCACGCCGCCGCCCGCCACCTCACCCGTCTCCATCAAGGTCAAGGCCGAGCCGCAGTCGCCGCCACGGGATCTCTCCGCCAGCGGTCATCAGCAGAACAGCAACGGGTCCACGGGCAGCGGTGGCTCCAGCAGCAGCACCAGCAGCAACGCCAGCGGAGGAGGAGGTGGGAACTCAGCGTCTGTCAGCGCGGCCAACGTCATCACGCACTTGAACAACGTCAGTGTCCTGGCGGGAGGGCCAGGCGGAGGAGGAGGAGGAGGCAGTAATGGGAACGTGGAGCAGGCCACCAATCTGAGTGTGCTGAGTCACGCGCAGCAGCACCACCTGGTCATGTCCAACTCGAGGCCCTCGTCCACGGGCCACATCACACCCACACCAGGTAGGCTTCGCACTTCTATTCTTCCACGCTGTCCTTTCCTTTGTTCTCTGTACTTTGTACTTCTCCCTCGTGCTCGAAGGACTTTCGCTTGAAAATTGCTGCCGTTTGTCTACTAATTTAGAGTTCCAAATTGCCAAAATCAAAAGTTAAATACCTACAGTTGCGGCATGTTTACTTTACCTCTCTGATATCACTTAACTTCCAGCGTCCAACGGGCGTATACTTAATAGCCCATTACGTATACGCCGCGTTGCCAGTCGAGTCGCCTTGATTTCCTTTGACTTTTACTCTATCGAATATCGACTACCTGCAACCTGCCGTTCTAATATTGTTACTATATAATACGATTGTCTTTTTTTGCATTAACCCACAACGACAACAACAATGTATAGGGCATGATAAGTATGAAGGATATCCGTACCGCGCGCTAATGGGACATAATCCTAGATGGAATTTTGCCGGTAAATTGGCCACAAACGAAAAATACATCAACAAATACATCCAGACACTTACACATACACACACGCATACAAACACCTATATATACGCATACATACAAAACTATAGCAAAATTTTTGTAAATTACGATTTTTAGGAAAATGGGCGGATGATATGTTTTGAGTTTGATTTAGTTTACGCTTCTGTTTCGGGGGTTCATTTTGAGATTGTGAAATTCCAAAGAAACTTTGTTTGCCTGGCTTATGTTCTGACTCCCCCCACTAACCACTTGAACCAGCGATTTCCTGCTAACCCCAAACACCAAAACTCACAGTCATACACACAGAAAAACACCGAATGGCCAGACGCCGAATGTGCGAGTGTCTGGCCAGTCCCCGAATGCAATTAATGCCTGCCTTTGTCATACACACGCGACCTCAGAGCAAATCAAACTAATAGCTTAACAGACTTCATTATCCTTAACGCAGGTGCGCCGAGCAGCGAGCAGGACGTGCGCCTTGCTGCAGTGGCCGTGCAGCAGCAGCAGCAGCAGCAACAACAGCAGCAGCAACACCAGCAGCAGCAGCTGGGCGACTACGACGCCCCCAACCACAAACGGCCGAGAATATCGGGCGGATGGGGCACATAGCCGGCACGAGCTGTCGGTAGCAGCAGCCACTACAAGCCACATCCACATCCACATCACAACAACTGCAGCAGCAGCATCAGCATCAGCAGCGGCACCAGCAACACCATCAGCAGTAGTAAGAAGTTGGACTGCGACGACCTGGCGATGATGCCGCCTCCGCCGCGCAAGGAGATGGCCCGCAGCTCCTACAGCCTCCTGCAGGCTGGATACGACTGCTACGGCCAGCAGCTGGCTGTGTCCTACGGACCACAAGGACAACACCCGTAGCCGCAGAAGGGCCCTCCCTTCTCCGGACCAGTGCAATAGATCGTTAAGGAGCTAGGATTCAGAAGCCAGAAGGGGACAGTCGGGAGTTTCGTTTTGTTTTCGGTTTAAGTTTAAGCAAGCAGTGACAGTGTCATATCTATAGTTATTGTAACTTAAATGAATTACGATTACACACCTACGGTAATAGTTATAATTTTAAATTATACATAAATCCTGCAGAGACGAGAAGGAGGAGGAGCAGGGCAGGAGCAGGAAACTGACTCTAGAGTCTAGACTCTAGAAGGGCAGTTGTTTAGTGTTGAGCTGATTTAGTTTAGTTACAATTACAAATACAGTTACAAGTACGGTTAAAGTTAATGTTAAATCTAATCTTAGGACAAATGCTGCAGACAAAAACAAAAGAAAAGAAAAGAAAAGCTCTTTATGCTGTAAATATTTGATTTTAGTGTCATAAGTTTTAAACTTAGTTCGTAGGTAACTGCGAGATACGTAAACCACGCAAGTCATACGATGAACGGAGAAATTCTATGCTAAAAACGCAGGCCCTCATGCAGATGTACTCAGTGTTCGATCCTAATTTCAAGTTTTGTGCAATTTATCCCTTATTTCGGCCTACTTTAATTACGTTCTCTGCACGCCAATTTTGAGGGGTTCAGCGAACCCGATTTGTTTTCTAGCTAGGTTTGTTGATTTAAAATGAAATCACACCCCTTATGCAAGTACATATACACACTTTATGATTATGATTTAGTTCTGATTTAAGCGATTATTTAATAGACACTTTTCTCTTCATCTCTTAAGCGAAACGAAGTCATAATTTGTAATTTAAATTTAAAGTGGATTTCTATTCAATTTGAAGTGCTTCAAATTCTTGTGCCTAAGTTTTGTATTTTTTACATTTAAATGCAGTTTGTAAAACAACAACAATCGCAACCGCAACAACAACTCAACAAAATATAATTTAATAAAATTATTCAAGAAATTTTCGTTTTCATTTTAATTTTTATTTAGTTAATCCATTTGTTTATTTGTTCTCTGTTTACATGTTTGAACAGGCCCAACGAACATTGGGCGTGGCTGCGCCTGTGTCAATGTCAATTGCCCATTTCGATTTCGAAACTCCACTCCACTGAGTCCACTCCACTCCCAATATTTGACGTAGGGGTAAACGCGCCCGCAAATATTTGCACTGGCCATATGACCTGTTGCACTTTATACAGCAGTAGCAGCCAGCAGTAAGCAGCGCAAACAAAAAGAGCAAAATATTTATGTATATTTGTATTTAATACCAGGCTGCATCAGCTGTGCATATTTGAGTACAGAAAGCGAATGCAGGTGCAGGTGCAGCCTGAACGAGAACATAAACAATAAGCAAACTTACACTCTACAGGTTTCCCCATTGAACAAGCTTTACAACACCTACATTACATATTTATATACTTAAGCAGATTGAAGCGGAACACAAGTCTACCACATAGAGAGCAGCACGTGAAAGATATTTTCTAGCCATATACGATATATACACTAAGCAACTAGCACCTTAAGGACGAGAGACCCTGGACACGTAGTAAGTCCACAGAGCAGTCCATCTCATAGTTAATCCTCTCCAGTCACTCCAAGACCTGCTAACGATGGACTGCTCCTTGTTGGTTATATATTATATATTATGTAAATACGTGTTATAAGTGGATATTTGTGGGTTTACTTGTTGCACCACTGAATGTTGTAACCTGAACCCTGTGTTGATGACCCCACATGATTTTCATATGAGTTGCAAGGACCTTTCGGATTTTCCCAAGTTTTCATTTGAGTTCGGACCTCCTTCGGTTGAATGTACATAGACCCTGGTATAAAACTTCACTGTGTAGTGTTGCCTTAAAAACAGTGCCTCTTTTTGATGAACAACAAATACATGAAGATATAACTGAATGTTGTACTAATGTTGATTGCAAATGATAATGATAACGAACAACTTGATGGTGAAAAATTTCAATACAGGTGTTAATTGTGCTATTTAAATAAGCGTAGATAAATCTGGTAACTGATATTAACCTAATCGAACCCTAAACCCTAGTGAAGTCCCGAGAGAGATTGACCTCCACTAAGCAGCACGTAATGTACAAAAGGGCGTTTCAATTGGCATTGCATGAGAAAAGCTTACCCAGAAACCCCCGCATAGTATAGAAAAAGAAATACAGAGAAACGAGGAGATATTGATAGGTAATATATATATTTGATTGACGCACTGTACAGTTGACTGTCTAGAAGACGTCCTACGGTCACAGGGACCACTCACAGCACAGAACTATTCGATAGGTCGGCAGACAGATCGTCCAGAGTGTAAATTCGTATTCGCTGTACCTTTAGGATAATACCTAGATAAAATGTTAACCCTTTGCACTCACACTGGTGTAATGGGATTTATGTGGCACTCCAGAAGCAGGCACGTATCCAGGGGGGGGGCCCGGGGTGCCCGGGCACCCCCCGAAATCCTCGATCCTCCTTGCCTTTTTCTGAATCTATTCGAATAAGTCCACATTTTTGATTGATTTTTGTCCTTGAGCACCCCCCGAAATAATTTTCTGGATACGTGCCTGTCCACAAGCATCATATAATAGTTATTCAAAGACTTGTGCTTGAACTCACTTAGAGAATATTGTGGGCTCCAGTCCCGAGGCAGATATGTTCAGCTAAACTCTAGATAGGATGTGCTGCACAGAGGTTGGAAAGCATTTCAGAAAGAGGAGGACTACCTTGAGTGTATCCATCGATGTGTCTGTTCAAATAACCATATACAACTAAATCGTAACTCTAAGCTAAGGATATGCAACCGTTTTGGTGAAAAACAAGTTAGTACATTATACATGCATATATATGTGAAACTACTTATATAACGAGACAAGTTTTATCCGTGCACTGAATATGAAGGTTTTGGAAATTGACAAATTGATTGTGGATTCAATATTTACCTAATAAGTTGGTGTTTTAAACAGAAAATGCGAGAGCAAAATGATAGTAGAAAATTTTAAATAAAACCTTTTTGGCAACTGACTTTCTGTACAATTTTATTGCAACTTTGAGCTTAATTCCGAATAGGTTCACATAATCAATTACAAACTAGTAAAATGCAATTGCGGTACACGCGGGGCAGGATATGGATCCGCTCACATGCCGTTGTAGGCGGGGCCGCCGCCTCCCTCGGGCACCACCCAGTTGATGTTCTGCTTGGGGTCCTTGATATCACAGGTCTTGCAGTGGATGCAGTTCTGGGCGTTGATCTGCAGCTTCATGTTGCCGCCCTCCTCATTTGGCACATACTCGTAAACACCTGCAGGGCAGAATCTCTGCTCGGGACCCTCGTAGAGCGCCAGGTTGTGGTCCACTGGTATGCGGTCGTCCTTGAGCGTCAAATGGGCAGGCTGGTCGCCCTCGTGGTTCGTGCCCGTTAAAGCCACCGACGAGAGCAGATCGAAGGAGATCTTTCCATCGGGTTTGGGGTACACAATCTGCGGGCTGGAGCTAGCAGGCTGCAGGGACTCGTGGTCCTGGGGTCCGTGCTTCAGGGTCCAGGGCTCGCGACCGCCCATGAAGATGGAGAAGCCACTGAGGACGAGTCCTCCATACAAGCCCAGAGGATTGTGGAACGAGGGGTGGACATTGCGCACGCTGTAAAGGTCCTTCCACACAAAGGAGTTCTTGATTCTGCAAGGGAAAAGATTATTTATACAATCTTCCCAAGTTAACAGGACTCCTAGCTCACTTCTCCGCATAGCTAGTGGGTTCCACGCCAGCCGTCGACTGTGTATCCGCGTTGATAGCCTCCAAAGCACTCTCCGCCGCCAGCATGCCACTCTTCATCGCATAGTGGGAGCCCTTGATGCGGGGCACGTTCAGGAATCCGGCACTGCAGCCCACCAGGCAGCCTCCAGGGAAGGACAGCTTCTGGGGCAGACTCTGGAAGCCGCCCTCGTTAATGGCTCGTGCTCCGTAGGCGATCCTTGTGGCCCCCTCGAAGACGTGGCGCACCTTCGGGTGCGTCTTGAAGCGCTGGAACTCCTGGAAGGGACTCAGCCAGGGGTTCTTGTAGTTCAGGCCCACCACGAAGCCCACTGCGATGGCGGGAGTAGGCTCGTTCAAGTGGTACAGGAAGGAGCCTCCATAAGTGAAGCGATCCAAGGGCCAGCCAATGGTGTGCTCCACCAAACCAGGTCTGTAAAGCATGATAATTAAGGTAAATAGAGGGTTTTTTCTGGGGTCCTTAAAGAGCTACTCACTGATGCTTCTCGGGATCAATCTCCCAGACTTCCTTAAGGCCAATTCCATAGGCCTGGGGCTCGCTACCTTCGTTCAAACCGAACTTTTGCATGATCTGCTTGGTCAGGTGACCGCGACAGCCCTCGGCGAAGATGGTGGTCTTTGCGTGCAGCTCCATGCCGCGTGCAAAAGTGTCTTTAGGAGCTCCGCTCTTGGCGATGCCCACGTCGTTGGTAGCAATTCCCTTGACACTGCCATCCTCGTGAAAAAGAACCTCAGACGCAGCACACCCTGGGTAGATCTCCACGCCCATTGCTTCAGCCTGATCCCCCAGCCACTTGACCAGGTGGCCCAGGCGCACCACGTAGTTGCCGTGGTTGTCCATGGGCCAGCCCTTGAAAACGGGAATCGAGATGCGGCCGGAGCCCGTCAAGAAGGAGAAAGTGTCCTTTGTCACGGGCGTGTGGAGCGGAGCACCCTGCTCCTGCCAGTCGGGGATGAGCTCGTTCAGCGATATGGGATCGATGACGGCCCCGGAGAGAATGTGACCACCCACCTCAGCGGACTTTTCAACCACGCAGACGCGGATTTCCTGGAATAAAACTGTTTAGTGGGTTTATATCTCATTAGGACGTGGTAACTCACCTGATCCTTCTCCGCGGCTAACTGTTTGGCCCGAATGGCCGCAGACATGCCTGCAGGTCCTCCACCAACGATCACCAAGTCCACCTCCTCCACACAGCGCTCCATGTCCACCTCCGTCCACCGCTCATCCTTCTCGCGGGGATTCAAGGTGTAGTGCGTAGTGATCCGGGGATATTTGGATGCCTCCGAAACGCTTCTCACCAGGGCGGGCGTGAAGAGCCTCTGGACTGGATGAGCAATAATTCATTGTATAATCAGCAGAGTTTAGAGGTTGAGGGGTCTGCACACTCTACTATCTCCCCCAGATCATTGCGGTTATGTAATTACCCAAATTGTTTGATTTGGTGGCCTTGTTTTTTGGGAACACTTACCTCTGTGCATTTTCAGCAGTGCCGACATTTTCCAGTCTGTTCTCAGCTAACGGTTTTCCAGGGGGAAGTGTGCTAAAAGTGCACTAAACTGTGCCTAGATACGTATGGTTTGTTGTTGTGTTTACAAACAACAGATCGGTGCAACAAGTTGGACTTTAGACCCGTCTAGGTGATGACGTCGCGCCGTTCAAGGTTCGTTAGCAATGTTTATCGTTGGTCTAGGAGCCTCTCCCACTCGAGATCGCCCACTTAGAGTCCAAATAAACTGATAAAATTGCACTATTAAATCGTTTGTTCCCGATTCTCAACTTGAGTGGCGGTTTTTTAATGCTCCACAGCTGGCCGATAAGAGAGCCACTGGCTATGCCTAAAAAATAACAGTATTAGTTGGGGTGGTTACATCGCTACGCATTATCCAAGACCCGAACCTCGGAGTTGCCAGGCTTAAATTTAAACTAATCTAATTTAAACTTTTAAAACTTACCAACAAATTTAATAATTGCCTTAGTTTCCTGTTTTTAATTCAATATAAACACTTAAACAAACTGAGTTTTACAGGAAATGGATTGCAATATTTCATAACTCTTAGGGATTCTGATTTCAATTCCGGTCTCTTATCTAGCGTTAAAATATTTGTTTTTAGCTTTCGGTCATTTAAATTACAATTTTAATAAAGTTACCCTTCTAAAATGTTCAATAAATTTATGTGAGTTGCAACAGGTAACAGGGACTAGTCTAATACTAAACTAATTGATCAGCTTGAGCGAAAACACAAAAAAAGGCATAATTTTTTAAACAAATCATAGAAAAACTTGGTCCAAATATGGAGTGTTATATACCAATGTTCTTGTAAAAAGATCCTCTATCGATTGGCATTCAAACTTAAAGGATTTTTTTTTGACCCCAAAATTGCGAAATTTTGTGATGTAACCCCTTACCAAAAATGCGAATTTTGGCCAAAAATATTTTTGATCGCCATCGGCTTGAAAGTGATAGGGATCAAAAGCTTAAGGTTTCAGCTGTTTAGTTAAGTACTTCTCTTGGCTGTGGGAATCGTTTTAGCAAAGTTTTAACGCAAAAACTCCTCATAAAATATTAGATTTTGTTGAAAAGAATTCAATATCTTGACCAAAACATGTACCTACATATGTTTATAATGTGTAATATGTGTAAGAAATGGTTTTTGACCCGAAATGGCAAAATAAAAGGATGAGGTACTACTATTTTATTTAACACAGCTGTTAGTATTTAATAATAAATTTAATTGTTTAAAATTTTCCAAAAATAAGTTTGACACAAATTACCGTAGAGCAATCTTTATTTGGAATTTGGCAAAAAGACATTTTCACACCATTTCAATGCATTCAACATTACACTAGGTTTACATATTTATAAGTAGGTAAGAACTTTGGTATGATCAGATCAAGCGCGGTGAATTTTTAATCCAGCCCCATTAAAAATTCATAGTTTAGGCATTCATCAGGAGTTCGTGTGAGGAGGGGAGTATACATAAGTACGTATATCAATTACAGTTCGTGGGTACGTTGGTTGTCCATATATATTTACAAGGAGAGACTCAGAAGGACCCTTTACTGGCCGAAGAACTGGTCCTGCTCCACGCTTCCTTCGTCCGTTGAGGTGGTCTGCTCACTGCTCTTCAGCTGCTGATCCTGCAGCTCCTGTTTCTTGAACAGCGCCTTGTCCACGGGACTCCTTTCGCCTGGCTGGCCCGCCTTGGTTTGGTTGGACTCTGGAACTGCTGGCTTCACACTCTTGCCGAAGCGGATGAAGTTCGAGTCCATCTTCCCGGAACGCACGAAGTCCTGCGAGGCAGAGCGTCCGAATCGCATGAAGTTATCCGGTCGGCCGAACCTCATGAAGTCTTGCTTGGGACTGCGGAGCTCCTCGTGGGGACTGCGTCCAAAGCGCATGAAGTTATCGGCGCGCCCGAACCTCATGAAGTCCTCCGCTGGAGTGCGTCCAAACCGCATGAAGTCCTCTGAGGGAGTGCGTCCGAACCGCATGAAGTCCTGCTTGGGATCCCTTCCGAATCTCATGAAGTCCTGCTTTGGGTCCCTACCGAATCTCATGAAATCCTCTGAGGGAGTGCGTCCGAAGCGCATAAAGTCCTGCTTGGGATCCCTTCCGAACCGCATGAAGTCCTGCTTGGGATCCCTGCCGAACCTCATGAAGTCCTGCTTGGGATCCCTGCCATATCGATCCATGCTGGACCGCTTGACCACGCTCTCCAGCTCATCGGAGCCGGCTGCCTCCAGGGGCAGTTGCTCCGCCTGCCTCTTGCCAAAGTGCATGAAGTTGTCCTGCAGGGACCTCCGCTTGGCCTCCACTTCCGGGTCGAACTTGTAGCGCGGCCGGCGTCCGTGCTTCTGGAAGCGGAGGACCACCGCATTCTTGGAGTAGTCAATCCCAATCACGGAGATGGGGTGCTGGAACTCCAGCTCCGCCCTCTCGCTCTGATCGCTGCCCAGTAAAGCATTAACGAGGTCGTTGTCCTGTGCCGGAGGATTAGTCCCAGAGTCCGATTCCTGCAGGGAGTTGGCCCCGTAGGAGGGCGTCTCGATGATCTCGCTGTGGATGGCCGACTGCATCTGGTACAGGGCCAGCAGGAACATCAAGGCAATGCCCATCTGCAAGGACACAAAGGAGTCATAATTATGAGGAACATCGCGTTGTCTATTGCAGGTTTTAATCACATTAAGGCTGGCGTTCATTTTACTTAGGATAACTTGGAGGGTAACAGTAGCCATAGCCAAACCCACTCCTTCTTGCAAACAAAGTGTCCTGCTAATTAACCATCATGATATTTATGGGCAGATCTGGTGGGGCAGCGCGTAAAAAGTTAACCAACGCATTAAGGGCACAGTCCACCCACCCAACCCACTCACGCACATAACCCAAACAGCAGAAGCTTCTGCTTCCAGCCAGGTTTACAGGCATTAACACTTGTTCAAGGCGATGAAAGTGGGCGGAGGTGGAGGTGGAGGAAATGCCTGGGAGCACGATGATGTATGGTGTCCGGACGACGACAGAGCAGCACCATTAGAGATGCAAATGATTATGGCTTTTGGATATGGTGACGTGCTCTGGGCTCTGTGCTCTAGGCTGAACCGAGATAATGCAACAGGTGGCTGGATAAGGGATAAAGGGAAGGCTTCCAAAAGCCACCAACGATGGCCAATTAGCACTCTTACGCATCTAAACTTGAGTGCTCCGTTTGGTCAACAGTTGACAGTCAACAGTCAACAGAAGAAGTGGAGGGGGAACAAATTAAAAACTTGCCCAGACAACTCAACTCAACTCACGACAAAAACTTGACCTCCAAGTCGGCGGCTGATGAGCGGACTTCGCAACTCGGAGCATTAACATACTTTCGGCTGCAGGTACTCGCAATCAAAGACGCATTCAAAACTCAAAGTTGGCCCAGACGACAGACGACAGACGAAGATTTGCATGCGTTAATGGCCAACAATTGCAGTTGCAGTTGCAACAGGTGGATGTTCGGGGACGGGACTCAAGGGTCCCCCATTCCCATTCCCATAAAGATATATGGGCTCACAACTGGTGATGTTGCAACGCCTCTAATAAATTCAAGACAACATACTACACGTACTACACTGTAGGATGACTGACAGCCTCTCCATCTCCAGAGGCAAGAAGTCAGCGAATTTGAAGTGGGTAGGCAACAATTGCCAAATGTCTGATTGATTTGCGTTGCCGATGCCGATGCCGAAATGTGCATTTAAAATTCACAAATGTGCCTTGTTTGTTCTGGGCTTATGACTGGTGTCGGAAAAGCGGGGAAGTATCAATAACACACTCGTTAATTCGCTTAGCCCGGGCCTCGAGGATTCGGATTCGGGCCTAACTGGATTTGCATGGAGTATGCGATACCTTTGAAGTAGCTGCCTGGCAACAGTAAATCCTCTCCTGCATGTACCTACTGTATGGCACAGGGCATTTAAATATCATTTGTCAGCAGGGGAGACACCTCCGGAGACAAATGATTACGCGAGGCATTTTTAGTTGTCCACTGTCAGCGATAAATCATAAATTCTTGAGCTCCTGCCGTCAACACCTGAGAGTGTCCCACTGCTCCTCCGCTCCTCCTCAACTCCTCAACAGGTGCGAATGCAAATGGAAATCTAGCTCCGCTCTGCGCCGACTTTCCCTTTCCCGGGCACCAAAAGTGCAGCCATAAATATTTCAATTTGCCTTCATTAGCCTGCGAATGTGTGTGAACTGTTCGAGGAAAAACTATTTCCTCGTTGCCTTTCCACCTGACTCTTTGCTAATTTTCTGCGTGTGCGAGCCGAAAAGTTGTCAAAACCGAGTTAGTTGGTTTTTAGTTTGGCCAAGCCACGTTGGCCAATTAAAAATTACCTCCATTTGAGGATTTGAGGATTATAGAATCATATTTAATGTTTTAATGACGGATTACACAGAGTGCTCACATTTGGCGAATTTCATTAGAAACACTCCGAGGGTTAGTTCTAATTTAAGCTTAAGTTAAGCCGAAAGTCAAAGGTTAATTAATATTTTAAATCTATTTTTAACAGAGGTGTAACAGAAATCTCCTCTAAGCTAAAATAAAATCTTATTGTCACACAAATCTTTTTAACTTTGAGAACATTATTTTTGTAAACTCTGAATTTCGAATCTAATTGCTCCTGATTCAAAAATCCTAAGACTCAAAATCACATTTTAAGAATAAGATACAAGTTACAGAAATCAAGAATACAATTTGTGTTGACAAAGTTTAGTATTTAATTGTTAGTTAAAAAGAAAAGTAAAGTTTAAGAAAACGTTTTCAATATTTTAACTATCCAGCAACTCTTCTAACTGCTCACCAATTGAATGACGAGCTGAACCATAAATAGAAATCGTCAAAAATGACGCATGCATCTAGAAGGTGCGACCACAAACCAGTGACAGGCAGTTAATTGACTGCTCATTTTTGGGAATTTTTTAATGAGTTGCCTGCATGGGCCTCATTTTTAACCGAACACTGCCACTCACCTTTGAAAAAAGTCCCTCTGCTGCGGAACTGTGATGATGTCGGGGATCCTTTTCTACGGAAAACACACACTTGTTGCCCGGGCGAATGTGAAACAGTTCTGTGCGAATGTTTGGCGAAACATCCTGTTTTATACGCTGTGTCCTTTGTGGCTTCATAGGCGTGTGGCAACAATGGATGCTGCTGCTGCTGCTGCTGCCGCTGAGTGGGCGCGCGCAACAAGTGCTGCAGCAACATGTTGCCAAAGGACACGACCTTTTGAATGCTTTTCGGTGCACTTTTTGTGTGTTTGAACACAGGTAGATTAGCAGCTGAATAGGAACCTTGACAATGTCGCTTTGGACTCTGGTCCGCGACTGATATGTTTGTTGTCACAGCTGTCAGGTGGACAAAAGGTCCTCCATTATGCGGTTTTATTAGCCAGCAGCCTCAACAATGACGTAGCAACATTTCGACGCCAGTTTGCTGGCCATCCGAGCTCCAAATTGTATGCAAATCGCCCACAATTGTTGTGCTCCGCCTACTTTTAAGTCGTCGCAGGATCCAAAGGACTCGGGCACGTGCAATTAGCCGCCGGCAAGTGGATCGACTACGTGTCCGTATGCGTTATAATTTGGCCTTGCGTCGCGGCGTTTATGGCGCTTTATGGCCCTGTAACCTGTAACGGGATACATTGTGGCGCCTGTGGCTGGTCTCAACTCATCTCATCCCATCTTATGACCCCCATCCCTTTCTGCTTTTTGAGACTCGCCTCTTGGGTGGGGCTGCGAAACTGTTCAAAGGCGGAAGTCTGTAATTACGGCCCACCAAAGGCCAAAGTTTCAGAGAGTCAGTCTGCCAGTCCGTAGTTTCATCAATGGCTTTGGATGCCACGCATGACTGGGCAGAAATGTGTCGGGCTGTTGGCTCGTTGTCACCTGGCTTGTGTATTGTGTCCACTCATGTCCACGCTCTTCGCGATCACCATCCAAAATCAATACGAACTGATAATGAAGTCTGCACATGCCTCATTTGCATAAAGAGCTGCGAAAAGGGAAAACCAAACCAACACAGCTGGGAAAGAGACAAGAGACGAGACCAGCTCAAGTTCAAGCGCTCTGGGTTTGTTGACCAGGCCAAGATGAGAGGCGTGTGCCAGTCCCCCAGTTACAAATGGAGCATACATAACGCTTAAAACTCAACCAGTTTGATTTTAAGGCCCATTTCTATTCTTATTTCTTCAAGAAAAATATTTATGCTTTTCCAATTTAAATAAACCGCAAATTAAAGTGCTAATTTTTTTATTGACAGCCCTGGAAAATGTGTAAACAATTGTTTCGATTTCGAAAGTTTAACCGCTAGTAAAAGAAGCTGCATTTTAGGTACTATTCGATCATTAGGACTTACATAGTTTTACTTTATAATAATTTGTATTTTATTAATCTATAATATTTAAATGGAGTGCTACTGCTAATCTACACATTTGATTTAAGACTGCGACCCTAAAAATTGCTTACATTTTGGCCAAACTGCAAGGTCAGCAGAGGTCAAATGGCAAGATGCGGATGAGCTACCAACTCTTTACTCTCGTTTCGGCCACTTTGATTAGCTCCGATTAGCTGCAGCCCTGGCTGTAGATAAAGCCAATAAAGTAGATGCTGCGACGCTGTTTCGATGTCAATGCCATTGTCAATTCGCGGCTGCTCTTCCATCCACTTTTCGCTTATTTTTGAGTTTGTGTTTCTTTTTCGGTTTCAGCGCTCTGACCAGCAACTGTAACTAACCAACTCCGCCTAATTAATGGCCAGGGCACTGGGGATTTATGTGGCCATAAAGCGGGCTCAGGCAGCCGCTTTTCGCCGACCCACCCACTGGGGAAACATTTGCGGTTCAGTGGCTATGGTGGCTTCCCCCCTGCAGGCCACGCTGCGTATGCGCAACGTATGCGAAAACTGCACTGTTTGTTAGCCAGGCCTTAAGTTGCATCACGTTCTAAGTGAAGGCGGATGCAGCGACTCCAAAGTTGGGTGAGCAGGTAAAACAGGTGAGACGATCGTTTACTTAGGCTGAAAACTGAAACTGAAAAGCGCAGCGAAGTGGGAAAGCGGCACACAGTAGTTGAACCCCTGACCGTTGACTTCCAAGGGGGTTAAGGGGGCTTAAGGGGGTGAAGAAGGGGCTAAGAGGGGGCTTAGAGGAACCCCCCATCCCACAAGTTTGTGTGTCACTGCTCGAGTCTCTCTCGGATCGTCTCTAGCATCGGAAACTAGCTCCCAAACTGGCCGGCCGATGCGATACATAGTTTGAGTGTGAGTTTGGCCAAAGTCGTTTTGGTTTTCGTTTTATTTTCTATTAGGTTGACTGGGAGTGCGAGACTCTTTTCGTTAATGCCGCAGCTCCGTCCGATCAGTTTGTGTTTAGCATTCGGTGAGCGCGGGTCACTCAACATCCCAGTATCCGAATCCGAATAGTCGAAAGAGGTTTTAAGGGTCTGCCATTGTCAAGTGAAGGTGTGATATATGATTAATTTAAACAGTTAATACAATTAGCATGCGAATCAAAGTGGCTGACTTAATCACAGTGTTTTAGGCCCAGTCCAAGGCTCTTTTATATATGTTAATGGATTTCAGCATAACAAAACTGAGGGGTCCTTGGGTTTCAGTGTACTGTGCTTCGTGACTTATGCATACACTCCTTGATTTTATTACCGCATTGTTGACATCTCTGGCTGCTCCAAACTCCAAACTCCAAACTGGTTGTCCCCAGAAGAAAACCCAGAGACTCACATGCAAACGGACCAAGGAGCACTAGGCATTTTCGGCTGTTTCCCAATTGGGTAACTGGGAAATTCAAGCGGTCCGTGTCCAGGTGTCCAGGTGGCCAGCACACTCTTCTCGACCAAGTGCAGCTGTCATCAAGCATGCAATCACTTGATCAAGTGCTGTAAACTGCAAACTGTTGTTCCCATGACTGGCGGAAAGTTTCGGCTATCCGGAATCGTTTTATGGCTTTGCCCGCGGAGAGCTTAGATGGGAGTCGATAGGAAATTGCTGTAATTGGCGCACAGTGAGTGTTGCACAGCAAGCGGTGCCCAAGATTAGCGGGTCAGCTGCTGTGAGCCAATCTCTTGGCCAGGTTAACACACGTCTGCCCTGTGATTTTCACTTTCCAAAATCACGTTCGCTGCCACAGTCTTTGGTATCAAGTATCAGCAATGAACTAGGCTTAGTCGTAGCTGCGATCTTGGCCGCGGGCTTTCCATTCTTGGACCGTCCGAAGTCTCTGGGCCAATGCTGAAGTCATTAGCGCTTTTAATTCGGATCCGAGACACTCGGAATCGCCATAAAACCAGAGCTGGGATTATCACTGTTGTCATTGCTTTTTATGGCCAGTCACGGTGTCACTTGTGCTCCTCCAACCAGAAGATTATAGGTAGTCCAGCTTGTTAGCTGGGTCCCAAGTCCAAGCGCCTAATAGGCATGTGTGTAGCCACTGGTTGGATGCGGGTCAATGTGTCAGCAGACCAGCTTGTAATCAGGTTTACTTCAGCGGATGAAGGACACAAGCCGTTTGGATAGCTGGGCATGCTCCACCGCCCATGGCAAGCTCATGGCTCCATGCTCCATGCTCTATGCCTCCATGGCTCAGCAGGCGCGAAACCCGAGGCATGTCATGTGGAATGGGATGTTGCAATATCTTAATTGGTGTCGCTCCGCTTGCCCACTCGATGCTCGATGGCCACAGTTGACGTTGACACTCAGAAAATCAGGCAGCCCCAGCCCCAGCCAGTTTGTGTATGTGGTCAGTCGGCCTAATGTGGCCTAATCCATGCTCCGCAATTGTCGCAGGCCAACTGGTTGTTGCCTCATACTCATACTCACTCGGAGTCACTTGTGGCCGGACAACTTTACGACCAAGATCAACTGAAATTAAAAGTGCTCTTGGCGGCAACGACCATTACGTATTCGCACCATAAGTGCCCCAAGAAATGGCCAACAATGTCAACTGCGTTTTCAAAGATCATATTTTCCTGATTAAATAGTGGTCATTTCAAGCTGCTTTAAATTTGTGCCCAATTTAAATAATAACTAGAAGGGGAAGTGGATTTTGGCAAGCACTAGTTTATGTACTTTAGCAGTTAGTATTCAACTTTATCGTTAAATACTTTAGGGTAAACCATACTTATTGGGACAAATCATATCTTTAGAGTTCAACACTTTTAATACCTTTTCGAACTTGCATTATTCCACCACAAATAATTTGATTTATATGAAAAATATTTAACTTAAAAGTATTTTTTCGAAATATAAAAAAAGCATTGTTATTATTTTGACGTTTACAGAAGCCATCCGAGATGACAGCCAAGCCAAAGTTCGTGTATGAAAAGGATGATTTGGCCACCATAGGCGAGGTGGACGACAGCGAGGTGGACCGCATTGCGGAGTGCTTCAAGGGACGCAGTCTGTTCATCACAGGAGGCACTGGGTTCCTGGGCAAGGTCATGGTGGAGAAGCTACTGCGGTAAGAAAGGAAAGGGTGGGTAGTGGGCGGTGGCAGCTGCTCCGTACGTGGCCCCATTAATCCCAATTGCCGCCCTTGCTTATGCAATTTTATTAATTCCTGCAGGTCGTGTGGTGGCCTCAAGCGCATTTATCTGCTCATCCGCCCCAAGAAGGGCAAGGATCCGCAGGAGCGCATCAAGGATATATTCCAGAATGTGGTAAGCAGGGTGGGAATTATGGAAGCAATGAGAATTCATTACCCGGCTTACGAAATTAATCAACTTACGTGTGTGATGTGTGCAGCTGTTTGACCAGGTGAAGCAGCTTCGCGGCGAGGAGAACATCCTGCAGCAGGTGGTGGCCATAGCAGGAGACGTCCTTTCGCCTGGTCTGGGAATCTCCGAGGAGGATCTGGAGACGCTGCGCCAGGAGGTGTCCATTGTGTACCATTGCGCAGCCACAGTTCGGTGAGTGATCTCAGTTTTAAAGCAAGTTTCGTTAGGTCTAAGGGTATAAATATTTATTAGCATAACATCATTAAGTTACGGGGGAAAAACAAGGTTTCGATAATAAAGTTAAAGTGCGCAGTTTAATTTTATAGTTGAATATAAAACCATTTATTGGTTTACTCACATAAGATGATATAACAAGGATCCCGATTTGCAGTTAAAAATATTAATTAAATTGCTTACCTAGGCAAACACTTTAATTGCTTATTTTAAGTCTTAAAATATACGTAAAACGAAAAAAGTAGTCATCATAAAACATAACCCTAAACCTCTTTTAACACACAACCCCCAATCCAATCCCCAGCTTTGACGAACCACTCCGCAACGCCGTGTTCATGAACACCAGAGGCACCAAGTACATGCTGGAGTTGGCCCTGACCCTGAAGCACCTGGACTTTTTTGCCTACTGCTCCACGGCCTACTGCCACCTGCACGTGAAGACTCTGTACGAGAAGCCCTACGATCCCCCGGCAGATCCCCACAAGGTAATGCAGGCCTGCGAGTGGCTGACGGACGACGAGGTGGCCACCATTGAGCGGAAGGTGCTGGGGGCCATCCCCAACACGTACGCCTACACCAAGTCGTTGGCGGAGGCGCTGGTGGTGGAGAAGTTCGACCAGCTCCCAGCGGTGATCCTGCGGCCCTCGATCGTGATCCCCATCTGGAAGGAGCCCATTCCCGGCTGGACGGACAACATCAACGGACCCACTGGACTCCTGATTGGAGCGGGAAAGGGCGTCATCCGCACCATGTACTGCAATTCTTCGGGGTACGGAGACTTCCTGCCCGTGGACGTGGCGGTAAACGGGATTCTGGTGGCCAGCTGGAGGAACATCACCGCAGGCACGGACACCACCAACCGCGTGGCCCACATGACCTCCTCCAACGACATCAAGGTGTCCTGGGCGGAGATCATCGAGCTGGGTCGCTGGGTGATCGAGAACAAGGTGCCTCTGAATGGAGTGGCCTGGTACCCGGGCGGCTCCATGAAGTCCAACTACTGGGTGCACTACGTCTGCATGGTGCTCTTCCAGTGGCTGCCGGCCCTCTTCGTGGACGCCCTGCTCTGGATTCTCCGCTATCCCCCGGTCCTGTGTCGCGTCCAGAACCGCATCTTCAAGGGATTCGAGGTGTTCGAGTACTACGCGAACAACGTGTGGAACTTCGACAACACGGAGGCGGTGAAGCTGCGCAAGCTGATGAACAACAAGGAGCGGCGCACCTACGTGATCGAGAAGATCGAGCTGGACCTCATCGACTACTTCACCAACTGCGTCCTCTGCGCCCGTCGCCTGATCCTGAAGGAGTCGGACGAGTCCATTCCGGCAGCCAGGAGACACATGAAGGTGTAAGTACAGGGGATTCCCCTTTTAATATTTTTGTTACTCACCCGTTCGCTCTTCTCTTCCAGCATGTGGGTGGTGGACAAGGTCTACAAGGGCATCTGGGTCTTTGGAATCCTCTACATGCTCTACAGGTGCTTCTTTGCGGAGTAAATCCCCGAGGGATGCGACACTTAGTTAAGTGCTTGAGACCAAAAGAAGTGCCCTGCCCCCAAGCCGTAGTTGTTATGTTTTGTTTAGGACTAAGTATCTAGTTTTTAGGCGGTGCTGTTGATTAATTTGTTTTGAAAGGCAGCAATAAAATATTGGTTTATGTAAGGTGGAGAGTTTAATGGGCACTGGAGGGTCAATGAGTCGCTATCATAAAATGCCCCCCAATATTTTCAATTATCTTGGACATAAACGAACCTGTGCAATCGCTTGAGTTGTCAATCGTCTCTTTAAAAATTAAAGACCTTTCTTGATTTTTTTGCCAGATTAGAAGAAATTGGATATAGATGTAAGACCAATTACATCGCTAAAACCCGTCAAAAAATCTTCATTTTTGTCAAAAGTAAGAAAAATTTCACTCCAAGTATAAAGTGTTATATACCGTTAATCTTGTAAAATGATTCCCTATCGATTGGCATCCGAATTTTAAAGATTTATTTTTTGACCCAAAATTGCGAAATTTTGTGATGTAACCCCTTATCAAAAATGTGAATTTTGGTCAAAAATAATTTTGTTCACCATCTGCTTGAAAATGATAGGGATCAGTTACTTGGGTTCTTAGCTGTTCTAAACAGTACTTTTTCCAGCTGTGGGAGTCGTTTTAGCCAAGTTATGGCAAAAACAATTAACAAAAATGTATAAAAAGCACTTATTTGGCCCAAAAGAAGTGAGTATCTTTTTGCTAAATTTTTGCAGCAGATAACAGTATGGGAAATCTTTCATTACTTTCATAAGAATATTAAAATCCTGTTTGGAAGCAAAATATTTTTAACCCTTTCATCCCCAGCGTTGCCTGTGGGCAATTTCAAATGTTTAACGGCTAACGGTAATCGTTTCTTCTATTATAGTCTGCTCATTCTTCGATTTTACGGTACTTATATGTGTTAACTCAAAGTATAAACAATAACATTTTAGTTTTGAAATCAGTTGACGAAAATATTTTCAAAAAGCTGAACGTGCGTCGGGGAAAAAACTGATTTTAGCCAGTTAAGATTTTTTAAAAATGAGTGATTATTCTATAAAATTACTATAAAAAGGATAAAAGTAAATATACAATATTGTTAATAAATAATTTAGCTAAATTATGGTAAAGTTAAATTATATTTATTTTCAATTTAAAAAAAATTTCCATACAACAAGTAACGCCCACTAGCGCCAAAACTAGTGGGCGTGGCACCTTAAAATTTTTGCTCAAATACTTCTAAGGCCAATAAAAAACGAATAGAATAAAAAAAAAATTTTAATAATACAGGGAAAAAGTTGGGGATGAAAGGGTTAAGCAATAAGTATCTATACATGAGGATTCCGGAGGAGCCGATACAAAACTCGTTGGTTTAATTAATTCAATAATTTAAGACGAATTTGAATACGAATATTAAACGAATTTGAGAACCTAGAAATCTTGCCTGTTTTTTAAATAAAAAATGTGACCAAACACTGGTTCCAGTGCGGTATATTTGAACGCACTCGCCGCGGTCACACCGAAATACGGAAGGGCTTTGTTTTGCAAAAAAACTGAATTTTGAGGCTGTGCTGTTTTGTTTGCGGGTGCGAGTCGCGGAGCAGCATTGCGTCATCACCCACTCCTGGCCACGGGACCGCTCTGGAACGAGGCAGAGGCAGGCGCGAGCCAGCGACACGGAACGCTCCCGGCGAGGCGAGGCGAGGCGAGGAGAAAGACTTGGACGACGACGACGAGGACGGAGCGGAGGAGGAGACGGTGGCGGAGTCACGGGACCTGGACGAGATGGCCAGCACCACTGGAAGCGCTCCCAGCCTGGGACCTGGAAGTGGCGCTGGCGGAATCAGTGGCAGTGCGGGAACGCTGGAGGGCACACTGAGCAAGTGGACCAACGTGATGAAGGGCTGGCAGTACCGCTTCTTTGTGCTGGACGAGAACGCCGGACTGCTCTCCTACTACACGGTGAGTAACTGCAGTGGGCTCCAATACTAACCCCCTTTGATGGCCATCACGCAGACCCCAATCCGATTCCCCAGTGGCCTTATCTTATCTGCGGTAGATACATTCGGATACACACACACTTGTTGGTCCGCTTTTATTCGTTATTTGCCAGGGGCTCACTTCGCGGAGGAGTCGGCGGTGAGACTCTTGCGGCGCTGCGAGCTCTGGTAGGCGCTTGTGTAGAAGTCGTAGAAGCCGTAGAACATGGCCGCGATGACGGCGGTGAAGTAGAGGAACACGTAGCGCGGAATGCCGCACATCAGCATTTGGCAGGGCACCTGGGTGAGGATGAGACCGAACTGTGACATCTGGAGCACCGTAATGGACTTCTTGACGGGGGTCAGGGCCTGCATGACGCTCGGATCGGCCACGGCCGCCACGAAGTAGTAGGAGTACATGAAGACGTGGACGATGGAGTTGAGGAACACGCAGAAGTACGCAGCGGAACCTGTGGATGTGGCAGATTAGGGCAGAGATCGCACAGCGCAGAGGAAAGCTCACCATTCTCGTTGAAGTTGATCAGCACGTACACCAGCGTCACCGTGGAGAAGTGGTGGAAGATGTGCAGCTTGGACACCTGGTTCTGCTTCTTGCGCAGCACGAAGATGACCGTCTCGAGCAGCTCGGAGATCTTCAGGCAGAAGAGGAAGTAGGACAGGCCGAAGTGGCGCCGCACGTGCTCGGCGCTGTTTCCCAGATCGCGGCACTTCCAAAAGTAGTAGATCTGGTTGTCCGTGATGAAGATGATCTGCGGAAGGAGAACTATTACCCACTGACCCTTTCGCGAACTGATTTAACCCACCTCCTTGATGACGTAAATGCAGGACAGCACCTGTATCAGGTTATGCGCCAGGATCAACCGCTTGAGCTCGAAGGGCTTGCGCCACTCCATGTAACTGCAATTACGCGAGGGATTAAAGGTTGTCGCTCTTACATAAGTGGCCCTGTGGACCCGTGGAATTGCTAATGCCGCTCGACTCGTCGTCAGCCGTCAGTCCAGTGACCATGAATGTAAACGAGCGACGTGGGCATTAGCATGTGGACTTACTGCGGACCCGCTTTAGTGACGAAGTACAGGTAGATGCCTAGCACGGTGATCATGTACCAGGGATCCGAAAACACGGCAGGATGCTCCACCACTGGCTGCAGATGTGCACCTGCAATTCGATTAGAGACATGGGACAATCTCCTTCAGTTCTCCGTAGAGGCTCACTTGTTGACGCCTCCATGTTGCTCCTTGCGTTGAGTTTTGAATCCTCTGGTGTTGATCCTTCAGCTCGAGGGTCTGGGCTCGCGACTACTCACTACTCGTATCTGCTTCTATTGAATCGCACCGCTTTCGCACATTTAAGCGTGACAAGTCCACTGACCACTGCTTTTATTCCCCTCCTAGCATTGATTAGAATTCATTAATTGGACAGCACGCGTAATAACCCTTTGACAGCAGGAGCTGTGATTTAATGAGCTCGCCTAATGCGATTGCATTTCCTTGCAGTCGAAGGAGAAGATGATGAAGGGCGTGAGGCGGGGCTGTGTTCGCTTGAAGGACGCCCTGATCGGGATCGACGACCAGGAGGATAACACGTTCACGATCACCGTGGACCACAAAACCTTTCACTTCCAGGCAAGTAGTAGTTATATTAGGGCGTTTATCTCTACACAGTCAAAAATGGTTTCTAAAAATCAATTAAAATATAGCAGATTTTTGTTTTGAATCAATATCCATTTAATTTTAAGTTGCATAACACCTGCATGTTCCATAAGGAGATGCAAATAAAATACTTTAGGCCTTCACTTAGAATACAACACTTATTTATGAACCCAACAATCAATTCAGAATTACTAATTATGGTCGTGATTTTTTTATGACGTTTTATCCATAATGAGTACGTAAGCAACAATTGGATTGCAAAGCCAACGTGTTTGTTTTCCCAATTCGAGGTTCCGCAATGCAAAGCAAGAACGTGTGCGGTGTCCTGACCTCAGGCTGCATAATTGCCAGGGAGAAGGGTATCCGGGCAGCGACCTAGAAACCAGTGTCTGGCCCTCACGTTCTTCCTTTTGTTTGACTGTGCTGCCTTGATGTAACGATAAAACTTTTCCCAATACCAACACACCAGCGAAAGCAAAGCAAATCAGCCCACTAAACTTGCCAACTTCCCATACCCTTGCAGGCGCGGCACAGCGAGGAGCGGGAGCAGTGGGTGCGCCGCCTAGAGGACACCATTCGACGCCACGCGAACCGCTCGCGACTGTGGGACAGCCAGAGTGCCTTCTACATCGCCGGCGGCTACACGAGGGAAGTGGGAGGGGCAGGAGGCAGCGGAGTGGGCGGCAGGCGACCCAACCATCTGGAGCTGGTGGCTCGCCGCGTTTCGGAGGCGGATGCCTACCTCCAGCTGATGATTGAGCAGACGAACGTGAGTGCTGCCACGTAATGCAGACATTATGCAATTTACTGTCACTTTCGCTTTCTTTCTGTTCTGTTCAGTTGCTGGACAAACGCATCGCGGAGCTGACCGATCCGGCAGAGCAGTCCAAGTGCAAGGCGCTGCAGGACAACGCCAATGTGAGTACGAATGTGATGGGGAGACCATCAGTTAGATAGAGACCCCCAGTGGAACCTTTGGCTCTGTGAGCGAAACCTCCAGGTGCAGCTCGTCGCGGAACTTATTCGAGAGCCTGTCCATTTCGGTGTACGTCAGTCGCCAGTAGTTCGCGTCCACCGCCATGAAGTGTTCCGTGTCTTGGCTGTGATTTACCTTTCGAACAGCCACCACACAGCCGGCCCGCACAGCTGCATCTCTTCCGCACAGGCAAAGCGTTGCATTAAGCTTCCGCTGGCTACAGGGAGTAACCAGCCAGATAACAAACACTTGATCCTGCTGGCTATCTGGTGAAGGACCCTTTCTTGCGAGCGACTTGTCCTTGAAGACTGCAAGAGCTGAGGTCCGACAAATGAGCACCACCACAGGAATGTGGTCATCCAGGTGCGAGTACTCCGTCGGCAGGAAGCTGTTGTAGATCTTCCTTGGTCGCTGAGTCTGCTGCTCCAGCTGGCCACCGTAGGCCAAGATTCCCAGCACCTGGTTCACCCGGAGGTCGCATCTCTGTGGCTGGAAAGAGAGAACTGCCCGCTGACCTTCCACCAGCGGCAGGCAGTGCTGGAAGGTGGCATCCTTTTGGTCATGATCGCACAGGTAGTGCAACAGCAGCAGCTGGCTGTCCACTTGCCGCTGGCAGTTCTCGAAGATGCACTTGCTCACTCCGCAGTTGATTAAAAGCTGTTCCGGGTCGGGGTCTTCGTCTTTTAAAGAAGAATCCTCTTCACACAGAGGAGCAGGCTCTATGGCATCGGCATTGACTTGAGAAGTGTTCTCCTGTTCGCGTTGCAGCTGTCGCTCGAGCTTCTGCATACCCACGCGCAGGCTGTCCATGCTTGAGTTGAGCCTTTCCAAATCAGCCTCCATGTTGAAGCTCTTAAGCTCCAGCTGTTGCTCCTTTCTGTGCCTCTTGTATGCTTCAAATTGGGCATACACCTCGTCGATGCCGTATAGATCGGGATCCAAAAGATCCATGGCGGTGCAGGGCTTGGGTTTGTTCTCCATGGAAGTTGGATACTGTGAACAATTTACTTTTGAATTTAGAGAGCGCGAAATGAACTTATTTTCCCAGCGGAGTTTACCGGACGAATCATATTTCCACGCCTACTGGGCCACCCTCCCGTATCGATTTCCAATGCAAGTTCAGGGTTAGATGCAGAGGCCTGAGAGAATGTCACCCGCTCGGCAGCTGGTTAACAGCGGCAGCTGCTCACTTCCTCAGCAAACTTCGGCGAGGCCATAACACTTTCCACTTGCTAATCCCCGTCTTTGTTTCAGGCCATGCTGGATCACATCAAGCACTCGATTGTCAGTCTGCAGATTGCAAAAAACATGGCCCACCCCATCAACGGGATCTACAACGGCCCACCGGCCACTGCCTCGACCAGTTCCTCTGCCAGTGGAGCTGCCACCACGGGCAGCAACAACAACATCCAGGCAGGTGGGCTCAAGGTGCCCCTGGACGGCCAGGTGGGCGGCGGAAAAGGTGAGCTGGACGACGAGGACGACTCGGCCACTGAGAACGGTAAGTGCTCTTGGCCAATCAACTGGTAATCAAGCCAGGGTCAATTGGCTAATCGAATTCGATTTGTTCCATTTCTAATATCGCATTAATCTCCCCAGCCACCACCGCTCCTCTGGGTCTGGTTGTGCCGGAGACCTCCTACTCGAGCAGCGAGGGCGAGGAGGACTTCTACGACGCCTACGACGATCCCTTTACCAGCCTTGGCAGCTCCCCGATTGGCTGGTGAGTGGACCACTTGAACATCTCACAAGTAGGGACCGAGGCAGCCACTCGACCAAGTGTGCCGACTGCCCATCAATCAGATGCGATGCGGCAGCCGGCAAGCGTGCTGTGTAATGTGTAATGTGTGCTGTGTGTTGTGTGCTGTGTGTTATGTGCTGCGTGCTAAAATTACGCATTCATTGCCCTCTAGTCCGAAACCTCCTCCTCCTGCTCCTGCTGTTCTCGAGAGGCGCATGCGCCTGGGCAGCGCATGCAAAATGCAGTGGCCGAAGTTCGTCGCAGTCGCAGTTTCGGGGCAGCCTGTAATTTCGGCCAAGTCGCGTGTAAATAATAAATAGAGGACCGGACCTCCTCCGCTCCCCGAAATCCCTGCGGAGCTCTTGCTGCACAGCTGACACGGCTTCGTCGTGGCGCCTCGCTTCGTCATCGTTATCCCTCGTCCTAGTCGTAGTTACAGTCGCCATTGTGTACGCCTGTCAGTTGTAGTTTCGTTCGTCATCGGCTCGCAGTGCCAGAACGCTCTTTAGGGTGCACGGTGGCCCCCACCTCCACTCTCCACTCCCCGGTCGGATTTTTCAGTAGTTTACATGTTTTTCAGTGAGGGCCTTTTGTCTGGGCTCGATTAGAGAGCTTCCGCTTCGAGGGTGAAACTATGCAGATGCTGGGAGTGCAGTGAAGCATCCGGTCAGCATCAGCATCCCTCGCCATGTTCAAGAAGTGGGTCCGACGCGTGAGCCTGAGGTGAGGGTGTACAATGCACAATGTACATAAAAATAAGCGCCAGGTCGCCGTAAGTGTTTCCTCCTTATAAATTGTAAATGAGCAAGCAAAATAGCAGGAAGAGGAGGATGCGGAGGCTGCTGGTCTCCAGTGACGCACACGCACACGCTGACATCACGCTTGAGGATTTATGTCAGCCCATTACTTAGGCCCGGACACCGCGGGAATCCTAATCAACAAGTCCTGATTCCACTCTCATTTCCCATTCACCACACAGCGCAACGCGTGGCTTTGCGGAACCCACATCGCCCAGCCACGAGAAGGGACAGGATGGCTTCTCCAACGCCGAGCCATCGCCTCTGGGCGAATCAGCTGCCTCCCCAACGCTGCCAGAGATCGAAGAGAGTGTGGCGGACGCGGACACCAGCATTAAGACAGCCAGGACCGCAGCGAGTTCCCGCAGTGCCAGCTACGACAACGGAATCGACTACGACGCTCTGTACGAGGAGGAGGAGGAGAACGACCTTAGCATGGAGGCACACGGCTCGATGATTACGCACCTGCTGTCGCAGGTGAAGATCGGCATGGACCTCACCAAGGTGGTACTGCCCACGTTCATTCTGGAGCGCCGCTCGCTGCTGGAGATGTACGCTGACTACTTCGCCCATCCCGACCTGTTTTTAAAGTATGCTCTTGGAGATCTAATGGTGCATGTAACTAACTAGGTATCACATCCAACAGAATCTCAGACCTAGATGATCCGCGCGATAGAATCGTCCAGGTCTGCCGCTGGTATATGAGTGCCTACCATGCGGGACGCAAGAGTGCAGTTGCCAAGAAGCCCTACAATCCAATCCTGGGCGAAGTCTTTCAGTGCCATTGGGATTTACCTGGTTAGCATTGCATTGTTAATCTTTGGTCACACAATTAATGCTTTAATTTCAGGGGAGACCCAGGATGTTCACGAGGTGCGCGACGGCCCAGTGCCTTGGTGCCGGCGGGATCAACTCACCTTCTTAGCGGAGCAGGTGTCGCACCATCCGCCAAGTAAAAAAAACAAGAGAACTCCTTTCAACAGGAATACTAACACATTTATTTATTGCAGTTTCTGCCTTCTATGCGGAGCATTACAATAAGAAAATAACGTTTGCGGCCCACGTCTGGACCAAGTCAAAGTTCTTGGGCCTGTCCATCGGAGTGCACAACATCGGCGAGGGTGTTGTCACCCTGGTGGATCGCAGCGAGGAGTACATAGTGACCTTCCCCAACGGCTACGGCAGGTGAGGATTCGTTTAAGGGACACTGTTTCCTTTTAAACTAAAGAATTTCATAATTTGCAGGTCCATTTTAACGGTGCCTTGGATTGAGCTGGGTGGCTCGGTGGAGATCAAGTGTCCGCAGTCGGGCTACTACGCCAACGTGGAGTTCCTCACAAAGCCATTTTATGGTGGAAAGCGCAACAGGGTCTCCGCAGAGGTGACTCACTCCCAGAGTTATTCCTGTAACGTGTGTTTTAATGAGAGTATTTCTAGGTTTATGCGCCAAGCGAGAAGAAACCTTTTGTCTCCATTGCCGGCGAGTGGAGCGGTTTGATGGAGGCCAAATGGCACGATAAAAACGTAAGTAGCCCAAGTTATGTAAGCTTTATGTAGGTAGTGTAATGTTACATACTGTTACCGTAAACGTTGAACCTTTCGTGTACTTTTTCCTCCGCATACCGCGCCAAAACGCTGCAACAAACAACCCCACGAGTTGGCAGCCACATCCACTCCACTCCACACCCCACCTCAACCTCTACTTACTTTCCACGATTCTTCTGCTTTTCTCTTAAATAGCCTGGGAGCATTTCCTCTGTGTGTTTACTTTGTTTGTCTAGAAAATCGAACCCACAAACTACTCCTACTACTCTGCCTGTCTGTCCAAAGTTGTAATTTCAAATTGTTATACTTATGTATATGATTGTTGTGTGTTGAGCATTAGACCCAAACGATTTGACCCCCATCTGAACCTGAATGAATCTCTTGAATTTTCTAGAAAACCGAAGTATTCGTCGACGTAAACCGCATACCCATATTTAAGAAACAAGTTCGACCAATCGTTGAGCAGGATGAGTACGAATCGCGACGAGTTTGGAAGGAAGTTACAGCGGGACTCAAGTAAACAGCCAATAAACCAATCGCCAATTAATCTCTGACCCCTGAGTGCGAAGTGGAATAATCTGATCTCATTGTTCATTGCTCTCCCGCAGGTTCAACGACATCGAGCGCGCAACCACAGCCAAGTTCGTGGTGGAGCAGCAGCAGCGGGAGCAGGCGAAGGTGCGCAAGGAGTACGACCTGGCCTGGGAGCACAAGGTGAGTCATTCTGTTTAGTCAGTCAGTGAGTCAGCAACTGATCAGACTCATTCGAAGCACTTTAAACCCGTGGGCGACAACTGGATCTACGCAAAGCCGCTGAGCCAGCGCATGTATCTGCAGGAGAAGGAGGCCAAGAGATAATGCCTGCGACTGACATCGAGAGTGACAACACCAAAAACGTCTATATATATGGATCATATCAAGAACGAGCCTCAACTATATGTTTAATTCCACAAGTGCGCTAACTGAACCCTGAACTCTGACGATACAACGTAACGAATGCAGGAAACGATAGACAGACCAACAAGTAGAAGGAGGGAATGCGGTCCCCGTGTCTATTTATTAATTGTAAATAATGTACACGAACATCCAGGCGAAACAGAAGGAAACAGAAACAGAACGCTCTGCTCAAAAGGTTGCAACGCGAGTCAAGCTCGATAGCTCAGCGGAGACAGACATAAACAAAAACAAAAACAACACTCACAGTTTCTACACACAATTATTGATTATTATTTACTACTAAGTACTAGTGTGTTTCAAAGGCAATCGCAGTAAACTGCAACACAAGAACACCTATTCAATACCTTTTACATTACTAACATTTACTAACTAAACTAGCAACAAAGAAAAGAAAACCAATACATAATGGGATATATCAAAAGTTGTAGACTACGAAATGATAGAGAATTAAGGATAGAAATTCTATTTTTGAAATAAAAGACTCTGCTATAGACGAAATACAATACCGACACGCTAGTATCTGACGGATACTGCCTATACGCTTGTTTCCAAGACCCCAACAGACACACTGATTTCCAACACGGTGCACAATACAATTTTTTTCCAATCGCATAGTTTTTGAATCAATACGATTATACGATTACCTCTAGTATTATGTTTCGAATTCCACTTGTCACAAAGATGAATAAAGCTTTACTAACAGTCCTTCCCCCAAACACAATCCTGTAAACTATACCAATACTGTAATAAAACGCAATTGAATCCCACACTCCTGCAGCCATTTAAAACTAGACTTAAACTTTAATTTACAACTTACAACTTACGAACCCACACCACACCCACAGCAAAGCTACCGAATACTCTCACGCAAAGTTAACGCAAATGAAACGAATAAAGTAAATACGCTTCGATATTTATTTAAAGTAATATCTAACGAACTAGTTGACCCGTAGAATAAACGAATAGAATTTCCGAGGGCTTGGGCGCGCCCTAATTGGAACCTGTATCCACGCCCGCACAGAACTTGTATATATTTTTTCGAATTCCTTTTTAACCAACGTGTTAAAATAGAGCAAACACCCTAACAAATTGTAACGGATACGATTGTTGCAAATAAAGCGATTTGTTCTTACAGCAGTCGAGTTGGGTTTTCTCTTTATTAAGTTAATTCCTATTTTAAAATTAAAAATTATATTTAATTTCAGTTCTGTGTTGATATAGTTGATATAGTGATGTCGTAGTTGGGACATTGACTAAAATACACATCTGCCTCTAATTGTTATAATAACAAATACATATTTTGCTTGAATGGAATCTTTAAAAACCGATGACAAACTTAACGTTTTTCGAAACCGATACCTTTCAATCGCAATCAAAACCCGATAGTCAGGTTATTTTTACTTTAAGTCATACGGTCACACTAATTGACGTGGCCTCAAAATTTTTTTTGTAAAATGCAAAAAGTTTGCATATTTTGTGCTTAGTTAATTGCGCTTAGCTTTGCAGAGTACGACGCCAAGTCGACGGAATCCACCTCCAAGTCCAGGCCGTGACTGCAGTTTTCCGGAGCACGTGCGGAACGCCCGAAAAGAAAGCCAGAGAGCGAGCAGAAGAGAAGTGGGAGTGGAGAGAGCGCAGTGAAAAACGTTAAATTCGCGGAAAAATCAGCCAAGGATTCACCCTAGCCCACTAATAGGTGAACTGCCAGCAGTTCCAGCTCCAGTGACTCCCGCGGGCTTTTCCACGGCAAGAAAAGCGGAAAGGAAAAGCCAATTGCAGCAGCAAAATCGCCAATCAAGGGCAGAAGAAGAAGAGGCAACTACAAAGTGCAAGTGCTGGTGAGGAGCTACATGCCCCTGGAAACTGCTCCGAAAGGTGATAAGTGACAGGTTGATATGATTCGATACAGTTTGATTGCCCCTAATTACAGAGAGTGGGTGGTAGTGATGACTCTGCGGTAGACAAAAGACTGGGGCAATAGGCACGTCATCAAAAATTCGCAGGGTTATTGGAGCAGCTCCTTTCTGCTTCCGCAGCAACTGGGTCACAGACCCGCCCTTGCCCACTTGGCGTGGCCTTTGGAAGTGATCGCTGCTGCGAGGTCAAGCACACGTGCACACACACCACACGCATCACATAATACGCTTTAGGAAGCCTCCAATCCAATTGAAGCTGTTCAAACAGACGAATGTGATACAATTGCCAGCTTATTTCCGACTTACTGTTGACGTAGACACTGTGCGCTCACACTTCTGTAAACACAGCCACGCTCATTGCCCATTGTTCACTGTTCACTGCGTGGTGATAAAGCAGAGTTTCACATTCCGTCCGATATCGCTGATTTGGTTACATGCAATTACCTGGCAGCGCCTCCATTTGGGGCAGGGTTATCAGCCGCACGTTTGGCCCAACAGCTCCGCATGTAACCCGTAGTTTGGCATTGAACGATTAGATAAAACCCCATTTCGTGTAGGCCTGTTCGGCAGCAACCTTCGCGAGTGATAAGATAGCGACTAACCGACACTTACTCTCCATCTTTCAGACTCGAACATATGAATTAGCAGCATGTCGGCCTACAATCCAAACTTCGTGCCTCCCGCCCACGCTCCCATGCCTCTGAACGGCAACAATCTGGTGAACGGCCAGCCAGGAGCCGTCCAGCAACAGCAGCCCCCTCCTCCAGCGGCGCAGCAGTATCTGCCGCAGAAGCAGTTCCAGCAGCCACCACCTGCAGCAGCTTATCCAGGAGCAGGAGCTGGAGGCAACCTGCCACCGCCGCCGCAGTTCAACCACAACATTGCGAGTCAGTTCTTGCCGCCAACGTCTGGAGCAGCGCCATCTCTCCAGCAGCTGCCTCCCAGCACGCTCCCGCCCCATCTGCGTCCGCCGCCGCCCACCGTCAACGGACCCATCACTAACGGCAGTAACGGGGCCTCGAGCGCCAACTCCTCGCGCACTGCCTCCCCCAGGCCGATGGGAGCGCCTGCTCAGCAAATTGCACAAGGACTTAGCAACCCTGCGACAGGCCCACGCCCAGCACCCCAACAACCTGCGGGCCAATCCTTGGCCAACTTGTCGAGCAACCTGGAAAACTTGAATTTGAACCCGAACCGGACCAATGGAGGTGGCCTGCCACCGCCTCAGCAGCAGCAACAGTTTCCGCCTCTGGCGCAGAAGGACTTCAGGGGTGTATCTACGGCCCAGTCGGGTCCACCGCATTTTAACGACGTGAGCAGTGGGCTGGCGGCGAGCGGAGTTGGAAGTGCTGTGGTTCCAAATTCCATGTTGCCGCCTTTCAGTGGACAAAAGCCGCCCAACCTGGCTCCACATCCATCAAAGATGTTCGGAAGTTCTACGGTGCCCAGCAGGCCCACTCCACCGCCAGCTGGTCAAAGAATCCCCTACGGAGTGCCTCCCCCGGCAAACACCGAGCAGCAGAACCAGCAGAACAACAACCTGCAGAGGGCAGCGCCACCTCCAGGAGCTGGAGCAGCCTGGCCGCCCAGTCTGGCCAAGGCAGCGGTGCCTGGAGCTCAGCCGCTAATGCCTCCACCGCAGCAGTTGCAGCAGCAACCGCAGCCGTATCCCTACGCCCAGGCGTATCAGCCAGCGGCACAACAGCAACCCATGCAGCAACCACCTCCTCCTCCGTCTGCAGGGCAGGCCCCGCCTCCGGGAATGTTCGGACCTCAGCCCACGGGAGCTCCACTGCAGTACCAGGCTCAGGCGCCACCTCAGGCCTATGGACAACAGCAGCAGCAGCCACAGGGTGGACCAGGGCCCTTTGGCACCCCTGCTCCACTGAACGTGGCTCAGCAGGGATTCAGCCGACTGTGGGGACAGGACACCATCGACCTGATGCAGAACCGGCACATCTTGTCGCCGGCCACAGTGCCGCCACCGAAAATCGTGCTGCACAACCAGTTCCACGAGTCCATCAACTGCAGCCCGAGCATCATGCGCTGCACGCTTACCAAGATCCCCGAGAGCAATTCGCTGCTGCAGAAGTCACGGCTGCCGCTGGGCATCGTGATCCATCCCTTCCGTGATGTGAATGTAAGAACTACCTATACTGCAACCCATTTGAACTATGTAATAATATATTTTCTTATCTTCCGCAGAGCCTGCCCGTAATTCAGTGCATCAACATTGTGCGTTGCCGTCTATGCCGCACCTACATCAATCCCTTTGTCTACTTTGTGGACAGCAAGATGTGGAAGTGCAACCTGTGCTATCGCGTCAACGAATGTAATTAAATAAGACCAGCACAGTAGTTACTCTTTTATAAAATACTTTCCCTATTGCAGTGCCAGAGGATTTCCAGTTCGATCCGGCCACAAAGACATACGGCGACGTGACCCGACGGCCCGAAGTGCGCTCGAGCACCATCGAGTTTATCGCCCCCTCGGAGTACATGCTGCGGCCGCCGCAGCCGGCTATGTACCTTTTCCTCTTCGACGTATCGATCATTGCGCAGCAGAGCGGCTACCTGGAGGCCGCATGCGCCACGCTTAACCGCCACCTGGACGAAATGCCTGGCGACGCGCGCACCCAGGTCGGATTCATCTGCTTCGACAGCTTCGTGCACTTCTACAGCATGGCCGAGGGCCTCAACCAGCCGCACGAGATGACCCTGCTGGACATCGAGGACCCCTTTCTGCCGCGCCCCGACAGTTTGCTGGTGAACCTGAAGGAGTGCAAGGAACTGGTGCGGGATCTGCTGAAGCAGCTGCCCAAGCGGTTTGCCCACACCCACGACCCGGGTTCCGCCTTGGGAGCTGCGCTGCAAGTGGCTTTCAAGCTAATGGTGAGTAGAGTAAATAGGGGATCCTGTGCAGAAGATAATAATAGCTAAATTATGGTGTTTGCAGCAAGCGTCTGGCGGCCGCATCACCGTCTTTCAATCGTGCCTTCCCAACAAGGGACCCGGCGCCCTGGAGCCGCGCGAAGACCCCAACAACCGCTCGGCCAAGGACGTGGCCCACCTGAATCCGGCCACCGACTTCTATAAGCGCTTCGCCCTGGAGTGCTCCGGCTATCAAATAGCCTGCGACCTCTTCCTGATGAACCAGCAGTACAGCGACATGGCAACCATCTGTGAGTCTACTAGTTAAATAACCTTGACTGGCTTGAGTCGATTTATTAGCAAAACGGGTACATTTACTTACAATACTTTTTATTCCTTAATAGCCGGCATCAGCAAGCACAGCGGCGGCTGTGTGCACCACTTCCCACTCTACCAGAAGACCAAGCCGCACATGGTGGATTCCTTCCGGACGTGCTTCAAGCGGTACCTCACCCGCAAGATCGGCTTCGAGGCGGTTATGCGCATCCGCTGCACGCGCGGCCTGCAGGTGCACACATTCCACGGTAACTTCTTCGTGCGCTCCACGGACCTGCTTTCGCTGCCGAACGTGAATCCGGACGCGGGCTACGGCATGCAGATTTCCTACGACGAGAGCCTCACGGACGTGAAGACGATCTGCTTCCAGGCGGCGCTGCTCTACACGAACAGCGAGGGCGAGCGCCGGATCCGGGTGCACACAGTGTGCCTGCCGGTGACCGCCTCGCTGCCGGAGGTTATGCACTCGGCAGATACGGAGGCGATTATTGGGCTGCTGTCCAAAATGGCCGTGGACCGCTCGGTGGCCTCCAATTTGTCGGACGCCCGCGATGCCTTCATCAACGCCACGATCGACGTGTACAATGCCTTCAAGATCGCACAAAATCTGCCCTCTGGCCAGTCGGGTCAACTGATAGCCCCGCGCAGCCTGGCGCTGTTGCCCTTGTACATCCTGGGGCTGCTCAAGCACGTGAGTTTTCTGTGATTGAAATTTGTAAACCCGGATTTTACCGCTTGTTTCGTTAGCCCGCCTTCCGCGTGGGAACCAGTACGCGTCTGGATGATCGAGTCTTCGCCATGGACTGCATGAAAACGCTGCCGCTAGACCAGCTGATGAAGTACGTCTACCCAGAGCTGTACAAGATCGATGCGCTGATCTACCACGCCCGCAACTCCAACTTGGGTGCGACGCAGGACGACGACGAGGAGGAGGACGAACCGCTGCCGGAGTTACCGCGCCTTCAACTGTCTGCAGAACAGTAAGTAGTGGTCACCTATATCGCCATTCAGATAGCTAACCCACCCCTTATAGTTTGGACTCGCGATCAATATTCCTTTTGGATTGCGGAACGCTGATAATGCTTTATGTCGGGCTTAATGTGCCGCCTGATGTTTTGGAGGCTGTGCTGGGTAAGACAGTGAAATTTTAAGAAAAGGAGAATCCCAGTTAACTTAACTTTTTTCAGGCATCAGCTCCACCGCAGAGCTGGCCGACTATGTATACGGATTGCCAAATGTTGTGAGCACCGAGAACGATGTGCTGAAGCGCTTTATTTTGCGACTCAACTACGATAAACCCTACTCGGCGCTGGTGCAGATAATAAGGTAAGTGGGAAACCTGTTAAAAAGAAAGACCCCTGTAATATCGTTTTTAAATCCAAAGGGACACGAGTACGGCCAAGGGCCAGTTCATCGAGAGATTAACCGACGATCGCAGTGAATCTAGTTTGTCATACTATGAATTTTTGCAACACATTCGGGCTCAGGTTAAATAGTACATAAGCAGGGAATTCTACCACTATTGTATGCAACATAAGTACGAGTTTCTTAGAACCTAAAAACTCTGACTCTGGTGACTAAACGCAAGAAGCGAATGCAGGCGAGACTGGCGCAACACAATGGAGACCAGTATGGAACACACATCAACTTGATCCTTTACCCTTTACCCTACCCTCCCAATCTCTCGGCTTAGGTAATTTTAAAGTGCATGTATTTATTTATTTGTTGATTTGTTGCACTAAAAATAAAATTAAATCAATTAAAGAACACGGAGAAGGAACGCGAGAGAGCTACACATGTAACTTGTCACAACCGAAACTAGATATCGTTGCCAGTAAGAGTTAGGCGAACATTAGTCAAAGTCCAGCTAACCAGTCAGAAAAGCTCCCTGCAAGCGGATTGCACTGTTATTTATTATAGATATTTTATGCAATAAACTAACGAAACACTGTTGTAAATTATAATTTAACGCGATTTTTGTTCGTTCCATCTGCTTCAAACATTCTGCAATTATCAGCCTAGCCTCCCACGCCCAAATTGTTATCGCTTAGCCCTATTATTTGCTGTTTTCAGTAGTATTTATTCCCGGGAATCCAGAGGAACCTATCATACATACAAGCCTATTTATTTATAAGTCGGATGGAGGCGCACGACGGGTTAATTGCGCTTTGTTGCACTGTAGTTAGCGAACTTATTTCAAACGAATGTACGGGAACAGATTTGGTATTGTGTATTGCATTGGACTGCTAGGAAGTGAATGTCTTAAGTTAGAAGGATTATTATACTGTATCAATAAAAGACCCAACCCTCTACCCTAGGTGACGCAGTTGTCGTTCTTGAGTGGGCAAACTAATCGAAAAACCATATACATAAACTGTACTATACTTTATACACATACGAGTACATCAAGATATAAAGCGAAATAAATTTTAATTAAATCATAAGGCAACGCATTTTATTACACTGTTTAGGCACATTCGTTGCACTGTCTCCGAACCGTAAATCCATTCGATGAAGAGCTCTTAAGTAATCGGCATGGCTCTATTAATTGGAATGGCTGGATGATATCAAAGGCTTGTCAGTTGGGTGAGTAGTACATCCACAGTTCTGACAATAAGACGTGTTCGCAATTCAGTTCTCGTATATGAAGAGATTTCTAGAAATGAGTATGTTTTCAGTAGGGCATACAATTTCATGGGAATCTGAACTCACGGATTGAAGAAGGGGGAACGTGGAGGATACTTCCTCTTAGGTGGTGGGCACAAGATGGGATCCAGCTTACCATCGCTAGTTAGATTACAACTTTGGTCATTGCGCTTCTCCCATTCCGAAGACTTATCGTTGGGACAGTAGCCATCGTTCGAGTGCTCGATCTTCACGTGGACACTCAGGTAATCTTCAAGAAGGAACACCTTGTCACAGTGCTGGCACTGGAAGAGTCCTTCGGTACTCGTCACGTGCGCCTCGTGAAACCTTTTGTAGTGCTGGTGCAGCTCCATCGACGACCGCACTCCGCGTCCGCAGAGGTCACAGGTGTGGCTCCTGGCCACCGGCTGTGCAAAGTGGGTGTGCAGGTGGTCCTCCAACTTCGGTGAGCTATCGAAGCTCTGCTCACACAGCAGGCACATCAAGTTCGTTCCAACCAGCTCGGTGTTCATTGTTGGTGGCTGCAAATACGCAATGAAAAGAGCTCCTTTATAACTTTTGAACGGAACACTGCACAATTTTTAATCAATTATGTGTTTAATGTACTTTATTTGTAATATGTTTACGCAGGCCACGAATTTCACCATTTTCATTCTGTCTTCTGTTATTCCTGTCTCTTTGCTCTTTGTCTCTTCCAATCTTCACTCTTTTTTGTTGTTGCTGCGCACATGAACGCATGCGTAGTTCTCCTAAAAACTAAACCGAACTAAACGTTTGGTGTTGTGCTCAAAGTCTCGAGCTCTCGAGAGAGCAAATATCAGGTATTCCGTTTTAGCCGTGTTATAGCTATATACATATGTAAGTATATGTAGCTGCTTAAAGATTTTAAGCTTCAGAGTTTTGACTATTAAAAAATAATAACTAGGCATTAACAACATATAATCATGAATTAAATGATTTGGTAATACGATGAAATAGTAAAAGAATAGTAATTTAATTCTACTCATACCGATTGAATGACTCTCAATTAAGTCATGCGAAAGCCTTATCAATAGCTGTCATAAAAACGATCGGGTCAAATTAATCTAATTTGTGTGTTTTCAAAGGTTAAATTATTGTTGCACGATCCGTTTAACTTACTAAAAGGCAAAGCGTGAGATTGATTTATTTAAAACACCAGGCACAAAGAAAGATAAGCAAGTATCAATAGCTCTGTGTAACGTCTTTTGATAACTTTTGTATTTAAAACTGTTGGCTTTAATTTTAAGCCAAGTAGTATTTCACGCCCCCTCAGTGAAATAAAAAGCTCTTACAATAAAAACGTTTTATTTGTATTACTCCTTATAGTGAATTCACTTGAAACAGTAAATATCGTTTGTTGATTTATGCGTTCCGTTACGAAACTATTTATTGGCTATAAAATATAGCATGTGTGGTTCAGACGTCAAAGGTCTTGACTATCAGTGAAAATCTCAGCGGGAGATTTGTTTTTACTTTAAGTGCTGTGTGTAATCCGAGAATCCCTGCGACGCAGTACCAGAGTGCTGTGTATATTAAAAGGACTGGAGAACACCAAGAACGAAAAAGCACTTGGAGCTCGGTTGTGTACACATTTTTATTTATTTCTTCAACTCGAGCGTTCGAGTGGATCAAATTTTGTTGCTGTGCTCAGCAAAATGATTTTGTTTATTGTGACATAAACGTTATGGCAATTGCATTGGGTTTTAAATGGAAAACCAGATATATGTTGCTGAGGCGACAGAAACGATCGGTATGTATTCATGAACTTATATACATATGTACTTATGTACATAGTTTACAATAGTATAATAACAAAATTAAAATTATCCGGTCGGTCAGCTCTGCTGACATCCGCTTGAAGGCGATATGGCATTATTTCCTGCTCGAATATTTTATATTTCTGATAGGCTAGTCTCAGTCAGCTCCAGTCTCCTAGAAGTAGGCATCGCAATACAGCCACAGATCGCTAAAAATAAAAACAGAGAATTCAGTGGGCTGTTCCGTGGTGCTGATAAGAATACTCTGGACATACGGATTGAAGAACGGCGAGCGCATCGGATACGTTCGCTTCGGCTTGGGTGCGAAACCCGATTCCAGCTCATCTTGCTGACGTGGCGCATTCACATACTTGGCCGCCGGCTCGCTAGCCGGTTGGTAATTGGCGGCAGCCACTGCGTTGTACAACCGAGTACTCCAAATCTCCCGCCTCCCTTCCTCGACCGTCGATGTGGACGATGCTGGGGAGGCTGAGCGTTCCGGGGAGGCCGAGCGCTCCTTTGAAGGAGGCGCATCAGGGGGAGTGGCAACGGTGGCAGGTTCTGGAACGTTGACAATCCCATGCTTGACCTTCATGTGCTTCAGCAGGAAGTTTTGACTCTTGTACCGCTTCTTGCATAACATACATTTTTGTTGCTTCTGCACACGCGTTCCTTTTCGATCCTGCTTTTCCTTTCTGACCCGTTCCTTGGGTGGGTTGTCCGTTAAATGGAAGTGACTCTCGTGGTAGTTCAGCGACTGTTTAGAGGCCAAGAACTTGCCGCACCACTCGCACTGAAAAATTCCTTTTGCTGGCTTGGTAGTTGGTGGTTTCACTGGCGTCTTTGGCTGCTCCACTTGCGCTGGAGGCTGCTCCACTTGCGCTGGAGGCTGCTCCACTTGGGATGGAGGCTGCTCCACTTGGACTGGAGGCTGCTCCACTTGCACTGGAGGCTGCTCCTCTGTATTAAGCACTGGCTTTGGCGCGGAGAACAGTTTACTCAGCATTTCAAGCGGGTTCTCGGGCTTCATCAGAAGTTTCCTTAGCAAAGGCTTATCACGACTCCCAATTGGTGGTGGGACTAGACCTTGGTTGTGATGGTGAACTGAATTTGGCTCTTGAAATTTCCATTGTGACTGAATTGGCATTTGAACGGGACAAGGTCCTGCAAATTCCAGCGGTGATTGTACCGGCATTTCGTGGTGTGGTGGGTGTTGAATGGGAAAGTGCATTGGTGGCTGCGTAGCAAGATGATAAGGCGGAGAAATCGTAAAGGACATCGGAGGCGGCATAGGCGGCTGAATTTGCTGGTGCAGAGGGGGAGAATACAGTTCCATGGGCAGTTGGAAGGGCACAGGCTTCGGCTGCTGATCGATGGGATAAGCAAATCGCTGATCGGCTGGATGAAGAAAGGGCTGGAACATCGGCTGAGCCGGCGGTAGTTGCTCCGCGGCCTGCGCATGCGCCGTATTCCAGGCGTGGATCTCGGCCGCGTGCTGCTTGAGGTGCTCCTTAAAGGTGTCGATGTCGTTGAAGGGCTGCTTGCACAGGTAGCACGGGATACAGAGCACGAATCCCGGCGGCACATGCAACTGTCCGTTGCGAGCAAGGAGATCCGTGAGCAGTGGCATCGCCGCAGGATGAGACGGTGGCCAGCTGTCGTCGTTGGGCGACTGGGGAGGCGTGGCCAGTGCCGAGGGAACTTGCGGGTACATCCTCGCGGCATTCCCGAGGTTCCAAAAGGGATCCATGGCCTCCGGCTCGATGATCTCCACGTCACTGTCACTTTCCGCAGGCGGCGAGTTCTTTGGTTTGTGAGAATATTGACCACTGTGCTGGCAGATCGCTTTCAATTAAAACTCACCAGGGGGCCGCCGTCCATGCTCATTCACTGCTTAACGGAGGAGATCTTTCCACAAATATGTTCGGAGTAAAATCTTTTCACAAACAAAACGTAAATTGAGGGCACAACCTCACTTTCCAACGACTCGCTTCGGACTGGAAGTGGAAAAGCAGCGTTCGTTCGGTTTTTATGCTCCCGCCGACTGCGCTGCTGCGAGCGAGACAGCGGACACCTCCTTTGGCCCGAGTGCGATAGAGAGGGCTAATAGCGCCGTTAATTGCCTCTATTTCTATTTGTTTACTTGTCCGGTCCTTTTCTCTTGTTGTTGTTTACTCGCCTTCCAGCTCGCGACTGGAAATGATTTTTTAGACAGAGGTTCGTATAGCGGTCTAAAAACCGATCTGTGTGCCTGCCGAGATAACGTAGAACTGAACAGGCTGTTTATTTTTGCACCATCAGCTCAGCGCTATTTGCAGCCTCTCCAATCTTTAGAAGACTAAGCTAATATTTTACCGAACTGATTAGATCTTAACCATTGATACACCTTAATACTGTCAATATTGTACTGAGTGCAGGTACTTTTATAAAAACCGACGTCTTAGGATCCTCTTTAAAATTACAAAAGTAGTAACAACAGAAAGTCCAAGGACGAAGGGACTCGACACGTTTAAACGGGTTTTCACAGATGTGTCAAAAATAGTAGGGGCCGTAAATTAATTAATAAATTGGAAAAGCAGGTAGCAGGTGCGGATCCAGGGGTTGGTTTTGGGGGTTGAAACCACCCCCGAAATTTATTTTCTTCATATAAAAACTAGTGAATTGTGCACAAATATTTTGAAAAACCCCCCCCCCGAAATGTTTGAAAACACCCCCCTAAACATTTTTCGGGATCCGCGCCTGGCAGGTAGCAAAAAGGACAGTCTAAGGTCGTAAGGACGTGTCTTAACGTAGTTGCATAAATGTGTCAAAAAGAGTAGAGGCCGTAAGTTATCCTTTTTATAATCAAGAATATCGGAAGACATTTTACCAGTGTCTGACTGTACTTTGAGGTCCTTTTTCTTCTTTCAATATTTCTTACTTAATTTCTTGACCTTGACATGACCCACTGCAAATTGCTATACTTGTTGCGGTGTCAGGAGAAGTCCAAGCATCCGGAGCATGGAACAGCAATCGAAACAATTTGTTGCCCATTAACTGTAAACATTTCTTATCTCGTTTTTAAAATGTTTAATTCCTAAATATTCCACTTATCAGCGTTGTCAGTGAGAAAGGTACCGAAATAGCTTGAGCCATTAGGGACTTAATTAATTAAATGTGCAAGAGCATTTAAGGGGATATTGTCCACTCGTAGAATTTAATAGGGGGCTTTTACACACCTGATTTTATAACAACCTTAACAATGAAACCTTCATCATCCCCTTCATTTTAGGGGATATTGTCCACTCTTAGAATTACACACCTGCTTTTATAACAACCTTAACAATGAAACCTTCATTAGCTAGACAAACGAAAATTCGCAATCAATTTCCACGGTCTCTATACATATCTCCGAGTTATCTAATTAGTTTTTTCTCGTGTTTATTTATTTTTTGGTTTTATGAAGTTTTCGGTCGCGACATGTTTTTTGGCCCGTGTCCTGGGCGCTGCTCTAGTTTGTTAGATGAAGTTTTGCTAATCCTTTTCCACAAACAAACTCGCCTAGCAAGTGAAGTCGGGTAAATGTTGATAACACAAACCTCTGGGACGGCCATTTAGTCAAATATATAATTTAATGGAGATATAACGATTTTTGAACTGCACTTGAACGCGGCAAAGTTTAAACAACAGTTATATTCGAACACTTTGGCAACGCCGCTCAGAGTTGTCAGGTTACAACTGTATTGAAAAACGATGTAACGGATTTCTCTTCTTGAATAAAAATATGTTGGATATTAATATATAAATATTTAAGGGACAGTCAGTCACTCTGCCGTGATCAAAAGATCTTCTATTGCCTTTATACGAAATTGGTAATTCTTACGTCTTATCTTAAATATTCGTACACAGCACCGGAGTAAGCTGCCCAAAAAAGCTTTACAAAACAAATCCAGGGTGTTTTGTGGTCGGGCACTCGACTACAGCATTTTTCTATAGTCTAAACAAGTGCATCAATTAAGGAACGTGCGAAAGCTTATGCAAGCTTGTTTATTCGTTGTTCAAAACGCTACAATTTGTAATGACTAGCTAGTAATGTGACATTGAATTTGCTTTTTCAGATACGTAACTCTAGGACAATTTCCTGGGCGTCAATGGTAAAACTAACTAAACGTTAAACGCTAATTCATGGAGACGGGCTTGCAAGCGATCATGTAAACGGGAAAGAGTCCCTTTGGGAAGTTTTGTTGCTTGACCTTGCGCACAATCCGGAATCCGGCTTCCTTCAGGAAGCGCTCGTAGCTGTCGAGCGGTCTGGTGACCGAGGAGTCCTCCTTGTCCATCACTGTCTGCTTTGAGCTGCTCACGTTCTCCTTAAGGCAGAAAAAGGCGCCCGGCGCCAGTCCCCGCTTAATGCGCCTGAAGAAGGCGACTAGGTCGCGGTCCGTGAGGTGGCCCAGCACCCACTGGCTCCAGATGAGGTCGTACTGCTGCGTGGGCGTGAACTTCTGTAGTCCCACGTTGAAGATCTCGCCCACCTGGCTGGGACTCACTTCTTCCGCCGTGCAGTACTCTCGCGCCTTCTCGGCGAAGGCGGTATCCTGCTCCACGAGGTCCACGCGCTCAAAGCGCGGGATAAGCAGATTTTTGGTCACTCGCCCAATGCCAGCGCCGCAGTCCAGGGCCAACTTCTTGCCCGGCACGCGGATCTCCCGCAGGAACACGCTGGACCCCTGTATGTCGATGGCGCTGATGTATCCCAGTCCGCCGAGCATTCCGTTGACGGTGGCCGGAACCTCGGCCCAGTACTTCTGCGCCTTGTCGTAGAACTCGGGCTCCGGAGCAGAGCTCTTTGCGACGCCGCCGCTCGAGGATGCTGTCTTTGCATCGAAACTGCTGTTGTCCACCTGGGACTCCATTTCTAGGGTGTTGCTCATCTCGTCCTGCGGCACGTCTATGACTTGCAACTTGTCTGTGAGCTGTCCTTCCAATGTGGTGGTCATTTTTGTCACGATTCCAAAGGCATGCTTGTTTTTTGATTTGTTTTTATTCCAGGGCTGCTAAAAGGTTTGGAAAAGGTGGCAACTCCATCGCGAACAGCTGCTCAACCTAAACATTCACCTTTTGTTTATTTTACGAGTTTAGTTTTGTGTTTAATTTTTTTTTTGCAACCCAAAATGACGCTCGATTTGGACGCGAGTAAGAAGGATGAGAAGCTGCTAATCACCACCATCCAGCAGGAATATAAAATACTGGCGGAATAGTGAGTTGCTTTCGTCAATAATCAAAGTGTGAAAGCTCATTTAATAATTCTTATTTTTACGTTTATAGCAAAACGATTGAATCGGAGAAGTTAAGTGGCGTAAATGTTATACCCAGCTATGCTAATTCCTTGCGTTAGTACACTTACATTTATCTATTGGACGACAAAGCTTCTATGCGGACAGCGTCTATTTTACTTCCTGATCGTTTCCCCGACGACAGAAGTCTTCCAGTGAGTAGGATCGCACTCAAACCAAACCACTTTTACTAAGTACATTCCGTTAGACCGTAATATTTCAGCAGAATGTGCTGCACCCGCATGTGTGTCCGTACACAAACAGTCTGGACATCAGCCATGCCTTTCCAGAGTGGCGATGCGGTGAGGATCACCTCAGGCAGCTCCTAAATTACATGCAAGCCTTGTAGCGAATTCGTGGCCTTGAGCTGGACAAGCTGAAGAACAGCGAGGCAACAACAAAATCAAAACAAAACAAAGCGGCAAGCGCTGCCAGATTTCCGTGGCGTGCCGGCAAAAAAGGTAAACAAACCGCCAGCCCTGCCAGATCAGTGCAATCAGCCAACTGGCTGGCAACGCTGCGTCAGAGTGCTGCACGTGTTTTAAATTCGCGTGTTTTGCTTTGCTCTTTATTCCGGGACGTTGTGCTGCAATTTAACGTGCAACAAGTGAAAGAATTGCTGAAAAAACTTTAAGAACACGGTTTACTGGTTCCTGGAGAGATGGAGGTGAATGCCAGCAAGCTGCGGCATGGCGCACAGCGACTGTTGGAGCTTACTGCAAATGAGTCGAAAGACAACGTGTTTGCGCAAAGTATAGAAAGGTTTATCAAGAAGCAGGTGAGTTCAGGTGGCTTTAGTTGTAATCTAGTGTGTTGAATTTATTGTGCGTTGCAGAAATATGTGCCTCAGGATGTGGAGCGACTGTTCCGGAGCCTCAGCGAGCAGCTGCCCCTGCCCGCTTACACGGTGCCCGTGGCCGTGAGTTTCGAGGAGCAGTTGCTTCTGCTGCTTTCCATGGCGCTGCGCTGGGATTCGACCAGCCAAAGCTTCCGGCAGTATCAGTTGGAGTGCGTGGCGCTGGCCAAGCTCATGGACTTCTTTGTGGATGCGCAGAGGTGAGTAAACCTTACATTCTTACTAAAAAAAACCGCACTAAAACCATTCCCCTTGCAGATTTGCCAAGAGCTACTTCCACGATAAGCCAGCACCCTTTCAGAAAAACCAGAGCAATGACAGTCTGCCTAGCAAAAAGTTAAAGAACGGCAGTTCACCCACAAGTCTAGAGGATCTGGAGGTCATTAGATGCTGCTATCAGTTGCTGAAATGTGATACACCTTATTTCCGGGAGCTGTGGGATTGGTCCAGCTTCATTTCCACTTATGCACACAAGTCACCGAGCCCGAAGACGCAGCTTTACTGCAACCACATTATGGCCATGCTCACAAACATGAGCGCTCCCCAGCTGAATGCCTTGAATGACCAAATTTCCACCAAAACACGTTTGGAATTCGACCGGGAAAAGGAGCAGGCATGGACAACTGCTAGGAGCACCGACAGCAGCTATAATCCAGACGCCTCCGATCAACTGGTGAACCTGCAGCTGCCGGTTATCAATCAGGCTGTGACCAACATTGAGGGTGTTCTTTTACCCACTTTTAACAAGGAGAACCTGCAGTTCTATGCTAGCACCGATGGCTGCTACGATCGCATTGTAAAGGTTGACTCGACTGTAGTTAATTTACGGAGTATCGCTTTGGGAGTAGCTGCTGCCAAGCCCATTTGCCTATCAGGACCCGTGGGCTGTGGCAAAACCACGCTAATTGAGTACCTGGCCCGCAAAACGGGACGCATCTGCCCCAAGCCAAATGAGATTGAAATGAGGGACAAGGCTTTAAAGAAAGCCGAGGAGGAGGATCAACTGCTCATACCGAAAAAGAAGCCAAAGACGACGGGGAACAAGCGCAAGCTGGAGGAGCTGCCATTGGAGGATCTGCTCGACTTGGGTGAGACGACACAAAGAAATGGATTCTTACGAATTCAGCTGGGAGATCAGACCGATAGCAAAATGTTACTGGGTCAATATCGCTGCACTGATGTGCCCGGCGAGTTTATTTGGCTTCCTGGAGTTCTGACGCAGGTGAGTTATTCAATCTGTTTATTTATCCTTAAAGTGTTTACATAAATTCTCTTCAAGGCCGTCATGCATGGTTACTGGTTGTTATTGGAGGATCTGGATGCCGCTACCCAAGACACCTACACCATCCTAAGCAGCCTTTTAGAACGGCAATGCCTGAGTGTTCCCGGTTTTCGCGATTCCGTTAAAATAGAGCCTGGTTTCCAGTTGTTTGTCACAGTGCGGTAAGAAATAAATTAAGCTAAAATAAATCATTATTGTTTATGAATTTTTTACCCCTTAGAACAAACAAATCGGCCAGCAACTCAAGCCACAAATCGCTCTACTCCCTGCTGGACAAGTATCTTTATACCATTAATATACTGCCCCTTTCCCGCAACGAACTCTGCAAAGTAGTCAGTACCAACTACCCCAAGCTGGCAACTGTGGCCAACCGAATTGTGGATGTGTTCCTCACCTTCTCTAGTGGCGACCACACATCGGCGGATAACCTGAGGCAACAGGAATCGGGCGACAAGGCTGATAACACGGAGAAGTATGTAGCTCTACCCTTCGAGCAGGTCTCTCTCACCTCCAGTCCCAATTCGGGAAGACTTGTGTCCACCCGTGATTTGGTGAAGCTGTGCCACCGCTCCAGTTCCCAGTTTTCGGTGACCAACTCCGAATGCGCCTACTTTGTCTTCCAGAATGCAGTGGATGTGTTTTGCTCATACATTCCTCAGAGCAGGGAAAAGATCACTCTAATCACAAGCATTGGAGCAAAGCTGGGCATCATCCGTTCCCGTTGCGAACATTTCGCAAACGAATACAAACCAGATGTGGAATTTGGCCTGGAGCACATTAAAATCGGCAGAGCAAGCCTTCAAGCTAAATCCCAGTTGGAAAACAGTGAGAACGAGGAAACCTCGGAGCAGGACCTTAAGCGACAGAAGCTAACACAGCAAACTAGGCGAGCTATCGGCAAAGTTGGACACCAGCGGACAACCTTTTCGTTTACGAGACTGGCCAGCTGCATTTTGGAGCGGATTGCAGTGTGTGTCAGCCACTCGGAGCCCGTTCTTTTGGTGGGCGAAACCGGAGTGGGCAAGACCTCATCAGTGCAATATCTGGCCGAGCGAACGGAACACAAACTGGTGGTGGTCAACATGAACAACCAGTCGGATGTGTCGGATTTGGTTGGTGGCTTCAAGCCAGTGGAACTGAACTACGTTTTGGCACCGCTGCGAGCGGAATTCGAGTACCTTCTGTGCGAGACCTTCAATCAGGAAAAGAACTTGCAGTTTCTGCGCTTGTTCGCCACCCATTACAACAGTGGTCGTCACTCTGTGATCATCAGAACCATGATCAACATCTGCCTACAGGTAGCCAAGAACCCTGAACTGAAGCGGAATCAGTTGGTTCCCCGCTGGCAGACGCTGAGAGAAAAGCTGCAGAAGCTTCAGATGCAGCTGGACAAGAGCATCAACATCTCCTTCGCCTTCATACCCGGCTCCCTGGTCAACTGTATTAGCAATGGAGATTGGGTTCTATTGGACGAGATTAACTTGGCCTCAGCAGAGACGCTAGAATGTCTTTCAACTATCCTTGAACCCGAAGGATCTGTGGTCCTTCTCGAACGTGGAGATTTCACGCCCGTAAAGCGGCATCCGAACTTCCGCATCTTCGCCTGCATGAATCCCAACACGGACATTGGCAAGAAGGACTTGCCCGTGGGCATTAGGAATCGTTTCACGGAGTTCTTTGTGGATGAGCTTTCAACGGATGCTGATTTGAGTCTGCTGGTGAGCGATTATCTGGCCAATACGGGTATCCAGCGGAAGTCCGTGCACAGCATTGTTCAGTTGTACAAATCGCTGCGTAAGCTGTCCGAGCTCCAGTTAAATGATGGTCTCGGCAATCGTCCGGTCTATTCCTTGCGAACCCTTTGCCGTAGCTTGCGCATCTGTGCACGGAATTTGTGCGGCTCCATCGAGCGGAATCTGTACGAGAGCTTTTGCTTGAGTTTCCTCACCCAACTGGATCCGGATTCGCATCATGTGGTGCTGCTTCTTATCCAAAATGCATTGCTATCGAACGTAAAGGCTGTTTTGAGTAAGCAGTTGCCACAGTTGGGTGAGAACTACCTGGACTTTGAGGGCTACTGGATCCAGCCGGGTAACTTAGAACCGCAGCCGTGCACCCACTACATCCTCACGGAAAGTGTAAAGAAGAACCTAAAGGATCTGGCCCGTATCATCTCCATTGGCAAGCTACCAATCCTGCTCCAGGGACCCACAAGTGCGGGTAAGACCAGTTTGATTGACTACGTGGCCCGGAGAAGTGGAAATCGCTGTCTCAGGATCAACAATCACGAGCACACAGATCTCCAGGAGTATATTGGCACCTACGCAGCGGATTTGGACGGCAAGTTGACCTTTAGGGAGGGAGTGCTGGTGCAAGCCATGCGCCACGGCTTTTGGATTATACTGGACGAGCTCAATCTCGCCTCTACGGATATTCTGGAGGCTCTCAATCGAGTTCTAGACGACAACAGGGAGCTGTACATCGCGGAGACGCAGACGCTGGTAAAGGCTCATCCCAATTTTATGTTGTTTGCCACACAAAATCCTCCGGGACTCTATGGCGGTAGGAAGACCCTCTCCCGTGCTTTCAAGAACCGTTTTATAGAGCTGCACTTTGCTGACATACCACGCGGTGAGTTGGAGACCATTCTGGAGAAGCGGTGCTTCATTCCACCCTCCTACGCGCGCAAAATGGTGCAGTGCATGACCCAGTTGCAGCAGCATCGCCAAAATACCTCGAAGCAAGTCTTCACTCTGCGCGATCTCTTCCGCTGGGGCAATCGCTACACCCACGCGGATAAGTCCCTGCATGACGACTTAAAGTACGACTGGAACCAGCATCTCGTGGAGGAGGGCTACCTGGTCCTTTCCTCCAAAGTGCGTTCGCAGGCTGAGCACGAGCTGATTGAGCGGACCCTGCACGCCAACTTCCGCAAGAAGGTGGATCTCCAGCTGCTGTTCGACATTCAAACCGAGAGGGAAAGCTCCTCCATGGTGAGTAGAAAGATCCTGGATGCCATTAGGAACTTCAAGCTGCGAGGAGACATCGTTTGGACTCGGAATATGACACGCATGGCTGTGCTTACGGCCAAGGCCTTGGAGTTCGACGAACCTGTGCTTCTGGTTGGTCCTACGGGCTGTGGCAAGACCACAGTGTGCCAACTCCTCGCTAGCATCGCGGATGCCCAGCTGCGTATCCTCAACTGTCACATGCACACTGAAGGAGCGGATTTCCTGGGAGGACTGCGTCCTTGTCGAGGAAAGGAATCAACCCAACTATTTGAGTGGGCCGATGGCCCGTTGATATACGCTATGCAGGAGGGCTCTTATTTCATGGCCGACGAAATTTCCCTGGCTGAAGATTCAGTGTTAGAGCGACTCAACTGCATCCTGGAACCAGAACGCACGGTGTTGCTGGCCGAGAAGGGAGGCGTTGCAGAGCTGGACCTTAATCCCGACTTTGTGGTGCAGGCCAAGACTGGTTTCCAGTTCCTAGCCACAATGAATCCGGGTGGCGATTTTGGAAAAAAGGAGCTATCGCCTGCATTGAGAAATCGCTTCACAGAGGTTTGGTGTTTGCCCTCGGACAACAAGGAGGACCTTATCGAGATTGCATACAACTGCATGAGCCGGCAAAATGATCAGGAAAGCCAGCTTATCAACACTCATAAGGTGGCCGAGTACCTCGTTACCATAGTGCTCCACATTCGCGACACCAACGAGAAGTTCAAGTTCTCAGTGCGTGACATCTTAGCCTGGGCCAATTACATGATCAGCAATGGAAAGCTGAGTTTTGCAGAGCAGGCAATATTTGGTTTGGAAACGATTTTTCTGGATGCATTGGAAATGCTGCCCTACGAGTCACAGGAGCAGGTGGAGCTGCTTAAAACCAGTATCATTAAGCAGGCCATCATTCAGGCGGATCTTATACTCAATCAGAAATTTACCCTGAAGGAAGTAAGCGAGAAGCGAGGCCTTGAAGTTCAATTGGATAAAGCCCACTTTGGAATTCGTCCGTTTTTCATAGATGTCAACCAGGAGCGCTTGTCGCCTGCAAAAGAAGATTTCTTCTTTGATGCTCCCACAACCAAACAGAATCTATTCCGTCTGTTATCCGCACTTTCCCTGCAGAAACCAGTGCTCCTGGAAGGTCCACCTGGTGTGGGCAAGACCTCCATTGTGGAAAGCATTGCTGCTGCTATTGGCTACCATATTGTGCGAATTAACCTCTGCGAACACACGGATTTGGCTGATCTGTTTGGAACGGATCTGCCTGCCGAGGACAACCTACTGGAATCAAGCATAGCTTCTTCCGGTCGCCAGATGGGCAGCTTTGTGTGGCGCGATGGTCCACTTCTGGCCGCCCTGAAGGCAAAGAACACCTGGATCCTGCTTGACGAACTGAATCTGGCCCCCCAATCCGTGCTGGAAGGTCTCAATGCTGTTCTAGATCATCGTGGAGAGGTCTACATACCAGAGTTGAATAAAAGCTTCCACTTAGGTGGCTCTACTCGCATTTTTGCCTGCCAGAATCCTCTTAAACAAGGCGGTGGTCGCAAAGGATTGCCCCAATCCTTCCTAAATCGTTTTACCAAAGTTTATCTGCGCAAGCTTTCCACCGAGGATCTGCTTCACGTGGTAAATGTGAAGTATGGAAAATACTTTGAGCAACTAAATGAACATTTCTTGGAGCTGCTGGATAAGACCGTTGAAGGCAATATCTTTGAAATACACGCTGGCAAGCGAACTACAGATCAACCAAACAGCTTTGATTTGGCCGCCCGTTTGGTGCGTTTTTCGGAGCAACTGGATCGAGGAGTGGCTTCCATGGAGTTTGGCTACAAGGGTGGCCCCTACGAGTTTAATCTGCGGGATATTCTGCGCTGGTGCGATCTTCTCCACAACTCACAAACTGGTTACATCTTGGCTTCTACACCGACTTCCTTCGAGTCTGCTTTTAAGGATTTCTTACTCGTCCTCTACGAAAGGATGCAGTTGGTCTATTACCAAAGAATGAGATGCGACCAAGATAAACTGTACATTCGCAATGTTTTCTCTACTGTTTTCCAATGCGATGCCGAGCAGCTGAATGAGGTTTCGGATGATGTGGCTCTTTACTGGACAGCGGATAAGGTGTATCTAAATGATGTGGTTCTGGAGCGGGAGCAAACTGATATCCTGGACATGGCCTCACGGCAGGAGAAGGCTCCTTTGCTGTTGGACGGCCAAAGACAGCTGCTCAAGCAAATAGTTGAGGCCGTGCACATGGAGAAGCCTCTGTTGCTCTGCGGATCCACGGACAGTGGCAAGACCAAGCTGATCGATGCCCTCTGTGCACTCTCCAACCGCCTTTGCAATACGGATATCATCGATGACTCTGTGACAGGAAGTTTCCAACAGGTGAGATTTTAGAGTTCCCCTGAAACCCTTATCTAACATAGTTTTACCTTCCCAGATTGATTTGAACCGACACCTAGAAGTCATTTACAAGAAGGTGGAGATGCTGGTCTTTGCATGCGTTCAGCGGGCATTTATCCAGCAGATTCAGTCGGAGTTTGCGGAAAAGTTGTGGAACTTCTGGAGCAATTACAATACGCTGGCCAAGGTAACAGCAGGTGAGTGGGAATCTCAAGCTACAAGCAAGCATATTTTATCATATCCCTTCTTAGAGTCCCAGCAACACAGTGTGTTAGATGAACTGAAACTGTTCAGCGAGCGTCTGGGATCGCTGGGTAAGATCATCGACCTGCTGGAGGCCACACCAAAGAACTGCCAAGTGGAGGCATTCAAGCAGTTGCAAGAAACCAAGTCCCAGTTCTCGTTACTCTATGGTTACATAAAGACAGCAGATACTCTTAATACTGGAGGATCGTTCGAGTGGGTGGACTCGCAAATTGTCACATCACTAAAGTGCGGGCAATTCATCTTGCTGGAGCACGTGAATCTGTGCTCCTCGGCTGTTTTGGATCGCCTTAATCCTGTATTTGAGCCGAGCGGAAGCTTATTAATTGCCGAAAAAGGAATAAGTGCACAGGATACTGCCGAAGTAGTCTACAAGTCCATGGATTTCCGAGCTTTCCTCACCGTGGATCCCAAGAATGGCGAACTATCGCGAGCCATGCGAAACCGATGTGTGGAGCTCTCCTTGTCCAGGGATACCTATACTGTTGATGATATGCGAGCTTTTGTCCATGAGCAGGGTGTGCATCAAACGGAGGCCATTGATTGCGTCCTAAGAGTTCATAAAAGCATAAGTGAGCTGACGGAGTTCAATAACTACTCCATCTCGCACCTGACACAGTTTGCTTTCCTCAGCGCTGCCTACAAGAGGATTGGTTATCAGCTCAAACGTGCTATTTATGTGGCCGCCATGGAAGTTTATGTGTATTCCGCCAACACGGATTTAATGGGCTACGGATTGTCTTACTACCAGAACAAGCTGCGCGAAGTGGTGCTGGCAGAAACAGAGTTGTTTGAGGAACTGTCTAGCAACCAGGAAGATTTCCTCAGTAACGTGATACTCAGTTCTGGAAACCTTAACTCTTTGACATTGATCAAACTACAGGCAGTGGCGCTAAAAGTAATACTGGATGGATCCTCCGGAGACACTATTCCCCAAAAGCAGTTAGCTACGCTCTTCCAAAAGATGAAAGACCTCAAAATGGACCAACTTAATCCCCAGCAACTCATTCGTCACTTTCTTTACATGCTCTACGAGTCGTCGACTTTTGGGGATTTGGAGTTGAGACATCTCTACTTGCAACCTTGGCTGTCGGAACACACTTCTATCCAAGAGTTGTCTCAAAATCTTTACACTTGCCTTCAGAGAAGGAGTAGCAGTGTAAAAGGAGCTCTAATTAATCTGCCCTGGAATCAAAAGCTCTTCCCTAGACTCCGGGATTACTGCATAGAAAAGGAGGCAACGGATTTAAAGCCTTTTAACATGAGTGCTTTGCTTCTATCTCGCCTTTTGGTGGCTGATATTCCCACAAATTCAGTTACCGCAGTTCAGCACATGGATGCTCTGCAGTACTCACAGGCATTGCAAAAACAGAAAGTTACTGTAAAGTACGCGAATGAGTTTCTTGCCAATCTCTCCTGCTTCCTTGAGGGACTGCGTAGCTGCTTGTTGAAGGACTTGGAAACGGCCGACTTGGATCTGCAGCAGTATGCACAATTAGTGACACGCTTCCATTGGTTCAATCGATTGTTGGTAACGGCACAGCAGAAGCTTCTATTCAACAACGAGCTGCATATGCCGCTCATGCACAAGTTGGTGCTACATTTCCAGTGGCTGGAGAAAAACCTTCTAGGTCCACTTCTTAAATTGACTCCCGAAAATTCCTATAATGGGATGCTTACTATTCAAGAAAATATGCATAAAATTAAAGAGTACATCGAGGAGACAAGACGGCCTCTGAACGTGACTTGCAAGATTTACTCAAAGCAGTTTACCCAGTTCCAGCCCTTCTATCAAGATCAACAGGTGAATATAGTGCTGAATTTATAATTTGTAAATTATTTCCAATAATATGTAAATCCTTTTGTTTATAGATCCAACTCCACACTGAATTAGAGGAACTGGAAAAATTACTGAGTGTGGTTCCGAGCTATGGCAACTTAGAGCTGGGATCCTGGCTCAAAAAATGGCTGGTCCTGCAATCAGATGAGGCAAACAAGTGGCGCTCCTTCCTGCACAACCATACCAAAGGTTATCAACTCAAGTCCTTCGAATTGAATGAGATCTCGACGAATGATTCTCTGCGAATCCACCTGCAAAGACTGCAAACAACGCTAAAGGAAGCTGAGGATACGTACACAGAAAATGGGTTGCAATTGGATTTAGATCTCAACAGTCTCAAAAGTTTATTAGAAGCCGAGACAGAGGATAGTCAATCGTATATTCACCCAGAAGCTTTAGCTTCCAACTCCCCACAACTATTACTTGCTGCCTTGAGAGAATTATTCATGGAGCGTCTGCTGACAGGAACTCTCCGCGAAGACTTCGATGAGCAAGTGAATCCCCTGTACACAGACCTGTTGCTCACCTTAAACAGCAATCTCTGGCACTGCCTGAAAACTCTAGAGGGTGCTGCCCATGCTGAAGTCACAAGTGCTTTGATCGAGGTGAAAAAGGAATTAGGTGAGCTGCAGGATCCAGGGGAGTTTGCTAAGCTGCTGGAAAACATGGGCAGTAGCTATAAAGGATTGCGCACCTATCAAAGGCAGTATCGGAACTCCATTCAATGCTATCAGTTGGAAAATCTCTCAACGCGACTGGATTGTGTGCAAGGACCCTCAGAGGAAGGCAGCACGGAAATATCCAGTAGCTTTAGCTATCAGGGTCCACCCTTGTCAGGCGTCTTCCTATCACTTATTTGTCAACCAAACGGACAACTGCGATCGGTGCCACTCAGTGAGTTGCAGGAATGGCGGTCCTCATTGCAGCAAACACGACATTTGCTGTGGGAGAACTCCCAGCTCTTGAGTCCCAAGTATAGTGGAAGGGTCAACAATTTAACGCAGGCCCAGGAAAACGCCAGCCAACTGCTAAAAGAGCTGGTATATGTGGGCCACTTGAACAGTCTAGAACAGAAACCAAACGCTGGCTTTGAAATCTGTGCCAAAGAACTGGAAAATGGGCTTAAAAATCTGCAAAAGGATGACATTAGCCAGGACTCGATGACGACAGCCTTTGATGTCTCACTAACCAATGCTTTGGTGGGAGCCTTGGAGCTCTGCCTGCTCACGAATGCCCCTTTGATTGATCCCGTGGAGAAGAACCGACTAAAGAACCAATATATAGCGGAGGATATCGATTGCCTTAGGTCCTTAACTACCGCCTATGATTTCATGAAGATTATTATGAAATACCGGCACTTTGGCGAGGAGATTTGCAGCCAACTGGAGGTCAGGTTGAAGGCTGCGCACCAGCGGCAGCAGCAGCTCTCGCAGAAGCTGGCCTTGCGTCCGGAGCAATGTCTATATGCTGCTCTGGTACAGGATCTCACTCACTTCCTACACTCGAATGGAGATTGTGAGACGCTCTACAATCTGTTCCAGCTCATAAGATCCGAGTGGGACCACTTTAAGGGATCCCAGGCGGCCACAAGTGCGCAGCTTAAAAGCAGTACTGAAGCAATGGGCAAACTGGAGTTGTGGCTGGCCAATGCCCAGAGGTTCGTTCATCACACCCTCTCCAGGTACTCATCCTACTACCAAGACTTTGTGGAGCCCATCAAGTGCGCTGTGCACCAGCTGCGGTTCGGTTTGGAGTCTCTTAAGGTGATCTTTGCCAGAGTGCAACAGGCGGGCAGCGTTTCGCAGGCGGAGCAGCTGCAGCAAACCATTGGCGACATAGTCCAGTTCCCATCCCAGCAGCCACTGGTAATCAGGAACAGCAGGCTCTACGGACTACTCGCCGAGCTGCCGCACAGCGAGTACGAGTACTTCCGTTTGCTGAAAGCCAAGTTGAGTGAGCTGAGCAACTACATCTCACTGGGATGTGTGATTGATGAGACCACCTTTGCGGCCTACGATGATGCGCTGAGCATCTGCAACCAAACCTGGCAGCAGGAGGAGCAGCGTCGCTGCCAACTCAAGGCGGAGGCAGAAAGTCTGTATGTGACCAAAACGAAGGGAGGAGTCGACAGTGAGGAGCTGATTGAGATGCAGGAAATCGAGCAGAACTTTCCTACCAATCTGGATGAAGACTTTGCCGAGTTCGTGTCGCAACCTACTTTGGAGCAGGTCCTGAAGCTGGACAGAAAGGCCAGTGCCAAGGCCAAGCAGGCACAGATTGTGGTTGAGGAGGATTATGCCTTCCTGGCGCGCAATTTCATCGAGGTAATGACCCAGCACACTCCGGTTTACTACAGAGAGCGGCCCAAGTCATCGAAGGAGACTGAGCTCCATTTACTCTCTCCCTACCGAGCACGCTTCCAGGTGTTTGCGCACCTGCATGGTCACTACAAGACAGCCCTGGGATCGAATCTAGACGAAAGGGCCTGCAATGGTCTGGCTTTTGGACTGGCACTGCAACAAAAACAGCTGAAGGACATTGAACTGGAGGAGGGAGTGGCCAGCTCCCCTTACGATTTCTACAAGGACTCGAACATCAGTGAGATTCAAAGCTGTCTAAATGTTATGGAGCGGATAGAGAAGCGAGTGCTGGAGCAACTGGAGCTGTATCCCGAGCACGCTGGTCTGGCAGACATCAAGCTGGTGATTTCGCGCATCCGGAGGTTGCCTGCCCATGCTCCTGTTGTTCGTTTCAACACGGGCTTCCAGCTGCTGAGACAGAAGCTGGCTCTTTGGAATGAAGTGGCCCACAGTAAAAACAATCTGGTGTCGGAGGAAATTGAGGTGGCCGAGTTTGTCCAGCGCTGGACGAGACTGGAGCTGCAGCACTGGCGCAACTGCCTGGGACAAACAGCCGCACAGGTGGAGCTGCAGGCGTATCGCTACTGGTTCTTTATCTACAATCTGCTGCAGCAGTTCCTACACCAGAAGCAACTGGATCAATCCTACACAGACATTAAGTTTGCAGAGCAGCGCTTCGCCCAGGAGCAACTGCTGGATGCCCAAGATCTGGGACAGGGCCAACGCTTGGAGCTGCCCCAGGTGGTTCGCATCCTGCGTCAGTTCGTAGAGGCCTCTTGCTACGGGGACTTCCATATTCGAATGCAGCTCCTTCAAGGATTCGAACTGTATCTGCACAATGTGGAGAGAGCTGGAAGGATTGAAGGACTGCCTCCTCTAATCGCAGCCTTGCATAATCTTCAGCTGTACTTCTCCCAGTTTGTTGGCGAGATTGCAGACTCTGCGAAGACCCGACGTTCGCCCATCGAAAAGAAGCTCAAGGAGTTTGTGAAGATCCAGAGTTACAGCAAGGACTTGAGCTACTTTAGCATGCGCAACAGTGTGGCCACCGTGCACCGCAACCTGAATAAGTTCCTCAAGGAGTACCGCCTGGCACTGCAGGAAAAGATCAGCGAGGTGTTTCAGCCAAAGGATTCCACGGCTAAGGACTACACCTTTGGAAGCGATAAGGGCAAGGGCTTGAGGAACTACAACCATATGAAGTACCTAAAAATGGAGCGACATCAGTTCGTGGCCAGCGAGAAGCTGCTGGAGAAGTTTGCCATCCAGCCGGAGTTTGTGTCGGAGAATGCACTGCTCCAGCGGTTGGAGAAGCACTTTAAGACAGCACGTCATGTGGTCAAGGAAACTTTGGGACAGGTTCCCTACGCCGACCTTATAACGGATCTGGATGACTTGCTGGCCAGCCAGTTGGAGCGCTGTGAGCACTTGCGTTCTTTGAATGTAGATCGTTCGAAAGAGCGACCCCAGCAGAAGCAGGAGGCCAAGCAAATACTTCAGCAGAAGCGCAAGGCTCTTACGGATCTCTTCAAGACGCTCCACCGGCTGGGTGCCAGCTATAAGACTGGTCTCTTGGAGCTCTCTCTGCGCACCGAGTTTGAGGATTTCCAGCTGCCGCCTTACTCCATTCGAGCCATGCTGCCACGTTTCCATCCCAGTGCCCAGCAGTTGGATGAGCACCTGGACTTGTACTATATGAAGAGTGTGTTTAAGCTGAAACTCCTACAAAACATCATGTTAACTCCCCTGTCGGAGCTGGGTCCTCCGAATATTGAACGCATCAAGGGCTTTGCTGTGGACTTGTTCCTTCTGGTGCAGAAGCAGCGGGATCAGCTTTCTGGTTCCACCAAGGACCTTCATGAGCTGAGGAACTCGCTGGACAGCTTGCGTAAGCTGGCTGAGATTGTTCCACTGGCGGAGAGTAATCCAGGGACTTTGAGCTTCGTGCGGAGTGCTGATATAGCCACGGATATAAAGCGTAATCTCTGCCAGATTCACTACGTCTTGAAGCAGTGGCAGTTGCTGCTCAGCTGTGCTCCAAGTGAATTTAAAGAAAACAGTGGCAACAGCGTGTTGGTAAGGAACATTCCCTTAGCCAAAACCGAACTCCAGGATTTGAGCAGACAGATCCTAAGCAACAGCCAAAAACTGCTGAACGAGCTAAACATTGCTAATCTGGAGTTCTTATCAAGCGAAAAGTGTGAACATTTCCAAAAGAGCTATCAGCATATCCTGCAGACCGTAGAGAAGACCTTGGAAACACTCCGAGCAGGTCAGAATGACCACCTGCCCTTGGCGCAACCACTTAATGAACTCCTGACCAGCCTGCAAACCGGAAAGTCTGCAGAGATCACCCCCGAGACCATTGATCTGGCCAATGCGGACACAGAGTTGGCCAACATAGCCCACAGTGTGTTAATCTCGCTGCAGAAGATCTACAAGCAGCACGCAAAGCCAGCAGAAGAAGTGCAACAAAACGGGCAGACAAAGGAGGAAGATCAGGAGTCCAAAGAGGCGCTGCAGGAACAGCATTTGAAAAAGTGCCTCACTGGAGGGCTCACCTCCGACTGGGAACAGCTAAGCCTGCCGCGCGTGCTTGAAAAGCTCTCCAATGTGCTCCTGGTGCTTAAACATTCCGATTCCGAGAACCAGGACAAGCTGCTCTGCGTCCGACGAGCGATCTGTCTGCTGCCCATCCTGGAGCAGTACCAACTACTGGCGGACTACCTGCTGCTCCAGCAGCTGGCCACCCACAAAGTCTCCGCCAAGATGCTGTCCATAGTGCTCACCGTATTCGTGGAAATTGGCAGCAAAGGATTCTGTGTGCCACCGGATCTCATGCAGGATGAGGAGGGACAGTCCAAGCAGGACAACAAGAACGGCGAGGGCTTCGGCTTAGAGGATGGCACTGGGGAGAACGACGCCTCCGACAAGATCGAGAACGAAGATCAGCTGGACGATGCTAAGCGGCCGGAGGATCGCAAGGACGAAGACAAGGACAAGCAGGAGCCCGACTGCAAGGAGGAGAAGGGCATCGAGATGAGCGACGACTTCGACGCAAAGATGCAGGACGTGGAGAAGCCCGAGGAGGACGATAGCGGTGAGTCCGAAGAGGAGGAGGAGGACCTCAACAAAGAGATGGGAGAGACGGAGGAGGGAGCCGAGAAGCTGGACGACCAGATTTGGGGCGATGATGAGGAGGAGAAGCCCGAGGAGGAGGAGGAACCCGAGATGAACGAGGAGGACCAGGGCAAGGGCAGCAAGGACGAGAAGGATGCACACAACGATCTGGACACAAAGAACGATGCGGCCAAGGAGGATGGCAAGGATGAGCACGAAAAGGACGGCCTGGATGCCACCAATGAGCCAAGCGGCGAGGACAAGCGCAAGGAGCAGGCCAAGGACATTGACGACATGAAGGATCCTGAAGTGGACGAGGAGCAGACAAACGCCATGCACAACGAGCTCGAGGAGCCGCCGGAGCCCGAGGAAATGGACCTGGGGGACATGAACAACGTGGACGAGGGTCACGACGAGCAGGAGGACCAGCCCACAGACGAGAATCCCTTTGACATCGATGCAATGAAAGAGAATATGCAGCCTGCTGAGGAACCCGAGGCAGATGCTGACGAGGAGCCTGCTGCGGAGGAGGAGGGCGATCCCCAGAGCGACGGCAGCGACTCTGAAGAAGATGAGGCGGGCACGGAGGCCAAGCCAGCTCCAGAAGATCAGGGCGAGGGCGAAGATGCCACTCCCGAAGACGAAAAGGATGAGCCGGAAACTCAGACACGTGGAGAACTCGAGGACGAAGAGGAACCAAAGCCGGAGGACGCCCCTGAAGATTCCAAAGAGCAGGAGGAGGAGAAGCGCGAGGATAAGCCGGAGCAGCACTCGCAGTCCAAGGACAAGGCCAGCAAGGAGGAGAACGTGCAGTCCATGCCGGAAACCGAACAGAGCAGCTCGGCGGACCAAGTGCAGCAGCCACAGGACCCGGATATTAAGCAGGACCAGAAGCTCGATGAACAGGAGACGGGCGAGGAGAAAGATGGAGTTGGCCAGGCCGAGAACGATGTGAGTTTTGGGTTTTACAATATTTATTTTATCAATTGATTCATTACTTAAACAAATCACAATTTTAGACCAACGATGGCGGCCATCAGGGCATTGCGGAAACGCAGGAAACAATCTCTCAGGAGGAGCGCAAGAACGAAAGACAAACGCAGGAGAAGCGCAAGCAGGGACAAACCAACGAAGAACGCTCCTTAGGTGAGCTAAAAACTGTTTTGCATAACTTACATTAAATAATTTAAATTCCAACCTCAATTGCAGGCGAAGCGGAAAAGAACAAGTTGAAGCAACTCAAGACAATTGACCAACTAAAGGAGTCAAAGGAAACGGACGAAGCTGACCAGCAGCAGCCGGAACCCTCAGAGGAGGTCGAGGCCGAGGAATACCAGCATGTGAAGGAGCCAAAGAACAGCGACAAAACCACACTGGACAATGCAACCGAGGAACAGTCAAAGAAGATCCAGCACCAGGAGGATGAGCCACCAAAAGAAGAGGAAGCCGAAGCGGAGAACATGGAGGAGCTAATGGAAACTGAAGAGACTGCAGCCGATCCACAGGAGGACGCTCAACTTGAGCAGCTGAGTGCCGAAAAGACAGAGCAAAAGTCCGACAAGCCCTCCAAAACAGATCAGTCAAAGGAGCGCCTGGAAACCCCTGAGGGCATGGAGATTGAGGGCGAGGTTGTGCCCACTATGACGGTTCCTCGAAGTGCAGAGACCACGGCGCACAGCAAGTGAGTATTTGTATTTTTTTTATTTTTTCTGGATTTAATTAATCCAATATTTTTGTGAACAGCACCGAAATCCTGCTGGACAAAAGCTCGCACGCTGAGGAGCTAAGCACAGCGGAGCAGATTGAGCTGCGACAACACTACCAGCAGCAGTTGACCACATTCCGAGGGGTAAGTTTGTCATCCAAAAGTTTAAATGCTCTAAAATCGTAATAACATTATTACTGTATGTTATCTTTTACCTCAGGCACAACCGCAGCACGAGGACTATGAGAGCTGGCAGGGCATCTCCAACCGAATGACCCAGAATGCACGTGAGCTCTGCGAGCAGTTGCGTTTAATCCTGGAGCCCACCAAGTGTACGCGACTGAAGGGCGACTACCGAACCGGGCGACGCATCAACATGAAGAAGATTATTCCCTACATCGCCTCGCAGTTCCGTAAGGACAAGATCTGGCTGCGACGCACGAAGCCAGCGCAGCGCGACTACAAAATCACCATCGCCATCGACGACTCCAAGTCCATGCACCACAACAACTCCAAGACGCTAACCCTGGAGGCCATCTCCCTGGTGTCGCAGGCGCTGACGCTGCTGGAGAGCGGTCGCCTGAGCATTGTGTCCTTCGGAGAGGCGCCGCAGATAGTCTTGAACCACACGGAGCAGTTTGACGGGCCGCGCTTGGTGAACGCCTTGAATTTCGACCAGGACAAGACCAAGATAGCCGGTCTGCTGGACTTTATACGCACTGCCAATGCGGAGGAGAGCGGCCTGGGCGGCGACAATGGACTGTTTGAGAACCTCTTGCTTATCCTCAGCGATGGACGGAATATATTCAGCGAGGGAGCCCAGAAAGTCAAGAACGCTATCAAATTAGCGCGACTGCAGCGCATCTTTTTGGTCTACATTATCATCGACAATCCAGACAATAAGGTAATCATCGTGTACAAAATTCCAAAAGAATTGTTACTTAAATCTGTTTACTTTTAGAACTCCATTTTGGACATTCAGCATGTGGCGGTGAATGCGGATGGATCGGTGAACATCAGCTCCTACCTGGACAGTTTCCCATTCCCCTACTACGTGATTGTCCGAGACCTGAACCAACTGCCGCTGGTACTAAGTGAAGCCATGAGACAGTGGTTCGAGCTGGTCAACAGCGAGTAACTGTTTAATTGAAATGCAACTAAAATCATTGCAATAATTTATCATGGAGATAACATAGAGTTAGTTTTTTTTTAGAAAAAGTACAGACTTTATTATTTTGCACGTGTAAATAATAAGTAAGATGAATGAAAAATGTATTCATTTGTTGTTATTCCCCAAGGGGTCTTGACTTTAGTCTTAAGCTTAAATGTTACACTGAATATATGTATTTTTTGTACAATCAAAAGTTGCATTTACATGTCACGGGTGTTGTTAAAACTGGGTCTTTAATAGTAAAAGTTTTATTGAAATCTTTGTAAGCTTGCACCACTATTTACACCAAATCATTGATTTACTTTGTCCAAGAGCATGGAACCTGAGTATTGTCTTGTGACGAGCAAGCTGTAGATCGGCCTGAAGTAACTATACAATTCTCTCAGAGGCCAAAGAACAAAGGAAGGAATCACCAAATCATTATTATCCAGGCCACTAACAACAGAAACAAGATAGATTTTAAGATGGTGCTTCAAAAAAATTAAATAAAGCAAGAGTTCCTGAATTAGAATTGGATTTAACAATGACAAACTTTCATTGGCCTATAAATAGAATTACAAATAGTAATGCACTAATATAATAATGAATAAGTTATAGTCGCATTGGTTATCAATCAATGACATATTAATCTTTATTTCTTAGAAAAGTTCAAGTTGGCTGTTGATAAGATTAGCTTATGCAGCTAGCACACGAATTGCAATGGTCAGTATAAAAATGGTTAGTCTTTAAAATGGAATCGGATCGACAAGTCGCTCTGGAGAGTGAAGAGGATGAAAGGACAGAACAGGAACCGCAAAGCGAACAGGATGTCGAACCCACTAAAAGGTTCCAGCCTACGTCTATGGTTTTTGAATGGGTAAATAAAGAAATAAGTTTATGGGATGAATCAGTAGATAAGGTTTTTTTTATGGACACTCAAGGAGCACTTCGGATTCACCAGATAACGACTTTGTTTTATACATTTTAAAATAGGACAGCGAATTGTTAGCTGAAGATGTCAGTGATACTTCTATTGCCGCTGATCGTGAACCCAGGGAATTTAAACCCACTAGCATGACCTTTGAATGGGCAAGTATACTTATTATACTCATTGAAGAACCTTCCAAAAATATGTGTGTCCTTTTCAAAGGACGCTCAAGGAGAGACGTTTGCAAGTCCTACAACTCCATCGGCATCGGTTATTTATCCCCAAGAAATCCAAAGGATCCAACCATCCAATTCAACCCAACCTTTGGTCTACATATTTAACCATGAGGAGTTCGTAGATAAAACACAGAACCGACTTGGCAGCTCAAAGGATGTGGAGTCTCTGCAAAAGACTTTTAAAAACCTTAACTGCGATGTCAACGAAGTTTCAAATCCCAATTTGGATATGGTAAAGGCTACCATGAGTGAACGTGAGTATTCCGGATTACAATTTCTACTTTTCTAATGATTAAAATTCTTACAGTGGAAAATTATGATTTTAAGAGCCGACCTGCATTGGTCATCGTCATCCTGAGCCATGGCGGAGCCAATGAAGTGATCCTGGCATGCGACCAAAAAGAATACAATTTGGCCGCTGACATTTTACATCCACTTCGTAGAAATGATACTCTTCGAGGCAAACCAAAAATTCTGATTGTCCAGGCCTGCAAGGCACCTTTAGAGTCGGATACAACGAAAATCAGGTGCCATCCCGGGGATTACATCACGTGCTACGGCACCACCGAAGGATTTTTTGCCTATCGGCATGTTTCGTTGGGATCACCCTTCATTCAAACGCTATGCGAACACATGGATGTATACGGCAAGACCAAGGACTTTCAGACAATCATTCAGGAAGTGAACCAAAAGGTGACTGAAGAAGCTCCCAAAAAGTATCAGTAAGTGAACGGAACAACACAACCACACTTGTGCTACCAGTTTGTTTATTTCAGAAAGGAGATGGTTCCCTCGTTTACTTCAACGTTGGGAAACAAAAAGTTTTACTTTTGGCTCAACACATATTCGGACCAAGCTCCCACTTAGGTCAAAGTTTCCCACTCTTAACTTGTACGATTTGTTTGACTCACTGAATGTCTGTTTACCCAATACAAATAAAATCAAGTGCTGATAAGCCCAACTAATTCCCAAGTAATTCCTTCCGTTTAGTCACTTTTCAATAAAAGTGATATCATCAGTTATCATCAGAGATAGTTCCAATTTTGTTTGTTTTGATAATGTTCGAGCTGGATTGGAAATCCGATTTACCAAAGGAAGGCACAATTGCTTTTCAAGTACTCTTGTGGGTGCCTTTGGATAAACGGAAAACTCAATTCAGAATCGAGGAAAATTTAATACTTTAATTAAACTATGACCTCAACGGGGTTTACGTCCCTCACTTGGACATAAAACGAGTAGACGACAATCCAGAAATAGCGGTCTAAACCTGAAAGGCAAGGAGTATAAGAGGTGTCCTTGAATTTGACAGTTACCACGATCGAGGAACTCACACACGTATAGAGCCAAACTTGGAACAATTATCTCCCTGTAGGGCTCTTCGTACACCAGCACGTCAGGATGAGGCAGTTGGTCAGGCTGGTGATGAGGAAGAACATCAGCAGGACGGTCGATCTCTAGAGTGGTTTTGGAGTGCAGTCTTGAGAACAGCTATAGGTAAGTCCATCTGGACTTACGATTAGAGCTCCGCCCAGCAGAAAGGTGCAGCGGATGCAGTGAACGATGGCCACCGCCTGCTCCATGTGAGCGATGAACGCCTCTGATTAGATCAGTGTTGGTTCATTAGGATGCAGGGAACTGGAACATTATGTGAAACTTACGACCGGCCAAGTTCAGCACCACCACGTTGATGAAAAAGTCCATTAAGGCTATTAAGATGCACGCCTTGCGCCAGGCACGTATCCAGAAATTTGTTTCGGGGGGTGCTCAAGGACAAAAATCAATCAAAAAATGTGGACTTATTCGAATAGATTCAGGAAAAGGCAAGGAGGATCGAGGATTTCGGGGGGGGCCCGGGCACCCCAGGCCCCCCCCCCTGGATACGTGCCTGCCTTGCGCAATGCAACGCACCAGCAGCATCTTCGGAGTCTAAAACAAATCCCAGAATTTTGATCTAAAGAAAACCGAAAACTGATTGAAAAAACAAAGGTTTTTTTTTTTACTAGCAGCACCGAATAATTTAATACAAACTACATGCAATATCGATATGTCAGTGGGTAGAAGATCACACTCAGACGAACAGAGCTCCTCCTATGGCGGCGTAAAAGGAGTAGGCCACCAGCCAGAAATATAGGCAAATAACTGAAAATTGGGGAATAGGCAAAATGAACTGGGTATACCGCAAGTACAGAACCACTCACACAACATAATGGCATAGGTGACCATTACCCAGAACCAAATGCCGAGTATCACGTCGGTTATTATCAGTATGAGCATGGCCAGGACCTTGATTATGGTCATTATTATGTAGAACAGCATCCAGTTGCTCCTTAACTAGATCATTTCATTAATTATATAATTTTAATGGGAACTGTTGGCTTGAGGAAAATGCTCACCCGAAAACAGCCAATGATTAAGAACACGCAGCTCAGAATGTGCAGCATTATGAAGATAATGAACAGCGTGTGGCCCAAATCGGGAAAGCCTGCAAAGTTATCCGGGATAAGTCTTTACTTTTGGTATACCCCATCACCACTTACCTGACTCCCCAAATATGGAGATAAAAACTCCAGCAATAATATCCATTAAAATGTGAATAAAGCCGATTACAATGGCTCCGATGCGGAGATCCACGAAACAGCAGCATCTCTGTAGATAGATCATGTTGTAGATGGTCTCGGGAGTTCCTAGGTTCTAGATTCGAATTCCAGTGCTTTTTAGTGTTGGAGAGACGACTGTGTAAGTTCTGACACCAAATATATAAACAGTTTTACAAAAGTGTACTAAAGTTTTCATAAAAGTCATGATACAAATTTGTTTTGATCAACGCTTCCCTTCAATCGCATTTTTAGCTGTCATACCGGAGCTGTCATAAACGGAATAACTTGAAAAAGTCCCAAAAAAAATTGGTGGAGAAGAATCCCAAGCGTGGAATATGTCCGTGGAACAGCAGCACTTAATGGAGGAGCAGGTGCAGGTGGTGCAGAGGTTCTTGGAGACCTCTGTGGGATCCAAAATGGAGCTGTAGGAAGAGGTACTAGATGCCCTGAGCTCCGAACCCGGCCTGCATAAGATCCTGCCCCGCATCTGCACCTTCATCGTGGATGGCGTCAAGGTCAGTTTACAACAACATGATGTGGAACAGCTCGTGGACCTCATGCGCATGGTGTGTGAGCTGCTAAAAAACTCGCATCTGTGTCTGTTTCTGACGGAACACCTCCACGAGCTGATACCGCCGGTGATGAACTGCATTGTGTCCCCTCAACTGAGTAGCAATGAATTCGTGAAAGTGCGCTATTTTGCCGCAATGAACATGGCCTCGATATGTACGAACTTAAATACCCTGACCAACAAACTGCAACCTCTTGTGACGTGGTAAGTCTACCTCAACCCACTCCAAGCTAAGGACTCTTTAACTTTAAAAGATTTGTTTTATTCGAATCCTGTAGGATCTTTAGCAAAGCCTTGCGCAATGATGCGACCCACCTGGGCACGCTGCTTGGCTCTGTGATGGGACTCACTTTTTTGGGGGACGATGTCATCAAGGTGTTCATCACACCCCGCCTCAAGTTTATATCGCAACGGATTGAACCCCACGTGCTCATTGAACCCCACGTGCCCATTGAACCCCACGTCCTCCATATATACACCATTCTCCGGCGTAAGGCACCACTTGTCCTCATGCGAATGCGCCCAGCACCAGACATTCCGGAGAACTATAGGAACGACTTTGGCTTTCTGGGACCAATGTTGTGTGAGAAGGTGGTTGAGCTTCGAAACTCGAATGCTCATGAGTGAGATAATTGTTATATACGGGGGTGCCACAGAAACCGTTCCGCCCAAAGTAGGTTGGAATTTACATAGAGAAGGGGTTGGACATTCGGTTGGAATTTGGGTGGAACGGTTTCTGTGGCACCCCCGATATATTCTTTTGTTCTTCGGTCTGTTCTGTGAGTTTTGTTTTTGTTGCTGGTGTCGTTGCACATTGAGCTAATAAACTCCTTTACAAAGTAAGCTCCCTAATTAAAAGCAAGAATACTATACCTTTATTTGTTTATTTCCATCCTGGGTTCTTTTTGTCCATGGGTTAGTAACCCCTTGACGAAGTAGGCTCCCCATAATTATTCCTACAGAGTGAGATGTAGACAGTTGATCGCAATGACCGTCCCTGGCCCACCGATGATGGAATGTGCGATCGTGTCAATCGTGTTACATAATAAATTACAAGTAAACAGCGCAATGGGCCATTAAGGCGTATGCTTTTGGCAAATATTGGTCGAAAAGGGGCCGGGAAGACCCAAAAAAAACAGAACGTGACGCCGGCGAGTGCCCTGCCCCTCCCTGCGATCTGTTTTCAGTTTCGTTTTCATCACTCGAATATTATAACCCGAATCGGAAACGGTATCCGAATCCACTGAATCCAAAACGAATCCGAAATGGGCACAATGCGCTGGACTGGCTAATTTGTATGCATTGCGGAGTGCAGGCGCTCCGAGCCCCGCGTAACGCGATTGGGAAGCCATCGGAAATATTATGCAAAGCCCACCGGCCGTGGAGCCATATAAAATGCCAGATTGACCTGCAGCAGTAGCTTCATTCGCAGCGAAACCCCCGACAAGATCAGCATGCAGACGCAGTGTGTCCTCCTCGTTTTGGCCGCCAGTCTGGCCATGTGTGTGGCCCGTCCGGAGCCACCTAAATCCCGCTATGGACCACCTCCACCGCCAGCTCCCCAGAAGGAATACGGTGCCCCGGCACAGCCTCTGCCCTTGTATGGACCACCTGCTGCCTTCTACGGACCTCCGGCAGTTTCAGAGGCTCTGGTTACCAAGAATGTGTACGTGCATGTGCCGCCAGAGGAGCCGGAGTTCTACCCGGCCTCATCTCCCATCCAGACGGCCGTGCCCAAGAAGCACTACAAGATCATCTTCATCAAGGCCCCCAATCCACCCACTCCTGTGCGCCAGGTGCTGCCACCTCCGGTGCAGGACGAGCACAAGACCCTGGTCTACGTGCTGGTGAAGAAGCCCGAGGAGCAGCAGCCCGTCATCCTGCCCGCTCCCGAGCCCACGGAGCCCAGCAAGCCGGAGGTGTACTTCATCAAGTACAAGCAGCAGCAGCCCAAGCCGGCCACACAGTACGGCCCACCTCCCTCCGCCCCCGCGGAGGAGTACGGAGCACCTCCTGCCCCCCGCACCATCGAGCAGTTCTAGTTTTTGTATGATTAGGTCCACAGCCCATGAATGTAAATATTATTTATGATCGCTGCCATTAAAGTGAATTTAGTGAATGCGTAACCAAGTGAATTCTTGAGGGAAACACCATAACTACTCCAGGAGCCATGTATGTGGATTGTAAACAGAAAAGTAATAATAGTAGTTGGATTCTGAAATCTTGGGATCTTAAATAAATAGGATGTTACAAAGATGAATCGTACATCTTAGCAAATAGCTGCAGTGCCCATTTAAATAGTTTAGAGACTGCAAATTGCGAACCGGATCTGAAATTCTTGGTCAAAGTTATATATTCAAGGGAGACATGGATTTAAACTGTAATGAAGAAAAATTGTAGTCATAAATGTAAAGTTTTGAGCCGGATCCTGAAATACAAAGATAAATAATGCATCTTAACAATAATACGCCAGTTGGTGTCTGACGAATGAGCTCAGCATTTAATATTTGTTTTATTTACCGGAGAGCAGTCGCTGAATGCAAATGAGTTTTTACAGTCCCGATAACTGCTTATGATGGATTTGAGTGGATGGGTGACAAAACAAAGAGGAAAGATCTCTTTAATCACTTTGTAATTAATGTGTCTTCGTATTTTAATTATAGTTTTATTGATGGTTTATGATTAAACAGGTGTTCACTATAATAACATAAATAAAATTTATTTTAAAACCCGATCAAAAGAACACATAAGCTCAGTGGTCCTTCAACCGATCATAATAGGAGTAGACCACCAGCCAGAAATACAAGCCGAGAACTGGAAATGGGTAACGCATAGCGAGAATATTTACTAAATCAAAAAAAAATATCTTACCGGATTGGAGTATATCAAAGACGAGATAATCGTTGATGATGCCGTCCGAGGCCACGAAGACGCCCTCGGCTACCAAAACAATGAAACGGAGGCAGGAAACCCAAAGATAAGGAAGTAGAAAGCATCTGAGGCCCTTAAGTGAAATAGTTTGATATCATTTAAAGCCTTGATACCGAGGAAAACTTACCAGGACTGCTCCGAGTAGAAGAAATATGCAGCTAATTACGTAGGCACCGCTCACAACGAGAGCAAGGAATCCCAAAGTACTATCGCCTTGCAAAGAGGGTTACATACTCGTTAAATTCACATAGACACATCCACTTACGGTCCACAAAAAAGCGGTCCAGTCCCCGGATAAGCACCTCAATGATGGATATCAAAATGCAGCCGCATTTTAGCTCTATGCAGCAACAGCAATTGTCCGAGTAGATCATTTTCTCATCAGTTGAATTCCTCCCTTTTTTTTAGATTTTCCCAGCCTGGCCAACTAGTGACATATGTACAATAGCAGGCAATTATGTTTGAACCGTCAATTCTGATCACGTTCCATGTCCAACTGTTGTGGTCTGCATAATTAATAGGAATTGTGTGGCTTAAACCAATTAAGGTCATTGTCGTCCAATTAAAGTCTATATTTTTGACTATAAATCTGTTCCTTTTAAATCTTTTAATCAGTACCGTATGTTTCTTAAGTTCTTAATCTTACAACTTGGCCAGTAAAACTTATATATTCCAAAAGTGTATATTTTGATCATCACTTTTCAAAACTCAACTTAAGCATGAATAAAAAGGTAAACAAATTAAAATTCTCAAACAGTTATATATATTTCAGAAATGAAACAAAATAACTAAAGGAATACAGCTCTTTAAAACCCGTACCCTACGATCCTAAGACATGTGCCTGTGTGAAGCAAACCAAACCGGGTAGAAAGGCTTCTCAATTTTTGACGATTACATATACATTTATTGATAAAACTATAGCTAAATGAATGTACAAGAGCCAAAGCTCTTTGCGTCTTGGCAGCAGCAGCAGCAGAAATCAAGACTTACAAGCGGGAGAATGTGAAGTAATAAATGTAACTGTGAGTCTTATAATATCTAAATGCGAGGAGACTTAGTTCTAGCCCAGTAGTTAACGCAATGATTAGAGTCAGCCTACAGCGGACTTTCGTCTCCGAACTCCCCGCCCTATGGGAAGCGTCCGCCGCTGTTAAAGTTATTCGGTGACTGACGGCGCTGGGGCCGCCGGCCGCTGCGGGCCCGCGGTGCGAACCGGTTGCTGTTGTTGGGCGGCATCTGGTTCTGCTGCATGTGTCCCGCCGCCTGTTCCCCCTGCCAGACGATGCGCTGCGGACGGTTTTGGTTGTTGGGGCTGCCGCCGCGCATCATGGGGCGACCTCCGCGTCGCGTGGGCACCGCACTGCGTAGCGTGCGAAAACGAGTGTTCTCCGATGGTGAGGTGGCCTCCGCCTCACGACCCTCCTCCTTAAAAGATCAAATGCGAAAGAGTTAGCTGGTGCATAGAAAGTTATATTTTGGCCAAGAATGCGTCCTTACCTCAACACCCACCGCCTGCTTCTCACCCTCTGAGGAGACGCCATCGGCACCTTCACTGTCCTCGGTGGGGTTGCCCTCGGCCACATTGCCTTGGTTATGGGACACCTCCGACTGGCTGGTGCCCACATTGGGATCTGCGAAGGTTTAGTATTAGTATATCATCCTTTTTACACTTTTCATCAGCTTACTATCACTTCCCAGTGGCTGGGAGTCCTCTTCTTGGCCAGGATTTATTGTCTCCTCGGCGAAGGCCTCATCCGCCTCACTGATGTCCTCTCCACCTCCAGTAGGATCCCCCTCGTCGGCTGCTTTGTTAGCGTCGCTTCCACCGCCCTCTCCTGCCTCGACCTGCTTTTGTGGCGAGCTTGCTGTGGCAGCTCCCTCATCGCTGGGTCCAGCACTCTCACGCATAGCACCCTCTGCCGCCTCAGCGGTTCCATCCACTTCGGCTGGCTGCTCACTGAAGTTGGACACCTGGGGTGAGCTCACAATCTCTACGGAGCTGTTGGAACAAAATTAATTAGATCCATTCATCAAATACAAGTTTTTTTACCCACCTTTCGTTGCGTCGAGCAGCTGCTGAGGACGTGGAGGCGGCTGCCTGCTTCCAGTTGGAGGCCTCTGCCTGGGGCTGGGTTACCGGATTCGAGGACTCGCCGCTGCCACTGGTGATGGCCTGGCTCTGGTTGTTCTCCTGCGTGGAAGCGGAAGCAGTGGCCACTGCCTGGCTGTCCAGCGACTGACTCTCCTCCTGCGCCTGCAAGTGCTGCTCAGGGACTTCCTCAATGTCCACCTCGTTGTTGTCCTGGACATCCTCGGCCATGTCGTTGTCGTCTTCAACGCCCTCGTTGTCGTCCATCTCGTTGTCCTGCTCGTAGGAGTCCTCGTAGCCTTCTTGCTCAGCTTCGCCTCCGTCAATAGGTCCCTCGTCAGCATCGGCCAGCACATCCTCCTCGTCGTCCGAGTCCACCACTTGAATGTCGTCCTCTTGGTCGCGCTGCGAAGAAGTAGGCATCTGATCGACGTCCATGCCGGAATCCCCTATGTGGCCTGTGGAAAGTTCGCCACTGTGCATGGGGCCGCGCAGTCGCTTCGTCATCTTCTGCATCTTCTCGGGTAATCCCTCTTCGTTGGTAGTGGACGAGTCGCCCTCCACGTCCCGCGGACGCTTGATTCCCTGAGAGGAGCAGCCGGCCTGAGTGGTGGTCACATTGCTGCTGGAAGGAGTGTGTCTGCTGTGGCTGCTCACCACCGTTGAGGAGCTGCTGCTGCTGCCCGATGTGCTGGGCTGTTGGCTTTGACTTCCACCGTCCTGGGTACTCGGAGCTGAGGCATTCGGCGCGGAAGTGGAGCTGGAGGACGAGGAGCCCTCGACGCGCGGCGACACCAGGGCCACCACCTGCTGCTGAGCTCCGCCTGCAAACAATTGCGAGTCGTTCTGCTGCGGATGCTGAATGCTCTCCGCCTCCTGGGAACTCTCGGCCGCGGACGAAGCGCCCATCGGTGGAATGGCAGCTACTGCCACGGATGCAGAGCTGCTGGTTGAGGGCATGTAGTCCGTGTGCGAGGATGTGGGCGAAGAGGAGGCCATTGATTCCAACGCTGCACTTCCAGTGGTGTGCACCTGCTGCTGTGGAGGCACCAGAGCGGTCTGGGCCACCGCAGAGCTTCCTCCGCTGGCCGCCGCCGATGTGGTGGATGTCGACGACGAAGAGGATGAGGAAGTAGTGGTGCTGGATCCAGCCGGAGGCTGCTGGCTGGTGGGCAGAATGGCGGCCGTGCGGCTGTTCTGCACCGAAATGGGCCGGATGCTGGCCAGAGGAGTCTCTCCGCCGCGCCAGGGAGTCACGGTGGCCGACTGCTGCACTGTTGCCGATCCGGACATGGGTTTAACGTTGGCCGTGCGTGGTGAGCTCTCCGAGATGTTGCCCTTCTCGGCCATGGAGCTGGTCGACGGCTTGGTGGACTGCTGAGAGCCCAACTGGTGGGTGAGCTGTCTGATTCTCATGTTCAGCTGTTCGTTCTCGCGGGCAAGTCGCTGGGTAGTGTCCTTGTTGGCGGCTATGTTGTCCTGCAGCTCCTTCTCCAGGCGGGCGATTGTCTCCTCGTAGGAGGACTTGGTGCCTGCCAGGGTGGTCTCCTGATTGGCCAATTCAGTACGGGCCACAGTGAGGTCCACTACTAGTTTGTCCAATTTGGCCTTGTATTCCTGCCGCACTGCAGCACCGCCATCATTTTCGGGTTCTGTGCGCTTTTTCAGCTCCTCATTCTCCTTAGCGACCCTCTCAAGCTCTTCCTTCGTGGCCCTCAATTGGTTGGTGACCTCCTCCAGCTCGGCGCGAATCCTCTCCACCTCTGCGACGTTCTCGGCGCTTCCGGATTGGGTTTGCAGGGCCATGTAGGCGTCTTTGTAGCGTTTAGCTAGCTTGCGCAGCTGCAACTCCTTGGTTTCCTTATCTGCGATGGTCTTCTCCTTCGCCTCCGACTCCTCGGTGGATTTGAGTAGCGCCTCCTCCTTCTGTAGCAGGCGGTTCTTCAGCTCCATGATGTCCTGCGACTGGCGTATGTTGTTCTGCTTGAGGCTGGTGGACTCGTCCACCTGCTTCTTGCGCGCCTCGTCCAACACCTGCAGGTGTTTGTTCAGCGAGGGTATCTCTGTATCCAAGCGCTGCTTCAGCACAGCCAGCTCCTCCAGCTGCTTCTTGTTTTGCTCCTTCTCGGCGGTGAGCAGCTTGGCCAGGTGCTCGCGCTCGGACTGCAGCCGCTTGAACTCCTCCGGGTTGCGGTTGCTCTTCTCCACCAGCGCATTAGCCCGCTGACGCCACTTGATGGCCTCGGTGCGCAGCGAGGTGTTCTCTGCGTTTATCTCGTCGATCTTCGAGGTCAGCTCCTTGTTGCTGCACTGCAGCGGGAACAGCTCCTTCTCCACGCTGCTGATGCGCTCGGTGAGCTCCGAGACGCGAAGTGTCAGCGCATTTCGCTCCTCGCGCAGGATGCGGTTGCTGTCCGTGATGGCATCCAGGGTCTCGATCTTACGCAACACCTCCTCGTGCTTGTTGGCCGACACCACGTCCGTCTGGCTCTTGGAGCGCTCCTGTTTCAGGTAGCCATTCAGCTCGTCCACCTTCTTCTGCTGAATGGTGTGTTCCGACATCAGGCGAGCGTTTTCCGCCTTGAGGATGTCCAGCTTGGCGGCGAATAGGTCCTTCTCCTTGCGCAGGAACTTTATGATCTTCAGCAGCTGCTCGTTGTTCCTCGCCTCCTCGCCACTGGCCAGCCCAGAGGCATTTAGGCTCTGGTCAGCGTCCGTACTCATTCCAGACTCATTCAGCAGGGAAGTGTTCGGGTTCTGACTGGCCAGAATGGACAGTTTGGTGGTCAGCGCTTCGATTTGATCGTGGAGACTAGAGTTCAGGGCGTGCAGGTCAGCCACGCGCTGCTCCGACTCCACCTTCTCCTTGTCCAGCAGCTTCTGGGCCTCGGCATTGGACCGCAGCAGCTCGTCGTGGGCGGCTTGAAGTGATTCGCGACCGGACTTAAGCTGATTGAGCTCGTCGTGGACCTTGAAGAACTCCGACTTGATGCGGGTCAGCTCCTGAATGTCCGCCGAGTGCAACACCATCTCGTTGGCGTACTTCACTTCCACAGCATTAAGAGATTCAGCCAGGGTAGTGTTTTCGGCGCGCAGCGTGCGAATGATGCGACTAGACTCGGTGAGCTTCTGCAGCACACCCTTCAGTTCCTCCTGGGCCAGTTTCAGCTGATCCGACTGGTTGATGGTCTTGCTCTGCTCGGTGACATTGGACAGCATCGCCTCTGCCTCCAGGTCGGTGATGCGGGTTTTGAGCTCGGCTTCCGAGTTCTGGAGCTTCTTGATTTCCTCCTCCTGCCGGGCCACCAGTTCGCTCTGCAGGTCGTGCAGACGCTTGATCTCGCTCTCGGCGCTCTGGGACATCTTGTAGTACTGCTCGCCGTGCTCGCGGGCATTGGCCAGCTCCTTGGTGAGCGACTGGATCTCCACAGTAGCCTGGTGGCACTTTAGCTCGTACTCCCGGGCGCGCTTGTTGGCCGCCGCGATGGGATTCTCGCTGACGGAGGGCGTGAGGCTCTCCTGCAGCTTCTTGCTCAGCTCGCTCACCTGGTTGACCTTTTGGGCCAGCTGCTCGCGAACAACCAGCAGCTCTGCGTGCCACTTTTCGGCCTGCTGCTTCTCCTCCTCCTTCAGCTTGATGGCCGTCTCCGTCTGTCGCTTGAACTCGTTGATTGACTCGCGGAACTTCTCCTTCTCCTCCTCAAAGTGTCGACGCTGGGCGTTCAGCTCCCGCACCGTGTCGTCATAACGCTGTTCAATGCGCTGGCGTCCCTCCATCTCGGATCGATCAAGCTGGGTCTTGATCAGCTCGATGTTGTTCATGAGCATAGTCTGGCTCTGGTGCTCGCGTTGGAAGGTCTCCTTTTCGATCTGCAGGCGCGAGGACGTCTCCTTTAGGATGCGGTTTTCCTGTCGCAGGCTGTGGGCCTCTGAATCGGCAGCCGAGTGCTTGCGATGGGCTGACATCACCTCGTCCTTGAGCATGAGCACGGTTTGCTCGTGCTTGACGATGGTCTTTTCGTAGCTCTTGGTGCGCTCCTCCAGAGCGGCCACCTGCTGCTTGTAGGTACCTATGTTCTTGTGCAGCAGCTCGATTTGCTCCTTTTGGAATTCGGTGGCGTTCATAAGCTTGCAGTTGCTGCTGGTCAGCTCGCGCACCTCCTTGCGCATTGAGTCGAACTGTTCTTGGGCCAGGGCGTCGTTCTTGCGCTTCTCGCTGGTGTAGTAGTCGTAGTTTTCCTTCAGGGCTGCGTACTTCTTGATCTCCTCCTCCAGCTGCTGCTCAAGGGATCGCACACGCCTCTCCATCTTGCTGTGCTCCTCCACCTGGGCGGCGGTTTTCGAGGTCGAGGTGTCGAGCGCAGAGACGTCCAGCTGAAGGTTAGAGTCGTCTAGGTCGACAGTCTTTCCAGTGCCCAGTTTCTTTTGGGCCGCAAAATAGAACTTCTTGTAGCGCTCACACTTGGAGAGCAGTGTGGTGATGGTGTTGTTCTTCTGAGTCAACAGCTCCTCCATTTCGGCGAATCGTTCGTTGGCCTTCTTCAACTGCGCCTCAGTTTTGCCCAGCAGGAGCTTGTCGTTGTCCTTCTCGTGCTCCTCCAGGTCTGCAGTAAGCTCCCGGGTCAGAGCCAGCAGCCTGATGTTGTTTTCATGCAGTTCCTGCAGTGAAGCAAAAGTGACCAGGTTGTTGTTAATCAGGCCTTCGCTGGAGATCTCTCCGCGGTCTGGCTGGTTGCGGACGCGGTTCACTCCGGCCCTCAAGCAGTTCATTTCGTCCAGCAGCAGGCACACCTGACGGCTGAGATCGCTGTGCGTTTGCCTTAGCTTCTTGTTCTCCTTCTGTTTGTGGTTCAGGTTGTACGAGGTCCTCTCTAGCTCTTGCTCCAAGGAGAGAACCCGCTCGGCCAGCTCGTCGCGTTGCTGAGTTAGCAGTCTGTGGGCCTCGTTGAGCTTTCGGTAGTCGTAGCTCTGCTTCTCCACTATCGGAGCGTTCTCGCTGATCTCGGCCAGGATGGACTTCATCTGCAGCTTTAGCTGCTCATTCTCGCGGTTGCGAAGCTCCAGCTCGTCGCTGTTCTTGGCGTACATGGAGTATAGTTCGGTGAGCGAGAGGTCGGAGCGCATAAGGCGACTGGCCACTGCGGCACTGGGAGCCAGCTTGCAGATGGCGCTCTCTAGGCTACGCTCCTGGGCTTCCTTCAGCAGATCGTTGGCGCCGGCGATCTCTCGCTTTAGGTCCTCGACTCTCTTGTTCTGCTCCTCCATTTCGGCGGCGTGCTTCTGTTCTGTTGTCTGCATCTGTGCCTCCAGCTGTGTGTACTGCTCCTGAGACTCCAGTAGCAGGCCCTTCAGCTCCGTGATTCCCTGCAGGAGGTGGTCCCGTTCGGCTACTTGTGTGCTTTCCGTGTTCTTGAAGATCTCGAACAGCTTCTGGTTGGCGTCCACCTCCTTCTTCAGCTTGTCCACGTACTCCTGGTTAACCTCATCCTTCTTGTACATGTACTCGTTCAGCTGCTCCAACTTGCGGTTCAGCTCCTCGATGGTCTTCATGGCCTGTGTATGCTGGCCCTGAACCACCTGCAGTGCGTCTGTCTTCTCTTGAAGGCGCGTCTCCAGCTGGATGGTGTTCATCGAGTGCTCCCGGCGAATGTTCTGCAGCTCGGCGCTGTTGCGGTTGAGGTCGCCGCTGAGCAGCTGTATCTCCTGCTGGAGAATGTGACGCTCGGTCTCCATGCGCTTCTCCTGCCCTTGCAGAGCCATCTCCTTGCTTTGGATCTCGTCCGCGTAGGCGAGGGCCTTGCACTTGGCTGAAATGGCGCTGTTCAGCTGCTGCTGGTAGGTGTGCAGGTCCAGCTTCAAGCGCTCCAGCTCCGCCTGCTGCCGTTCGATCACCTTCATTAGCGAGTCGCGCTCCTCGACCGCCGTGGTCTTCTCCTTGCGCAACTGCACCTCGTTCTGCTCGTAGGCGGCCACGGTCTTAATGAGCTGATCTCGTTCTGAGTTCACTTGGTTTAGCTGGCTGCTCAGCTCGTGAATGTTTTGCGTGAGGTCCTGAAACTTGGCCTGAAAGTCCTCCATTTTGTTATTCAGCTCCTCGTTCTTTTCTTCAGATTCGGCTGTAAAGTAGTGAAAGTTAAATGGATAAGTATCTGTTTTTCTATTTGATGAACTAATTTATATAAATTTATAAGAAAAAATTGTACTTTTAAATTAAATCAACGCGTTGTTGCCCCTTTCGATGCCAATTCGTTAATGAAAATTTGTGACGATGCAAGCTGTCAGTCTGAAACAATCTTTCTAGAGGCGGAAAAGAAGTTTCCCAAACTGCTTAGAGCCGTGTTGATTAGGGTTTCTGTTAAAGATTTTGGCAACTCAAATATTTTATTTGGTGGGAAAAAAGTGGCACTGCCAGTGTGACCACACCGACAGCAGGTAAATGGTCCCCACAGAGGAAAAATGTGCAGCAGCCATTGTTTGCAATGTGCAAGATGCCGAAAAATCAGTGAAAATCTATTAATTGGTTATTAGCTGCTCATAAAAAGGGTAAGTACATAGAGGGACATTATATGTACTATATAAACAACAGTTTAAACCGGTTTATATGCAGCAATGTGAGCCGGCAAGTCAAGAGAAGGTGGAGTCCCAAGAGCGTATCAAATTGTTAAATGTATGTACTATTTAAAGCGGTACATTTATTGGATTAAACTAGTGTTTATAACTAACTCACCCAACCGATTGGCTGCCGCCCGCTCCTTGCAATACTCATCCGTAAAGTTCTCTATGTACGCCGTTAGCTTCTTTCGTATGTCTTCCGGCACGAGTGTGAGCTCCTCCGGCTGAAGTATGTTGTCCAGAGTCTGTGGACCGCTGAGATCCATGTTCGCAGTTAGTCCTTGTCAAGCGGCGATGAAAGTTAAGTGAAGCGGTGCGAAATATACAAGTTATGCTTGATTTTTGTGCAAATTTGCAGACATTCAGCCGAGGAGGGACGCGAGCGAAAAAAAGAGTGAGCGCTAGGGATGGCACTTAAAGCGATGTCTATTCGATATAATCGGTTTCAGACAAAACAGGAACAAAAATGAAAAATTGTTAAAAATTATAACAAATTTATAATAAATTTAAAAACAAAGATCACCACAAAACAGTTGACTGAAGTAAAAATAACAAATAATAATTATCGATAGTTTTCACTTAAACCGTAAAAGTTTTTCCAACACTGCTTAGGAGGTACATTTGAAAATGTATTTTTACTACAACAAAATTATTCAATGAACTGACTGTAAAATCTTTGTTACAGTGATAAGCTGCTGATCTTTTAATGTTATCTTTTTATATACTTGTTAGTTGTTACTCTTTGTATTTTAAAATTATGTCCCATTAGCCATAAAACATTTTTAATCCTTGTAACCATTTAAAACACAAATTTTCCCTTTTGATTTGGTGTTTATTTGGTATTGTTTATTTTTGGGTAAATGTCTCACAACAACTATTTTACGTCTAGGGTAATGTAATGCGATGTTCTGAAGTCAAGCCTCCGATTATATCTGCCAGTAGCCTCTCTGTTTTCATGTTTATCCGATTTGTTCCTGCATTCTGATATGGGCATGCGAACCTATGCCTATGTAACCATCTAATCGGGCATGGAAATACGTCGTGTGGCTCAAATTGGGCATAGCACGATCGTAACTATCATATTATAAAGTTATATACGGGTATTTGTAGTTCATGTCTTTTGTAACTCAGTTCTTTTTGCGCAACTTGTGGTGCTCAGTTGTTGGTGTTTTATGTTTGGTTTCATTGTTTGAATCCCATCTTACTTTTGCTGTTGCTCGAAGGATACCGAAGGATACCGAAGGGTAGGATAACAGGGACAGCGAGTGGGTGCGAGTGTTAGGGATGATTTATAGTCGGGTAGTATTCATAGTAATTGGTAGAATCAGCAATATCGGTGAGGCATTCGAACTCTGAAACTCAGGAACTCAACTAGTATTTGATCGCTACTAAAACACGATTAACTTATGTGGGGCAATCTAACTAGTCCTAGGCCTCCTCGCAGTCCTCCTCCTCCTCGCGCTGCACAAACAACCGGTGGTTGCGGGCCTCCAGGATGGACCACACGACCATCGGGGCACAGCCGAGCACCATGGCCGATCCCATGCAGTAGAAGCAGATCTCGTAGTCACCGGACAGGTCACGCATCAATCCCGCCAGCGGAGGCACCGAAATGGCCCCGATGCTCTGGAACATCCTCACCAGCCCGTAGCTGGAGCTGATCCTGTCCGTCCCAAAGACATCTGCCAGCAGCACGGGCATCAGCACATACCAGCTGCCCAGGCACAGTCCATAAACGGCGGCTGACAGTCCCACCAGGATCAGGGTCTTGGCGAAGGGAATCGTAAGCACGGCCAGTCCTGCGCCCAAAATGCTGTAAATTTATGGGACATAAGGTAGTTCCTTTGTTTGGTTACTAGTCTCGTGAGGTTTAAATACCCACCACAAGGTGTAGGTCTTCTTGCGATCAAACAACTGCAGGTCGCACAGCCAGCCGAGTCCCAGGCGTCCAATTAAATCCAGGACAGCGCTGATGGCCACCAGGTAGCCCGCCTCGCTTTTATTGTAACCTGGAGAGTGAACAAAAATTAGAATCTTTTACAAAACAACTTTAAGGACTCACCTATGGAGATGACGTGGGCGGGCAGGTAGTAGAGCATGTAGGGACATCCGACGGACATCAGGGTGACGGAGAGGCACATCATCATAAAGCTGGGGTCCTGCAGCAGGCTGATGTCCAGGTACATCTCGATCCGCTCGCAGCAGGTGCGTGGTATCTGCTCCTCGTCGTCCTCGTCGTCTTCATCGACAGCTCCGCGACAGTCACCGTCGATGGACTCCACCAGCTGCGAGTCCTGATGAACTGAGTGCTCCGCCTGCTCCTGCTTGAGATCGCTGAGGTTGCTCACCGGGGTGGGGATCTCCATGCTCTTGCTGAGCCCGCGACTCACCACGCTGGGCGGCGACAGGGGCTTCTCCAGGTGGGCCTGGATCTTGGAGATCACCTCGTCGTTGGCAAAAACGTTGCGACGACGACGACTGCCCCGATTCGAGTCCGTTCCCGAGTGCTTCCTGTAGACCCAGGTGGAGTCCGTGCTGAGGTCCTCCACGGAGTGCAGGAGACCCGAGCTGCGCACCTTCTTCATGGGCTTGATGAAGGTGGTCTCCCCAATGATGTCCTTCACCTCGTCGTCGCTCTCCTGAGCTGATTTGTCCTGGGCTAAGGGATTAAACATACATCATATATCAAGGATTCTCTTGGGAGTTTGACTCCTCACCTGGCTGCTTGCTGGCATAGTAGTTCAGGTGGTTCTTGGACTCCTCCAGGAACAGGTGCTCAATGAACTTGTCGTTGAGCTCGTGACCCGCCATTGTCACCTCGCAAGTGTCCAGGTAGGTGGAGGTGGTCAGGATGCCTGTGGTGCTCGGGTTGATGTCCTCGTTGAGCGGTTTTGTCTCCTTCTCCTCCTGCCTCTCACCCTGATCCTGGTCCTGATCCTGATCCTGGTCCGTGTAAGCACTGATGGGCCGATACAAAGTAGCCGAGACGCAGACGTGCAGCATGCAGCCGCCCAGAATGAGCAGCGTGCCATGGAAGCCGCAGGTCTCCGCCAGGTGCTTTATCAGCATGGGAAGGATGAAGCTTCCTGCTGCCGTCCCAGAGACGCAGATCCCATTGGCCAGAGCACGGTGTGTGTCAAAGTACTGGGACACTATCACAATTCCCGGTGTGGTGGAGAGGCCTCCACCAATTCCTGTTCGGAAATAAATAAAAAGAATGAATATTTTAAGGAACCCTTAAACCCAGGCTTTGCAGCCTGGGAACCCTTTAAGCCCTACTCCACCCACCTGTGAGTATGCCGAAGGTGAAGAGGAGGTGCAGCAGACTGGTGGCAAAGTAGCTGAGTATCATGCCCATGGAGCAGAAGATGCCGCCCACGAAGACCACCGCTCGGCAGGAGAACCGCTGGCACAAGGCACTGGAAAGAGGAGCTAGAACCAAGCAGAGCGCGGAGAGAATAGCCGGGATCCAGGAGGCCACCGTGGCCGTGGAGCTGGGAAAGGTCTCCATGATCTCCACATAGAGCACACCATACGACTTGACCAGCCCAGCCACCCAGAACTGCACGGAGAAGGCCCCAAAGACGATGAACCAGCCATAGCCGCCGTCCGGTGGCTCTGGACTTCCGTTGCCACTCTCCGTGGTGGTCGTCGAGGAGTCCCGATCCTTTGGTACCGGCTTGCTCCGCTTGGGGACAGCCACACGGTCCCGCTCTCGCTCCTTGGCCCGACGGACACACCTGCTCCGGGCAGTATTTAAGCCGGTACCGGAACTGGACTTCCGGCTGCTGCGTAGCTCGTGCGATTTTGCGATTAGCGGACGCGCAGTGATGCTGGACACGGTCAGCAGGTTCTCGTTGTCGTCCTCCTCCAGCTCGGAGATCTGGTGCTCCAGCAGGCTGGCGTGCAGGGTCCTCGGGCAGCAGGGAGTATCCAGGCTGAGGGTGGCGGGTCTTCGCATTGGCGACGGGGAGGGCGAGCAGCAGTTGGAGCGGAAGGCGGAGGGCAGGTGGAGGTGCAGGTGCAGCGCGTCCATGTGCTTGACATCCAGCTCGGCGAGCGGCACGATGACGTCTGGTGGGGCGGAGGTGGAGGGCAGTGGAGCTGGTGGCGCCGACACCACCGAGAACAGGGAGCCACCATCCACGCCCTCCCCACCGCCGGAGCAGGAAGCCTTGGAGGGCTTTGTGTCGAGAAGGCGCCCTCCCGACTCGTACTGGACTCCACCAGCTGGGTCCGGTTCACTCGCACAGTAAACCGATCCCCGGGAACCCTGAAAAAGCAATCGAATCATGGGATTACTTTAATATTAAGGTTATTTCAAACTTCAAAGATCAGCATTTAATTTTAAATTGATCAATTTAAATGTGTATTCTTTTTACAAAGTAATTTTACAAAATTAAAATATGTTTAATGGATCTTAAAAAATAAATACTTTTAAAATTTCATACAAAAAACGTATTTAAAATTTAGTTTTGTGAGTATTATGAAAATCTTTTAAGATAGTTCCAATGTTAAATGGTTTGTGGTCTCTGAAAATAAGCTTTACACACTAACTTAAGAAATCAAATATAATAAAATCATTAACTATTTAGTGAGAGATTGAAAGGGTAAAGTTTTCATGGCCAAATTTCATAAGAAAAACCACCAAATAATTAAATTCCCTCTTGCATGTCTCTTTTTTGTTATTAATCCCAAATAATTCTGAAAGTAAAATTGGAAAAGTATTTGTCATCCACTTATTATTATGAGTTAATGTCGCAGATTTGCATGCCTCCAAAGTTCCGCCTCCCCTCCACCATTCCGTGCCATTAAAAAATGGGTTAACTTGCCACAAATCCGGGGCTGTTGACAAATCGACTGGAGGCGGGTCAAGGAAGCAACAACTTAGCCTAATTTGCCTTGCTAAATGGGAAGCGGAATGCGAGGAGCGCACGCGATTCCCAGACTTTCTACAGACTTACCATGTAGACGATATCGCTGCAGAGCCCTAATATATGCACCACGTTTTGTTTAATTGAGTTAACATCCAGTATTTCCCCCTACCCCCATGGTAATTACCCACGGACCGAGGGGATTTCTTGTTTGGGTTTTGGATGATTACATACGTATTTGTTGCATGCACTTTGTTAAATCGATGCACAGCTGCAGTTGCATGCTGTGACGTCTGGGTATTTTCCTTTTCCATTTGTCTGCGGGATCCGCTTCCACTTCCACTGCCACTTCCTCCCACACATAACTGCCATTTTCCAACGATTCAGGGTCAAGTGCAAGGAACTGCGGTTCCTTTTACCTCTTTTTTTGGGCCTGTCTTTTGTTGCCGGAAATTGATGGGGGGTTCGATTGGCAGAAAGCAGAAAGGCTCAAGGCTGATCCAAGGAAATACCTTTGGTGATAAGGCTGAATGGAAAGAAGCCAAACTAAGCTAAGCCCTCGAAAGATTACCTAAATTGGCAACAGTTGAGGGCAGAATATATAACATATGTACAAGTGTATCGGGACTAAAACACTACAATGTACCCAAATACATATATAATTAAATATGTATATTTATCAACTTATCTAAATCTTTGTTAATATCTGAATGTTTTTATCATGAATCAAAACAATGTTAATATGCTTTTTAATGTCAATATACAATGAAATTTCAATTAAGTAAGACCAAAGATTACCAAGCTATCGAGTTTTTTAAATCGTAAGCAGATCCCATAAAGACAAATTTTATTTCGCAGGTTTAAAAAAGCAATACTTTTTAAGTATGTAATTAGTAGTGTTTTTTTTAAACGTTTTCATTACTTTTTTCTGAAGCACCTACGATTTAATTTCTCTAAAAAAAGCTAACATATTTTTATCATCAAATATAAGAAATAATCGTTATGTTGACATCTTGAGTTTCATGTTCGTGTCGTGTCCTGTTGCAATAGTTTGACACGCGCCCAACTCTATCCCAGATTGACACCTGTCATTAAAAATAATCTGTCATCAGAAAATGGGAAAATCGGAGGAGAAAAATTTAGGAGAAAAATTTTACGCGCCCATCATGACGCGCCAGAGGGCCAGAGAGAGAGAGGAGTGTTTCAAGATGGTGCAGGCTGAGCTCAAGTACCTGGATGAGACAATCGCCCGCCTGGAGAAGGAGCTGCAGGACAACATAGCCGCCAACAAGGACACTACCCAGCGACTTGCCCGCGAGAACGAACAGCTGAACATGAGAATCAGACAGCTCACCCACCAGTTGGGCTCGCAGCAGTCCAACAAGCCGTCGACCAGCTCCATGGCCGAGAAGGGCAACATCTCGGAGAGCTCACCACGCACGGCCAACGTTAAACCCATGTCCGGATCGGCTACAGTGCAGCAGTCGGCCACCGTGACTCCCTGGCGCGGCGGAGAGACTCCTCTGGCCAGCATCCGGCCCATTTCGGTGCAGAACAGCCGCACGGCCGCCATTCTGCCCACCAGCCAGCAGCCCCCGGCTGGATCCAGCACCACTACCTCCTCATCCTCTTCGTCGTCGACATCCACCACATCGGCGGCGGCCAGCGGAGGAAGCTCTGCGGTGGCCCAGACCGCTCTGGTGCCTCCACAGCAGCAGGTGCACACCACTGGAAGTGCAGCGTTGGAATCAATGGCCTCCTCTTCGCCCACATCCTCGCACACGGACCACATGCCCTCAACCAGCAGCTCTGCATCCGTGGCAGTAGCTGCCATTCCACCGATGGGCGCTTCGTCCGCGGCCGAGAGTTCCCAGGAGGCGGAGAGCATTCAGCATCCGCAGCAGAACGACTCGCAATTGTTTGCGGGCGGAGCTCAGCAGCAGGTGGTGACCACCACTCAGGCCGGCTGCTCCTCTAAGGGAATCAAGCGTCCGCTGGACGTGGAGGAGGGATTACCCAAGAAGATGCAGCGAATGAGCAGGGGACTTCGCGGATCATGCACTATCACCTAATAGGCAGGCTAAATTTTTATCTGAATAAATATGCTTTACCTGCACCCACAAGTTTTCGCAATAATAAATAATTTACTAATAGCTTTGAGGTATACGTAATATGATACACTGTTTAACAACAAACATTAAGTATACGATGCGTTAACCCATCACAGAATTATTTTCAAGGAAGGCATTTCCCATCCTTATAAACAACACTTTAAAAAAACCACCCATACTGACATCATCCCAAATTGAGTTCAATTTAAACAAAATAAAAACACTGCCATTACATCTAAACTGTATTCTGATGTGTTTAAATAATAATGATGAGTAATAATGATTTTCGTTCAGAATTTATGACTTTTTCCCCCTGTGCACCTGTCTTAGCGTGTGTCGAATATCACCTGCCATTTTGATGGTGGAAAATAACCATGAAGAATAGCAAATAATGGGCATGCAATATTCAAACATCGTGCAGCGGATATTCTGACAGAGGAGCTAATGAGCGTTGGCCAACTATACTCCCACTTTGAGCATGACTCACTTCACTTCCCACAGCCTCCTCCCACATCTCACCGCCCCGTGACCTTGTCGAATGTCAGAGCTCAGGGCTCCACTGTCGCATCCTGGGCAAAAAAGGACCAGGGGACCGCCCTCTGCTGTCAGCCAAGATCCGGCTTAAGCTGTCAGGAAGCTCTGCAGTCGCTGTTTGTTTTCAATTTCCCAGCATTTCAATTTCAAGGTCTCCCCGCTTAATGAAACGGAAGAACCTTCCCCCAGGCCGAGTTACATAGTTGCCTGTGTGCGTCGGAACTGAACGATACTGGAGAGCGGTCAAGGTGATAGTTGTTACCCACCACCACCACCCACAACTTGTTGAGCGAAGGATGGAGTCCAGTAATTGCAGGCAATCCGTGAGGATTGGTATTACACAGTTTGCACAGGCCTCCACGCAGGCCATCAAGTTTACGCAACCAACCGGAAGGTGATACTTTTTAAGGGGTGCAGCAGGCACAGCAAAAAAAAACAATAGGAGTTCCCCAAACATATCTTAAATACACCTATTTTAACTTTCATAGATAACACATAATATTTTCTATTTAAAACTATTTATATTAAGACCACTTCTTTTTACTTTAGTTTACTTAAAAGTCAGTAGTTTTTCTCTTGATTCAATTAAATAAACAAACTTTTACAAAGTCAAAAAAATATTTTTAAATAAAATACTTAACACTTATCTGTTTAAATATAAATATTTCCATAAGTTGTAGGTTTATTTAATATACAACAAATATGAACAAAGTACACATAGTTCATATAAAATTTGTTACCTCTGTAAAGTCCTTTGAGTGTTATTAAGTTTTTTTTTTATATTTCTTTCAGTCTTTAAAAATTACTCGAACTTTTAGAAACAATCTATGAAGTTGATTCGCATTTTTTCCTAAATATTTGTATTTATATGTTATTTGCAGAACCTGTGTTTCCCTCCTTGTTTTTATAAAAAACTGATAGAATCACATAATAATCAGTTCTAAAATTCAAGATAATTTTGTGACCCACTCCCGGTTTCAATTCCTAATCCTCAGCTGGTTAGGCATTTAATGTAACCCCTGCCCCATCCAGCCAGTCAGGGTCATCCTTTGTTTACTTCCTTGCCCCCATTTCGGTGGTGATTATGATGGATGCGCTTACGAAAGCCGAAAGCCATATGTGCAGTGCATATATAGTAGGTATGTGACGTTGACCCAATCTCGTATCGCTTACAATGTTTACCTACTCGTAACTCAGGTTTGGTTACGGATTTCCCTGCGCATGCTCACCAAAGTGACTCAAACTCAAAGCCCAAGAACGAACCCAAAACTCAAACCCAAACCCTTCAGCTACCTCAATAAACTTGCCATTGGCCCACAGAATCCCAAGGGGGACTGGGGGTTTCTTGACCTTCTCCCAGAAAGGAAAGATTTCACTAACCTGTAAATGCCAGTCACGCTGTAGGGACGACATTCTCGTCCTTTACTGAACGTGAAACGCCTTTGATGTTTCTCTTGTTGCTCGCGCTGTTGTTGTTGTTGCTTGGGGCGTTGTTGTTGTGCACCCAAATGCATTGGGTTGCCTCTGAGTTGGGTCCTTAAAATCCTGAAAATCCTGACTAGCTGATGAGCGCGGGCCTTCACCGGTTGGCCCAAATTGGAACTGGATTTGATGGGGCTGCCTCCACCGCCGCTCCTTTGGCACTGAATCCTTTTGGGGTTCGTCTTGGTTTTTTGTGTGTTTTATATGTGTTTCCTTAAGGCTTCCTTGGGGTTAGGTTAACTTGTGGGGCTTTCTTAGGGCGTCATGATGATAAGACAGCTTTTCCCTGTTTTATCTTGTTTATGCAGCAGCTGTTTCCGCTTCCGCTTCCTTGCCGTCGCCCCCTTTCGCTTCCGCTTCCGTTCCAGCACAAGCGCACTCCCCACAAATATGCAGTTTTTGGAACAAATCGATACGGCCGAGATTCCAGCTCGAATCTTTTCTACTGGCTTTTTCGCAATTTGCACGCTTTGATTTGATCTTTGAGACTAGTTTAAGCCACCCGAAATTACGACTTTTGACTTTACAAAATTAAGTAACACCGCAAAAACCCTTTGCAGAACCCTTTATTTTTTTCGAGAAGAGAAGGTTTCCTCTTTTTTTTTTTTTGGCGGATGCGTCCGTTTTGCTGCTGCTCAAGCTCTCGACTGAACTGATGATTTTTACGTCCTCTGGAGGTCCTTTTCCTTTTGGTCGTCGCGCCAAACCCAACTCGAGGTGGAGGTGGGTTTTCCTCTCGGAGCGGGGAAAAGTGAGAGAAAGGGTTTTCCCCGTGTCCTGCCGATTGTCCTTTATTCATTTTGTTTTGCTAGGCATTTTTGGCCGCTTGTTGCCTACAAAGTCACCTCCTGCCTCTTGATCCCCCACTTAAACTCATGGCAACAGCTGATGAAGCCACCTTCATTGCGTGCATTAGAAATTAGGGAAACACGTGTAGTGAATCTTAATGTGTGTATATTAGTGAGACTCCTGACACCGATTTGGTTCTTCCTTTAAGCTTTAGATTCTAAAGTTTAGAATATGCCTTATTTGTAAGGTAAATCAGAATAGTATTCATTAATCAAATAAAATAACACTTTTCAGTTTAAATATTTACATTAAGACTCATTCGGTTTTACAATTTTTACACTTTTTAGTCACTGAGAAATTTAGTTTTGTACAGACAAAAATAATAATAATAAACAGCTCATTTCATTAATATACTGCTACTAATTAATTTTGCCTAAAAAAATGATAAATTTCTAAATATTTATAGAACTCTAAAATTTGAAAAATAAATCAAGGACTCAACACCTTTAATACATAAGCTATTGTTAAGCTAATTGCCTGCTGCTCTCCGGGATTGTTCAATGCTTTTGGCCATGTGCAGTGCCACTGCAAGGAATATGAAGCTTATAGCCACTCCTGCAAAAACAGCAGCACAAAGGTTTTTGAACAGCCACTGCAGAATCATCGTGTAGACGGCGATGGCCATGAGGAGCAGGGACATGTACGGGTACACCAGCCACCTAATCAGCTGCGAAACGAAGAGAACTTAAGTTTAATATTCAGATTTAAGATGGGCTTACTCCACCTTCCAGACACCGATGAGGAGGAGCACTGAGGCGAGTGCATAGATGGCCGATCCAGTGGTCCACACGATTTTCACCGCCTGTGAAACTCCCGTCATGCTGCTCATAAATAAATAACAGGCTATCAATCCTGCACCAAAGGACAAGCAGGCCATTATGGTGACAACAACCCGACAAGTCGGCAAAAGTCTTCTATAAGTAAATTCATGTTCGCTCATTTGGGGTTTGATTTTGGATTTTTGTTTTTTTGTTTCATGTTGTTAGATTAATTTAGATACTGCTATGATATTTCGGAAGAATAATTTTGCATATATACCTTTATAAATGATTTTTTTTATAATAAAAACTGATTTTTCCTGACAAGTACAAATATTATTTAAATCATTCAAATATTGACCGCTCAGCAAGAGCCGCCTATCGTTACTTATCGATATACTAAGCTCAATGCAGTGTTATAAAAGGCAGTAAAAGCTTTTTTGGCAGAACGTCATAAAAGCTGCTTGTAAAAAAGTAAACACAGAATTGGGATAATTTTTTGGTAGCCGGGATATAAATAAAAAGGATCTCACCCGGCTGGATTGCCACCCCGAAACTCCAATGACCTCTTGAGCCCCCGCACAAATCGCACAGCAGCAGCATGGATCCCGTGGTGTTCTTTGTAGTGCTGGCTTTGTTTTACGGCATTATTTACTTCTTCGACCGCTTCTTCAAGGTGGGTGCTTCAGTATTCCTTATATCTTATTGATAAAACAAGGATTAATCCTGCAGAGCTGCATGCACTATCCGTATGATAGTTTCCTGAAGAATACCGGACTGACGGTCAACTTCATGAACCTACACTGGCACACGAATGCCTTTAACAGGACACTTCTGCGCTGGGGATCCGCCGGGAATAGCTGCACCCGCCGTGTGATGCTCACCAGCTTCAATGCGGGCGTCCTTGTCACCTTCTCGCTGCTGCCCATCGGCTTGATCCTGCTTATCGTGACCATCTTCAGCAGCGGCGACCAGGACACCGCCTCATCCTCGCCCGTTGGAGTGCCCGTGCAGCTGGAGATCCTGCTACCCGGCGTCAACCTGCCGCTGGAGGAGATTGGCTACTACATCACCACCCTGGTGCTCTGCCTGGTGGTCCACGAGATGGGACACGCCTTGGCTGCTGTCCTAGAAGATGTTCCCGTCACAGGCTTTGGGATTAAGGTGAGAAGAGGCTTACAAAGTTCACATTCTTCTTCAGAAACAACTTAAAATCATTTCCTTAATGTTTTCAGTTCTTCTTCTGCCTGCCCATGGCTTACACGGAGCTGTCCCACGACCATCTGAACGGCCTGCGCTTTTTCCGCAAGCTGCGAGTCCTGTGTGCCGGCATCTGGCACAACTTTGTGTTCGCCGGGGTGTGCTACCTGCTCATCTCGACGGTGGGAATCACCATGTCGCCTCTGTACGCCTACAACCAGCATGTGGTGGTCACCGAACTGACCAGGAAGAGTCCACTAAGAGGAGAGCGCGGCCTGCAGGTGGACAACCAGATCACCCAGGTGAACGGCTGCCCGGTGAACAGCGAGGAGAGCTGGGTGGCCTGCCTGCAGAACTCCCTGAAGCTCAAGCCGGGCTACTGCGTCAGCGCGGACTTTGTGCAACTCAACGACGAGAGCAGCGCCATCTCTCACCACAGTATTGATGGACAGCTGCAGTGCTGCGACGAACTGAACCCCAATGTGAGCTGTTTCGAGGTGGTGGAGGATGCTAATGGAGATGTGCCCGTGGAGCTGCCCCAACACGTGTGCCTGAATGTACGACGCACCTTAGAGGAGGTAACCGAGCACTGTTCTTCGGGAATCTGCAACGAGGGCTTCTGCCTGCGTCCGTTGATACGGAACATCACTGCCATAATGACGTTCAAGCGACAGAATTCGCGCGGGGAGAAACTGCCGCCTGTCATCTACGTGGGCCACCCGTGGGACGTCACCCGATCGGTGGAGGTGTCCGCCTTTGTGCCCAGGTACTCCTTCCTGAAGGCCGCCTGGCCGGATGCTTGGCTTCTGCTCCTCAAGTACAACGTGGTCTTCAGCATAGGATTGGCTTTGATTAACGCAATTCCTTGCTTCGGATTTGATGGCGCACACATCACCAGCACCGTGATACACAGCTTCCTGGTGGGCCGAGTGGACCAGCACGCCAAGCGGGACCTCATCTCCGTGATCATCACCAGCGTGGGCTCCCTGCTCTTCGGACTGGCCATGCTCAAGGTGGCCTGGCTGAGCTTCTTGCGACCCCTGCTCTAGGGACTGAATGGAATCCGGGAGTCCAACTCCCTCCAAAGACGCTAGACTGCTAATTCACCTCTACGTAAAAACACACAAAACGAAACACAGCGAATTGTAGCACCTCAAAGATTCGATAGCTTTTGTCATAGTCCTTAGTCTTAACTCGTATTTATTTTCGTACGGTTGTCGAGCTCAAAAATAAAGTCAAATTAAGCTAAGGTTTCCCTAGTTCTTGATGTCCGCTCAACTGGAGGCTAGTCCTTAGTTCTGTGAGGCTGCGTCTGCCATGTTGCAGGAGCATTTTGATGGCCACCTCGTCGCTCTGGTGGCGATTCGTCTCAAAGTCGTGGCGCGCCCAGGACCGGAGCTCTAGTTGGCTGTTTTTGTCGGGCACTTGGCGAATGGTGCGGAAGATGTCCCGGTATAGCTTCAGGACCTCCTGGCGCAGCATAAACTATGGAAGGAAAAGAGGGTAACTTGGATGAGATTTCTGTAAACTGGGTTTTGGTATTCAGAGGGTTGTTTAAACTTGTAACATTTAAATTGGTTTAAACTTGTGGCACCCTTTAACAGCGATTACTTTTTAATTTATTATTCAAGTTTTAAATCAAACAAAATATAAAAACCTTAAGACATTTGCTTACCTGCTTTAAACTTAGAGCTGCTTTAGGTAACTTGGACATTGTAGCTTAAATATGTTTTATTTTTTCTTATTTGAATGTTAAATTAGTTATAAATTGTGTTATTCTTCAAGTTTTCTTGTCATGTTTTTAATTAAATAAGCAAAACCATAACAAAAACAGCTGATTGACATCTGCAAAGCTTTTAGTGATGAGCGATTATTTTTAGTGATTGCGCTCAAGAAACGATAGTTTGATAAGAGAATAATAAACCGTTATCAATTCTCTTATTTTAAATAAAATATTAACAACAGTTAAAAGTTTATTTTACTTAAGTATTAATTAATCTTTTTCAAGTTTTACAAACTAGCCGCTTTTTCAAAACAGTAATAACAAATAATATTTTTTTATGTTTATCACCTTTATAAAGAAAGACACTTTGAAATCAATCTTTGTTATCTTTTAAGAGCAATAAAAACATCTAATATACACCATAAACACCTCGTGCTGTAGCCAAAAGTCAACGACAATTAATGTTTGAATTGCAAGTTTCATCAACTGTCACTAATGAGTCAGTTGCAGAAATAAAATAAATTGTTCCTAATGTCTTAACTAAATTTAAAGCGGCGTGGGAACGAAGGAAATCTATCTGGCTCGTGTTCAATTTAAATGAAATTCGTTGCATTAAGTGCTACATTTACCTATGTGAACCGAACACATTGCTTGATTGGCAGGCCAGCTGCTCCTCTTTCTTGCCTCTGATTATGATGTTCTACTTGGGCGATTCAATTGTTCTGTCGGTTACTTACCGACAAGAACAGCAGACGGATAAGTTGGTTACAAGTCTTTAAGGGACTGGCACTGTTTATCTCTCCGGATAGCTTGTACTTGGCGTCGGCTAGTGGTAAGTTCTCCATCGAGCACCGGACTTGTTGATAGAAGTGCCAACTGTTTTCCGTGGCCAGTTACCAATAAATGTTATGGCTAGCAGTTGGGCCCTAATAAAAATGTGATTCAACCGGGTAGAACTTATTTTAATTAATTTAAAAAATCTCTGAAGTACCATATTATCTAAAAACCAACATATAAATATTAATCGATTGTGATTTAAGAAGGTGTGTTATTAATATAAGTCTTAATTTCTTTGGATAGAAAAGTGCTGTAAATAATGTTCGAAAATTTTAAATATTTATCTTAGAATATTTTATAATCCTTTAATAATTTTACCAGACATTTAAACCCCTCTTAACAAAAGTACGTTAAAAATTAATGATTTGCTGATGTCGTAAAAATGTTTTTTAAATATAATTTCAATATTTTCGATAAGAAATAAGTACAACCAAATGGCTGATCAATTTCGATATTATTTATCCTCGTTATGCCAAATAAACGACCTTTGTGGCTGTCAGAATGCATTTTCTCCTCGCATTACTTAAGTTGCCCCCCATTAATTTCCCGCAGCAGTCTCTCTGATCTCTGCCCAAGTATTCTGTATTTTGTATTTGTATTTTGTGCAAATTAAAACAAAAATTGGACATAACATAAATATCCGAGGCAGAACACAGCGAAGGCAGGTGAAGCGGTGCGATTTATTTTTAACTGCCCAATCCTCGTACATATAGCAAATTATGCAAAGAAATCGCAAACTGCAGCCGAATGCAATTTCGTTTTCGATTTCGTTTTCATCCGCCAGAGATGCCAGCGTCTGCGCCGCTCTCTTGAGTCACTGCACTGTGAAAAAATAAAGGTTCTATTTATAATTTACATTTTACGTTTTTACATATCTTAGTAAGGTTTTTTGAACACAACTTATCGAATTGACAACCGATTTTCATTTGGATTTCTTTAACCAGTTTGTAACTTAGAGTTTAATAACTCTGCATTTAAGGTTTAAGCAAAAAACAAAATAAAATTTTTTTAAAAAATTTGCTCATTTTTACAAATTTTTCAAAAAAATGAAAACAAAATTTTTCTGGAAAAACATAACGGTTTTAATGGCAATGGACTTGGCTAATAAATGCGCTTGTAAAAAAGTCATCCCTGCGGAAATTAAGATTGTTTTGAGTGAACTATGAGGTTTAGAGTGTAAGAAATGTCCACTTTTTAGATCTTTTTTTAAAAAAAATCCTTGACCTCGATAAACTTTAAATTATTTGTAAATACTCAAAAAAGATTTTAAAAAGGCATTAATTAGATCAACTTATTTTGCAAGCAAACATTTCGAAAATAATATTAACAAAGTTAAAGTTAAACTTAAACTTAAAAAAAAATGTTATAAAAAAAAGTAAATTTGCAAATGTGTTTAAGTGCACTTTTAAAAATGTTAAGAGTAAGGTAAATAGATGTTTATATTTTTCAAGCCAATATGAGAGTTTTGGGATATCATTAAAAACCCGTAGAGTTATAGGTAACACCAGTTATATTTTCCCCTGTGTGCGTGATGTTTGGGTGGAAAGGGGGTGGGCCCTACGTCATCATGAGACCCACAGCTGCGCCACAAACACAAAATACAAAACACAAAACACAACGATGACGATGAAAACGAAGGCAACACAAACACAACAACAACACCGAAGCAGAGACACAGCAGTAGCAGAGAAGCAAAAGCAGAAAAGCAGAGAAGCAGGCAAGTAAAATCCACATGCCAGGCAGCAATCCGCCTCAAATGTTCACGAAACGCGGACGCGTGTGGACGTCGTTCAGAGAATCCGAAACGGTTTAATCGGTTTAATCGGTTTAATCGGTTGATTCGAAACGATTTCGGGGGTGAAAGTGAAAATTGAAAACCGAAAAATGAGGAATCAGAAATCAGAATGAAAATGAGCACGGTGCATGAGTTTCCTTGACGTTCGTTTATCCAAAGAAAACTGAGAAAAGAGAGTGCGAAAGCAGAAAGGCCAATTGTGAGTGAGAAAAGCGCTGAAAAACACACACGCCAAAAATATATAATGTTGAAAATATCAGGCTATTTTTGGAATATATATTTGTGTTTTTTTTGTTGTATACCCACACGCTGCACAAAAAACCCCGAGAAATGATAATGCTTAAAAAATACAAGATGTACGATTTCATTTGAGTGTTGCATTCCGTTTTTCGAAAACCGTTTTTCGAAAAAACAAAACAAAGAGAAACCAAGGCGAAAGAGCAGTCAAAGTGAAATGTTTTTTAATGGGCCATCAGAATGAAGATCGTGTAGATATATGGAATACTTAAGTGATCTTGGAGGGATCTTGATGAATAGCTATAGAAATTATATATTCCGGAAATACCCATTGGATACAGAAATATTCCCTTACTTCCCTTGGTCTTTTTCCGTCTGATTTCCTACGAATCCAAAACAACAACAACATATATAGTATATATCCCCAGTTTTGTTTTGTATTTTGTATTTTGTATTTGAATTCGAATTTGTAGTCTTGTGTCATGCGATAGGTGGTAGCGTTTTCGTTTCAGTTCGTATGGGGTATTAAATTACAAGACACCAAAGTGCGCGCCAAGCGAACACGCTCGCTCACACAGATACTCACAGATACCCATACCCCTACCGAAAGGTATATAAATATATCGCAGTCCGCTCGCATGCGTATCCAATGGATGCGAAACGGAGGGCTAAAAAGAACGAAAGTATCTGAGACTGTGAACCGCTGTAATTGATTGTTTTTAGGGGGCTAAACCAGATCTCAGATCCCAGATCCAGTGATTGATGTAGCCAAAGTTCACTTGTTTACAGTGGCCAGATCAATGACTCGACCACCTAAAAATACCACCCGAAAAAGTATCCCCTTTGACCCCTCTCTCTTGTGTTCCAGTTCCTCGTGAAAAAGTAAACCCAACATCCAGTAAAAAATGTCGGCCAAGACGTCGCCATCGTCCACCTCGCGAGAGGCCAACGTGGGATCCTCAAGTTCCATCCCCACTTCCGTGCAGATCAAAAAAGAACTGCCCAGCGACGAGATAAAGGTGAGTGAGTGGGTCTTGTGAATGAACACAATGTATTATTCATTAATTAATTGCCCTGTCTGCAAATTATTTCGTCGAGTATTCAATAACAAGGATGCAGACAAAGTATGGAGGCAAAAAGTGTGCGTTGTTGTGTATTTAAAAATAAATAACAATTTTCTCGCTCTCTCTTGGCCAAATTGCATATACGCTGAATTTTTAATTATTTGTTTTCGTGTGTTTAGATGGGCGAAAAGGTGAATAACACCCACTCGTACTTTGTGTAGCTATAACTTTGAAGTGGATCTTATATCCAGAGAGGGGATAAATACTATGGAACATACATTTAAATGGAAGCCCAAAAAATTCTTGTTCTCCTAGCCACATATTGTGCTTAAAGTGACTTAAAATGTAAAATATCATAGTGATATTTCCACAAATAACAAAATACCTTTGCTGTGTTTCAAAACATTCCAATTATTTCATCCTCGTCACCCTGAAATATTTATTTCAGGAACTGCATGTTGCACATAATTAGTTTCCATTTTCAAACCAACGAACCCATTTCATTTCCAACTAAGCACTGAAACCAAAAAACGTTTCAGCTTACATCTTTCAGTTGAGTTTGCTGTGTTATTAGGTATTTAGAAATGTTTATGCAACCGCAATGATAATCCAACACCCCCGCAAAAATATTCTGCATTTAATTCCATTCTGTGCAACTTTGTGGCTGTCCGGAATTTGTAAGGGGAGTGCTCCATGGAGTGCTCCATCCAGCGGCAGCTGAGGGGATTCCGATTCCAAATGCGATTGCGATTGCGATTACGGGATGTAAGTGGAGCGTTGGAGTTGGCGGTAATTTTATATTGATAAATTTGTATAATCATTTTAACGAGTGAGCGGGTCCGATTCCCATCCCTCCTCCTCCTCCTTCTCCTCCTCCAAGTTTATCCGCCAAATGAGCAAAATTAATTTAATGCCACAAACGAGGCAAATAATGTCCCAGAGAGCAGGGCAACATTTTTGCAGCACGTGTAACCCGATCGGCAAATTGAAATTATACCCGTTGACTTGCAGTTGGGCGCAATGATACTTATTGTGGAGTATACTTGTAAAGAGGAAAATACAAAATACAAAACAAAAACAAAACCAAAATTATTATTATAATGAATGAGCTTGGGAACTGAGTATCCGCTGGGTTTATTTTAATGGCTGAGGTTGAATTGACTGAGGCGACTGGTTTTCTAGGTAAACGTGGGACTTATTATATGCATTTCTATATGATTATTTATATTTGTCGTGAGATATTTGTAGTTAAATTGCGTGTTTGATACTTGGGTTGGTCTATGACATACTAATGTCTTCGTGGGTTTCCTTTTACCAAGTTTTAAAAATGTAGATATAATATTATAATATTACTAAAGACATTACTATTTAGTTATGTTTTTAAGTTCGTTATAGCATTTTTTTTATAGGACCTACCCAAAAACAGTTCTCAAAAATTGATACAAAATATTTAAAGTAATTATTTTGAAAAGATTTTAAAAATACGTAATGACTGCCATATTTTAAATAACCATTAAAACGGTGTGCGTAATTTTTATAATAATATTGAGCTAAAATTATGCCTTAGTCATTTCTTTTTTCGCTGTTCCTGTTCGCCTCAAAATTTCCTTTCATTCAGGTTCTCAGTTTCGTTGAAACTCCTTTGAGTATGCAACACTTTGCTGACTAAAAATATCAATTAAAAATAATGTAACCCATACCTTCACTTTTCGCTTACCTCACCCAGTTTTTGGTTTCAGTTTCAGTTTTTAGCCCACTCCTTTTCTCCTCCTTTTCGACTCCTTTGCCATAATTACAAGCTGCATTTGCTGCAAAGGACAATTTTTTAAATTTAATGGCCCGAAGGCAAGCCGAAAACACACTGCGTATAGTAATTAAACAACAACAATAAATCGGGTGATGTGATGGCGATGGTGATGGTGATGGTAAGGGGTGCAGAAGCAGGAGAGGAATACGAACGCGCTCTCCATGGGTGCAATTTGATAGGACAGTGGTAAGGCGATATCCTTCAAGGTTTCCGCTTTGCGACCGATGTCAAGCCAAAGCTGAGGCTGGGCCATACATAGTATATCCATATACGTATATCCACATCCACAAGAACAAGAACGAGAAAGGATGTCTCACCATCTCACACACTAGGCATTATCCTGGGAAGTACAGAGAGGTGGGGTAGTGAGTAGGAGTGATAAAGTGTGGAAGGTGGCCGTCGATGACTGAAATCAATAACTCTGTGTGGGCGGAATTCAAGGGAAATATTGTAAACAAAATATATGATGTTATTACCTACATTGAAGGTGTTTTATCTAAACTGAACAAAGAGACTATTTTGGTGGGTTAAAATAAAGACAGAGCTAATTTGGGATTAAAGTAGATGCAGGACTTTTATCTAAAATCAACAACTAAGCTATATATTTTTGTATGTTGACTTAGTTTTTTAAAATGATAGTTAAGTACATGCAATAAAGATTTTCATTATAATTCATGTAAAATTCTAGATTTTTATTTTTTATAAAATATAATTTTTTAGTAAGCTACTCTACACAATTTGTAGACGTTCGTACTTGCAACCTAAAATTATAGGAACATTAGGAAGCAATATTTAAATACTTAACCTTTGTATGTGAACTGTATGTTAATTTTAAATATTTTTGTTTATCCTCTTCAAGTTGTTATTCAGATGGGTTTGAAATTAAATAACTTCATCAAATAAATATATTAAAATTATCTCTAGTTATATGTGCGTTAAATTCAAAGCTTCAGTTGGGCTATTCCATAATTTTCTGGTCAAATGCACATCTTGGCACCTGCCAATGATGAAGTTAAGCAATATTCACATCGCCTTGAGAGCCCAGAAGTTAAGTGATGGCAGACTCCACGAATATTCCACTATATATATCCAAAGCCAGGGTTCCGACTGCAAAGATTGGGTTACCCTCACACAAGCCGGAGTACGAGTATATGTGTTTGGATCGGGGAGACAGTGAGGGGCCTTTCATGATTTCATGACACAATGACAGCGTTGGCCTGCCCAGCAGCCACTCAGAGGACTCCAGGGGGCAGGAGTGGGGTGAAGTGGGCAGGAGGGAGGAGAGTGGCTCAAATGTCGCCGCAGCAGCAGAACTTTAATAACAGCGCCGCAGATTGGGTTACAAACAAAATAGAATATGATAAATTCTACACAAAACACCAGGAACCAGAGCTCAAAGGTGCGCAAAGGAGGGGTCTCGAGGGGCTGTGTGTAGTGCACAGGTAACGTGAAACACCCAGGTGGCATACAACAGCCAACATGCAACATCCCACTCTATACAGCAGCAGCAGCAGCAGCAGCTCAAATTAAAATAGCGTTAAATTAATTCGAGCCACTGCTGATGGCCCAGCATTACGAAAGTGAACCCGAGTGGCCAAGAGGCAATGTGGATGGCTGGGTGGAATGGCTGGGATGAGCAGGTGGATTGGATGGGTTGATTGGGTGGAACGCCCCCTTAAAGTGGCAGCACGGTAATGTGGATGGATGGTTGGGTGGGTGGGTCAGAATGCAGCAGGTGAATTGATATCCTTGATTTTCATGCAGATTTAATAAGTCATTAAAATGATTTATTCAATTGTTATTTAATACTTATTAAATTAAATGATTAAATGATTTATTCCAATATAATTTAATTGAAGTCAGATGGTCAAACTAGTATTATTTTAAATAAGAATAATTGATTGAGAGATTTCAGAAGTCATTCGTATTAAATTGTAAATAAAACATAGAGGCAGAACTATTTTATAAGTAGGGATTTTATTATTATTTTAAACAACAACTTTAAAAAAATGTTTTACAAAATATGTCAGTATATATTTAAAATACAAGGTTTAAAATCCATTAAGTTGGGACAGTTGAATTTTAGTTAATATATGATAGTTGTTTTAAGTTTAAACTTTTTACCTGTAACCCCCATTGAGTTCAGTACTTTTTCAGGGTTTGTAGGTACATTTATATATTTGTCTTCGGTAAGAGCCACCCATATCTGGTGTACATTAAATTGAAATAGAATATTTCGTTGCTGCAGAGAAAGAGCCACAAACAGCAAAGGCCAAGTATGTCATGTAAGAATTCAAAAGAAGGACGCGCGTCATTCAATCCTGAGCTATCGATATTCGATTTCAGCAAACTAAAAACCGAACTGACTTTGCACACACATTCGTATTCGTCTGAGAAAACTAGCGTAATTCTAGAATTTGTTGCCATAGGGTGTTGTTTCCATATATATATTTTCGGGGTGGTGTTCGAGGGGCCTGGGATTGGGTTCGGTCCGGACACCAAGCTCTCGGTTCTGCTGCAGCTCGGTTTTAGCTCGCCTTAGTCTCAGTTCTCAGTTCAGTTTACTGGGTTCAGGGTGAGTTATTATAAGCGTATTGGGTTGCCAGTCAGTCTCTAGTCCCTCCAGTTTCAGTTTCAGTTCCAGTTCCAGTCCTCCACCCCCTGGTCTCTGGTCTCAGTTTTAGCATTGCCAGCATTGTCGTCGTCGTGTACTTTACATTATTCTATTAGGTTTCCTCGCCGGTAACCCTAGACGTGTATTAATGCTATCCACTCGCATAACACGCGGCCCCACTGCCCCCCACTAGATTGGGATAAGCTCTTCGGGATATCGGAGGATGGGTATGGCTATGGGTATGGGTATGGTGTGGGTTCGGAAGTAGGTCAGGAAAATGAAATTATTCATTTTCATTTTTAAACTATTCGATAGAATAGTTTATAATAGTTGATATTCATTCTCTATAGACTGCATTTATTTAATTTATTATTAAAAGACAGAGGACCTTAAATTATTATTCCTTTAAGAGGTAGCCAACCTCCGCCATCAGTTTTCATTGCTGACTTTCTGTGAAATCAATGCAACAACCTTTTGGAAATCCTCAACTTTCTCATCTCAATCCTTCGAACTTTCCCTAAAACCCACTATTATTTTTCCCAGTGCATCCAATGCCAGACAAAGAACGAACTTGGTTCGCCGCTTGAAGTTCCCGCTTCTCACCCGTCAAGTCGGTTCATTACGATTCATAATAAAAGCGAAAATACGATATGTTTTTGTAAGTTGAGATTTTGCACAAATGAAACAAAAAACAAAAACAACACACACAACAAACTTGAACAGTCAGAAACAGAACGAGTATTGCAAATGTATCCACTGGATTCTTGGGCAATAATTACGAAAAAAAAAGCGAAATGAAAAGCCGGCCATGAAGATCTGATTGCTCAACGGGGCGGGGGGCAGGGGAAAGGGGGAAAAATAAAGGAAACTCGAATTGGAAATGTAAAAGTATCCGCGTGTGTTTGTATCTTTCTTAATACACACGCTTACACATAAATACCAGAGAGAATCAGATCCCAACTCCATCAACAACAACAGACGGCATACAATTTCAGTTTTTAATTAATTGATTTTTATTCGCATTTCGGTGTTGAATTTCAGGCATGGGCGCGAGTTTGAATGTCGCTGCGGAGACTGCACTGAGAGAAAAGTGCTCTAAAATATTTAAACTAACTTTCGTGATCATTAACAAGTGTGGTGAATTATTTCAGTAAAATGGAACTGCAAGTGTCAAAGACACTTTTTTTATAGTACCTTATTTTATGGTACTAGATGGTGTAAATAATAAGGTAGTTTTATAAAGTAAGAATTGTTTTAAACCAGTGTACAAATATTTGTGCAGAAATAATAAATATTTCTTGCTAATTTTTGTAACTGATTTGTAAATACAATTTTTAAAAATAAAAGTAAAGTGTGAAGGTCAAAATAAAACGATTTCTTTATAATATTGGGTATAATATGTTGACTTAGTGTACCTTAAGGAATTTTTTTAATTGTAAAAAATAGATATATAAAACTGTTAAAGGTTTCAATTCTTTTTTAAGTGTATACCCCCCATTTTGACCCCCCTATTTTGGCATAACCCCCTGGAACCCGTTGAGCCACTGTCAGGCTGGCAGGCAGCAGAAAACTGAAAAGCTGAACGAACGCACAAATCAGAAATTAAAAACCGAACATAAATTAACAGACAAATGATACTAAAACCGAGCTGCCGAAACGAAAGAGACGGGGAATGGGATAATGAGAGAGACGGCACGAGAGGGAGAGGGCAAGAGGGAGGCGTATTTCTCCGGTTACGTGAAGATGCTGAACTTGAGCCAAGCGTGCGTCTCCTTACCTTACCCCTTATCCCCCTTACAACCCCCCATTTTTAATACCCACCCCACCTGGACGAGGTCGCACCTGAGGCGTGTAATTGATATGCCCAGGCAGCCGGCAACCCAGAGATTTTATCGTGCGAATTGTTAATACTCTTTTCGCAGCGACTGACAACGCACGGAAAACCTGAATGCGATTATTGTCACCGATATGCGACTGCAGAGACTGCAAAGCAAGAAGTAAAATGCAAATAAAATAAGCAAGCGAGCGTGTGAGCGTTGCTTTTGGTAGAAAGAGAGGGGCTATCACAGTGCGAAAGAGACGGCGACTTATTAGACGACTTGCATTTGTCAGCAAGTTGGCAGGAGCGCTTAATTTGCTTGGAGTATCGGGTGACCACGGGGATATCCAGTTTGTCTGCGAGTTCACTATGCAGAGTGATAGATGCAATGAAGGTGATGATTCATCTGGTGCTCCGCATTGGCCAATTGTTGGGCCATTTCCCCTGAATATCTCGGCATTGGACACCTAACCATGTGGCCACATGGCGTATGAGTAATTTCAGCATTCCGCAGAAACAGCTACGTGAAAATATGAGGTGAAGGTTTAAAGTAATAAAAGAGGGTTAAAATACTTAATTAAAAATAATGATTTGTTCTGTTTATTAGGGAATAAAACTTAAAGAATAAGAGGAATAATTTTAGTGGTTATTAGAGCATATAGAAATCTTTTTTTAATTGTTGGAAATTTTATTTTTATATTTTGACTGTTTTATATAAATATTTTACATACAATTCCGATAATCACCAAGCCCCCCTTTGACACCCCGCCTCTGCCTAAAACTTTTGAGCAGCAAAAACCACGTTGAGTTCGAGAATTTCAATGTAACCCGATCCCGAGTTTGTGCAGCTCTCATAGCCTTGTGTGAAATTTTTGTGTGCAACACACAGGGAGACACACATATGTATCTCCTTTGGGAATGGAATGGAAACAAGCAAAACTTCAAAAAGCCGCAAATGTTTTCTGCATCTTGGACTTCAGACTCTGGCTGATTTTTCGGAGCTTAAATTTAAAGCAAAAGGGACAGAGTTTGGCCGGAGGTAATGGATATCAATGTCGGTGCAGGGAGGACATAAACAAAGGACGCAGGGGAAGGGGACAGGGGAAAGGTACCAAAGGAAATATGCAAATGCCACCCACTTGCAGACACCCAAAAAAGCCAACTAGTCCGGCCCTCTGGCCGTAATGAAGCTCCCTGTTACTCTGTTACCTGTGCTCCACCTGTGCTCCTCCTGTGTGTGTGTGTGTAGTGATATGTCTGTGGATACCCAGAAACTCAGGTGTGTGAGGTGTTTGATGCGTGGTTTTCCCCCAGAGTTATCGATTACACTGCAACTTGGCCGGCCTTCCCTTCCTTTCCCTTACCCTTGGGGGTGTAGCTTTGATATCCTTTGGTTATGGTTTGATTATCCCGAGGACTCGCCTAATTGGGCAATGGGATCAGAGGTCAACGGGCAGAGCCAATCGATAATTAGTGAAAGTAGCGCTCAGGTGGGAGATACCTATGCAGATGCCCCTTAAGTGTGCGTTTTCCTTGGTAACCAGTAGTTAGCCACAATTTTACACCTCAATGAAGTCACCTGCCTGTGAATCGGGGAATTCAACAATGTTGCAGCTGCCAGTTGAATTTTATGCACTCAGAAAAATACCTTAAAATACCTTTAATATATTCACTTGCAAATTATTAAAGCAAGCCTCTCTATACTGTGTTTAATAACGATTTATATTTATAATATACAAGATAATTTCACCCTCACAAGAATTTGGTTTTTGTTCTTTTTAATTATTGAAAAGAATTAGAATGAACAATTTAAATATTTTTTTGAAGTGTAAAACTACCGATTCGATCTCCGTGAATATCGAATGACCCGAGGGCCATGGAAATGGGAACCGTGGGGGAACTGTGTCAGCGATTCCCAGACTGCCAGCACTCATCTTTCTGTTTCTGATGATGTCTCACCCCTTCCCTTCCAGGAATTCGCGCACAACACGATGAACGAGCTGCTGGGATGGTATGGATTCGAGGGAGTGGATGTGGATCGCCTGGACCTGACCGCCAAGACATCGCGCCTGCTGCAAAGTGCCGCAGCTGCAGCGGTGGCCAACCAACAGCATCATCATCACCAGCAGCAACACCAGCCGTATCAGCAGGAGCAGTCACATGTTCTGGAGAGGAAGAGGGGCAGTCTGTTGAGGAGCAGTCGCAGTGCCCTTGCTGCAGCCTTTCACAATAACAACAACAATGGCAGCAGCAACAAGAACAATGGAGCAGGTGGAGGAGCAGGAACTGCATCTGGGGGTGGAAGTGGTCGCAAAGGAGGCCTGTTGAACTGCAGCAGCACCACCACCACACCCTCGGATCACGATACGCGCAGCTCCCGGGAGGAGGACTCCAAGAGTCCGCACTCCATTGGGAAACCAGCGGGAGTGCCGCTTACGGAGGAGAAAATAGGTGCGTATGGGATTTACTGGTAACTTTCTGCATAGAGCTACACTGCGAAAAAACACAAATTGTTTGTAGTACAAAATGTTACATGAACCATAGGTTTTGTGATCATAACTTAACGAATTCATAACCGATTTTGATTCGGATTGCTTTTCTCAGTTTGTTTTTAATAGGTTAGCAGTTCTGCATTTAATTTTAACAAAAGCAAAAAAAAATTATTTTTTTTAATTTTCCATTTTTTTTATGATGGTACCCCTTACAAAATTGTAAAAAAATGAAAATTAAATTTTTTTTTTTTAATACAAAAGTTGTGCTGCCAATTTGTTGGGCTGATACATGTGAGTCTAAAAAGGTGTTCCAGACGGAAATTGGCCGTTTTTTGATTGAGTTATAAGCTCAAAGGACACAGGAAAGTCATATTTTTCTTCGTTTTTCCATAGTTTAGGTTTAGAAATTTTTACAATCACTTTACCAATAAAATAGATGAACAATTTCGATCTTATAAGTATTATTAGATTAAGTAAAGGCGTTCAATATCAATAAGGTTTACATTAAAAGTTTTAGAGCTTTGCTCGTAGGGTACCAACTGGTAATTTGAGCCGATTGCAACTGAAAATGGACAGCAAAAGTCAAAATCAAAAATTTGCATCCGACCCAAAAGTCCTACTTTACCTTTGCCCACAAGCCCACTCATCATCCGCTTCTTTTGAGTGCTTTTTGTTTTTTTGGGAGGGAAACCGATAGCTTCGACTTTTCTGCTCTGCCCCGTTCTCCCAAAAATCCCAGCAATCCCTGCGTGCATTTGTAGCCACCAGACAGGCCCAAAAACTGTGCTAACTTTTCACCAACTCCTGCCGGAGTTTGCTGCATTATCGAATAACAGATTCATTAAGATCCAAATATGGTTTACAACATTTTGGCTAGCGAAGTGGGGCGGGTGGGGGAGATGGAGGAGAAGCTAGGGCCATATTAGCAACAGGATATCCAGGACTCAATTTGTACGGCAGCCTCTGTGCAAATCATATTTTCAGTTCGGCGGGAATCAATTTCTATTCTGTTATGTAGAGGGAACTTTTATGCTTTCATAATTATGATTTTGTTATTTTTGAGAATGTTTTGTTAAACATTCAATTATTTTGTAGGGGCTTGTGAGTTTTAAATTTTATTTAATGAAGTTTATTTTCTAGACAATGTTTATGTGTAGGCTGAGTTTATCTCTAGAAATTCTTATCTTACTTAAAATCATTTAAAAATGTGTTTAAAAATATACCTACTTCAGTATTAATTACACAAATTATAAAGATTTTAAATGTCTAGAGAATTTTTATAAATAATCTTGGGTAACCCTTTTTTTAAATGAATATTCCACTTACTTACTCATCTTATTTTATAATTGTTTGGTTCCTCCACAGACTTCAGCAACTGCTGCTGGTGCCATCGACCCATCGCGGAGAATGCGCCGGACTACCTGACCAGCTGCGATGGACCCCGCTATTGCTCGGAGTCCTGTTTCGCGCAGAGCCGGAGGGCGTCCTTCAAGAAGGCCAAGACCTGCGACTGGTGCAAGCACGTCCGCCATGCGGTCAGCTACGTGGACTTCCAGGACGGGGCCTCCCAGCTGCAGTTCTGCTCGGAGAAGTGCCTCAACCAGTACAAGATGCAGATCTTCTGCCACGAGACGCAGGCCCACCTGGACATGCATCCGCATTTGCGGGATCAGGCCTTGGATGCGGGCAGCGAGGCTGGGCTGATTACGCCAGATCTGTGGCTGCGCAACTGCCGGAGTCGCTCCGCTTCGCCCGCTTCGACGCTCTCGGTGTCACCGGGTCCTCCAGCTGCTGCTCAGGCCCCTCCCAGTCGTTGTCCTGACTCACCGCCGCCTAGTCATCCCAGCAAACCCCTGATCTCAGTGGCCCCCGTCTCGAAGTTGCTGGCCCAAAAGAGTCCCAATCCGGCTGGGGTTCCTCCTCCACCGCCGCCGCCTCTCCAGCGGCACTTGGGTGCCAAAATGGGTCGCAGGAAGCGCCAGCATCGTGGTCTCTCCTCCTCCTCGGGCTCGGAGACAGTGGCTAGTCTGCTGCAGAAACAGCAGCAACAGCAGCAGCAGCAACAGCAACAGGCACAGCAGCAACACCAGCCACCTCCAACTCTGACGGCTGACTTTGGAGGATCAAGTGTCCCACTGCCTCCTCTTTCGCCCATGCCAAATATGCAGGAATCCCCACAACAGCAGCAGCAGGCTCCTCCTCAGGTGGCTCCTCCGCAAGCTCTCCCAAGAGGACCTACGGCCATCCCAGCCAGCTACTTCGCCACTCCCCCGAATGGTGTGCAAATGGGTCATCCATTCGTAGGACGTCCACCACCGCCGCCGCATCACTTTATGCATCCTCCTCATGGAATGATGCCCAGGGGCTTTGGTCCGCCCTTTGGGCCTCCACTTCCTCCACAAATGCCGGAGCTGGGAGCCCTGCTGGGTGCTGTTCCTCCGGTGACCGTGATGGTGCCATATCCCATCATCATACCCCTGCCCATACCCATACCGATTCCTCTGCCAGTCATGGACTTCTACAAGGCCTACTCAACACCCGAGCAGAGGAAGCGCTTCGATGAGGAGCGGGCTGCCTCCAGGAGGTCAGAAACCCAGGGAGAGCAGGAGCAACCGCAACCGCTGGACTGCAGCAAGACCAGGAGTGAACTGGAGGATGAGAAACCAGAAGTGGAGCCACCGAAGGAGCACCAAGAGGAGTTGGACAACGAACAGGAAGAGGACGAGAAGGAATCCATACCAAAGACAAATCCAGAAAGGGACACCGCACCAGCCTCGCCATCAATCTCGCAGGAGTCGTCGTCCTCGCCGCAAGAGACGACGCACTGCATCGTGAGGGATTCAACGCAGTCAGAGCCAGAAGCCGACAGCCAGAAACTGCCCAAGCTGAAGATCACGCGGCTGCAGACCAAGAGGACACTCATCCAAACCAAAGAGGCGGCAGCCGAGTGCAGCAGACCGCTGCGCAAGCGCAAGAGGATCATCGACTGCGACTTCCAGAAGATGGCCATCAAGGAGCTGGAGGCAGGAACAGAAAGCAACGGCAGCAACACCAACAGCAGCAGCAACATCAAGGAGGCAGACGCAGATGCAGAGTGCAATATGGGCAGCAACAATGGCAATGCTAAAGCTAAAAAGTAAACCTAGTTGTAGACCTTAGGATTTACCCTTAAAAAGTAGTAGAATGTATTTATCTATGTATGTGTGAGTGTGTCAGTGTGTATGTGTAAGCGGAAGCGGAAATGAAGAGCAGAGAACGAGAAAGAAGAAGGCACAAAGTGCATGCGGTAATCATTGAATCTTAATAAACTAAAATATAACTTATTAGATGGAAAAGTCTCTAATTTTTGGGTGAAAATAACACAAAACATACATATCATCGATGTAATTTATGTTTATGGAAAAGGATACAACTTATTCTATAGCCTAAAGGTTGAAATATGAACATAAGGTGGCCAGTAATATTTTGTAAAAACTTTAATAAGATACATTTCATCAAAAAATCCTTTTTTCTTCAAGGAGCACTTAGCATGGCCTAAGATATGTTGCCAAAACCTTCAATTGGCTCCAAAAATAACCAAATTCATTTACAAAAGGCCAATATCCACAAAAGTTCTACTAAAAGTAAAGCTATTTCAAAAGGATTTCTAAACCGTTGCAGTCGAGGGAATCTGTAACACTTAAGACTATGTAGTAAATCAGTTGTAGAGGTCCCACAGCGATATTTGGCTGTCCATGCCAGCAGCTGCCATTATGGGAGCCCGCCACATGGCCACGGGTTGACTGGAGTAGGCCAGGTCCATCACTCCGCCCTGCTTGTGTTGTGTAAGCACTGCTAAAGGTCGCAGGCTCTTCCACGAGAAGATCCGGATGCGGCCATCCCATCCTCCAGTAGCAAACACCTTCTGATCGGCGCGAATGCGGACGCAGTTTACCCCAGGATTCTTGATGCACAGCTCTGAGCCACGCTGTAGCGTCATGGAGGGTCGTTGGTAGCTAAAACTTATCAGTTTGTCGGCTGTAAAAGAAGATATTAGATGTAAGGTCACAGGGAAATAATCTTTAAACTCAAACTGTGACTCACAGGGTCCACCCACAATGCCCCGATTGGTGACAGGGTCATAGTCGACGGCCATAGCGTCCTGGGACAGCTCAAGGACATCCACAATCACACCCGAGCTAATGTCCCAGGTGAGAAAGTGTCCGGATTCGTAGCCAGCCAGTAGGAACAGCTGGGAGGCGCACTCGAAGGGCTTAAAGCAGGTAACGCTGCCCAATTTCGGCAGCTGGGAATCTTCAGGAACGAGCATCTGAGTGGGTGCTGCCGCATCCGTCACGTGGAGCACCCCGATGTTGGACTCCTCGCAGGGATAAAACAGCAGCTGCTCGTTCGTGTTGCTGGTTCCCGTGTGTAAGGCTGATCGACAGTAGCCCAGGTGGTTGCCTTGAATGCTACGCTCCTTCACGTAGCTGCTGTTGCCAATGGAGAACATGGTGATGGTGCCGCCTTTTTCTTGGGTTACCAGGCGATCGGGGGTGTGGTGCAGGCTGGTGATGGGATCGGGACCCACCTCGAAGTGCAAAGCGGAGCGGTTTGTCTGAGGATTAAATGTGAATGGTTATTTTCTTATCGAAAAAAAGATGATAATAGAAATGTGTGATTTATATGCTGACAAAGCAATATAGCCCTTGAGATAATCTTTCTGATCTAAACAAAGTGATTCCCTTCCAAGTTAGATAAGATAAGACGTCTATATAGTTTATATTCTTAACAATTGATTAAAACAGAACAAGTTGTTTGTTTCTAAATATAAAAAGAACACCTGGCAGTGTTACAAGGCTATAAATATTACAAGATAGTTGGAACAAGATTGGTACATAGTTTTTCTGGGAACGATTAACTTAACAAGTCAATAGAAAACATTTAGGATATTTTACAAAATGCAATGCTGTTAATTCAGATAATTAATGTTTTTACCTGCAAATCCCAAAGGAAAACACTGCCTTTAATGGTTCCCGCCAACAAGCGCTCGTTTTCCTGGAAGCACAGGGAATTCACAGCGCCCATGTCCGGAGATCGCAGACTGAAGACAGGATCTGGTGGTAGCACAGCCATAGTTAATGGTTTTTAATTGGTTAGTCAATAACTAAAAGTTTATTATTGTTTTGGTCTCGTGGTGAGTGACCGTAGCCGGATTTAAAAAAAACGTTTCTTTACATCTGTCGCGATATATTTTGACTACCGATGACGATAACATACCTAGTGCTATAGTTCCCCGCCAGAGGGCGCTGCCTTTGGCGCGCATCTTACGAAATTCAAACCAGTTTTCACCAGCAGCAGCTGGGTGACCCAAAGCGAGACCCATAACGAATTTTACTCTTTATTTTACTGGAAGCCAGAGAAAACGGGCTTAACATTTTACAGCGAAATATCAGTAAGTCACTAAAAGCGCGCGCTGCTATTAAAAAACATAACGTCCACTGAACCGCATGGCTTACCGGGCTTTAATGGACTTTGTCAGCGGTCTCTCACATTTTCACATGTGGCCCAAACGCTAAGGCCCGAATCGTAAACGTAAAAGACTTGTCAGCCGCCCGAGCAGCAACTTGGCCAGAGATTGCGAACTGCGAAGAAAACGGCCCAAAAATATATGTCCATTCGTCCGCAACAAAGATCGCAAAATAAACATGCCATAAGCTCGTTAATCAATGCTAAGTTGACAGTTTTAAGTGGTTTTAGCGAGGCAACACCAGCAAACACCGGCAAACGGCAAATAAGTCCGAGACTCCTGTTGTGCCGCAGGCTCACCATGATTTACGCTCCCAAAAAAATGCGCTATATTTTAATTGAGTGCAAGAATTTATTTGGAATTTTGTTATTTTCGGTTTTTGCCAAAACTGGATTTTTTGTTGAGGGAAAAAAATTATTAAAAAAAATAATAATAATCACAATTCCAAGATTATTTAAACAAAAATGTTCTGAGCTTAAACTATTTTTTTTTTATTTATTTATTTTAAATAAATATGTTTTTGTAAAAAGAATGTATATTGTCTTTGCAGTAAATTTAGACAACAAAAATGCAAATTTATTGTATTGTATAATTCAATTATTTTCTCTTACATATTTTCATTTTACAGACGTTTACTTGTGTATTTGAATTTCCACAATTGCCCAGACACACCAGACGCAATTGTGTAATTCGATTTGGATGCAACAAGTTAACAACACGTGTTCCCCACCTGCTTTTTAGCCCCAAGTACTGGCCCCCATTTCAGCCTTTTAGTAAACACTTCAAAATGCGGCTACAAGTTCATTTAACGGCAGAGCCAATCATAAAAAGGGTTCAAGCCTAAAAGACCATTCCAGCTCATTTGGTTTCGTCTCAGTTAATTCTTTTTGTCTCCCAAAGGATGATGAGGAGGAGTATTTGGGGATGGGGGGCAGAGGGGCGGAGGTAGAGGTAGCTGAACGACAAGTCCATAAATCTTTTCGCCACAGAACCAGGCACGAATCGGCGGATCGGAGGATGAGGACTGGGGACTGGGGACTGGGGATTGAGGCGTTTAAACTATTTATGCATGTTGGGTAATCCATTTGAAATGGGTCAACGACTACGGGAACGGGAACAACGAGCGCACACATAAAACTCCTTAAACGTTTCCAATAACCCAACCCAGTTCGAAGTTGAGAAACATATTGGCTTGTTACCTTAATGAAGTCATAAATTTTCGCTATCGCATTCGGGGCATCTCGAAGAGAAGAGGAGACCCCATTGGAGTCCCCGAGCTACAGGTTTCTAAGGAATTCCATTTTGGGATAGAATACTCGTTGTATACCAAGTGTTTTGGCACACATACCCAGCCATATGGCCATATAGTCCGATAGTTAATCAGGCTTATGCTGATATATGCTGACAGAGTCGGTCTCTGAAAGGATTCATCCTTATCTTGGAGGCGAATGGAGACTGGAGGATGGGTATCCCGCTGGGCGAGGAGTATTCCGCGTATTTGCGAGGCGGGCTCTGAAAATGAAGTTATCACGCGACAAACAATGTCGAACTCCTGCCCCTGCCACCAATAACTTTATATGGTTGTCATTATTAGTCGGAAATTAAATGGGTCTGGCCACAGAGGACGACACTTGGATGACTACCCGACTTATTTATGTGCTACCTTAATGGAGCTTCATCTACTCGAAATTACTACCCCCTTCTTGCTAGTCCACTTGGGATCCTGCTCCTTCTCGTGTTGAGTTTTTATTCCACATTATTTCGCAGTGTCCATGAATCACTCGATGGGAAAGAAGGTAGCACACACTGGGGTCTAGGTGCTGGTATTTTGATTTGAGGATCAGAAAGGAGAGATATTTTTGGGTAGGAGGAATTCCAGAGTCAGAAGGAAGTGGACTTGACGATGGTTCTTACCTTGAAGATGGTTCCCTGCCTTCTCTTAACTATCATAATATATTCTAATAAATCGATTCTTTATGACCCTAACAAATAGTTATCGTCACAATTTATAGCAACTCTCATTTTGTTTTGTCTGTTCCAAATTAAACGATAGAAAGTGATGGCCATACGACTGATGCAATCAATGAAAAAACCAGCAGATTCCCCAAAATAAGTTGGAAACTCCAACACAGAGCGCAATCAATTAAAATATCGACGTCTATCAGCATTATTATAAATCAAACGATAACATAAAATTGACACTAAAGGCGTTTCGACCATTTTTCATGCCGACCAAAAAAAAGAGAAAAACCAAAACGACGACGACGACGACGAGATTAAAGCCGCGGATATGGCATCAAAATCCGATCCGAGCTGGTGGCCAAACTTAGATGGAGTCACATTTTGGGGCACTTGAGCTTGCGTCTGAGTCTGAACTTTGGTTCGCATTTATGCAAATTATACGGGAAAAACTGGTCCACGAAAAGGCGAAGTGCTCTCTGTAATTGATCAAGTTCCGTTGAGCAGAAAGACCGGATCGATTGGCCAGAAAATAAAGTGAGAAGTTGGCAGACCCGCAGGTTGCTCGATCCGATTGGATCGGATAATGTGATGGCCACCTGATCTCCATCGCCGTCTCCATCTCCGTCTCCGTCTGATTTATGGAGTTCGACGAGGGCTTGGCTAATGAAATGGCACTTTAGATAACATATTTTGTGCCCGTTTTGTCATTGCACCCACCACACGAGCACATCATCCATATAGGGCCTCTCGAATGAAGAGTTATGACACCTGGCGAAGGTGCACCCACATGTCCACATTCCACTTGATTGGACCCATGGCCTCATGGACTCCACTCCACTCTCCACTCTCGGTCCTCTCAGTTCTCGTGGCAATCAGACGCACTCAGCAAAAGTGCCAATCAAGCGCAGGACATGTCGACAAAGGATGCGTTCGCCTGCCCATAATCCTGGGTGTGAATATCCAACATGGGATGTTGGGTGGGGGGCACTGAACAGTGGACACTGGACACTGGACACCCTGGACATTGGAGGGCCTGAAATCGAAACCTTGTCGCTGGGGTGTCAATAACATTGTCCGAGTGACTGCCTCCGGGCATGATTGTTGTCCTCGTCGTCGTTGTCGTCGTCGTTCTGCTCGTCCTCGTTGTTGCCTCCATCTCTCCATTCCATTGATGATGTGAATGCGTTTTCAGCTCCATTGAACTGGCAGAAGCGGCACAGTGGAGTATGTTTTTACTGGGATTTAAGTGTTTCTTTTAAATATTATTTTAAATAAATACATTTAAGAGGTTCATTTAAATTTATAAGTGAATTATTAGTACCAACCTTAATTACAAAGTAACTATTTGGACTACTTTAAAACTTCTATTAATATTGTGGACTTTTAGTCTTACAAGAGTTTAAAAACTTATCATTTATAATATATTCTTTTATGAACTATTTTTTAACTTAAATTCTTTGTAAGTCAACCGAAAACAAGTTCTCAACGTCTAGAAAATGTAAATAAATTTCTTACACGGTTTAAACCTTCTGTGACTTTTTAAATTTGCTCCACCGTTGCCCAGAAATTCCAATTTAATTGCATGAATCAAAGTTGTAAATCATTATGCTAAGTGCCCTTTAATGTCTCAAAATGCAGCTCATTTGCAAGTGCAGGTTCCAGGTTCCATGGACTCCATGCATCTCCAATACGTAGAGCTCACCCCGAGGGCATATAATCATGTTTCAACGGACAAACTCAGGATGGATAACAGGAGCGGCCTAAATTGCTACTGGCCAAGTTGGCCAAGCTGTTGGCTGACATAACCAGAGGGGTTTGAGATGGGTTGGGCTCTGGGTTTGCTCATGAAGAACTACTTTCAATTATCAATTACGAAGTTAATATCTTCTTCAGAGTGGACAAAGAGGTGTCACTGGCTAGAGGTAATGGTTCAATCAGCACTCTCTTTGACCAGAGTACGAATGCAATTGCGGCTTTCATTGCCATTACCATTCCATTTAATTAAAATGCCGCCCAGCCGATTGAAATCAATTTATCTGTGGCCTGAAACCAAATTGCGGTGCCAAAAGCCCCTCATCATCACCAACTCATCTCCATCCTCATCTCATTGTGCATACGAGCATCGCAGCGGTAATTACGGGGCTCCTGCCATCCGATAAACACCTTAAATATGAGCCTGTTAATTACTGTAATTTGCCAGGTAGACGGGTATGTACAGGTATACCAACCAAGGTAGCCAACCCCCTTGGATCGAAATGAGCCACAAAATGCGACAACAATCGCAACATTTGCGTGTGCCCAGGAGGATTAGGTGACCCAGTTTCCGGATTTCGGATTCCGAAGCAAATGCGACAGCTGTTCCCGGGGCATGCAACATCAATTATTCAGGGCCATCAAACTGTGGCCACCGAAAGTGCAAACAACTAAAACCGAAAGACACACAAAAAATATTTGTACATATTGACAGCAGTCAGTCGGAAACTTTAAGTTCAAGAAAATTAAACCAAGCTAAAGTTACACTCTGTTTTTGGTTAAGGGTTTGAAATAAGGATGATTTTATAGATTTTAAAAATGTTAAAGAATTTAGTGCTATGTGCTGTCTTCAATGCAAATTAAAAAAATACGAAATAGCTGATAAAAATTAAACCAAAACCAAATGTAAACTTATTTGTGAATAGTTTAAAGAGAAAGGATTTTAGAGATGATCTTGTTAAACAGTTTTTTTTTTGTTCGGCACAAAATAAAGAAATTAGCTAAATATGTTTTAAATATTCTTTCAAATTAAGATCTTATCCTGTATCTTAAATATACCTTGTTAACTTTTTGTATTATGTAAACTTTTAAAAGCTTTTAGTTATAGGAAGTGCACAACTTATTTATATTCTTAACGTTCTTTAAAGTTATCTAACAATATTGAGTGATCTTTGCTTCTGGATACCACATCCTACAACTCTCTATCCTTTTTCTGGGTATGCAGAGTGCCTCGGTATTTCATAATTCCACCAAAGAATCAATCATCTGGCGTTAGCAACTTCTGAAACTATTTGTAAGTGTCCAAGAGACGACCGTGACTTTATCAGTGGGCTGTCATTTGGGATTTGAGATTTGCCACCGCCTAAGGGCATGTGAGCTTCAGCCCCGATGATAATTTATTTTGCCAGCTGTGTGTGGGCGACCCTGCCGCAAGCTGCATGCTGCATGCTGCATGTTGCTGCTGTGCCCATGGTGTTGCATGTGCTGAGACTTTGAAGTGCGTATAATTCATTGGGTGCTGTGCTGTGTGCTTGAGTGACCCAGCTGACTGACTGACTGACTGACAAACACAAAGTGGCTGTCTTTGGGTCTTTGGAGCTCGAACTCGGAGACCCCTCAGCAAATTCAAGCTGCAAATTCTGTCAGTTAGTCAGCCACTCAGAATTGGGCTGCAATTTTCCTTGACACTTTGATAAATGGCGTTAAAATATTTCGCAGGCCAGTCAGTCTGAGTTTCAATCCTTTAAAAGTGAAACTTGACCCATTAGATGGACATTTGCCTCCTAATGATCCTTGTGAGGCATCCAGGTCATTCGGTGGCTCATTAAATGCCCCTGTTTGCAAATCAAACTGGTTGAGAAAACCGGGAATGGAGACCAAAAATCCAACCAAAAACCCAACCCGACCAGCCAACTATTTACGAGATAAAAGCACTTACGATTTCATTAGCCAACTGTGCAGCAAAAATAAATCACTGGCAAAAGATATATCGGTAAATTAATATTTGCCTGCCATCAGGTGACAGACGGTAGTAAAAAACGAAACTGGTCTTCTACCTCTTGAGTTTCACCACGTTAGCCTCTAAAAGCCAAAAAGGAGTTGCCGCGAAATTTAGTTACTATACTCAAAATTCAATACAGGAATACTCACATTTATTTGGCGGAGTATGATTGCTTGATTGATTGAGGAATGAATCGATTAAAAAATCAGGATTTAGGCATGTTTTTGGAGTTGCAAGTTACATGTGTCGATTTTTATTTTAAACATATAAAAAAGAGATAACAGAAACTGAGAAAAGTTTTTTTTGTTTGTTACTAATACAATAAATTAAAACGATTAAATTGTAATTAAAATCACGATTTTTTTGACTACATATACAGTTTCAAATTCAAATGATTGAATAATAGTTCAAGTTTAAAACCCTCAAGGGGCTTATATGTTTTTACTATTTATTAATGAGTGACCTAAAATACACAAAACTTTCGTGCACAATTATTTGTATATATTTAAAATATTAAATACTTTAAAAATTAATGAAAGAACTAAATGTTTTAAATTAATTATAGCTTTTATCAGACTAATCGTCTTGTCTAATGCATTTCCCCCCCCCGCAAAATTAAAGCCTTGAGTGATTTTCCAATTAACTCGTCGCCAGCTGAGCACTGATCGCTTGAATAAACGCCTTCTTGGATGGCCAAGAGCAGCTGCTGCCAACTGCTGCATTGATTTGTCAAATTGACAGCAATAAATCCATCATAACCAGTTACAAGTGACAGTTAATCATAAGCACCGCTGACAGGTGGGTCCCAGCCCCACTCTTCGCTCTTCACTCTTTGCTATTTTTTTTTTCAGGTAATTTATACAGCCTGCCAATCAGTCGATTGTCTTGATATATGCGCCCATTGACCAAGTCGGGCTTTTGGGCTCGGCCCAGTGCAAAATGTTGCACCAAATTAATCCAGCCACCCACTCCCCTGGCTTAGGTGGTGTTAGTTGTATTTAAAGCTAAGTGAAACCACCCGTTGGCGACGTGGGACGCCTCTAATACCCAAGATACCCAGGCTGCCCAGGCCTTAAGCCTAACCTTGTTCACAACTGACACTTTGCTAAATGCCTACCCCCAGGCACTCGAATGTTATATCGAATGGAACTGAACTGAAAGATACCGACCCGATATGCTAAGTAGGGGTATCGCTTCGCCGCCACAATTTATTCAAAAGCATTAATTTTTATTTATAGCCTAAGTTTTCGCCGCTGCAAATCTCCGAGACTCCGAGCCATGGGAAAATGAGCTGTAGTTCGGTTATAATGACAGGTATTTATCAATTGGCATTTTCCAGGTGAGCACCGGTGGTCTGGTGATTGTCCAGAGTAGGTGCTCCAAAAATATGTTTCCCTATGTATCCAATTGCCATTCAACAATTGAAAAACATTTATAAGTCACAGGAGAAATATAATTTTGTAAGTGTTTTTTTTTTTAATGTTTGTTTTTATAAAGTGAACACAATTTATCGAATTGACAACCGATTTCCAATCGGATTGTTTTTCCGAGTTCTCAATCTGCTCAGTAAGCTACAAATTGTCAGATTTAAAAGTTGTAAGCGTAGCATTTAAATAAAATATATTTTAAAAATTGCTTAGTGCTTGTTATAAAAAGTTGAACATTAAAATCGGTAGGCCAGACCCCAAGTCAAGTTTTTGAGCTTCGTTTAATGCTTTTGGCCGCATAATCCAGGCCTTTCGTTTGCAGTTAATTAGGCACACGCCAAACCAAAGCAAAATGAATCTTGAAATCAAAATCCTCATGTTGCCATTGACAAGTACAAATAAATGGAAGTCGTTAAGACCGATGAACCGGTTATCAGTGGGTTAAACTAAGCGTTAAGCGTTGGACAAATTTAGTTGCTGATTCGGGGTATTTACTTCGATCTCGAACTCCAAAGTAACTCGTACTCCGTGCGTAATTAGTAATTTATCATAAAAATCCGTTGGCGCCACTCGCTATTTTTAAGTCTATTAGGTTTATTTTTCATTTTCAATAGTCGGTTTTATTAATATTACCCACAATATTGAACGACGGCCGCAGCAGGTGAAGATGTTTACCCAGTTACTCGGATTTGGATTGCGCAAAGTGGGTCCGAAAGACAGAAATCAATAAAGTATTTAAGGTGAGCTTGTGCAAGTGGCAGGCTGGCGATGTCATTCGGTTGGACAGCACTGCATAATGATGATAATGTTATTCAATTGCGCAGATCGGAGAGCTATAGCTGTGGCCTAGTATGTGGGTGAGATCCCGCCGCGAAATCACTTGATTATTACTTTGGGAAACGCATAAATAGCGTTACATGTGTAAATGTCGGTTATGCAGATAGGCTGTCTGAGTTATTGACAGGGAAAACGAGAAATCAAGAATTAGCCATTTGCTTATGCAACTATTTAGCTTTAAATACTGCTTTTCATATTCATGGAAATTTAAAAAAAATGCATTTAATATACATTAACTATTGCACTGCCCTTTTAGCTTGGCTTTAAAATATTTTACAAATTTAAAAGTATTTTTAATGTATCAATTATAAAAAAATCAATCATTGGAATCCTTTTTTATTTTTATAAATTACTTTGTACTGAAATTATTTTACTAGACCTAGAAGTAATTTTTAAGTTAAAGAATTTAAATAAAATGATTAACAAATTTATGTTACAGAATGAAATCTAAATCAATCATCCGTTACCGTGTCACTAATTTTGTAGTAACTATTTTTCAAGATCTTAATTTATGCAAACTTAGCGTTATGGTAATTTTCCTAACTTTTTTTAGAGCTTGCACTTGGCTCTTCAAATCCGATAATACCTAAGTATCACGTGCTTTGTGCTGGCCGCATTTCGTTTTGAGTCGCTCAGTTCGATGGCTTTTTATGCCATTTTATTTCAGGTCCGGCCCAGGCCACGCCCCCATCCAGACGACCGCCCCTTTTGGGCCGAGCGACGTGTGCATAAATCTTGCACGCATATTTAAGTTGATGATGTTAAATGGCCGTACTAAAAATACGAAATATGCATGCCGTATGCAGGCAACAGTTTCATCCTGTGTGTGGAGTATAGTATGTGGAATGTGAAGCACACTGCACCACAGCACCACTGCACCACCATGATACTCCACCACCAACATGGCGACATTCATAAACCAAAACTGAGCCACAGAGTCTCCTCGTCTCCTCAAGAGCCAAAGGCAACTGCCTCGGGGTCCGTGGTTTTTTGGCCTGGCTTTCAGCCTTTCAGCCTTTCGGCCTGGCCAAAAGCCGAACGGCCAACAAAACGTTCTGTCCAAAAAGGAAACCGAGCTTATGAACCACAACAACTACAAGGGGACATTTTTTGGGATTTACCACGTCGAAAATTTAATGCACTGCAAAAACACCTTTATTAAAAATGTATAAATCCAGTTAAATTCTTTAAAATTTATTGATCTCTGATAAAGTAATGAATATAATATAAATATTAGCTTAGTAATTTTTTTATACATTTTTAAACAAACTCTACAGACATTTTTTATTTATATACCAGAATGGTATTTCAAGAAGAATACATTTTCTACTTAAGACTGATTTCCCAGCACAAAGAATATAAAAGCTTTCATGTTTTAATAATTAGTTAAACATTTTGAAAGAACTAATACAATTTTAAGGAAATGTTAACAAATGGTATCCTTTTTTCAGCATTAATTTTCATAACATGAATAACTTTTTAAATTTTCATCAACTAAAATAAATAACATAAAAAAGCGCAAGTACTTTTTGTAAGAGCAACGATTGGTTTTTCTCAGTCACCTTATAGTTTTTTTTTCAATTTTTTTATTATTATTTCTTGGCATGTTTTCTTTTTGCTTAACGGCGGCAGATTTGAAAAGAATTTCTGCTCGCAAATGAAATTGTTTCCTGTTAAAAGCTAAAAAAGAAGAAGGCAAGAAAACCAACTAAAGGGGAAAAAGGGGCTTGGAGCATGGATATGGATGTGGATATGGATGTGGATGTGGATGTGGATGTGGATGTGGACGGCACCTGCCGTCGCAACGATTGATGAAATTAAAAGGTATAAATAAAAATCTCTTTAATGGTCTGGGATTTGGAACTTAATTTTTTAATTAAACAAGCCACCGAGGAGGAGGCTTTCGAAGGAGAGACTTTGGAATGGGACATTTATGCAAAGCAGAAGCCACTTGGCCACTTGTGTGGTCGCTCGCTGCTCCACGGTCTGCTGGCCATGAAAAGGAGGAGTCCAAGTGGCAGGAGCTCCATCAGCGGCAGGTCCCCATAATAACTGTGTTTGCCTTGGGCGATGGCCAACACTTTTACAGCCCCAAGGAGTCGAGGAGTCGAGGAGTGGAGGGCCCTTTGCTATAACATGTTAATCCCCCAGCACCGATGTCAAATGTCAGCACATGTGATTTGTCATTGAGGAGGAGCAGGAGGAGGGAGGAGGAGGGAGGAGGAGGGAGGAGTAGTTTCTGCAGAGGACTCTACTCCACTGCGTCGGTGGTCGACTCCTTTACATTGTCGCCTGGCTGAACATTTGTCACCAGACCACCTAACATGTTCTTGACTGCAATTTACAAGGCCCTCCAACATGGCCAACAAGGAATGTGCAATGGATATTCTACGAAATCTGAGGGCCAAGCGAATGACTGCAATATATTGATTAGGGAAAGAACAGCATTTTTTATTTTTATCATAGGTGAGAGAATTGTTTTAACTACAAATATATTATCATAAAATAAAAAAACAATTGAGAAGATCATTGATGTTTTCAAATTAATATTTTGTATTTTATACTTACTTTTACCCAAAGTATTTATCCATAAAAAATTCAATTTCAACAAGACATTTTCGCTTTGAATTTATATATATTTTTTATTTATACGATTTCTCTGCACACATTCGTTAACCAACAAAAAGAAACAACTGAGCATTTAATTTGAAGAGTTGAAAATATAGTAAACATGTAAGAGAAATGAAAAGTGTTGAATATTTTTGTTGAGGCTTTTTATTCAATTTCTAGTGTGTTGTTACTCGTTTTAATACAAAGAAATGCAATTAAATAGTCGTTTATATATTCGTATATATAAGATAGAGATTAATAGAGACAGGAGGGGGGCAGGAGACAGGAGACAGGAGACAGACTTTGTGAGAGAAGGTGTTGTACATGGGCGAAAGAATCATTTTGCTTTTATACATAAATAATTACATTTAATGCTCGGCTTAGGAATAAAACATATTACAATGTACAGTGGTAGAAGTGTTAACTTAGGCGTATGATTAATCAATTAATTTAAATTTAAACGTAATTAGTAGAAAGAAAGTGCAAATGAATTTACAAATGACAAATGACAATCGGTCCCCCGCAATCGACTCGATTCGTTATAGGTTTAAATAAATAGTTTCTGCTGTTTCTGTCGGTAGATATAGTCATCGATTCATCGTCGTCGATTCAACATAAGAAGAATAATTTTGTTTATATTACAGCAACGCGCATACGTATAAGTACAGTAGTTCAATTCGAGTTGTGTGTGTTTTTATTTTCGGCTTCGTTTCGGTTTCTGTTTTTATTTAGTTGAGTGCTGCTTCAATGCCTAGTTAAGTTAATAATTAATCATTCAATTGTTAAATGGTTTCTTGTCTTAAGTACACACTAATTAAATTTTCACCTAAGCATCTTGCTTTAACTTCTTTTTGTTTGTTTTGGGTTTTCTTTGTTCACTTTAAATTTACATTCATACATATCTCTACATATAAACTTGACGCTTCAGTTTTCTGTGTTTACGCATTTCCCCTCTCTCTCAAATTGTTTTAATTTCGCATATTTGGTTTGCTAATATGTTTGAACTATTTATTTTAAATATTAATATAAATATATGAGAAACAATTTTTGCATATCTTTTTCCATGTTCTATATATGTAGAAAAGCAGCAGTTGGTTTCTTTTTGCTGTTATTTTGATTCGATTTTGTAGTTTTAGTTTTTTAGTTTTTTAGTTTTCGTTCAATTAATAAATATAACGTTGCTTATTCAGTGTGAATTTTGGTGTTTTGTTGCAGTACATATCTGGATACATACGTTAGTATTTCTTTAAAATTTTCCATTGCTCAAAATTTGTTACCATCCATCTCACGAAATGGATATAGCCCACAAACTGTCCTAAAATCAATTTCAATGCTGACCATATTTCAACAACTTTTGTATTTGCTTAAAAAATTCGGTTTATTTTGAATGGAGTTTTTCGTTTTTTGTTTTTTAGTTTTTTTTCGATCATCTTGCCCAATTTCGTTCGCTTGTGCCTAGTAAAATTGTTTAATATTTAGTTTTAACCTTTCATTTTGGAAGTGTTTTGCTGTGCGAATTTGTTATCGTTATCGTTATCGTTATCGTTACCGACTCTTAGTTCTGCTTGCGTATGAATTTAAAAAACTTCTTCGTTCGTTTCCCGTTCGTTTTGTTTTGTTAAATTTGTTTGCTAATTGATTTTTGGTTCGTTATAAAATTTTGAAAATATATAATATATATATCGATTTTTGTTTGCATTTGTATTTATTAATTCACATTGCTAATATATTTTATTGATTTAGTAAATCAAAAGTTTGCTACGCTTTTTCAGTGCATTCGAAACGTTTATTTTGCTTGCACATGAATGTTTTCGCTTTCATAATTTCCATTTCAACAATTTTAGCATTTTGTTATCGACTATCGTAATCGTAATCGCTATCGCTATCGATTCGGTTCATCGATTTGTTAGTTTATATAGCACATACTCGTAAATAAAAATCTTATTGTCTTTTCATTTATAACTATGTAGCAGTTCTGTGAGTTCGTTGCCTGCGGCCTCCCGAGTGCAGTTGGTGGAGTCTTCACTGTACTCGCTACCGGATGAAGTGCGGCCTGAGTTATCGTTATCGCTATCGGGTTTGCGCCAGCTTCCGTTTCCGCTTGTCGCTATCGGTATCGGTATCGCATGTGTAGTGTGCTTTTAGGCGTGGTGCAAAGTGCAAAGTTCGTCTGAGTCGAGGTACTGAACAGTAAGCAACTCCATTGTATATCGAGTTCTATATATGTTTTTAATATATGTATCAGTTCATTATAAATTTTAAGTATTTATCCATAATTTTTGACCTTTATTTGTTTTTTTTGCCTAAATTCTTTTGAAAACTGAGTACTGAGTTTAGGTTTGTCACTCTAGAGGAGGTTTGCTCAGGTTTTCACTTTCACGGAATTTTTATGACTTCCCAGGAATTTACAGCTTGTAATTAAACGTTTATTTTTGCTACATGTTTTTTTTAGCACAATTTTGCATTTTTAATTAAAACGTTAGATTTTAGACATCTTTACAATACTTTCTGATAATGCTTTCTAGACTTTAGATGTTTACTATACTTCATCTCTGAAACATAAATGCCTCTTTTAAAATAAAGGGTTCTTTAAAAAAGAAATTTACTTTAAAACCTCCGTGAAAGTGAAAACAGGAACAAGCCTGCTCTAAGGACTTGATAGCCAAAGCGTTCCAATCCCTAACTACTACGCAAATATCCTGTGACTGAACCAGTGCAGCGTGTTGTTCGCCTTGATCCGGTTCATGCCAATGCGAATGGGTTCCGTCAGTCGGGAAGTGGTGGAGGTGGCCAGGAATCCGCTGAAGCCGCCGTCCGAGCTGCTGTTGCTGCTGCTGTTCCCATTCAGATCGCCATTGTAGACCACGGGATACACGCTGATGTTGTCCAAATTGTCGATGTCGATGTCTCCGCCCGCATTTCTCACATAGGTCAGCTGGTGATAGGGAGTGGCCTTAAGCTTCTGGGTGAACTTCCTCATGGGTCTCTTCATGGTTGTTGCTGCCGTTATCATAGATGCTGCTGCTGCTGCTGATGTTGTTGGGGATGCCTCCGTTAAAGTGTTGTTCAGGTTGCTGCTGTTGATGTTCTTGTCCACGCTTAAGAGCGAGGGAGCAACATGCTGCTGGGGTGTCGTGGCCGCTGCTGTTGCTGCTGCCGCTGTGCTGGTGAGTTGCTGTTGCTGCTGCTGCATGGGTGTTGTTGTCATAGATGTGGCTCGCGTGCTGAAGCGTGTCGGCGGTTGGAGTGTCCAGAGCAACCTGCGTTGCTGCTGGGGCTTCACTTCGTTCTCACCCGCCAGCAACATCTTGGGGTTCTCCGTGTTGCTGATGCTGCGATGCCTACTGAGCTTATGCGTGCTGCTCTGTGCTGTTTCAGTCTGACTGCTTGTTGTTGTTGTTGTAACCGTTGGTGTTGCTCGCGTGCTGCTGCTGCTGTTGCTGTTGCTCCTGGCCAGCGGCGTCTGCTCTATCACCAGCTGCGTTCCCGCTATCGAGGTAGTGGTTGTGGCTGCAGTTGCCGCTATTGCTGATGTTGCTTTGGTTTCGTATGTTGCCGTGGACTCCGCCTCCGAATCCGAATCCTCCACCATTTCGGCCTCGTACTGCAGCAACTCGGTGTCGTTGCCGCCCATCGATGCCTCTGCCTCCATTTCGGTGATGTAGGTGGCCCAGGCATCGTAGTTGCTGCTGCTGCTAATACTGTCGTCAGATGTTGCTGTTGTGCTGCTGCTGCTAAAGCTATCGATGGTGGACCAAGTGGACCAGGGCTCCAAACTCGAGCTGCTGCTGCTGTTGTAGGTCATCTCCTGATCCTCGAAACCCGTGCTACTGCTGCTGCTGAACAGGGAGTTGTCGTCGGTATAAGGAGATGTTGCTGCTGTGGGCAGATGTTGCTGCTGCTTCGGCTTTTGTTTGCCCTTTCTTCGTCGTCCCTTGCGCTTGCTGCTCAATGTTGTTGCTGTTGCCATCGTTGCTGTGGATGATGATGTTGCTGGGGATGTGGCTGCAACAGTTGCTGTTACACGTTTCGTTGGACTAGCTGTTACTCGTTGTTGTTGCTGCTGCTGCTTATGTTGCTTGCGCCGCTTCTGCTTCTTCTCGTGTTGCTGTCGTCGCAGCAGCAGCGATGGATCATTGTGATGATGTCGCACCTGATGTTGCTGCTGCTGCTGCTGTTGCTGCTTCTGCCGGTTTATCGCTAATTGCTTTTTGTTAGTGCTACTTAAACTAGTACTACTATTATTAAGAATAACGTTATTATTATTATGGCCATGATGCTCCTGTTGCTGTTGCAACTTTTGATTTTGGTTATTCGATTTGTGGCGATTGTTTTTGTTGTTGCGCGGGGGCTTCCTAATGTTGCTGCTGCTGCCGCTGCCATTGTTGTTGCTGTTACCATTATTATTATGATGGTGGCGGAAAAACTGCTCGGCCTCGATCTTGTTGAACATGTAGCAGGCATCGTTGACGCTCTTCTTGGGCCCCACAGGCTTACCTCGGTGCGTGAACCCGACACGTCGCTGCAGATCGACAACGGACCGGAACACGAAATAACCGTGCACAATGGTCTCGTTGAAATAGCAGGTATCTCGCAGTTCCCTCTGGAAAATAGAGAAAATAAAGAAAATATATATACCATTAACTTCCGATCACTTCACTTGCAATTTATGAGCGGCATTTCCGCTCATCTGGTTTATATGTTGTTCAACTGATCAACTGATTCCGATATCGTATCGACAACATTGACAGCGACATCATCGGATATCTGGCTAGAAATGAGCGTTTTTTCTTTCTGCCTTCTGTTTATTTATAAAACACTTGAAATCTCAAAACGACAACCAAATGAAACGCGGCTTATGACTTGGATGTTTCTATACCCTGGACACCTTATGATGTTTGTAGGGAATATACACTTTAATTCTGGTCTAGAAATAGAAACAGTAAAATATAAATAAATACTTTAAATCTTCTTTATCACCACATATTTTATATTTATTGAGCCACTTAACTGTTTTATTTTACCATATTTTCATTAGTTTTAAAAGTGTTCTTCTTAATGTTATTTTAGCCAACAAATCCACCACTAAGGATACTGAACACTGCACACTAACAGCTTATTGAACATTTCTTCTGAACTATTCATTAAAATCTGAATAAAAATTCACATTATAAAATATTCTTCTAATTCTAGGGTATCTTATAGACGAATCTCTTGGTTCACAGCCTCCTCACTTAAGTGTTGGTATTGCGATGAGCGCGTGTTGGCCATTTTGCTGCTATCAGCGGACTGATCTTACCACCAAGATCTCATCGATTGTGGCTTAAAGTGTTGCAAACGACGCAGATGAAACATTTCCCAAGCAATTAAGTCTTGAGCCATATTTAGAGACTACTTGTTTGTTCTCCGAATATTTATAGCTGATAATTGCTATTTTTGAGAAGCTTCTCATCTCTTGGTCAAGTGGGCCACCGGAGTGCTCAAAGTAAACACATTCGTTCTATTTATGTTTCTGTTTCCAGAAGGGATCGAGAAATCAATAGGTATGTGACTCAGGTTCAGACTTCAGTGCCAAGTGACCTCGTCCCACACATTAACCTTCCCAGAAAGTGATATCAAATGGAGTGTAAATCACGGCAGGTATTTGCACAATAATTCAGCATGGATTTGCGGTTAAATAGTAATTGACAAGTGCTGACCTTAGTTCCATTGTGTTTGTTTAAAGCTCGAGTGCGGTTTAGCTAACTAACTGTATTGTGAGTGGGGAAAGGACATTGAAATGTTTTCGCCATTACCACATAATAACATCATAACATCAAAACAGCGGCAATTAAGTGCCTCGTCATCCGTCTGATTGATTAGACATATCTATCTATCTGTCATCTACGATTTGTTTGATTTCTAAGATTCTCGAGTGCTGCACTTTAACTTGTGACATTGAAACGGTCTCAAAAATGTGATATTTTGGTGTCCCCAACAGTTGCAATTCATTGCTCCATGCGATATCACGCATACGCCGCGTAAACGTATCTCAAAATCTGTGCCACATTTTGCAGCAGCCGTAATTGCATATGAAATTGTTTGCATATTTTTTCAAATTACTACAAAAAATATTGTAATAAATATTTTGTTCAGAGCGCTGACAGATTTGGTGCAATTGCAACAGGTTTTCATGGCTTTTCGCTATAATATGGTTATTGTCGTTTAAGCGATCGTTTGCATAAAACCATTATGTGGAACATGTCATAAATTACAGTGTTTGTACTGTTAGTTTGCATAAAAACAAATCGAGGCGCTTGTGGCTTTTGTCAAGTACAAATGCAATGCAATCAAAAAAAATAATAATAAATACCGCTGCAACTTGGTTGGGCCTTGGCTATATCAGCATCTATATACTGGCTGAGCAAATATTGTCGAGCATATAATTATGGCCATTTGTTTGCACAAGATGCCATAAACTTTATCTATCCATCAACAGAGTGTGTGTGTGTTGAAATTCCCTTTCATCTTGGCGATATCTTTTATCTATTCGGGGGTTGTACTCCTCATAAATCAGATGAATCATATGAATCACTTAAATTCCTAATTAATTCGGATTAAAGGCCACTCGTTACTCACCATTCCAACTAATCTCCAATTGTCGTTGAAACACAAATATCTTTGAGTTTCTTTTGCGTACAGTGCTATTTTGAATTCGTTGTTCAGATAATCCGGGAAGCCGACTATCGTTATATTTTCTGAAAAACACAAAACACAAAACAAATTAATTCCATTAGTTAATCAGCTTCGGCGAGTGTTTTTAATTGATGTAAATATTTGGCCGGCAAAAACATTTTTAATTAAAGGCAAACATGGCTCTTTTTGTCGAAGTGATTAAGCGTGCCAAAACGGAAGGTAGCTAAAAATATTGGGGGGAGGTGCTTTCAATCAATAACATCGAGATAAAAGTGTATGTAAGATTGGAATTTTGACCTTAGATGAGACACGTGTGGAAGCGGATATTACTTAATGATGGGTTGTTGTCAAATATTTATATCAAGTGAAATAAATGGTTCTTAGCATCTTTTGGTAAACACCAACTTAAAAGATAATCTTTTCACAATAACAAGTTAGCTAATTTAGTAATCCGAGAAACAGGATGTTGATCTTTCTCCCTCATTTCCAAGAAACTATTATTGTTATTATTTACAGTACTAATTATTATTCGCATAACAAAAAAAAACAGAATAACAATTCTTGGTATTTTGACTCGGATTATCCCCCATTTGTTTGCTATCAATTCGATCAGGAACCAAAACAATTTCCCAAAATAGTCGGGGAAAATGCATTAAACCTCAAATCAAGTCAAGTAGCCAAGGTGCGCATGCTCTCTCCGCTCTCCGCTAATTATAAACTATGTATCCGTATCTTGAATGGGGCATCTGTATTTGTATCTGTAAATGTATCTGGCCTCGACAGGCTATTGAACTTCAGCAGGGACAGGGATAGGGATAGCGGCTAGGCCACAAAAGTCACTAATAAGTAAAGCACTTGAAAAGCCAAAGAAAAGGCAACACGAGGAGAAAAGCCACTCGAGTTAGATTGATAGGTGACTGGGTTCAGTCTCAGTTCCCAGTTCTCAGTCTCGTCTGCCATTCTGCCAGTAATTAAATTTATGCACACAAATTCTTGGCAAGAGTCGATGGTCTGGGCTCTGGGCTGTGGGCTCTGGGTTCTCAGCTCTTGGCTCTCATATTTCATATTTCATAAGCCGGGGCAAGCTGAGGGCTTGAGTGACTCTGTGCTTCACACCTTTGGCCGCCTCCGGTGGCAGCCACTTGTACTTGTGCCTCTGCCTCTGCCTCTTGGCCCCAGGGAGCTGAGCTCCCTTTGTTGTTATTCTTGTGATTCTTGTGATTCACGGAAAGACCTTCCCTCCTGGCTTATTGATTTCATTAGTTTGGTGACACAAGAGCACCCTCTGGCAGGGCAGAGCAGCCTGCACTTGTGAGTGCGCACTCGATGCCACACTGGGAAAAATATATGTACCCAAAACAAGGAATAACAAAGGGTTTGTGATCCTTAAAATAAGAGTGTCTAAATAGTAAAATCATCTTATTGAAACAAAGGATAAATTCTTAAAGGTTTTAAAATTAAGAAACAATATTTTGTTCTATTAAAAGGCTAAAACTTTATTTTCCTGGTAGTCTTAAAAAAATCCTGGTTTTATCTTTTCGGTTTGTTTTGCGAATATTATTCCTTAATTTATAATGTTCTTTAAACTAAAAATCCATAATGTATGGAATAAATCCCTTACTTTTTTTCCTTTTATTATTACTTCTACTAAATTTTTTCCTTACCAAACATAACGATAAAGTTTTAGACTCTTTGTCCTCAAATAAAATAACTAACCACCCAATTTTTTATACCTTATTTGGTTAATTTTTCTCAGTGTTTTGCCACTTGGTTGTCTTGGTTGCAGTACCCTGTTTATTTGTCCCTCTGAAACGCTGAAAGCGATGCAAACTTCGATCCACCGCCATTGAGCCATATTTGCCTACTTGATTTCGCAGCGGAGCAGGAAGTGCAAGTCGCAAGTTGGAGTTTATCCAGATGACAACGGTAATGTTATTGCGGTTTTAGATAACCCAAGATTTAATTTCATTGAACTCCAAATGACTTTGACATTGAATGTGTCACAGTCTTTAGCCTCACCCTCCGAAAATAATATAAACCAAACTAGAAAAGCCAAATGTTTATTTTTATAATTCCACGACACACTCACTCACACTCCCCTTAAAAACAAAAAGCCATCAAATGCATTTTAGGCTTTGGAATTTTTATGGGCTTCGATCTTTTTTGGGTATTTTAGAGATCTTCGCTACGGGTTTGTTTTTCACTCAATAAAAAGCTTCGATCGGGTCGCATTTTTGCCGCGAGTTGTTAAGATTTTAACAACCGAAAAAAATCCTCGTCTTCTGCCCAGTTTCTAATTAAGTTATTAGTCATGGTGAGTGGAATGTTCGTCTCGTCTCGTTTGGTTTTCGTTTAGTTTAGTTTTAGTTTGAACTGGGAAATGCATCAGCATAAATATGGCAAAATAAGGCGGACGAAAGGCGTTCTGAGATGCTATCGATATGGGCTCGACATGGAGGCGTGATTTGTATCAGAAATAAAGCGATGGATATAGAGTTTCGACGGGGCATTTATGGGTATTTATGGCATTGAACGATAGCAGTCTGCTGGCCATAATTTAATTGTTAATAACTGAAGGCTAAAACGTCATGGAATTTGCGTCACCAACTAGCTAAAATCCATAAAAAAGCAGCGATAAGAATTTCGTATCTGACGGTTAAATTGCGAATTCTTTTAACTGTACTTATGTATCATAAAATCAGTTAATAATTTCCTTGTTCTTTTTTTTAATACTTTTCTCAGTTTTATATATAGCCCACCAGCTGTGCACAGCTTTTGTTTTGTGGGCCGTAAAAATACAGCTCTTGATATATACTGTCAAAAGGCAGAAAATGTAACAAATAACAAATAACATTATGCTGGAATGATCAGGAAAACAAAGAGCCGGCCGCAAACAAACCATAAAAAACACACAGCCCAAACCAAAAGGCTCATCAAATATGCAAGCAATGAGCTTAATCAACATAAAATTAAAAAATCATAAAATGCTAAACTGCACAGCATGAACAAAATCCAAAATCTAAAATCAAAAAACGAATCAAAACAAAAATCAGGCGTCAAAATGCCTCGTAATTGCGGCACATGTACGAAATACAACAGAAACCGAAAATCCAAAAAAAATTTTACGATCCAACATCGTCACACGCTTTTTTTTATTTTATTTTTTTTAAATTTGTTGTCATTCCATCAGCATGATATTCGCCTCCATCTTCGATTTGAGTTATGGGATCTGATCTGAAAAAAATCGGTGGGCGTTGCCAACTCTTTTCTCCATTTTGATAAGCATAAATCGCAGCTTATCGATCTCTATGATAATCAAAAGCCATTTCCCTGGCATATTTATCGAGTCTAACCATATTTGATTTTACTTTCCGGATTCTACTTTCACTCTTAAGTGGGTTATTTATGCGGATAAGAACTTCACGGTGGCTTATGATTTAAGGAGGAGAGTTTGAGTCTTAAATTTTAAGAAAATGCTAACAAATTACAGGAAATGGCCCTAAATTTATTGAGGTAGAGTTTAAATGGATTAAAAAAGAATTTAAATACTACATTATACTGAGATTCTGTTATTTAAAATATTACCTACTACTTTGTTCTTTTACATCATAATCTAAGTGTCCCAGAAGAATTATCCACAACATAGTTTTCATTTTAGTTGTCCGATTAAAATTTTCTTATCATTTAAAAACGACTTTAAAATATATAGAATTTTATGATAAAAAACGTACTTTATCCTTGGTTTTGGAGCATAACTCCCCCCAAGATCATTGCCCCTTATGGGTTCAAATAGTTCCTGGAATGTTGTCTGAGGCGTTCACTTCGATGGCTGCATTCCCAGAACTTTTACGCTGACGATTGCAGTTGGACTTGTGGGTTCTGGAGTTTGGAGTTGGGAGTCTGTAGTCTGGAGTCTGAAGTCTGGGGTCTTGAGTCTTGGGTCTTAGATTACACTGGGCCCTAAGTAATTGCATTTTGCATTTTGCATATGCAGCAACGTCAACAAACAACTGCGATTTGTCACATGCTGCAACTAGTGGCTTTGCCTTGGTCATCATCATTGGTATTGGTATCGGAATCGTCGTAGTTGCAGACTCTATACCATATACACACCATATACTGTAGTACACTCTGCAGTTATTGACGTTTTTGTCACGTTTCCTGGAAGAGACCGTTTTATTTGCTCGAATGGTGCCACATTTGGGTTTGTTTTGTAAGCGGAGAGCTGGAGACGTGGACATTGGGACTGGGAATGGGCCAAAGGAAAGGAAAACAAACTTTAGGTTGGAGCCATTGCACCAGCAGCCATTTATCAGTTTATCTCTCTGCCCTCTACTTATTTTTTTTTTCCACTTTTCAGTTCCCCTCTCTGAAAATGCAGTAATGCTAATTGCATTGGCACGCCCTGAAGACCAGACTTTAGCTGCAACTCCAAAGCCAGAGAGCCAGCTCGAATGCCTCGAAATTAGCGCCATTTAATGTGGAGCGTACTCAAGTTTTACGCACGATTCCTCCACTGACGCCACTCGAATCGAATTGGAACCCTCAGGGAATGGGAATTGGAGCTGGAATTTGTGGCAGTGCAGCAGGGGAGTCGTGGGATTCGGGGGATTCCGAGGGGAGCAGAGGGCACAGTGTCAATGAGTTAATTAGCGCACGATTTGTCGCCCACCACAACAGCAGACAATGCACTCAGAAAAAACAGGTAATAGATATAAAAAACATTAAATGGTGACACAGATTTAATAGATATTTTAAATAAGAAGTGATTTTACATTTTCCATAAGATATTGTATTTTAATACAATTTTAAAAACCTATATATAGGTTATATATAAATATATAATTTCTTACCTATAACTAATATTTTTTCTATACCTTTTAATACCTTAGATTACCATAATTTAATAATTTAACAATAAAAATAAATATATATTTATCGTAGATTTTTTTCCAGTGCACTGAAAAACCACAGAGGTGGGAGAAAATATAACCTCTAGAGCACTCTCTTTGCTCTTTATGTGGGTGGTTCCCCCTTGGAAACTCTCGTGAAAGAAAATCTCCACTTTTATTGGAGTCATCGCTGGCCATTTCTGGGTCACATGTTTGTGGACTCTTCACCGGGTTTTATTTGCTTATAATTTATGTTGCACTGATTGAGTTTAGTGGTCCACCAAAATCAAGAAAAGCCCATTAAAATTATAGAAAAAATGCAAGATAAACTTTAAGAATTTTGGTTTGATTAGAAAAAACTATAAAACGTAAAAGCTTAAAAAGCATACAAAGTTGGTCCAGTTTTTTCCAATGAAAACTTAATAATTTTCCGTTGAATTGTTTAGAGAGTTTTACGTGATCGTTAGTGGGTTTGTCGTTTCCGTGATGAACTTAGGTGAGTAAGGTTTTAAGGCTAATAATTTATTTAATTTATTAATGGAAACTCAATCAATTTTCTGACTCAGCACTGATCTTTAAACTATAAAATTACTCATCGTTGATATACTGTTATTTCAGGTATATCGATATGCAAAAACATTTATCAATCGAATGGCCTGCGGACAGCGACGATGACAAGGGCAATAATAAAAAGGCCGCCTTTTGTAGTCGATATTTTATTTATTTATTTACTTTGTGTTTATTTTTTTTCTGCTTGATTTTTTGCAGACCACACACGCAGCCCGCTCCGCATGTTATTTACAGTTAATTGCTGCTGGCGGCCAATGAATGTTAAATTACATTGATAGTTCCATCAGCCGCAACAGCAATTTTTTTCTCTTATTTTTAATTTTTTTCCCCGAGTTGCTGAGTCGCTGAGCCCGCTTTTGTTTATTTATTGTTGTTTCTGCGGTTTCGCTTTCATTGTGGCAGCAGCAGCAGCAGAGAGTAAATGGAAAATAAATTGAAACTGGCATTTAATTAAGTTAAACCGCTGCTCTGGGGTTCGATGGCAATTTATTAAAATAAACACAAGAATCGCTGCAATATATACACTAATTGCAATGTTATCTAAGCAAGGACGCGGGTAGCCTGAGTTAACCCGCAAAACCTAACTCAACTCAACTCGAGTCAAATCAGCAAAGTTGCAACATGGGGCAACAAAGTTGGATTTCGCGGACTTTATTAATTAAGTGCAAACGTAGTCACTTACAAGCCGTTTAAACTGCGTGTTAGCCAACTTGAAATGGCCCCGCTAATGCGCCAACAGCAGGTCCACAAAAAAATACAAAAAAAAAAAACAAAAAATATAGCTGGAAAAATTGTCAACCCGGTCACATAAATTTCGCAGTCACCGTCACTTGTTTACGCTTTTCGGTATCCCATTTAATGGGTTAACAACGTTAACACTGCAGTTGCAGTTGCAACAGCCACTAAACAGTAAAATTTTGCTGGCTTCCTTTTGATCATAACTCGCTGAGTTATTGTGACAATTTGAATTGTTTCATTTTTTATCACCATTTTTATTTTTCTATTTTTCTGAATTTTGCATTAACATTTTAAACCACACACAAGTACACACGCAGTGGAAAAACAGCGATCTGAGTTATGGCCAAGATAGATGCAGAAGCATTGATTACGTCACCATAAATTAAGATATAGTTGTCGGTAGATTTATGCAGACAGGTGTTAATATCCATCGATTGGCCAATGATCGTAATTCTCCAGGAAGTTGCGTGGGTTCATAGTGGTTCGGTTCCCCACATGCAAAATTTGTCAACTAATGGGTTAACAAGAGATAAAGCCAGCTTTATGGTTATGTATGGGGTGATTTTGGGTACAGCTCCATAAATATCCCAAATTAATTTCCCGGCAATGGATATGTAATTGAATTTCCGCTCACTTCGGGGTGGCGCAAAATTTATTGTTTGAAATTAGAGTGGCTAATTTATGCGGTTTTAATTAAGAGCTCAATGCACTTTGCGTTCCCCAAATGCTATTCTAATTGCTTAACAAAATGGAAAGACATTGCCACTTGATTTGTGGAATTTATGGTGTGGTGGAAATTGGAAAATTTTCTTGGGATTGAAAGGTTTTGATTAAATAATCAGGGGAATTTATGGAGTTCCATATTGGGTAGGTACTAAAAGTTAATATTTTAAATACAAAAATTTATATAGACAGTCCTTTTATTTATTTTATTAATTTAAAGTGGAATTAAAGTGGAGTACTGGAAATATTTTCCACACCATTTTCCGCCTCACTTTTTCAATCACTTGAGATTGAGATTGAGACTGGAGGAGACTCTGTTCTCAAGTGGGACCACCCAAATGTTCCCGGATCATGCAAAACTGTTTACCCTGGAGATTGGAGATATTGGATCCCAAATCCAAATCGGCGGGCGTGTCTGGACCACTTACAACATAATTATCCTGTGGAACGGCCCAAAGGTAAACAGAAAGGAGGACGGAGCGCTATAATGATGCCATTAATTAGCTGAAATTACAGCAACAAAGCGGCACAGAAATTGTTTGTGCAATTTTAGCACCCTGAACATGGAAAACACCTTTTGATTTACGCTCCTTGGCTCGTGGGCCGTAAAACAAAAGTTTAGGGCCAGAACCAAAGAGATCTATGTGGCTATAATCTCGGGCTGCTCAACAGGGCGCCGTCTGTATTTAGTTTGTGTTTTGTCTTCTGGCCTAGAGCAAAAAAAAAAGGAGAAAAAGTCAGGGACGCAGGGCATAATAAAAACGTCATGTCCTGACGGCCATTTGGCCATTTGACGCTGTGTGGCCAACAGGATCGGAATTGGGCCCGAAGTGCCAGCTGTTTTTTTTTTTTTCTAGCCCACTTTTATTGTCTGTCATTTTTGCCAGCCAGCATTATTTCAGTTTCTTTGTCTTATTGTTTTTCACGCGTCATTATTTCGAGTTTAACATTCTGTTTGTTTGTTTTCCACAGATCCTTTTCCACTACTTTTGGCCCAGGACTTAATTAAGGCTTCAGGTATATGGGGGCTCGTAAAAAACGTGGGATCGCAACTCTTTTTACATTTGTTGCCTTCCTGGGAATATTTGCAAATTGATTCGCTGGAAAAATAAACCTGTAATAAGGCAGTAACAAAGATATTAATACTTGGACTCTGTTATCATGTTTTATGGTGAAAAGAATGTAATTCTAGCTATGCGAATGTTTTTTGAGATATTGGGTTTATGTTTAGACCAAAGAATATTTTCATATTTCCCTGGAAAGTGTGCTTTTGAAGAGCATTAAATTAATCTTTAACTTTTCAGAAAGATTAAAATATTTTTCTTATATTTTTTGTAAATATTATAATTATAAGACTAACGGAAGTTTTTTTTAGAGATTTATTAATGTTTTAATGTTGAAGAACTAGAATAATTTATTTTTAATGGGAAACAAAATATTTTTAAGTATGTTTATATGTTTTAAAAAATCGTTCTCCTACCTCCTTTGAGCCCTTTTTTATTCTCCTGATTCGTTTTCGTGATTTTCTGTCTTAATGGCGCTTCCTACTCATTTCATAATTTGCACTAATCTTCGCCCAAAAAAAAACCTTTGGGTCAATGGCCGGAAACCTCTTCTGTTTTAGTCTTAATTTTGCTTTATGTGGCCAAAATGCTGGCCAAATCCTGTTTTGCGGCACTGCGACCCTTTAATAAGCTCAGATAAGAGAGCATTTTTATGTGCCGACAGATTGGCCAAAAGGATAACTCTATTAAAGGCCTCGTTTGAAGATTTCTGGCTAAGAAGTCTGAGTGTGGTCTAGACCGAAGACTCCAAGCCAAGTTCATGGTTACGTCAGTGGGCAAATTATGTGCCAATCGAAAGGCAATTTAAGCCCCTGCCCCCAGATCGACAATTACCAGCACTACAAATGTAGTTGGCAAGGTGTCGGCAGGCACGCATTGTCATCTAACAGATACTTGAATTAAATGGATGTATCTCATGGGTTGGGGGGGCCTTCTGCTTTCTGGGGGATTGCGTGATACTCGGAACAGGCCAGAGACACGCAAGCCAGGCCAACTCCTCCTGCCATTAACAACTGCCCAAAATACACAGGTTTTTTATGATTAAAAGAGCCCCATTTGCATGCCCGAAAAAAAAGAGAAAAACACGGCCATTTGAAGTTCGAGTTTGAGTCATGCAAAGTGAGCCATTACACTCTAAGAAAACGCTAAGAAATGTTTATATTTACCTTTAAAAATTACAATTTTCAACGAATTTAATATGAAAAATGTACTTTTAATTTGAAAATATATTTATTTTGCATTTAATCGTAATTGGTTACCTTGGGTTATTTATAAACTAAAAGGTAATGAAGCTACCTGCATAATATTTATGTTAATGTTTGGAAAAATATGATATATTTTTAATTATTTAATTATGACAATAAGTATGTAATTTTTCTCTTTGTGTACCAACCATCACAAGCTCATTAAACGGTAGTGAGTCTCAACTCGATTCGATTCCAACTGCAGGACGTGGTTCCCTGAATTTGCATAGCTGCACGCAATCTCGTCCCTCCTCGACTTTTTGTTCCCCCTTTAAAGACTTTACGTAATTGGAAAGTGGCAGCCCCGCCGAAAAGAAAAAGAATTCCAAAGAAAGAAAGGAGCTGGAATTGATTTATTTGGCCGGCACAAGCCAACAACTCTGACAAATGAATGCATTTCCATTTCCGTTCTGCCGCAATGATCAACTGACAGATGTCTTCTTGGCTTTGACCACAATTTATTTACAATTTATTATTTATCTGGCTGAAAAGCCTCGAGAAGCTTGCGACATTTCCTGCCCAATGACACGGAACATTTTGTTCTGGGAAAAGAGATTCGAAAAGCGAAATGAAAAATTCCTAAAATAAATTAGGGTAAATCAATTGAACAGACTCTCGAGATTATCGATTGAGGGATGGATGTGAATCATTCTGGTCAAAAGGGGGTTTTTAAAAATAAATGTATTTTAAGTAAAAAATATATATTATAAATATATAAATATAATCATTTTTGTACCACAACTTGTGCTCTAAAAGCTATTCACTTTTCAGGACCATAAAAACCAGTTTATACACATCCTTTGGACCCAATTCTCTAACAACAGATGCCTGATCCTCCACTTCCATTACACATCCCGAGAGATAGCATATCGCACCACTCAAGGGCAGGGTTAACTCCTCCGAACCACACAAAAAAAAAAGCGGAAGGGCCCACCGATACATAAATGATGATAAATGCGGTGAGGGGAATTAAGTTCAATTTAAAGGGTATTTAGGGATCAACCACACATCGGCGACAGCAGATCAGGTTTGTCGATCTATCGATCGATCGCTGCGGTGAAAAAAAAAAAGGTAAATTCCTTTCTGGGAGTGACGAAAGATCTTGTCCATTAGGTCGTCTGCAGACAGTTAATGGCCACAACACAAAAGGGGGAAACATCGGTGGCTCAGGGAGATTGATATGTTTCCTGGAGGCCCACAGACTGATTATAGTTTTGTGGTTTTTAATATTCATGCGGATCAGAAGGCCTAGCGATATTTGTTTGATGAATTTATTGCCCCACTGAGCGGCGTTTTGTTTTATCCGCTGCTCAGTTCTTTAATGGCTTTTCGGCTCTTCGGTTATTTTTCGGGGCTCGTAAAATGCACAATTTAACGGTGTGCGGCATGGAGTGTGCTATGGTTATGAGTCTGAGATGGGTCTCTGGTCTCGATTATCTCACAGATAATCGGGTGTAGTCATGGAGCATGTGGTGGGTTTTATTGATTAGTAGATGATTCGGGTGCTTGTTTTATTTTGAACAGGGATTAAGATCCTTATCCTTATTTATCCTTATTTTAATATCCAGCAGGCAGAAATCATTGGTAATATGTTAAAAATATGGAAAACAGCTCGCACACTAAGAAATGCGGATTCCTTTGTGCCCAGGCCTGATCTAGACATATGAACAAAACTCTAAGAAACATAAATTTAAGTTTAAGCTAGCTTTTTTTATATTCTTAGAAAGTTTGTTCCTTATTCTAACCCATAATATTTCTTTCTATGATCAAAATTCTAAGTTGTGCTTTTTCTCCCACATCTCTATCTTTTGTATCTCCAAAAACGATGTCGCCTTAGCCACAATCTCTTTTCCCACGCTAAACAATAACAGATTCCAAGAACTTTTGATTTTGATTTCCAAGGGATCGACTGACTAGCCCTTTATTGAACTATTGATCTATTGAACTATTGAACTATGGAGCTGTGCTCCTTCCCAAAGCTGAGCTCCATTGTCAGTCGCAGTCAAGTGCGTAATTGCTGACAGTTCAGCTCCTTGCTGCCAGCTGAAGATCAAACGATCCAATCGCTCATTACCAAAATCGAAGCCGGGAGAAAGGTCACAGGGGGAGAATTCTCCATTCGGGGATTCGGGAAAGAAAGAAAGCCAGCTTTGAAGACGAGCCGAACGGCATTGTTATTCAAATTTGAAAATTCAAGGGGGGACACTTGACTGGGCCAGAAAGAAATGAAGAGGAAAAACTACTGGGACACAAGAAAAACTACATCAAATTGGCGCTTAAATATTTCTTACCTTACGACCAAGACCAAGACCAACTGTGGGAAACAATAATATTGAAACAGAGAGAGCCAGGAACGAAAGCGCATTTACTTCAACTGTTAACTTGGCTCGAATGGAATGGACTGGCCACTTGAGTTTTGAAGCGTTAAGTGGAAATCAATGCAGGCCCTACATGTACATACATATATATATATCTGGGTTCCTGGGTTCCTACCAACCTACCAACCAAAAAAACGAACCATCGAGTGAAGCAATTGAAGAAAAACTGTCGAACTGACGATCGGCAAGCGGTACACTTGTTCGGCTTTGTTGTTGACCATGTTTTCTTAACCGTTTGAGCCCCTTTTTGTTCCATTCCCTTCTTCGCGTCTCATCTTCTTTTTAAACGCGCGGTAGGTAAAAACAGAATATCAAGTTGAATCTGTTTGGGAATTTTCTTTTCGTTCAACTCAACTCGACATTTTCTTTAGCTTCGTCGGCGTCTCTTGGAAATTTGTTTGTGCTGGGCAACTGGGCAACGGAAATGCATTTATTTGCTGACGTCTTCGACCGGACTGAAGGGCCTCCCCGTCTCTTTCTGTGTTTGGTCACCTGTCTCTCTCTTTTAGGGCGTTAATTGATGAATCTGCGCGATCGGCGGAGAGAGAGACGACAGGCAGGTTCAATGACTATAGCCTATAGCCCATACCTATCCCTATATAGTAATACCCCCCAAAAAGACACCATGTGCTATTTCTTGGAATTTTTCTTCTTTTGGGCCATGATTTCCTTTTCGACCAAGTCGAACTTTCTGTTCCATGTTTCTTTCTCCTTGGTTTTCCCTTTTGGGTGCCCATGTTAAACACATCTATTTATATTTTAATGATGTTTGTAATGATGGTGCTAAATATTTCCCACATTATTAGCACCTCTTCGTCTGGGTCTCGTCTTGGGTTTTTGAGTTTTTGGATTTTCGGGCTCAGGGACAGGCGGCAAAGTCATTGAGGGATTTTCTTTTTGGGCTGAAGTAAGTATATGTGAGTGATCATGTCACAAAATCTTTGACTAGGTATGCAGGGTTTAAGATTGGTGTACGGAAGATGCGAGGAAAAGGATTAACAAATTTGTTTACGACGGGTTTTTGGTAAAGGTAAAGACAAACTACTTTAAATAGTGAATGAAAATGGTTTGAACAGAGGTTAGATTTAAACTAACAACATGGTGAAGGTAGTGTAGGTTAAATCAATCAGAATGAAAACTCCTAGTTTCAACAATTATGAAATAATTTTTTTCTACAATAAAAATGATTTCTTATGGAATAATACCCATGTTTATATTTTTAAAAGTAAAACATTGAAATAATAATAATACTAAAAACACTAGAAGAACCCACCAACATTAAAGATCATTACCCAACCCTCTCGTGATCATTATGAAGACGTTTATATACTTAAATCTCAAAGAATCTGATTGATCGCTGGCGCTGCAGCCTCCAACGATGCTGAACAATGCTAAACATTTTTAATGAACTACAGGGCAAACATCAGATATATAAAGAATATTCCCAAAAGGGCCGTCATTTGATCAAGAAATTAACGGTTGCGATACTTGTTACATGGATACAGTATCCCGTGGGTAAGAGTTACATGCATAGGTGTTGATTGGGCAACGCCCTGAAAGTATATATATCCAACTCTATAGGGGGATCCCGAACTGATTGCGTTCTCAAAATTTATGACCGCACATGATGAGCTATAAAATGTATTATGGCTTTGGTCCCTGGCTGCAGTTGTGGTCCTAGAAAAACTAGCATAACATACAAGCCACCTCAACAAATTTCGCCTTCTGTTGGTCTGAAATTAAATCGTGTGATTAATTGACGTGTGGCCCGCTTCTGTTGGGAAATTGTTGTGGCTTCGTTCTTTGGGGTGGTGAAAGTTCCACCTCCCTTTCCCTTTCCCTTTCAAATTGATTGAGATGTCAGGATTCATTAGCAGTCATCCCTTCTTTTATTTCGGGGGTTTACTAAATATTTTTCCAGCTAAGCTGGGATTCCTGGTTGACCGCTGAGGGGAAAATTCCCAAACAAGTGGGACAAACCCGAATTTAGTTTTGGTAAGGACTAGGGAGGATAATCCTCTGATTACCGACTACCTGAGCTTAGCCACCGCCATGCAAATGAATGAAGTTTTCAGGGTCAGGGTCTCAAAAGAGGGCGTGCAAATTGACAAAGGAACTTTTCGCACATTAGGCCTTCCTTAAGTGGTTTTGACCCTGTTGTGTCCCTCCTCACCATCACCAGCTGGAAATTTTCACGCGCACTCGCAACACACACAAAAATATTTTTTTTGCACCTGTTGTTACTGCATTTTCCAGCATTTTGCCCGCTTCTTCTGAAAATCCTTTGTATCCGTCCTTTTCCTATTATCCTGCTGTGCTTAGCTCGTGCTGGTCCTTGTATCTCTTTTATTTTTCCTGGGTTTTTTGGGCAGCAGCTGCAGCGGCTCTAATTGGCCATGGTCAGTGCCCAAAAAAAAAGGTTTTTGTTGTTGCTGTTCGGTCGAGTGAAAGTTGACCCAAAGCGTAGCAAATTTTTATGATTTTCCTCTTTTTTCTCTTTAGTGTGTCGCTTTGTTGCCAGTTTTTGCAATAAATTACGCATTTTATGCATGGCCCAAAAAAATATTGCATATGGAAATGTGTTTTTTTTAGAGGCACAAGGTGTAGGTAGCTATTAGATATTTATATTATTATTTTATTTAATACAAGTTTACACTTTTTTAATGATACTTAGAAAAACAGCTTCATTACATTGAGCACATTTTTAAAGCAAGCTATCTATTGATTTGAATATTTTACAACCCAAAAATTGTTTTTTAGAACTTAAATTCAAATTATTCAAAATTCTTTTACAAAAAAATCCTAATAAATCATTAAATAAAGAAAGAACGTAGACAAGTGGAAATATTCAATAAAAACTTGGGAAAATACCTAAGCTTCGTTTACATTCAATCTTTTGTTACCACATCTCAAGCAACTTTCGTCACGCTTTTGACTGACAGTTGGCAACATTATTAATAACTCAAGCTGAAAAATATTCAACAATTGTAGCACTTTCTGTTATTGTTGTTACCGACTTTTGGACAAGTCAAGTGGAATGCCTCCACTTCCCCTTCCCCTCTTCTGTTTTTTTCCCCCTTCTTCCATTGTCATGGAAATCGAAAGCAAACAAACAGCAGCTACAAAACTACTGTAAATTGTTAAAATATTTTTGTTTTCGGGGGGTACATGGATTTTTGTGAAAGGTTTGGAGGGCACAAAAAAGAAAGAGTCAAAAATTGTAAATTAGATGGCAATGTGAAGGCATTTCCTGCAGACGTGTCAATAAACAAAAAATAACATCCGAACAGGAGACGTGCAGGGCACTTGGACCTGGGCCACTTGAGAAGAGGTGTTTTTGGGGCACGAGGGGGTTAAGTAGTAAATTTATTGGAATCAGAATTGAAATACTTACGTATCTGTGAAGTGTCTGTCACTGAGACTGTTCCTTCCGCAGCTAGGTGTATGGCTTTGTTGTGTGCACACTGTGACATTATTACGTAATCTTCTACTGTACATAATGCACCTGAAATCACCACCTGGAAAAGGATGGAGATGAAATTTTAAGTCTTGGGTAAAAAGAGGTTTTTAAAATCAAGAAAAATGTCTTAGAATAATTGTGTAATTTTGACTAAAGATCATCAAAATTTTCTATTTTCTAAAAGTAGAGTTTTCCTGTTAGCTTATTTTTCAACGCTCGACAAACTCAAAACCTTTTTTATTACAATTTTTTTTTTACCATATATTTTAACACTTTGATTTAAGGACCTTAGTTTCTGGTTTTTATATATTATTGAGTAAGATTGTTTTATCAATAATTTAGTTTATAATTTTATAGAGTTCTTTATAAATAAAAAGCTAAAGAATTTTCTCTCTTTTGTTCTCTCCCCGAACTGTGAGCAGCCTTATCGGCTTGCTATCTGCCAACGGGCCATCAATAATTGTATCTATCAGATACCAAAAGCCAGAAATATCGAACCTAAATTGCATACCAATGTTTACACGTTGTCACGACAAATACTTTGATACCCTCGGCACAAAGCAAACAGAACACAAAAGTATTTCATGTTGTTTGCCATCTTTGAGTGCCCTTTTCCCCCTTTTTTTCTACTTGGCCACCCAACGCCCCTGAAAAGGTGTATGTCGGTAGCCCTTAACACCCCCTTTTGCCCCCCTTTGTTGTGGGGTAATTTATCATGTTTGATTAGTTGTCTCTTTGGTATTTTATTACATTCATTAATAATCGCGCCTTTGATTTAATGAATTTATTGTTTCGCCAAGCGGGCGGCGCTTGTGTTTTGCCCCTCTCCCCTTTTTTACCCCTTTTTTCCCCTTTTTTATTGTGTGGTATTGTTATTGTGCCAGGTCAGGTTGTAAATCAATTCGGACCCAGATTTACCTGCGATATATAAAAGTCAGGTGCTTCTGGACTTACGGTAATGTGATGAGGACTTTGACCATGTAATTTCGATAGCTTTTGCGCATTATTTCATGGCAAATTTATAAGATTTATTTGCAGATTTATTGCTGAGGACTATCTTTACGGGAAATTGTAAAATTGTATCTTTATAGTTTGGTTACGTTTTGTTTACTCTAGTTTCTCTATCTTTAGTTTATTTATAGTAAAGCTTAGGATATATGTATACTATTGATTAATTGCGTTGTAATTATTTGAAAAACTCCTTACTAAAGTCTGTATAAATAAGAGTTACAATTATTTTTGGAGTACTATATTTCTTCTGTTCTCCTCCTCTCACGCATGCCACACCCTATCTCCATTCATAATTTCATCAACCCAGAAAAAGAAAACCAAACTCTTTTGTGTGGGGCCTTGCTACGCTTTATTTATTAGAACTCTGTCGATAATTACAAAATAATGCGTTTGCTTGCCCCCCGAAAACCCCTCGAAAAACCCCTCAACCCTTGGCTTTTTGTACCACTTCACTTTACCTCTTACACCCCCTCCTGTTTACCACCCACTACGAGTATCTGCAGCTCCACTGAGAAAATATCTTAGTAACACACAGTTTTTAATACAACATTTTAAATAGTATGTTGGTTATATAAAATATAAGGGAATTTTAAAAATATACTTTTAACGGTATACTTATTTAAAAAACTTATAGTTTTTGTTACAAACTTGGTAGAATTTTGTTCTGTCTGTAAAAATGCTTGGGAAAATGGTTACTTTTGGGGGATCGAAACGAGGTTACCCCGGGCATAAATTCGAGGCGAGGAATAATAATAAGTGCTCGATAGCATTACAAAGCGTGCGCCTTGATAAGATTTCGAAGCTACCAACTGGAGGGTTTTCTTTTTTTGTATAGTGTGGGGGGTATTCTGTAGGTTTAAATTGTGTGAGGAATTGAGGAAGTGTTTGGGCCGAAAGTTCTTTGTAACTTGGCTAATTTGGTGGCACGATAGTTGTGAATGGGGGGATTGAGGCTGCTGCGGCTTGTTTGAAGGGGCCTTGATAGATATTGTTTTATAGATTTCGAGGGTATTGCCATTCGAGTGGTTAACACAAGGGCCGGTGGCGCTGTAAAGTTAAGGGTCTTCCCTTCACCAATCAATTTAGATTTGAAGAGTTGGTAAGCTAAAGGGAAGCTATTAGGTACAAGATAAAATGAACTTTAATCAAGGAAGTTTGTAGAATTTAAAGCCAATATTTTGGGTTCAGGAATTGTAAAACAGTATCCTTAAATCCTAATAAAAATAAATTTTGTAGTGCTAATTTAGGTAAAACTTAAAAACTTAATAACACATAAGCCCTTTCCACCACTTATTTTAAGCCAAAACTATTAATATAAAATTTTTTGAACAACTCATAATTCCCAAGAACTTTGTTAACTATTTAATGTTAAATCTTCAAGTTTGAAGTGTTATAATTGCTGTCAAAATTTTTCGGAAATTCGGAACCTTTTACAAGCCCTCCTAATCTAATAACACCACTTCACCTTCACTTGGCCAACAAACCAACAAACCATCGATCATTGGCAGTATAATACTCACAATAAAAAACAGCAGTCTCTCTAACTGATTCGACATTCATTCGGCGATTAATGTACATAATTTTAACCCATTTACTGCCGGCACAGAGCAGTAAACTAAAACTCAGAGTTGTCGTCGTCGTTTAATGATGATAACGTGCTGCTTAATTGATGTGGCTGACATTGGGACATTGGGAGTTGTAATCAATGAGTTAAGTTGTAATCCCCGAGTAATCCTTTTTGGTGCTATATTTTTGTACGTTCAAAACGAAATGAAATCGAAACTCATTTCTGACCTCTGACCCACACACACACACGCGTCACACACACACGCACACTTCCGCTGCAGTGGCAATAATAATAAAATAATATATAATATTTTATATGGGGGGCACGTTTATAAGTGAGAGGTGTTGTTGTTATAGCCAAATCGCGTAATGATCGAAAAAACGTAAGCTGAAAATACGGCAGCGATACGAGACGTTGAACGTCTTTTCAGGGCGATTGAATTATCGAGACTAAACCGAAGCGAAACGTGCGACATTTTTTGGCTTTGTGTTTTTCTTCCTTTCCACAAAAGCGGCAGCAGCAGCAGCAGCCGCAGCAGCGACGCCAGCCGCAGCAGCAACATCGGCAACAGCAACACCAAAAACAACATTAGAGGCAGCAACAGCAGTTTGAAAACTTGCTGCAATGTGATACTTATTGCATGCGATATTGTAACAGAGGGCTGTCTGCAACATGCACTGTTAGCCAACAGCCGTTGTCGCTCGAACCTGTTGGCCGGTTACAGTGGTTGGAGCTGTTAAAGCAGTGGGTGGACAGTTATGTTAAGTTTGAACCCTGTTAGCTGCTTGATTAATAAATAAATAAATAAAATAATAATTTTATCTTGTTTCAATTTGAATTAAGGCATATTAAATATTACAATATTTTGATTATTTAAGTTAAATATTTTAATTTATTAAATTGCAATAGTTTTTAAATGTCAAAGGATTAAAAAGCTATAAATAAAAAATGATTTAGTAATTTTAAGAAATAATTATGTTATGTTCTATTTTTATTATTTATCTATAGGTACCCTTACATTTTGTTTGTTCATGATTCCATATTTCGATCTTAAAATAAATTAACTTTTTATTTTTGATCAAGAATATTTTTACTTACATTTTTTTGGCAACTTATCAAATCTGTTTTTAATTTGTGTTCAAATTTTCTTTTTTGTTTCATCATTTATCTATACTTTTTACACTCAACTAAAATTCCTTAATTTCCATAAACTTTAATCAACTTTAATTACACATTTCTGACACCTTCACAAATCAGTAATTAATTGCCCATAATGAGTTTATCCAACTAATAAGCTTACCTAATTAAATTAACCAACCGAGTTTTTTTTGGTGGCTTCCTTACCAAGAAGTTTTATTAGTTTACAAGCCGACGAAGATGTCACTACTTAAAATCTTTGTCATCATCATCTTTGTGAGATTGATTTTGCCTCAACCGAATAGAATTATCAACCAACTAAGTCTGAAACTCAGCATAAAAACCCACATTTACTTTGGTTTTACAATGGAGACTTTTGACGGCCTAAACTTAGTTACTTATCAACCGAAGCTTTTAATTTTTAACAACATTAGTGAGGAGCTAAAAACCCAACACGATGAACCAGTGCTTGTTGTAATAATTCTGGAAAAGGATTTGGATTTTAATTTGGCAACAGTGGAGGTGCTAAGTTCCTATCTCAAAGATAGACAGTACAATGATATACTGCTCATAGATGTGGATAAAAATAAGGATAAAAGCTATATGGAAATTTGTAAAACTTACTGGGATGCTGGATTTCCCTTTGTGCTAATTTATAACTTGCAAGAGCAACTTTGGTCCATGAAACCCTATCCCTACTTGGAGATAAAACCCACAGATTTAAAGGAATATGTAAAAAACAGAGTTAATAGAAATTTAAAAGGATATCCCCTCCGTGTTTTGGTGACCAACGATCCACCTCATTGTTTTGTGGATAAAGAGGAACCACTAAATTCCCCGAATCGCTATAAAGGAAGTATAATAACAATTTTTAAAATATTTGCGGATCAACTTAATGCCACTTTTCAAGCGGTTCCCTTTCCTGGACTTCGACGCTATTTTACAAAGGAATGTCTGGATATGGTTAATGAAAATGTGACCGATGCTTGTGGCAGTATTTTTATAAGGACCTATGCCTACTCCACCAGTCAGCCAGTTCGCTTGAATCGTGTGGCTATAATGGCGCCATTTGGGAATCCCATTGAGAAGTTCTACTACTTCTTCAGACCCTTTGACTTTTACGTTTGGATCGCCACTGGTTTGATAGTGGTTTTTATAACGATAATGGGTTCCTTGCTCCATCGCTGGGAGTTTAGGGAATGGGATGTGGGTCAGTACTTCCTGCTGGCTGTGCAAACTCTTTTGACCCGCGGACTATCTCTGCCGCAGTGTTCCAGTGGCTCTAAACTGATGCTGTTGCTACTACTCTTTGTCATAGGATTTATTTTGTCCAACTTATATGTGGCCCTGCTCTCCATGATGTTGACCACAAAGCTGTATCAGAGGCCCATCGAAAACGTGGCCGACCTAAAGACAGCCAATGTGAATATACTGCTGCAGCAGCACAATCTCAGACCAAATTCAGTTTATGGCAGTTCAGAGGAATTAAGGGAGAGATTCCTTTTGGTAGAGGAATCCTTGCACAAGGAAAGAAGGGATAATTTGGATCCCAGTTATGCCTATGTGGACTCCGAGGATCGCATGGATTTTTACCTATATCAGCAGAAATTCCTCCGAAGGCGAAGGATGAAAAAGTTACCCAACTCTGTGGGTTACACCTGGGCCGTTCAGGTGATCAAACAAAACTGGGTACTGGAAAAACACTACAATGAGCACATACAACGGTTATTTGAGACTGGCTTGCAGAATAAATTGGTGGAGGATGTCCACGAGTTGGCCATTAGAGCAGGCTTCCTCCACTTCCTTCCCACCCAAACACAAACTATCGAACCTTTGCGACTCGAGGATATCGTGATGGCTGCCATGGGTTTGGGCACAGGACACGCCCTTGCCGGGATCTGTTTCCTGTTCGAGCTGCTCGCCTAATGGGCTCAATCTCAATCTTCATCACAATCGCAATCACAATCACGGGAATGGCAATAGTTCCGGCTGGCCATAAAGACGGTTAACACCCACGCAATAAAGGCGGAACCACCCCTAAGTGTATCACAATTTAAAGCGATAAGGGTCACAATAAAGCCACTGAATGAGGACCCGCATGCGACATCCGTTGAATTCGCTGAGAAGGACACTCGGAAAAAATTTCTAGTACTTTTAGCACAATTCAGTAATTGGTAGAGAACTATATTTAGAGAGCACAAAAAATAAAATATAGTTGTGGTAGTTCATTCAAACCCTTTCTACGGATAACAGAAATTGTTCTTATCAAACACAAAATAAATGTATTAAAATAACCTTTAAAAAATAATTTAAATACATTTATCATACAATTTGAAATAAGAGCTTAAAGAGTTGGTGATTTTTTTAAAGGAAATTTACTTAAGGAAAAAGGACATTTTAAAAGCTTAGACAATTTTTACCTCTTAAATTTTTAAGAGGTAAAAATTGTCTAAGCTTTTAAAATTTAAAAATGTTAATTTAAATTGTATTTTGAAAATTTTTTAAACTCGTTTTTCACATTAAATCTTATTAATTTTTTGTAAATTTAAAATTGTAAAGCCCAAATAATTTTCAGTGCACTAGAAGTATGTCATGTGGGTGGCACTACTCCACTTTTCCCAACGGAGGAAGTTGCCAAAAATGCAGCAGTTGATTGAACATTGATTGACAATGGCTCCCATGGACAGGATGAGGATGCGGAAACCAAGAACACAAGAAGGGGGCGCGGTTCAGTCCACTGACAATCGATTCATGGACTTGGACGTGGACATGGATGTGCTCCTTGTGATTCCCATTGTTTGGCCAGACAATGGCGATTTGTGCACCGTGAGCAGTCCTCCAGCTCCTCGTCCTCCTTTGTAATCCCTCGATAATAATGGGCCATTGTCAGAATCGATGTTCGATTCGATGTGGATGCCTGATTTTTGACGCCTGCCGATGATGACCAATGAGGAGGACCAATGACAGCCACTTGGCTAGCTGGTTGATTGCTGACGCACTTTGGCACAGACATCGGATTGGGTTGGATTGGATTGAATTGGATTGCCCTACTGGGGGGCACTTTAAGCTCATTAAAGTCTGGCGAAATTAGGTATTTAATACGATAGTGAGTGTGGGAATTACGAGTACCAAGATGGATTGGGCATTGATTAGCGGGGTGTGAAATAGCAACTGATTAGCAGGGCTTAAGAGGGTTTACTTCTGGACACTTCGAATTGTGGCTGAAATTTGGGGAGGAATTTTAAATTAACTGGAATTTAAAGGGTATACTTAGCAGAGTTAGTATAAACTATAGCAGGTGCTGTTTCTATTTTTCAATTACAATGAAGTCCACAACAAGTACTTAATTGTGTTAAAAAAAATAGCAAGTAAATGGGTTTTAAATAGACTTAGGATTAGCAATAGTAGTGGTAAATAAATGTGTTTCAAATTGACTTGATACTAGATGTTAACATGTGGTCAAACAATAAGGATTATTTCTATATGTTCAGGGTTGAAACTACTAACTGAAAATGTCATTTAAATTTCCCAGAAACAGTTAAGAACGCAAATAACAAAATATCTTAAGTGGGTTTAAATGGGGTTGTCAGGTTGATATCTTCTAAGAAGTCCAAAGTTTATTCCCTGAATTATTTTGTTTGGCCCGATTTCATCACTTGAGTGAGTCAGGCGGTTTGCATTTTGGATGGGACCTCTCCAAACGCTTTGGACCCCCATAAACTCGTAAACAATTACTTTTCACTTTTTGGCCCAGTTATCGGAGGAGCTGTTGCCAACTGCCAATACAGCAGCTCCTCTACACTTAATACTTGGTGAAAATAATATTATATTGGCAAAAGTCACGGGCTATCGCTGTGACGACACAGAAACAAGGAATGTGCCGCGGAGATTGCCACCGATTAGATTTGGTTACAAACAACTCGAAATATATGTTAAGTTGTCAAGTGATAGCCAAAGGCTGTTCATTAGCGAAATAAAAGTAAAGTTCTGAGTTCTTAGACGTGCCTGTCATCGAGATTGCTTTGCGGGGATGTGTTTTGCACCCATATATATTATGTGAAACCCAAGAGAAGTGTTTATTGAGAAATTCTTTGGAAAATTATGAGGGGGAATTTTTTGTTTAAGATTGAAGTGGAAGCTCTTGGAATACTTTAAATGAAATAGATAGTGATTTTTATTTGGTTAATGTATTACCTATCTATTGGGGGCAGGAACAAAATGTTATTGAAGAGAATATGTCTTAGATAGTAAAAGAAATTGATTACAATTTGGTTTTAAATAATTCTTGAGTAATATAAATGAAAGATGGAGAGGTTTTAAGGCAGTTTTATATTTATTTTTAAGTTAAAACGAAGTAAATATTTAATCTGTTTATTGAGAGCAGAAACGTGACTCCTACTTAAAGTTACAAAATGTTATTTAAGTACAAAAAATGTATAATATTTGAATTTTAATTATTTATTTATTTCTTAGCTAAAATAAATTATACACATAAAATCTCTATTAACCAGGTTAACGATTACCCGGCCGAGGTCAACCTTAAGCCAAAACAAATCCCAAACTCAAATCAATCTTTATTTTGGCCACTTTTTTTGTTCGCAGGGCTCTCACCAGCAGTTGGCCAATCAAGCGAATACCGCAAAAAGCTAATTAATTTTTTGCGCTGCCCATTTGCCGTCAACGGCAGCCGAAAACGCTCATCAAACTAATTGGCAGCGTGGGTGGTCTGTCTTTTCAGCCACTTTGGCTTGGGCCAACTACCCAAGTTGGCTTTGATTGCATCCGAGAACCTGCCAAAGACAGCCGTTTAAAAAGACGCAGCTTATTGTCTGCCTAATGGCTTCGAGCTGCTGAGCTGCTGTTTTTGGCCAAAAACCCATAGCCAAAACTCAAGGCTTTTTGTTTTTAATCTTTTTGGTCTCTTCGCCATTTACCGTTTGGCCTTTTTGACACCGGCGTGACAACCGTCCAGACCGTTTAATAAACTTAACAATTTAATTTGCCGTTTTGGCCAACAAATTGCTTTGTTACGTTTCGTTTGGTTTCTCTTTTTTTTTTAAGAGGGATTTGATTAATTTAAAGAAGACATAAATACTTTGGGATTATAAATTGTGTAACAAAAAATGTTTTGCGGGGTTATGACGAAGTTTTTATTCCACCACGTTTGATGATAAAACTTTTTAAAAACTTTTGTTTTCAATTTTAGAAAATACATAAAATGGTTTTTAGCAAAATCCGTTTGTCGGGGTGGCTCAAACAAAAATTTTAAAAAAGCCGGAAATGCAATTTTTTTAAACCTGACAAACTCAATTATTTTTTTGCAAAGTTTCCATAAAAAAATATAAAAAATTATCAAAGTTAATTAAGGCGTTGACAACCCCATGTGGTTATAGTTGTGGCTGTGAAACAAGTTGGCAACTCTGCGTTTTGGCCCCACTTGAACTTTGTTGCACACTAAGCGCCGCTATTTACTGTCAATCATTGCGGTTTCTTTGAGTTTTTGGGGTTTGGCGGTGCTCTCGGTGGGTGGCGCTCTCGGTGGGTGGTGGTGGGTGGTGTATCACCCAATCAATAACAATGACCGATTACGATTAAACTCTTGGGCCACGCGCATGTTGGCCTATTGGTCATTTGGCTTTTTGGCGAGCCTCCATTTGGCCAGGTGAAAATTGCGAAAATGTCTGGGAAATGAGTCACGCTTATTTAGAAATTATAAGGAAATGTTTTGACAGTTGGAAAAGGTGAAAGTTTGTTTTTCGGAAGGCTCCATAAGATTGATGGGGTGGAAAACCTTCAACTAAACTATTATGTTTAGTTGTTACAAATAATTATAGTTTCCTTGAAATCTACTTTTCCCTTCCTAATATTTATAACTTGGTAATTGATCCAATTTTTCAAACAAGGTCGTTACACAACACTTTTAAATAATTTTGTCGAATAAAAAATGTATACGGTTTACAAAAATGTTGTTTTTTTAAATTTAATTAAATCCCTTTTTTTGTAAAATTACAATTCATGCTTAATTTTTAGATTTTTTATCTTATCTCTGGAATAATGCATTTATTACTGCTCTCAGACAGCCCCTTTACAAAAATCCTTAAGTAAAATTGATCCAACCAAGTGATTCCCTTTTAAATAGTGTAGATGACCAGGCACTTATTTTGGAGTACCTGGTGTTATCAGTCATTTTTTCACACCGTCTAAAACTAGATGACGTGCGAATACTGCATTAAAGCGCCAGCTGTCAGAGATTTATGATACGCAGCACATCGCGGAAACCTCATAAAGATTGCCTCGAACGAGGTGCGAAATCAAAATAAATCGTAAATAAATCGCAGCGAAATTCCTTTGCCAAAGATTCCGTGACATTCTGCTCTATATCAGATCGATGGTCCCATCAGTGGCATCCGCCTTTCTACTTGGCGGACTTTGCTATCGGATCGTATATTACCTGTATATATAAGACAGCCACCTTATCGCCAAAAACCGAAAATTACTTGACTATTTTTGGGGCTTTGGGCCAGGCTAATGAGCTTTAATTGATTCCCTTCTGGATGGGTTTACAACCTAGTACATATATCTGGACAGGATCTTGCGGTTTCCTTGTTTTCTCGGGCACGTGTCGCTTTTGGGTATTACATTTTTCGGACTGACCGCAAAAACCGAAAGCATATTGAATTTAACACACACACATTTTGTTGTTGTTTTCAAACATGTAAACAAAAAACCGCAAAGCCAACAAAATGTGCGGAAAATGTGTGGCCTGCAGGCGAATCGTGTTTGACAAGTAATAAAGGTGATTAAAGCAAATCTAAACACCTGCCCCCCAGGCTAAAAAAAAACATCCGAATGTCTACATGGTTTGGGGTCGAGTCGTTTGTTAATCAAAATGCAAATGTAATCAATAGAACGGAAGTGCCTGCCCCGCGACAGACCTGTAATTTGGTTATTGTAGTAAATGTAATAACATAATGGACCAGTCCGGTGCAAGGCGACAAATTAAATGGGGTGTTTTGAACAGTGGGTCAGTTTTTGATTTTTGGGTGCACAGTTAATGCAATTAGACTCACATTTATAAACCTAATTTGACCAGTTTGAGCAAAGAACTTAGAATAAATACCTTATTTTGGCCAAACAATCGTATATATTGCTTAAAATACAGACAGATTTATTATTTATGATTTAAAATATTTATTTTTGACCCAAATTGTGACATTATGTCAGCCCATATTTTCTTAACAACATATTTTCACCCATTAATTGTGTATTTTATTGGTTATTTGTGGATTTTGGGACACTGTTGGTTGCCTCAAAAAATCGCCCTCTTTTTGCGTAACGAGTCTAGCCGAAGCTCTCCCTTGCCTGCGACCCCACACACTGCGCCCCAAGTTGCATGTCAAACGGCATGAACATGCTGCAAAAGGTCGTGCCCACCCCCTGAAAATCACCCACTTTTACCACCTGGTCTCTGGCTGGCCTTTTGGCATTTCGGCATTTCGGCTGCCATTTTCCTGCGGAAATGTGCGCCAAAATGTTTGCGTGCCTCCAACGAGTATGAGAATGTAATATGTTGGAATATTTGAAATTTAAGAAAAACAACCCAGGAGGAGGGTTTGGGTTTTTCTATATGTATATAGTATATATCAAAAAAATAAAGAGGGGCTGTGTGGGCTGTGGATGACTTGGCAAATGGCGCCGGCAAATGCGTTCATTGAACTGCCACAGCGATGCAATAAAATCAACAAAAAACACATTTAAAAGGAAAATAAATATGTGTAGGATAACTGGCGACGAGGAAAAGTTACGAGGAAAATGGGGGAAGTGGGAAATGGGAAATGGGAGTGGGGCGATCTAAGACAAACAGTCAGCGGATTTATGGGGTCGTTTTGGGTCGTCGTCGGTTGCATGTAAAGTAAAGTAAAACGGAAGCGGAAAGACGCGAAACTGGCAACTGACACACAAATGGCTAAGAGAGGGGCTAAGACAGGAGGGGGGAACCGCAGAAAGGAAGCTGTCGAAGGACTGCCAACCCCTGTCCTGCGACAACTTCTGCTGCACTAAAACAAAATTAAAAGACTACAAAATAAATACAACAGAAAAAAAATCATTACAAGACTAAAAAATTAACCGCTTAAAACCGCTTAATTGTCAAATAATTTTATGGGCTATAAGGCTACAAAAAATAAATAAATAAATCAATAAAACTAAAAGTCACATAAATCTCTATTAGTGGCCATGATCCCTTTAACCTCATTGGTTTAAGTATGGTACCAAAAATAGAGCAACTTTATAAGGAATTTAAAAGCCAGTTAGTCAAAAGTTATTGTTTGTTTAACAATCTGGTAAATGCTGTCCTTAAACGAGAGTTTATTATTATAATCATCATTATATCTTTAAATCATTTGTACAAATGATATATTTAATTTTCTTAAGTAAATCGCTTGGTATCAAAATTTTTTAACGTCGGAGAGGCGATTCTTAAACGAGTTTTATTATTAATCCTTGTTATTTTATTATTATTTTGTTTTACCTAATTTTTTCCCTTCTTCGCAAAAAGTACAATTTTCTTCCAGTGCCCTTATCCCCATGCACTTTGTCTTGTCCTTTTTTTCTGTTTGGATTGGCAAACGGAAGCGAATTATGTTGCCTTATGCGACGAAAGGGTTCAGTTCAAGACACAAGCTCCGCTCCGTCCGAGAGAAGATATCAGGCTCGTGGGGTGCAGCGTGTCCTGGGGTGAAATTGATATGCGGACACAGATACAGACACAGATACGGAGATACACAGGCCCAAAAGCCACAGATACTGTATCTGGTGGCCTGTTTAATGTGCAGAAAATTTCAGTTTTTAATGATCCATTCGGGAGGTATCGAATTACTCACGCCTCAATGGGCGGGCAGTCGTCTCGCAAGAAAAATATGTAATTGGCACGGCTCATTGCATAAGCGGTACAACGTGGCGGATTATTAATATTTGCTTCAGCTAGCCCCAAGGAATTTTCAATAGATAATTATTGTGATTGAGGCCAAAGACTTCACTTACTTTGTACTTTCTTATTAAACACAAAAATAGGAGTGACTCCTAAGCATTGTCCACGAGACGATAAGATTCAAAAATAAATCAAATCCAAATTTGAAACTCTGATACAGAATAATGAAATTCCTACTGCATTCGATCAGATACTTGCTATTCAACGATGATAATGTATAAATAAGGTACACTTTATATTTTTAGCGGATGAACATGGGAACTCTTTACTATTTCGATGGCTGAACACGTCACTTTTAGATTCCACATTTGAGGAGCATCCATAAATTTGTTCGGCTTAAGGCCATTTAATCTACGAATCAATGTTGTCATTGTCACAATGTTCAAAGTGAAGTTAAAAGTGAGAGTGAGAGTGAACGATTTTCGTGTCAGCTGTCTAAAAATAAATACCCAGCGAATGTGAAAATCTCTAAAAGTCAAGATAGTCGGGTAATCAACACAGAAAGAAGTGGTCAAGGTTGGAAATAATAATAGAAAATATATACTTTTATTTTAAAGAATTTATTTATAAATGTCTAGAGACTAAAAGTTATTTTTCACTACAAGTTTAGGTATTTCACTTTACTTTAGGCCACCATTAGCTCTGTTTTTTCCCCAGAAATGGGTGTGGACTTAACTGAAACTGAAACTGTGGCAAATGCCACGCCCCCTGAGCAAAAAAGGCAATTTGTTGCGCTTCGTTGCGCGTGGAAATTATGATTTTAGCTTTTGTGAAAATCTCATTAGGCAGAGTGAAAAAGGATGCCGATTTTTTAGCCATAAATATAGGTTGCCTGCCTGCTAAATTTTAAAACGAAACCATCCTGCGCTTAAACGTTACGTTACGTGGCTATTTTTTAATTAAGCACAACGTTTTATGGACACTTCTTTAATGGCACCGCATAAATTCTAGAAGCTTGGATCAGGGGGATCCATAAAACGCACTGCAGGCAGTCGGAAAGTGAATTTTATGCCAATCATTAAACAAAGTTGTATCGGGAGTTATGTCGGTTGATAACTTTATCCCTCAACATTGTAGCAAAGTGGAGTGGATCGTTGGAGTTCCTTATCGATATTGCCTGATAAATGTTTGACACAGTGTGTGAGCTCTGGCACTCGAGAAAGTCATTCAACCCGCAAGTGCAACTGCAACTGTATCTGGTATTTGTATCTGTATCTGGTAAATAGGTTTTATGGCTCTCTAAAGCTGCATGTTTGTACAATCATTGCTCTGAGTCACTTTTAAATTAAATATTTACAGGAGGCATGAAGGAAAGCATATATCTTATTTAAAATAATCATGACACTTTCTTTTTTAGCTGGTGACTTAATTAATTATGAATTTTTGTGCGCTAAAAATTTGCACATGGTCAGAAAAGATGATGTGAGCATTCCTTAGGAATTTATTAATGTTTGATTGATCATTTATTTATTTATGAATTTTAAACGATAAATAATAGCATTCCTTTGTAGAGATAAATAAATAAGGCAAGTAAGTTGACTTAAGTAAATTAACGATTCATAAATTTCAATTTTTGACTCGTGGAATGCCACAATACATTTATATAAAATACCAATGAGATATTTATAGGCCCTCCTAGTGAACTGGATTATCACTTAAATGTATAATTTTAATTATAAAGAATGCTCGTGATCACCTTTTATTTGGCTTAAACGATTCGGAGCTCATTTACTCGTCGTCAATTTTATTTTTTGCATATCTCATGAGCAGCACGAAATCCGAATTGGAAACTGAATGATTTATTTGCATATGCAACACCGAAATGCACTCACAAAATGAGCTTTTAAGTGGCCGGCCCTCGACTTTTGACTCTTATTTTGTATTTATTTTTATTTTTTCGACTCTTGTTGACTTCACCCTTTTGGAGGAGGAAAAAAAACCGAAAAAGTCCCAGGGAACTGTCACCAAGTGCTCCACATTTCTCGCTTTTGTGTGTAAAGCTTATTAAGAAATGCTTATTCCGCTTGCTGTCTCTTTTTTCGGGGGGAGCCTCCTCTTTTTATCGAGTTTAATGGATTTTTAATGAGTCTGAAGCGGGGCTTTTGACGGCATTTTCGGAAAGTGCAGTTTCATTATCGCTTAATCCTGTTTGCCTTTCAGGAAGGCGGAAGATAACAACATTTCGAGCCCCCGCTAAGAAGAAGGATTGCAAAGACTACAAAGATTGGATGGGTGATAAATAAATAATCAAAATTAGATATACAGAGGGCTTGCCGGACTGGATTATTGGATTTTAATTTTAAGTGACACTTAAAAGGGAAAAACTGGTTATTAACATTATTTAAATATTGGGAAATTAGATTAAATAATAAATATATAAAAATGTTTTATTATTATACGAAAAAAATTATTATTGTTATTAAAAAAATATGTGGCAGCGTTGACATTGTTTTTGAATACACGAGTAATACAAAACAAGTAATTTGATTTCAGGACTTATTTATAATAGTTCTTAAAACTTAGATAATACACAATTTAGACTTCCGAATTATCACTATCTGTTGCCCCTCTCGAGTCGTCATCCTCGTCTTCCATTTCTCCGGTTAATTCAGTATAGTAAGATTTCACAACGATCAGAAAATAGCCAAGTACAACTAAGAAAATTAACGTAAACACCTTTTATATCATTATATAAAGAACCTTACCGATTCTAAGGAATGCCGTTGAATCCAACAATACAGTGACGAGCGTAAACAAAAATACTATATAGTTTATCAAAAGCCAAGTTGCCAGAAGCAACTTATAGTTCTAAATTAAAGAGGACATTTAAGGCCGATTTTATATCAATTTTAGACTGAACCATTTAGAACTCACATGGAGCACTCCGTAGATCAACAGGCCATGATCGATCATCAACACATAAACTAAGGTCGAAAATCCAGCCACACAAGTGCGGGTGTTCATTGTCCGAAAGAACTCGACTATGTTATCCGGATATCTGTCTTGGATCACCATTTGCCATCCCATGCTGCCGAGGACAAAGTCCACCAAGCCAAATAGAACTCCCGTAATAATAACACCATATTTTAGGGGCAGGCACCACAAAAATTTTCGCAAGTGCATTGTAAAGTTTTCTCTAAAGTAACACCTTAAAACTCTAGATTTTAATACTGGGTTTTACTAAAAAATTGGTAATGAATTATTTGGGTCATTCTTATAAAGTCATTTTCAAAGGTATCTGGTTTATAGATTTTGTTTGTAAAGTACAAGGATTTGAAGTCGAATCTTTTACTTGTCTCATCATTGTTTTCTATTTAATCTCTTAAATTTTTGAGCGGAGTTTTTACTGACTTATTTAACTCATTTTGAAATTATTGAAACAGTGCCTAAAATATTAAAATATTTTGCTACTCCCCTAAAAACTAATAATGTTTAATAGGGTGTTGATATGTTGTCTAAATTATATAACTTTCTTTCCCAGTGATAATAAAAAAGACCCGGTGGAAATTTGAGTCCTAGAAAAAGTGCGCAGCTAACTGAAATTACAGTTAGTGGCAGCCAGTAATCCTACCCACTCGAGACTCTAGTATTTGGCCATCGGACAGTTCCGAGAATTCTAATTCTGTAGACAGCAATTAGATAGACAAAGACAAAGCCAAACAAATCAAGTCAAATACAATAAAAGCCTTGGCATTTTATCAGCTTCAAGCTCCCAGCTCCAAATCAGACGTAATATCAGTCCAGAGTTCTCTAGTGTCGGGCCCTCAGATCGCCCATTTCGGTTTGGTTTACAACGCAAAAAAAGGGTTTGCTGAACATTCTTTGATCAATCAAGTGACGCGGAAGTGTTGCAGATAGCTGATACCAGCAGATAGCAGTCAACATTCCGCACTCTGCCCAGTCATGGCTGAAATATTTGGCCAAAGTCTGGCAGGGACTTGCATAACGAGGGTGCAGAGTTAAGGTCGTTCGCCCTGGATCGAATATATGTACATCGATAAGGGAATTCGGCACTGCAAAATGTGCGATCGAGTGGAGGAGTCAAGTGGTTGTAGTACTTTATTCCTGACTGAGCTTTGGAATCACAGCCGAAGGTTCAAGGCCCATTGAGACTGATATATCTCTGACTATACTATATTAGCTCATCGTACGCGACTGTACTTTAGCTAAATAGTTATCAAACGTGACTGACCTAAGTCACACTGATAACAAACTTTGTTTCTTTTTAGAAACCAAGGCACTGAAATAGAAAGACAATGAAGTGGACTAATGTTAAATCAAATTGATCGATTTTTAAGGCCTCTGCAGAGGAAAAACCCAAATATAGTAGCAGTGGCCATATGGTCAAGCTTGGGGATTATTGATAAGTACTACGAGACTGCGCTTTTATAGTACAATTATAGTATTCTTTAATTTTAAGAAACAAGGTCAAAGTGCACTTAAGTACAGTTGAGTCAGCAGCTATCGAGGCACCCGTTTGGCGTGTGGCAAGGCTTCCACGCGTCGCTTGTTATCGTTTTATCGATATCGCCAAAAAATATGTTGCTTCAATTGTTAATCCAAAATACAACAAGGCATTTGACAAGCGTACTAATTGATTTGATTCTCGTGCCGTTGGGTTGCGTTTACGAAATGCGACAGTTGCGAAATAAAGAATGATGATCGTAGTTATTGTACCCTGTAGAAAGGGGTAAATATTTGTAGTTACTAAAATATTTGAAAAATTTCTACGTGGTTATGGGTATTTTAATTATACACCGATCAGAAAAATACCTTTCTCTGAATAGGAACAGTCTACGTATTTGAAGGTTCTTTAACATATAAAAGTGCATTCATACCTATCAAAAGTTTGGAACCTTTTTAAAGTTTAAACATTTACATTTAAGACCTCATTACTTTTTGTGTAAGCCTTTTCGGACTACAACTTTATAACTTAAGCCCAATAGAATGCCGTGTAAATTTACTATTGCTGAGTTTTGTTTTAGCGCAAAGGAATGTTAAAAAAGTTACTAAAAATACCGTTAAAAATAAGGCTACAAAATTAACCCTTGGAAACCAAAGGTGGGAAAAACCCAGAGACTGTCTGAGTCACTGGTTCTATAGAAGAACTCCAGTCTGTTGTGTCTGTTGATAGACAAATATAATGCTTCGCAATGGGGAATATTCCGAGAGCCTTTTGGGTTCTTTAGCCGACAGAGTTGCCTCACTGATAAGACAAAATGCGTTTAGCAATAACGGAACAGAGCAGAACAGCTTTATAGCAGACCCCAATGAATAGACCCATTTTCTGTTTGTCTTGTAACAGGAAATAAACAACGCAAGGCAAGTATAATAATTATGCAGCTCAAATGGTCGTGTTTATAACAGTTTTCCCGACCAGACGTAGCCAAAACATCTAAATCATGGTAACTTGGATATGGCATGTGGCATATGGCACAAATCATCATCATAAACACAGCTCAGTTTCTGCCTCTTTCTGCGTCTGTGGCTCTGTCTCTTTCTTCAGCTCTGTTGTCAGCACAATTATAATCACAATCACAATCACAAAAAGGCCGCCTGGCGCTCAACTGCCCTCAGAATGCTCTATAAAAAATAAAAGTGGGGGTGGAGTGGATACACTGAGCGGAAGTTTGGTTTGTGATAAAAAAAAAAGGGAGAGTTCTCTCTGTGCATAACCCAAAAAGAAAACTCTGGAGTTCCTGCGGAGCTTTTGTGAGTTTGAAGACAGTGAAAAAAAAGCGAAATGGGGGGATCCACAAAAAATTTGGGTCACTTGCAGTTGACATAAGCTATTGCAATGACAGGTGGGTGTGTTGTTGGCTAGGGAAAATTATCATGGGTGGTGTATTTTATAAAAATATTACATCATTTATTATTTGGGAACTTAAAAACTCAGTTAATAAATTCCTGAGCTCATAAAGAACGATAATGCATTCCAAGCTTCTTACAAAACCTTTTCGAAACAATGGTCTATACGTACATTTATCGTGAATAATTTCCGATAACCCTTGTTTATTGAACAGAAGCCATTATATTTCCGTTTCGCGATAATTCCGCATCGTAAAAACAAACCCTCCTCAAAATAATAAAGCTTCCCAAACAAAAAACCACCTGAAAGCCGATCGATTATCACTTTTGATGGGCTGCCAAAAAGTGTGCTTATCTAAGTGCGCAAATAAAGTTGGGACTTCTGAAATTTCGCTCAGTGCAGTGCCACTCGTTCAATACTACCAATACTTTATCGACAAAAGGCCCAGGGAAATGCGTGTCCAAAAGGAGCTTCATATCTGCCATTATAACAAATAACAATAATATGAAAAAATAATTGTGTCTTTCTGTTTGCTCTATATGTCAACGCGTAGCGCCAGGTAGGTGAGAAAGGTGCTCCAAGAACTCCACTCCGGAGGGTCCGTGCTTAGCCTTCCCCATTTAGATACGATTGGGCTGTCAGTATCTTTATATTAATCAATAAGAGCAGCAACGATAAGATTGCGGAGCTTCGTCTGCTGCTGCTTCTATCAAAAAAAGGGTGGAGTGGGTGGTGGGTGGCAGGTGGTAGGGGTTTCTCTTTACTGTAAGTGAGTGGGTGGTTATCCTATAAACAGACAGCCCTTTGGTCTTTAAACAGGGAGCCACTTAAAGCCTTTAAGTAAAATATTTTAATAGGACTGAAAGAAGTATTAAATTTTGTAATTTTTAAAGAAATGCATAAATTTCCAAAATATTTAAAAAAGTATAGTTTTTTTGAAATTTGAAATTTGTTCCCAAAAAGTCCTAAACCGAAAAATATATATCTTATATCAATTTTAATTTTTCACAAAATAAGTAAGTCATATTTAAAACAAATTAAAATATACTATAAATAAATTATAGCTTTTCTCCCAGTGAATTTGATAAAATTACAACAAATTTGCTAAGCAAATTAATAAGTTATATATTAAACAATAATTCATGTCAACTGTTACATTTCTCGCAGTGACTTTTGATAACATTCCTGGGTGACACTTGCCAATTGATAAATTCAGTGTTTGTGCAGCATTTATTAATGTATAAATTATATTGTTTCCACATGTAGGGGGTGGTTCAAAGTCTTTGTGCTATTACCAACTACTATATCTTGGCCCACTGTACCCCATCAATTTCGAGTGCGACAATAATATTTACATACAAAAAAAAAGGCAAATATTAGCCAGACCAATTTGTTATTCAAAGTAATAACAAGCGAATGCCCCCGCAAAACATCTGCGCAGTAAAAAGGCTATCTTAAGTTGCCATTTGTTTTAATTGGTCGCTGGGCTAATTGCACACAAAACTCTAAGCTTATTTAAAGGGTTAGGCATCTTGTTCCCTTAGGTTTTTATGTCTTTCGCTTTGTTCCCTTATTTATGAGATATTTTCTGCTATTTTAGACAAGAATATCGATAAGAAATCAAAGCACATGTCTGGCCAAATGCGACGGAATTAATTCTATATAAAGTGTGCCATTGGCAAATTACTGATGGTATTTATAACATTTTAAAGATATGATAGCAAGAGATTGTTTTCACAAAGTCAAGGCAAAAACACCGATTTCTCTGCAATCAAAATTAGTAAACAACATCAAAATCAAAGTGAATTTTATCCCAGGAAAACTGCAGTATTTGCCCACACATTAGCCAAGTCAATAGAGGAGGAGGACTTCCACTTGAAAAGCGGAAATGGTGGCTTGAAAGTCGGAAAAGCATTTTACAGCAAAAGCCTTTTAAGGCTGAAGACCAAATTGATTCCACAATCAAATGTTTGTGCCGCCGGGCCGCATAAATCAAAATCACTGACAATGTCAAGGGGTCTTAACTCCGCCAGTTTTCAAAGGAAAAACAAAACTTAATTTACGACTTGGCTGCGGGATCATATCATGTTCATATCATATCAAATTATGTCCAGATAACACAGACCCCTTGTCCACTCTTCATAACTCACGGATGTCCAAGCTTTCGACTGGCTCAGCATTATATTTTTTTACGTCTGATTTTGGGATTTATCTTAAGTTTGGCATCTACTTTTAAAGAAAAAAATCAAAACAAAAAATATATTTGGTAACAAACTTAATTATTTTAGTTAGTAGAACTGTTTAAAAGTATATGGGATTCAGTTGCACATTTTATAAAGCTTTATACGAGTGTCTAAAAATATTATTGACCTTAAACTCCAAACTCAGGATAAATTCTTTTGGTATCTGTAGGAGAGTTGTCAAACAAAAAATCCTAGAAACTATATTCGGTCACAAACGTAATTATTTTATTAGTTAAGTCGTTTAAATGTACGTAGTTATCACTTAGTGGAAACTTTCCACTCTTTCATTGAATTAATTCCTGACCTTTAAGTTACCTCCAAAAAAATGGGTGATTCCTATTTCCTGTGGACAACTATCATTCACCCAAATTTGTGGCATTTTCTTGAGGTAGACCAATTTATCAATGCCAGTCAAAATAATGATTGCGGCAAACACGTTTCTTTTTCGCATTCACCTATCGGCAGCACGTTTTTGAAACGCGACGCGAAACTTTCCGCTGTTGACCAAAACAATGCCGAATGTCGAATGTCGAATGCCGATCAAGATAATCAGCCAGAATCGATCGCCGATTCGATATCGAGTCCAAAACAATAACAAGTTTGCAAAGTTTGGATATTATATGGGTGGCCTTGAGGTTTTTTTTTCGAGTTGTAGGTTGCCATGGATGGATTTCCATAACGAGAAAGCCGTCGTCTAAATTCGACCTGCCGTGAAAAATCTTATCTGGGCAAATGCAATTAGAGACCGACTTACAAACACTTGGATCTCAGGTATTTATAGGGGCAATACCAAGAAGTACTTTATACCATATATGTGGGGTGTATTATATCTTTCGTTCTCTGCTATCACCTGTTTCCAAAGGCCCCCAGACACCAAAAAAAAAAGCGGTGCTGCCTCCCCATCTATTGACAATTCAATTAACGTTTTGAAATAATTTCCTGATAAGCGTCGCTGTTTTTGGGGCTACGCAACAAAAAAAAAAGGGGAAAGAAAGGAAACAGCACCCAATAACACCACCCCAGCAACGGTTAAACTAACTAATAAAACAAGAACCAGAGAATTGAGGTGGTAGACCCAGGTTATCACTAATTGAGCCATAAACGTGGCTCTCAACATCTTATTAAACCATTGAAAAAAGTGCTCTTAACTGAATGTGCAACTAAAGTTCAAGAATGGTAAACAATAAAAGGTCAAGCACTTTCTATAGTTAAAATTCCCTATAATTTTAGATTCTTAATCATTTCTTCACCATCATTCAGGGAGTATAAAAACTAGAGCTTTTCTTTAAACACAAACCAGTCAATCAAAAGTTTAGCTAACTAACGTAACGTAACAGAAGTAACAACGGAAATGTAAGTCTTTAGATTTCATTAAAAAAATATCTCTCAATGGAAACTTTTGCTGAAAATGACGGGAAGTGAAATCCTCGTGTTATCTGGATTTCATTGATGAACTTTAATGTTGACACGAGAAGATTGACAGTCTGGGAAAGACACCAAGTCCAGAGTGATAAGAAAGATAAATTATAAAGTTAACCCAACAGTTTATTACAATCAAACGTTCTGATTATTATTTCAGTTATAATGAAAGGAAAGTTATTAAGTAATTTAGTATGATACAAAAAATATGTCTAAGATTCTACTACAAAAAGGAGAGCAGGAAAGTAGTCAAAAGATTCTTTTCAAATTTCATATAAATAACATAGGTTCAACTATTTAAAACTTATTGATGTCGGAATTTCTGTAAGGGTTTTAGGAATTTTAATCTGGGTAAACTCCATTAAGTTCACCCTTTATAACTTATCTGAGAAACTCCAAGATCAAAAATTAATTTCATCACCGATTCTTAAGTTTTCTAGGGGCTTCCACCTTGATATCTATGTCTTGTTTCGATGATAATGCAAGTCACCTACCCGAACAAGAATTGTTTTTACCTGGCGTCAATCAAAATCGACGCTATCAAAAGCCAAAAGCCCATGTTAAGCCATCATAAAAAGTGCCGCTAATTTGGCCCTTGATTGCTCATTTATTTGCTCGGCACACGTTCATTGCCATCGGCGATTCCCCAGTAAATATATATTAACCCCTGGGCACTCTGCCTGCATTAGATATATTAAATTCTACCCATCCATCAGCTATAAAGAAGGCTTCAATCCCTCGGCTCATCGGAGTATTTCGAGTGCATTGAGTCAAAGGAGTCAAGGCTCAAATTTATATTGGGCCATAAAAGTTTGATTTATGAAAGAATTAATTTCTGTAAATTACAAAAGTTTTGCGAATTTGTGAATTAATATCCTATTAAGTAAGTAAACATGTTTTTTGTTTTGTGCAAATAAATAAAAGAACTGAAAATGGGAAAACAGATAAATGTATTTTAATGTGTGAAACAAATTTAATCAAAAATATTACTATTAAAATTTGATATTTCACCAATTTTATAAGAAAGTGAAATTAATTTAAAACTTTTAAAGAGCTGATAAAAATAACTTGAGACTTTATAACTTGAAAAATATCAAGTGTTTTTCTAAACAACTTAAAGTAAAGCAATATTTGTTTTCAAATACCTAAAACACTTCTCTTTGAACCCATCTTCATATCCGCCTTAATTGCAAGTGGAATTTTTCGCATATCGAAATAGTGCCAAAAATAATCACAATTTGCATATTCGCGTTTATGAAGAGGTTCAGGTAGTTGTGGAGATTTTTTGCATGCCTACGGCCTGAGAAATACTTGAGTGGGACAATAAAAAATACTCGAAGCGTTGAACGATTCAATCAACTCAAACAACAACTCAAACTCAAAGTTTCAGCCTCGAGCCAACAACTCATGCCAAAATAATTTTGTTGTTCATTTTAGAACAAATAAGCAAATACTCGCTGTAAATACCGTTCATGATGAGTTCATGAAAAATCGCGATGGAATTTCAGATATTTCAGATATTTAACAACGTTAACAGCCAGAGATGGGGACATCAAATTGATTGTCAAATAAATTAAAAAACAAAGAGAAACGTGTAAGAAATCGGAGAACAGTATAATTTAATTAGCGTTCGGTTGTTGGCATTTTTATAAGTATTTACCCGACATTTCCATTGTAGTTGGCCGTTTATAATTATTATTTTTTTATTTTTGGGCAAATATTTGCCCAATCACACGGCTGATAACGACAGACGATCGATGGATCGGTGGTGATAGCTGTGATTTGCAGGGAAATTCCCTTTGATAAAATAATTGGCATAGTTTCGAAGCGGAATGGGGTCCCTCCTTTTGTATAAATGGGCTTGGCTAAATGGCTTTGGCCAAGTTTGTTGCTCTCTCGTCGTCGCATGACGATGACGAGGATGATGATATAATGGCACAACATTTGATATTATTATCGAATATTTGTGCACACGCGTCGATACTCGCTATGAAGGGCACTTAAGAATAATATTTGAGTTTACACATATCTTAAAATATGTTTATGTTGCATTGTATAAAGGGAAGTGTCATGAACTCTCTATACAGAGTCACGGCCTGAAGTCAAGGATTCTAGGTGACTAAGCTGAGATTGTGTCATGGAGACACCAGTGCGTATGATTAACTTCGATGAGCTCTATTAATCACTTGTAAAATATTAAATTCAGGTTTTGTACTCACCATCAGGAGGTAAATAATCTTGGCATAGACCGTAAGCTGTGGTAACCTGAAAAAAACATTAAATTGTGCTCAGAAATATTTTAAAACACTTAAATCTGTACACTTTTTTCTTAAATTTTTAAGCTTAAATTAATACACAAATTATAATGTATATTATTTGTATATTTACCTTATGTTTCTATTTTACTACAATGTTGTAAGACCATAAAATATTAACCGAATACTTTCTAGAAATGAATTTCTCAGATTTAAACTTTGCTTGCTAATCACATTCTAAAATTTATGAACAACTCAAAGCTTAGTCTAAATTTGCCAAAAAATCCCCTACTTAAATTAAAAAAGCCATCTTATTAGTAAGATTTACCGACCACTTAAAGTCGAACTTGTCTTTCTCTTGTTCCAAAAATAAATTAGAAGATTTGTATACAAAATGTTTAAAGTTTGGCAGAAGAAATTTAGGAATGCCAGTATAATTTCTAAGATTTATCTGCAACTCTTACTCTTAAGCCTAATTAATTTTTGTCAAAAAGTCAACTGTTTAAATTCCACAAGGTAGTTATTTCTGGATTTCTCTAGACTAAATTGAAATTCAAAATAAATGTACTTCCCCACAAACATTTGTATGCAGTCTGAGGTTAATAATTGAAACCACAAACCGGAACACCCACAGCACACACTCAATTGTGACAAAACAATATTATGTGGAGCACTGTGAACACGTGAGCCTGCAGTTGTGTGCTTTACATACATAAATCATTAAGATTGAGCGACTTTTTGACACTGTAAATGAGCAAGGACAGTTTCAGGAGTCAACCCATAAATTCACCTGAATTTATTATGCAATTAGTTAAAGACCTGCATTGTCAGATGGCAAGACAAGCCAAAAAGAGGTATTTCTATGCCCAAAGAAAAGCCTTGTGTGTATTTCTTTTTATTATCCTGGGTTGTTTCCCAATTTTTTATCAAACTTGGTTTTCCACTACCAAAAGCAACCTTGAAAAGTTGAAACTAGTTAGCCCACTTGAACATCTTGAATTCGCAGTTTTCCATTTTCATTTCCATTTAATAGAACTTTATATCCAATACGATGGTGGCCACCGAACGCCTCTGTTTGCCCTTGGGCTTTCCGTAGTAATTTGTGTCGTGGAGGCGATAGGAGCCCACTGGCAAATAAGCCGGAATGTTTTGGTCTTCCAACTGAAAGTTTCGCACATTGTAGTAGGCCTGCAGAAGAGAAACTTTGACCTACAGAGACCTTCGATTAAATTGAGATACAGTACGCACTGGCTTAACGGGACAGCGTTCAGTTAGATTCCCGTACTTGAACACGTTCCGCAGCCAGACCTTCATCAAACTGGCTTGGAAGAGTTCCCGCAGCGTCTTGCAGGTGTCCATGTCGTAGCTGAAAAGTGTTTGGTAGCGCCGATCTCTGCCATCGATCAGCTGCAGGAGGGTAATTGTGGTCCTCAGTCCATTCTTTAAAGTGCGATTCATGTGGAAGTCCAGGTTCAGTTCACCTTTATCCGTTAGCCATCCCCTCACGCTGGCGCAGAAGTCAATGCTGCACTCAGCTGTGATGTTGGTGAATTTACTGCGAAGATCTTTCACAAAAATACCCTTTAAAATATTTAATATTTGTAGTGATCCTTACTCACTGTAGGATTGACCAAACTGTAGCAACAGCAAGAGCAAAAATAACATGTCCAAGTGCTGCCCTAAAAAGCTCCTCCATAACTAATTTTAAATATATTTTTTGGGAATTTTATTCTGGCTATTAAGGTCACTCGTTAGTCAGGCTTGAATAAGAAACTAATGAGCAAATTTACACTAATCAATTTGATCAAAAATATGCAGTTTATTATTCAATAAATGTAGAGGAAGTTTATGCATTTTTATACCAAATAACTAACTCAATCCCCTCCAGATCAGTGGAAAATCTATCTCAGCCCCCCACGTTGATGGCCCATAAATCAATCGGCAGTCCATCAATCAATCAATCAGCTGGCCATCAATTAGTCAGTCTGTCAGTCCGTATCACACTTTATCCAAATCGCAGAGCAGAGCTCTGATCTGAATCTAGATGTGGATCTGATCTTGGGGCTGCAGGGGCTCCACTTCAACGGTGTCTGCCACATAAAGATTCAAGTTCAGTGCGACTAACACACGAGCTAACCGTAAAGCAAACTGAAAGTTGCGCTGACGTTTGGTTGTTTGGGTTGTTGTTTCGCGTTGTTTGGGCTGTTTGCGTTTGCGTTGCCCAGGTTGTTTGGTTGTTTGGCTAAGCGGCGTTTAATTGGAAACACAGTTGGGTGTTGGTTTTGACCGGTCCGCTGTCTTCATCGCGGGCCATCAACTTTCAACAGTTGCGGACAGCTGATGGACGTGGACGTGGACATGGATGTGGATATTTGGATTCATTCTCAGCCTTCTGAGACTCCTTCTCCTGCGACTACCAACTTCCAGACAAACCCGTTCAAAAGTCGACCAGGCTCACCGAAAAACCGAAACAGATGCAAATATTACGCATACGTCGTGTGGCGCTTTTTGGTCACAGGGGAAATGGTTGAATTTTTCTCACTCCCCCGTATACACTGGGAGCAATTCTAAGAGATTTATTCTTAAAGATTTTATTTATTTTGAAATAGTACAAAAATATTTTTGTACATTTTACGCATTTGAGTGTAATTGTTTTTAAGTGTTCTGTTATTTTACCCATTTTTTTAGTTGTGTTAACTCCCTTCATTTTTTTAGTATATATTTTTATATAATATTTTAAGATTGACAATATTATGTATGGTTTTTTTTTGTTTTTCAGTCGCTAATAAACTAATATTTTCTGTACCTTATAGTAATATTAGCATTAAATATTTAGTTAGTGAAAAGTACCAAAGTTCGTATTGAAATCCTTGTTATTCTATCCTTATTATTCGGAAAACGTATATTTTTTTCTGTGTACCACCTCTTCCCCTGCTCCTTCCCCTTGACTCCTCGCTTAATTGCTGAGCCGCGTGGAGCGTTTAATTGCAAATTATTCAAATGCCGACGCTGCCGCAGCTGTCATTGCTGTCATAACCAGTCGGTGAGCCCCCTCTTCTGCCCCACTTCCTCCTCCTCCTTCCTCCTCCTCCTGGGGAGCTTGCAATTATGTCTCAAATTAACACAGCAGCCACCACAGAGCTCCCCTCTTACAAATAATAACAAAAATAACAGCAAGAAAATGTGTAAAAATATTCACCAACTTTTCGCTGCTGTTATTGTCAGATGAAATTAGGCGTGAAATGTAGTTTGAACCTTTGTGGAAATATTTTTTAGCAGCATTCACAAGTGTTTGCTTTTTTTATACATTTTTTTTAGGTATATATTTTGACCACGTGGGGCCATTTATGAGTTGCTGCTCCCATAAGTGCTACCTTAATTGTTGCCAAGACCACAACGACTATATCAATATTTATATCATTGAGCTGATAAAAGCATTTGCCGATCGCCCTCAACAATCTTTATCTGTTTAGTACTGACCACACTCGGAGAACATGTCATTATGAACTATATGGCAAATGCAATTCCCACAATCTTTACGACCTTGCACAATGGGATAAAATACTAGGGTCATTGGAAAAAAAAGGTTACAGTTAAATAGATAAATAAAAAAATAATACAAACAAAAAATGTATTAGTGAAAACGAAACTCCTAAATAAAAAACATAATTATTTACTTGATATTTATTTAAGGTAAATTGCTATTGACTTTTTCTGTAAATACTAAATTATAAACTAATTTATCTAAAATTATAACTATCTATGTTTCATAACTTTTTTAGTAAATGCCATGTAATGTTAATGGTCGGAAATAAATAATACTTGATTAAAACATTTTAGGTAAATAAATTCATATAATTTCTTTTATGTTTGTTTGGTTTGTTATTATTTATTGTTATTTAATAGTAAATTCCTTTTGTCTTTATAAAATGTGCAATAATGTAGCATTCATTTTATCAGCTATACAAAGAAATATTTTTTTCTCATATTTATTTTTATTAGGATTTTTAGACTTGATTCCACAGTGTGCCAGCAACATTTCCTAGCAACATTCAAAAGGTGGGCAACATTGCAGCTGCTGGTTGGCAGCGTCTCAGGTTGCATTTATATGCAAATAGCTAAAATTGTTTTCAATTTGCCACCGCCAGCGCCTTGGCCATCGACAACGCATTCCTTGAGCCAACTTGCAGCTAATTTTATGGCTAATTGTCTGCCTGCCCGCCTCTTGTTGCAGTTGCTGCTGCTGTTGGCCGCATTGATTGCTGATGAAGTTGTGATATTTGCGATAAAAAATGTATGTGATAAAAATTACTGAGCAGACAGGAATTTCTTAATTGTCAGAACGGGCTGCTGCTGCTGCTGCTGCTGCTAGTCGCTGAATTAATTGTGGAAAACTCCACGCACAAGGACACCAGGCAATATTAGCAACTAAAGCAACTTCAACAGCGACTGCGGCGACATTATCAACGGGAGCAACACATTTAAGAGGCGCGACATTAGCGGCAAATGTTAAAAGCGCTGAAAGCTTTTAATTAACTTTATGCCAGGGTGTGGTTTTTTTTTTTTTTGCCAGTGAAAGATAATCGCAAACTGGTTTAACCCAGAATCGAAATAGAGGTCAAAGGAATAATAGGTCACTTATGGCTTAGAAATAAGCTGTTTTTTGGTTCTTTTATTCACTAAGGGATACAAAATCGCAGAAAAGGTTCCGACTTTTGAAATTTAAATCAGACCTGGGCACACAGTGATTCGCATTTCTTAGTGTGCGTGCGCTCTGCTTGTTTTTTACCTGCGTGCCCAGGTCTGACTTAAAACTATTTTAGAAAAATGTAACGTAAAAACCCTTCTAAGAAATACCTTAAACCATAGAAAATTCATTGTATTAATTCCAAGAAATTCTACAAACCCACCTTAAGTCCAGTTAAGCCCATTGTCATCTTGAACTTTCCACCCCAAACCGGGAATATCCGCCACTCCAAATAAAAATAGTCTAGCCTGGTTGGTGATTCAAGGAGTTCAAAAATCTAAGCACACAACCCCGGGAACTTTAGATCCAATTGAGTGCCCTGCCGCAGACCTAAAAATAGTCTAACAAGTCATTTGTAAGCAGATTTCCGCGGGAAACTGCGTGTTATAAATCGGATGGATTAGGCTTAGCCCTTTTTTCACACACACAAAATAAATACTGGAGATCGGGGCAAATATCGGATCGAATTGGAAATGCGCAGTATGATTTCCGATTTCTATATTGGTCGAGCCGGCAATGCAAATGTAAAAAACTAAGTAAAAAATACTAGGTAATTCTGATTACAATTCTAGTTTAGTGGATTGCTCAACGAACTTGACATAATGACAACCGCAGCCAGTTCTTGATGAATTACCCGAACTTGGGTGTGGAACCTAACGCTGGTCAAGATTTATGCCACAGTTGGATTGAATTGAATAATATGTTGCACCTAGGATAGATTACATCAACGGGTTAATGGCTTAATGGCAGTGGAAACCCGTTTGACAAGTGTCGAGCCCAAGGGGTCTTGAGAATATGGGATAATGGGGTGTGCATTACATGCTAAATGGGAACTGTAAGTTAGTATGATTAGTTAAATGAAGCAGTGAGTTTCAACCAAAAAGCTTGTGTACATATTTCTCTCTTACCAAAATTTGGTAAAATTATAAAAAAAAAAATCTTAAACTAACTTTTATAACCATATAATATCAGCATTCAACATATGTTTTAAAGGAATTTATTATTTAAAGTTTTTAGTTTGTAAAGAAATTTTAAATTTTAAGAAAAACTCGTATACGAGTTGAATTGAATAATTTAGCACACGAAATAAAATACTTTTAATTCAGGACGACTTAATTTAGTTGATTAAATATTTTATAACCTTGTAAAATCCCCAAAGCTTTTCTGATCTTCAACTATCCAATGATTTTCCCCATTTAATAACCCCCCAAATCAGTTAAGAACACAAACATATTCCAATTCTCATCACCCTCTTGAAAACCCAATCAAATTTTCATTGAATCCCAAACCCATAAGCATCATTATTGTCATTTAATAAAGTGAGTGCTAAAAGCCACAGAGCAAAAACAACTTGAGATGTGTGGAAGTTCCGATGGCAATGAACGATAAAGGGGGGGAATATACCACAAAATGAGGAGGGGGCAAAAAAAAAGGGTGGGGAGCAATCTCATCTTAACGTCTGATGGCACTTTACAGTTAGAGATTCAAACAAATGCAATTCAATGTCATTTCAGTGCGGGGGTGTCATTTTCCACCCCACCCCCTGAAAAAATCCCCCCTCCTATTTTCCTTTTAGCGTCTGGCTTTGACTCTCGACTGCATGTAAATACATATCAAATAATTATTGGCGTCTAAATGCTTCGCCTGTAATTGCATTCAACATGTGCAAATGCAATAAATACGAGGCGCCCTCAGTTCTCATTGGGTTTGTTGTTATTGCATTGTTAAATGAAGTAATTAAATGGCAATTGAGCTTTGGCAGAACATATCATCAAGTGAAGTGCTTAGGTGGAAGTTGTTGAAAGGGTGCAACTAGCATTTATAGGGGAAATAATAGGCTATGAAAATTGCGATTATTAAAGGTAAATGGATAAACTAGGCGCCTTCAGAGAAATATTTATTGTAAAGATATTTCTTTTACTTGTGAGATATTTAAATATAAATTTGTTTAAAAAGTTAAGTACCCATAACTTTGCCTATTCTACTTAAAACTTAAAATAAAATAACCGAAAGTCATCAACGAGCTTTCTAATTATCATAAATTAAGCCCTTAATCTTAGTTATTTTAACACAATTTTCCAAAGAATATTTTAAGAAAGTAACATGAGTAGACTGATTAAAACACCTCACGGTGCCATTGCTTCACCTGTTCTATTAAAAACCTCAACTGAAATAACCCAAAGTCATGAAAATCGCTTTCTAATTATCATAAATTCCGCCCTAAGCCCAACTATTTATCGTTTTTAGCCCCTTAAAATTATATTGCCCATGCAAAGTGACACTGATTCACACCCATTAATTATTTGGGTAGCTTAGGTCAGTTTAAGCGCCGCGGAATGCAAAACAAAGCCAAGCAAAATCCAAACATGTGACCGCCGACGATAAAATACTTGACGCACGTTTTATTTTTAGTGGATGTCGTCTAGGCCCACCTGGTATTTTGGTATTTAATCGATAAACATTGCCAATTGTGTTTTGTTTATATTTAGCAATGTCATTATTATATGTCAGCCATTTAAAATATGCCAGTCGAGCCTTTAGAGAGTTGTGAAAAATAAATATTTTCCCATGATGCTGAAATGCTGAAATGACGCCCACATCGCACTCCTTTCACTTGGTTTTCCCATCGGATTCTTCTGCCACCGCACTGAAGAGCAGCCAGCCCACGTTCTTCATTCTTCTTCTTAGCTGTGTTGTGTGTACAAATTGGCAAACACGCAACTCATGATCAAGTGCAATATTTTTGACATTAATATGACAACGGCACAAAACACTGGCAGCTGACTGACCAGCGAACAACCAGCGAATCGCCGCGAAAAAATCAATTATGCGCACGCGGCACAAAGGCACAAAAAGGCCAAAGCCACACCGCTCAAATGACAACTGGGACTTGGGACTTGGATGGAGTAGGACTCCAACTCCAACTGGGATTCCAACTTCCCCCTTTTTCTGCTGATTGAGTATGCGACACAGGCCGCAGCTCCAAAGTGGCGAACGCTGATGAATGTCTGTCAAATTGTTGACACGCCACGCAGACGCAGATGGAAAGATGGAGAGACATTGCTGACATTGACACAATGCACACGGAATGGAGGACTACGAAAAAGGGGGAGTCGACCAAGGAATACCTAGTAAAATTGAAGACAAGTTCTAAAATCTTATTACAAGAGAGTTAGACAAAGATAGAGAAAAGAAGGCTCTGCAGAGAGTCTAAGCCAGGCCTGGGCATACTTTTTAAAGATTATAGTTTCAAAATCAGTTTAAATTGGTAAATATAATGATAATTAAAAACAAAGGAGTTATCATATTTTAATTATCATAGTAAAATTAAAGACAAGTTCTAAATTCGAAATACAAGGCTCTGCAGAGATTTAAAGCCAGGCCTGGGCACACTATTTATAGCTTATAGTTTCAAAATCAGTTTAAATTAGTAATTATAATGATAATTAAAAACAAAGCAGTTATCATAATAATTTAAATAAGTAAAATACACTTCTTATAAATTGAGGTCCTGAAGAAATATATTTTATTAAACTTTTTTTAGGACTCTACTAGATATTTTGAGGCAACTGCAGTGATAGGATTTTTATTCACCCTTTGTATTTGAATACAATTTTTTCTTATATATGTTTGTAGGTACTTTCCCAAATTTGTTTCTTAGTAATTTATGCTAAAAAGAACCCTTCATTCTACCCAACATACCCACATAAAAGGCAGCAATTTCAAGGGAAACTCCACTCAAGAGGCGACAAAGTTGCGCACAGTCCACAGCCCCTATGATGATCACGATTGTAATCAGGATCGGCTGATGATCATTCGCGGAAATATTTCATGCCATTTAATTTTAGTCGTCTTTCCCCCCTTTCATATTTTTCCTCACTATCTAATTGAGTTGTTGGCCAGTGCTATATAGTCGAAGATCCGAAGAGAGTCGCACGATGGCTGGCAAATATTTATCGGCATATTAATGCAGCATATTTCAAATGCAAAGTCGACTCTCATCTGACTGACTTACTTCCTCAGTGAGCGGCTACCAAACATGTTTATGCAATTTTACCCGCCTGGTGTTCAGTCTTCGGTCTTCAGTCTCCCGTCTTCACTCTGCAGTCTCCCTGACTTGTCTTATCAAATGATTTTATTTATGCTATGGGCGCGCATGTGTGCGATAATTGGATTATTTACTTTCGCGGCTTAGCAGCCACCACGTTGAGTTTGTGGAACTCGTGGAAAATTGTCGAGTTTTCGCTTTCTATTAAGTCGACCCAAACGGAGGAGACGCCCCTTACATGAGAGACACTTAAGTTGGAAATTACCCGCAACCGTTGGATGGAAAATCGTTAACAAATATTGTCAAATTTCATTAGGTAATTCGAAAATGGTATGGAGCAAGCTATTGAAGGAAAGCTTGTAGTTTTAGCTCTATTTTATTTAGTTACTGAGGCATGATCTAAAGCAAAATTGCCTTGTATTAATTAAACATCGATAATATATTTATCAGTATGATCATTAAACCTTGTAAACCGAATATAATTTTAATGAGCTTTTCCAAATTTTCCCTAAAAACTCTTTTTTAAAATCTATTAATACTAATATTAACAAATTTCAAAAGCTAATTAAGAAACTAATCAAATGCTTTGTTTAACCAAACCAAACAGGAACTTAAAATCCCCAAGTTAAGTCCCTTAAATTAAATCTTAGAAATAGTTTTTATTATTTAAATTTCCTATTTGTTTGTTCATCATGTTAAATTACCTATTAGACATTAAATGACATTAGCTACCAATAAACCCTCCTTCCTGAACCAAAACTCCCACTCAACTCAGGTGGTGAATAAAGTACAGATCCCCGATCCCAGCTCCCATTCCGTCAGTTTCTCAGTGGGTTTTTAGCCAACTTTGTAACAACACCCAGTTGGTAGTTGTTAGTTGGTAGTTGGCTACCATGCAAAACCAAAAGCAAAAGCAAATAGACGGCCAAGACTTCAGCTTTGGCATTAATATGTATGAGCGGTGTCAGGAGGCAATGCCACAACGCGTTTATCAAACATTTGAAACATGCGTCGACTCCTCCCACCTCCTCAACCACCACCTGCCCCACCCCCTTTAGTACCCCACCCCCTTTAATACCCCACCCCCTTTTGAGCTGGTTGACCCAATTAACCGGGCATTATAAAGTCGTAAAGCATATATTGCCATACAGAGGAGTGTGGGGGGTTTTGTTGGGGAATTAGCAAATAGGCAGGCCCCCAGGCCAAAGACCGAGCTGCAGATAGAGATAGATATAGATAGATAGATAGATAGAGAGAGAGATAGATAGATGTACAGAAAAGAAATATGATCACTTTGGCCTAATAATATTCGTATTTCTGTATTTTGTCTACTTGTTTGTAAAATAATAACAGCTTTGGGTCTGTTGATTTGATTTGATTGATTAAATTTTAATTAACATTTGATTTGATTTTATTTGTGGTGTTTCATAGTCCTTATATGAGTTGCACATCAAACCTGAATGACATATTTTCTCTTGATAAAAAAAAATAAATATATAATTAATTATATATTTTTATAAACCAAATTTTATAGAGATTCGAGCTGTAAATCTTTATTTAAAAATTAATGAACTAAAAAGATATGAACCTAATAAATTTTGAATTCAAATAAAATTCAAAACTGTTCCAAATTTTGTTTCTGTGTAAAAATATAGGTGACAACCGCTGCTCCCGCCACATCCCATTAAATATGCAAGCAAAATTCCAAGTGAATTCATAAATCACAAATCACTTAGGCAAACTCTTTTTGGTAGCTGAACAAGATGTTAAAAGGGGAAAGGAGAGGGGCTCGGGGGAAGTGCGGGGGTGGTTGCCAATGGTCATGTTTTGTGCGATAATATTGACAAATTGTGCAAACATTCGCACACAATTAATAAACGTTCCCCCCTAAAAAACAAAAAAAGAGACACAAACGGCGGCAGACATTTTCCGCCCACGTGCTGAGGCGCGTGTTCGCATTTTGCAGAAAGCCATGAAAACCATGAAAGCCATGAAAACCATGAGAGCCAGAAAACCAAAAGCCAACTGACAAAGCCAAAAGACAAAGCCAAACGGAGCAAAAGCAAAACAAAGAAAGAGCCGGGGGACATGACAACATAATTCAGACTCAGATTCAGAATTCAGAATTCAGGGAGGGCGCACTGGCGCTACCTAAAAATAAAAAAAATAAAACAGAAATCAAGAATGTCGCCAAGTGTCAGGAGACAATGTAGCCAATACAGTGGTACAAGAATTTGCCGATTTTTTAATCCAAAAACTTATTGATTTATTTATTTTTGCATTTTTTACTAAAAGAGGTAACGAACATTAACGAAACATGTATTTATTTTAAAGTCTTTAGAGCCCATTCATAGCGCCAATTTAAGTTTCATATATTTTAGTTTATAAATATATTTATAGTTTAAATATATTGAACATAACTATTTATTAAATTTGTAAGAAAGTATGTACTATTTATTTATTTATTTGTAATGAATGCCCACAATTTTTCATCTTCATCTTCAAATTCATTAATTAAAAAGTAAAAAAAATGAGTTTTTGTTTACCCAAGAGTAAAATGTACTAAGACTTTACTAAATTCCTTTTCTTATGTAAATGATCAATTTAAAAGATTTTAAAATAGAACATATAACTTTTTACCTAATGAAAAAATGTGCAATCATATTTAGATCTACTCAAAATATCTGTTTCCTTAGAAAACATGAGGTTTTAACCCCAAAAGTACACAAGGATAATTAATAACTCTAAAATCCTCCCATAAATCATGTTCAGAAAGCCTCAAAATATTATGAAAACCTCATTGCCACTGTGCCAATCTTCACTCCATCCCCAGAAGAATGCATCCCATTGAGAATCAAGAGTCCAAGCACGTATGGAGCGCCCACACAGAAGAAACTCTGGGGTTCTGGACTCTAAATCCCAATTCTGAAACCAAATCAGGGAGCATTTGCAGCCATGAGTTTGCAATTTTTAGTTCATTGAGTGACCAACGATACACATTTCCCCCCCTTTTTAATATATTTTATTTGATTGATGATTGCAGTTAGCAATGCGCCTTTGAAGTCTCTGAAGTATCTTTTTGTATCTTTGGCCCTCGGCCAGCACTCGACTTTCATTTTCCCAGTCAGCGCAGAGACTCGTAGACTAAAGTCTGCAATTTATACCGGCATAACTCGTGTGTTTAGGCCAAGTCGAGTAAGCGGCTTAGTTGGAGTTGGCCAGGAAGCCGCGGACGACGACGGACAAATGTTGTTGACAAATCAATTAAATGCAAAATTTAAAGGCGCACACAGTAGCTGAGTAGCCGCTGAGAAATCGAGTAAAGTAAAATCTGCACGCAAAGTGGGACTGGGACTACATAGTAGAGTCCTGGGCGAAAAACCAGGTCCAAAACCCAACGAAAACCTTGTCCATGCTTATCGCAAAACATTGATCCGCCGGCCATGCAAATCGTAAAGTGTGAAAACAAATTGCTGAGAGAGACAGAGACTCAAAGGCCCACAGGCCAAAAACAAGAAACCAAGAACTCATTGCAGACGTCGGATAATTGCACTCGATTTGTAATTCAAGATTAAGGGCAGACAGCTCCGTTCCGTTTTTTCTGCACTTAATTTATGTGCAGATCTGGTCTGGACTTTTGTTTCTCCACCAACCCAGCCGATAATCACCTAAAATGTGGGCCATGAGTTAAATGATTATGTAAATTATTTTGTTGGCTCGCTGACTACCTGGAGACTGAAGTCTGGATGTGCGATGGCATAACCTTCAATTGGACAGGACAGGATTGATGGGCAATTTGGGGGAGTTAGTGAAAGTCTGTTCTGAGGATTTTTTATAAACTGAATATTTGAGCAGAAGCGTGAAAGCTTTCTTAAGTCTTAAGGAATAAATTAAGGAACATTTGCACCAGTAAAAGTTGATCAATTCTTGTTTACTTTAATGAGGATTTTAATACCTTGAGCATAAAAGTCACAGAATATTAACAAATTGTCAAACTGTTTTTTTAAAAGCGTGAAAATATTTGTATATTACTATTTATTATATTGTATTTATATTAGTGTTTAACATCAGACTAGAGTAATATTTTGTTTATCATTTACTTACTTAAAGTTTAAAATACTTTTTATAAAAACCTTTCTTAAAGTTTGCTTACTTATTTTGCTTTATTTATTTTTTAATAAAAAATATGTCATACTTACATCGTATTTACTTGACCTCATTTTACCCATTTATTTTGCATCTAATTTGCATTCGTATTTCATCTACGCTTCTTTGTTAAATTCAATCCAGTCGAACATTTAGAATGCGATTTCGGTGAATCGATTTTATTTTTCAATGTCTTTTTTTTTGCGTTTATGTAGGTAATTTTATTTTTTTGTTATATTAGGCTTTAGAATTTTGAACACTTTAAAATTGCGATTGATTTAAGCACTTTATTAATTTGTGTCAGTTGATATATCAATTAAACAGTCTTTGATTATTGTTATTTTGCTGAGAGGCGACTGCAAGCATTGATACAAAAATAAAGGGGCACCAAATTAAATATATATTACTCATACGACACGTGCCACGTGAAAAGCAGCAGCTGACTGAACTGAAATTGAAACCGAAACCGAAACCAAACGAAGAGGAAAACCCCCGAAAAAGCGAATGGAAATGGGAAGTGGAAGTGGGTAGAAGCAGAGTGCGGAAAACGAAATACGAAATACGGAATTCGGAATACAAGGAATACAGGCCAAAGGCAGGAAATCAAAAACGATTCCGATAAACCAGGCTGACGACTACTGTTACTTTCAGCTGCCTTTTTTCAGCCTTCAGCCCCTCAAAGGCCCCAAAAACTGTTTACGATTCGCGATTTACGGCTGCCACCTTGCTGTGTTAATGTTCTCTCGTTTCTCTTTGGCTTTTGGCTTTGGCTTTGGGTTTTGGCTTTTGGTTTTGGCCGTGTTGTTTGCGGGAAAAATCGTTAGGCGGCAACAACAACCACAACAACAACAGCGGAAAAGCCAGAATGGCAGCAAAATGCCAAAACTGCACGAAACAGACGATGGCAGCACTGAAAAAAATCTAAACAAAATCACTTATATATTTTTTAGAAAGGGAAAATTAATTTTTAGATGTCTATCAACTTTCAGTTTAAAGTATTTGTTCAAACTATTTATTTTAGGTCCTTAAATTTCTTCAAATAAATATCTTTTTGAAAAATATGTTCGGAGATTTGTTTAACAAAATTTCATTACTACTATCAGCTCTTAGTGCTGCTTAAAAAATTATTCTTTTCTTTACCCTTCTTTAACCTTATTATTGACCCCTCTTGTCATCTATACAAATGGTAATACGTTTAAAACAAAAAGTTCAAGTTAACTGCTCTACTTTTTGAACAGAAATGTATCAATAAAACAAATTTCTCACATGAACCAATAAAAAAACAAGTTTTTAGAAGGACTATATTTAATGTATGGAATACTTTAACTAGATATTAAAGTTAAGCCTGTAAAGTCTTTATATAATTATGATTTTTCTCTCCTACAAATTGTTAAGTTAATCATTTTTCATCTATTATAAATCGAGTATTTTTTTCACAGTTTTTTTCGCTCAGTGAAGGGGGACAGCAGCAGCCACGTGAAAAATGCCGGAAACAGAAATCGATTTGCAGCAGAACAAAAGGAAGGCCCCAAAAATGGGGGGGAGGAGGTGGAGGCGGAGGCTCAGGAGGTTCCGAAAGTGGTGTGTTATGCACTCTGAGGTCACGATAGCGAGGCTCTGCTGTCGTTCTCTGTTGGGGGAATCCTTTAATTAAAGTTATTGGTGGACGGTGAACGGTGAACAGCAGCAGCAAATTATGTCACACACACGCAGCGCACGAAAGTAGGCAACGATTGCGGCACGTTTTCACCGCTAATTTCACGTTTTTCCGGTTGACCACAATTTCATTTAGACTTTTCATAATGCCGAAAAAAATTGTAGAATTTTTGTTGTGCATTTTTTACCCGATTTTCTTCACGTTTACCCGATGTCGGTGGGCGCTGCTGCCTCTGCTGCTGCAGCGCTGAAAATTCACGTAACAATTGATTTGTGTGTCAAAAATGTCACAAGTGTCAAAAACTGCGTGGAAGAGGAAGAACAGCTGCGCTTTTACAGTTGAGAGAAAAAGAGAGAGCAACACTGAGAGAAATTAAGAAACTGAGAGAGATTTAGAGAGATATATGGCCGGTTGAGAAGAGAGTGAAGGATGCGCCGCTGCGCAAAGAGAGAGTATAGTTTTGATAAGAGAAAGCCAACAACACGTGTGTGTCCTGCCAAAGAGAAGCTCAAACTTAAGCTATTTTAGGATTTAAGCAGAGAATTATAAACATTCAAAATATTTTGGAATATCATAGGTCAGATATCAAAAATAAACTTTGGAATTATAAAAATCTTTTAAATTAAATTAAGCCTTTTAAAATAATTAAAAAATTTAAACACATTTATTTTAAACTTTGTTTTTATTTAAATCTCTTAAAATTACTTTTATCCATTTTATAATTTGATTTTTTATCTTTCAATTTAGATTTAGGTTGGGAAAATAATCAAAAAATCCTTTTTTGGATTTGAAAATTGTTATATATTTTATATCTTTAATCTTTAAGTCAACAATTTTTATAAATAAAATAAAATAATAAAAAACTGAAGTATTTTATTATCTTTTACATAAACAAATTTGTTATTTAAACCAGTTGTGAAAAATATTCAAAAAAAACTTGAAAACTGTAATATAACGTTTTAGGAGTCTTGAAAGTTTTAAAAATTGGCTCAAAAATATTTTGTTTTAGTTCACTTTTTATAGTTCCCACTGTGCCCATAACTTTTCCACCTATTTATGAATCACTTGACCATCCCCCAAAAACCAAGTAAAAAGCGGAAACCCATACTTTAAGTCCTTTCAGTTAAGCCAAAAAGGGGTTCGTTTTTCGTCTATTCCTTTGGATCCTGACTAAACGGCTTAAAAGGCTCAAATGAATATGCAGGGAAAACGTTTTCCTTTAGCATTTTGACCGCAAGTATTTAAAAAAAAACTTCAAGTGACTTTTTTTGAAATTAAATAACTTTTTTTAATGGTTTTTAGGGTGTCATTTTGTGAGTTATATTTAAAGTTATTAGTTGCAATGCTTAATTATTTATTAATTATTTAAACTCGATTTATGTTCGTTTTGTTTTGGGTTTTGAATTTCGATTTCGAACGCGATTCGCGACTCTGCGGTTTGTTATGTTTTGTTGTTGCGAACCCAACTAAATGCGATGCGAAACTGGCCAACAAAATGCGATATATTTCGCAGTCGCTGCTGCAGTCGCTGCCTCTGCTGCAGTCGCTGCCTGCGTCTCTGCCAACTGAAGCAGAGCATTGGCTTTTCTTATTGGAACAAATACTCGGGAGACTTTTGAGACCGGCCAGTTCTTCTGGTGAGAAGGGGGGGCGTGTGTGTGTGTGTGCTCACCACTTGAGGCTAATAACAAGAAGAAGAAGAAGCAGCAGGGAAAAGGAAAGAAAAGAGGAAGAACAACAACAACAACCGCAATGAGAGCGAGTCGATTGCAACAGGAGCTCAAAGCAGCGACGTCGACTGCTCTGCTGCAGCCACTATTTTGCCATGCAAAAAACATAAAAAACAAAAGAGAAAACTTTTCGCTCTTTCAAGTTTTGCGGAAGCCAAACTGGGGAAAAAGAGTGGCGAACGCATAACGGTCTATGCCAAAAATTGCATGCGATATTGCGCTTTCTTTCAAAAACTCTTAAGTTGCAAGAAGGAAAAAGAGAGACTTTTTAGGGGTGGATTTGACACTGACCAGTAAACACTTTTTAAGCTGCTTTCAGCTATTAAGGTGACCATTTGTTGTTTTAAAAAAGCTATAAAAAGCTCTTGAAGTAAACTTTAAAATTTAAAGGATTTCAAAATTAAAAATCTTTGAGTTTACCTTTTCATATTAAACGTCTCATAATAATCTCTATAAACCAAAAGAAATTCCAATCACTATTATTTATTTTCTCCTTTTTAATTAAACCATCTAAAAGTTTGGCCTAAGTATTTGAATTAAATTCCAAACTGTTGAAAACTGGTCACCCCAAATTTCTCTCAGGGGGTTGATTCAGCTCCCAAGTTTCCACTCTCCCATGCGATAATTACCTCACTAGCGAAGAAACAACAACAGGTTTGAGCTAATGCAGCGAATGTTGCATGAGCCCACGAGCAACATGTTGCAAAGTGGCAATGAGTCAAGCAGTTGGCATTGAACGAACGCATTTGTGTTGCTTTGTTTTTGGGGCAGGATCAACGAAAAGAGTGGAGATCATCATTATACCCAAACGTTCATGCAACTGATTACTCACGCGATGTCTTAAAGCACACGCAATATCACATTATGAGATTGGTTTTATATGCAGACACCTTTTGTGATCCGGGGATCTGTCTGTCGGTGGTGATAATCGGTTAGCCCAGTGCATTGTGCATATTGTGATATATTGACAGCATTAAGGCTGCGATAGTCGCGCCTCATTAATCATAGATCCTTACGGGCCGAGGCCTATTAATTTGAACGCCACGCAGAACAAAACAGCTTCTCTTTCGGGCCCTCTTTTAATGGTGTGAACACGCCAGGAGTTACAAATTGCGAAATGTGTGCGCACTGAGGCGAAAATGTTCAAATATTTTGTCTCAAAAAAATAAATCATTTAAAGTTTTAACTGCACTTTAGAACTCATAATATTTCAGAATTTTGTGGAAGGAAAATTAAGAGAACCTAAATCAATGTTATTAACTACTTTTTAACAACTAAAAGTATGTGATTTTTCTTTGCAGAAATATCTGAGCTTTAAGTGAGAAATATTAAACCCTTAATACAAAGATTCATATATTTACATTTTTAAAAAAAGTTCTATCGAAGGAAATTTACAAAAATATTGAAACAAGGACAATATAATGTAATGTTCTCTGGACAGTTTTTATACTTAATTTTAAACTAAAAGTAAACGAGTCTTAAACGGATTCCTTAAACTTTAAGCAATCTAAAAAGAAAATTTTGTATTACAAAGCACATTTAAAATTTTATCAAATTAAAAAAACATATTTTAGGAAAAAACTGCACAACTCAAGAAAATTTTTTCCAACTTAAAAAACTTATTTTAGGAAAAAAGTTTCCCAACTCAAGAGAATTTTTTTCCAGTGCACAGGGAGTGGGGGAGCGAGAAGAGGTCAATCCCTAGAGAAAGGGAGGGAGATAGCCACCCGCTCTAGACAAAAGACAAAGACAAAGCGATCCGAAGGACAAACGGCGGAGAGCGAACGGCGAAAAAAACAGCATCGTAAAAAAAAGTTACACGCCTGCGCAGCGGGTGGCGCTCGCTTGTAATAAAAACAGGAAAGAGAGAGAGAGAGAGGGAGGGAAGAGGAGAACGAGAGGGAAGATAGCCAACTCACATATCGAAGCTTTCGATCAAATGGCCAAGAGTCTCTTATCCCAAGATTTTATCCAACGATCCCCTGAGTGTGTGTGTGTTGAAAAATTCATTTTAATAAGCGCCCGTAAAATCAAGCGCGCAATATCTGAGCAATAAATAAATGACAATTATGAATTGTTCCCCCAACGAAAAGAAAAAAATTAAAACCCTTTTTTCCCAACTCCTTTTGCATTGCGGCGCCCTGTGGAATTTAATTCTGGCGCTCACTGTGCGGCGCTGTCATCGTGCCAGGGCATTAATTTGTTGTTTATCGCACCTTGTTAAAAACCTATCTTCCACGGTGGAAAGATGAGATGGCGATGGAGATGGGGATACCAAGGAAATTCCACAGATACTTTTTGGCATACCAAAGAAAATAGCTAAGAAACAGCCTTTAAAAAACTTTTGAAACAATTAAATTGTTGTAAACAAAGTTCAAGTTCAAAGTTCACAGCAATTTAGCAAATTTAATAAATAAAAAAATCAGAAAAATAAAAAGAATCAATCACTTAACAAAATCTATAACCATGCAACCACAACAAACATAAAACCCTAAAAAAATCATCTTTGTTGACCCGTCAAAAACACATATAATTATGCACACAAAAAGAATTCTATAATTAATTTATGTATTTTCCTGCACAAAATTAGTTTTTGTTGTGAATTTACTGCGGAAGCTAAAAATAGATAATATTTACGATCAAAAGTGCTTGACATAAAATATATCATATTTAAATGGTCGTTGAGGTTTGGTTTTACGGCCAGAGACAAACGCCTTCGATAACACTGGAATTTCGTTTCCTCACCTTTCTTTTTTTTCTGTTTCTTAATAAATACCTAGAAATTCCTGATCTCTTGTTTATTTCTGGGGAATTTACCCATGCAATACTCTGTCTAGAGCGTATCTTATCTAGTACATTGCCAAATAACTAAAGGTAAAACCCGATTATTCATAAGTTAAACTTTGTACCCAAATCCGGCACAAAAATAAACCAAAAATACGATTATTAATAACACAAAAAATGCGCAGAGCAATGATTTTTATCATGGACAGCATACAAAACGCTTTGCTATTTATTTACCCAACAAATTCCACCGGCTACTCCACTCATTTTAACATTATATTTTTCGCTTTTATTTATTTTCTTTTTTTTTTTGCAATTGCGCGTACCAAAAATGTCAACGTCGCTCAGGAGGAAGCAAAAAAAAAATAAGGCAAACACTTTGACTAACCTGGGAGAAAGATCACGAACTAGTGGGGTAACCCAATATACTCTATAAGAAAAAAAGTTTGTTTCCTATCACATTAAGTTGACTACATTGATCAGTTAAAAAAATATATCAGAAAAAAAATAACACAAAATGTAGTATTATAGTAGGTATTATTTTTTGACTTGGTATTTTTTTGTAGGGTATTTAAAACTTCATTTTAACTATAACCAAAACGTTGGCTGCTTGTTTTTTGTCAAATTCCGTGCGTATTTAATTTACGTTTTTTCAGTTTTTTTTCCCCCCTCCAACTCTATCTGTATTTTCATATTTTCAGTACAAGTTTAATAGCGTTGCGCCTGTTGATTTATGCAAATTATTAAACGTTTTCTAATAACTCATTATGCCGCGTAAACAACGCGTCGCATGACTTGACAGAAAGAGACGCATAGACGGGGGCAGAAAGAGAGGGCAGTACATAAATAGACAGAGACAGGAGTTCCATTTCCATTACACCTTCAAATTGGCAGTCACTACTGTTGCGTCTTTTTAGTGGAAACTTTTTGTTTTCTATTTTATTTTTCTTTTGTTGTTTTTCCGCTGTTAGCTGTCAATTTTCGCATCTATCTACTGGGCAGAGTTTCATAGATGTCAACTTTTTGCCGTAGTGCGCAAATATGTTTTCATTTTTTTGCCTGGTAATTAGGTAAATATTTTCCTACCGGAGGAGGTCTCACCATTTGCATAGATTTCCGAGTGCCTTGTATTGGGTTTTTCTTGACCCAACATGGCAAAGCTTTTACTTTTATGTGTAAACTTTGTGCCCCGGGGTCAACGGAGGTTGCAATCCCATCCAAAAGGATAGGAAAAGTGTCTGGGATGCATCTGTATCTGTGTGTTGTGTGTGATGTGAATCCATAAAACTCGAATGGTTTAAAGTGCGTTACAAAACACACATCAGAGAGTCGTTAGAAAATTCCACATGGCCATGCGAAAAAATTCCGTAAATTTGGTGGGAACTTAGACAGTAACTATAGTTACTAAACAGCGATAGTTAAGCTCTCTCACCTCTTTTTAATAGCATTTGCACAGACGTCGATTCGATAACTGAACAAATCTCACTTTTACTCCATTCGACAACTGACACATTAATGTTGATCAGGAAATCCACAAAGAACAATGAAAACAAACTTTGGTTTTTAAGTATTTTATTGAAGGGTAAATTTTGTGACCTTAAATAAGTATACTTCAATTGGATATTGGGTGATAAGCTGTTATTATGCTTGTCTTTAAAATTGTGTAAATTAAAAAGCCTAAAAGTAAGCAAGACATTTTAACTTTGTATTTAAAACATGATTAATTTTAAGCTAATATAATTTTATCCCAGAAAATACCAGAAAATATTTACCAATATAAATATTTATGTTCAAAAAATGCCAAGAACTTAAATTAAAATTGTTTCTGCATGGTTAAACCTTTTTAAATTTATTTTATTGAATACAGCTCTTTAAAAAATTATGATATTAAATATTCAGTCTAACTTATGGCCTCCAAATTCAGCTATGTATTTTTTCAAGTCAACTTGCAGCAAGTTAAAGCTCAAGGACTGACCTACTGAACAATGGGAGCAGCAATAGCAACAGCACACAAAAACCCGACCAAAAACCAAACCGAGAGAACACACCTATGTAACTTCAGGTAACACCACATAACAAAGTCATAACAACAAGTGCAGCAAACAGCCGACAGTCAAGAACCACAAGTCAAATGATTTGACCAACATGGAGATGCAGACGCAGATGCAGATTCCAACTGCCAGATGCAGATGCAGATGAAGAGATGCAAATGCAGACACTATTTGCATTTGCATTTTAGCACTTCAACAAGGTCCGACATAAAAGGGGTAAATGGCAAATGGGAATAGTTGGAAGGGGTTAAGGGTGCTGTTTGCACTGATTGCGCATGCAAAGTCACAGATTCTGCCTCAGACTTTGGCTGGTGGAAAGCGGGAAAGTGGGACTGTTAATGGCACTGGTGCTGGGATTCAAAAAAGACCAACAGCAAACCTAACAATCGACTCCAAGTCGCTGGGCTTTCCTTTCCATATAGCTTAATTCTAGGCCACGCCCACAACATAACAAACGCGATTGCCTACAGCGAGAAAAATGTCAGAAAAAAAAAAATAATATTCAAAGAAACTTAGATTTTAAACCAATTTTAAAAATATTAAAAAAAATTATTTGTGTCTATACAAAAACAAAACATTCCATACATTTTTGATAGGTTAAATGAATCGTTAATTAAAAAATTAACAAACTGAAGGTCTGAGTCAAAATGTATTATACAATAAGAATGTATGTTTATACATGTCATATAATAATTAAATTTTAGCTGGCTTTTTATAGATTTTTTTTAGTTATTTTAAAAGCAAAAATTTTAATTGTTGTTTGAAAGGGTTAAAATATTTTATTCTCTAAAAATCTAAAAAATCCAATCGCTTAGCTTAAATTATTATTTAGTAAATTAAAGTGATTAAAAAGCTAATTATGTCTGATTTAAAACTGTATTGTTATGAGCTAAAAAAAATGACAAAATACAATGATTTCACTTACAGAGTGTAAGAATATTTTTTATCGAACTTTCTTTTTGTAAAAATTAATGTATTTATTGTTTTTGTTACCTACAATTTGTTTACATTTTTTTTTTTAATATAACTTGTATTCAAAATTACTGAAATGGGTAACTTTTAACCTATGTGTAGATTTCGCTCACCTGTTCGAGCTTTTGTGTGGGTTGCTTTAGCGCGTATCTAATTACAAGCAAAGGAAAAATGCCACAGAAAACAGGATGGAAATGGAAATGGAAACAGAGATATAAGCAAAGTCAGGCGCTGATTTCAAAGATAAATTGCCGACCGACGACAACGACGATGACTGGATGAGTTGGTGGACTTGGGGGACTTGCACTTGGACTTGGAGCCATTGGGTGATGGATGTATTTTGTATTTTCGTTATTTTTTTTTATATTTATGCGCTGCGACGGCGACGCTGGTGAAAATAAACAACAGTTTATTGGCATTGCCAAGCGACTTGGACCGCCTCCTCAGAAATTCTAGAGGCCCAACTCCTCGCAACTCTTTGCTCCACTGCAGTCGGGGCATTTCCATTGTTTAACAACAACATTTTGCAGCCGTTGGAAGGTGTCGGTTTTAGGTCCTCTTTTCTCTTTTCTTTTTCCTCAGTCCCGACTAGAAATATTTTTAGCGGAATTTTTATGAGGAAGCGATTTTTATCGCCGCGACTCCTTGACTCTCTGCTCCTCCAAAAATGGCTGACAGCACACACGGCGCTCAAAAAACCCTTTGGAAATGGGCAACATTTGATTTATGTTACAGTTTGACCAACGCATTTTGTCGGAGTTTTTCCACATACTTTTTTAGTGCATGTCTTGGAGGTGGATTTGTTTGGTTAGAAATTATTCTTGGTAGATTTACTATTGGAATGGGGTTCTTAGCAAAGGCGTTTTGAGCTACAGAAAATTTATAGATGTCTGAATAATTGAAAGAATTTCTGAAAATCAGTTGAACATTTTCTTAGATTTCCATGCAGAAAAGAATATTTATTTCTTCACCAAATATGTGTGATGAAGTGGAATTTCTTAAGTGTAGGCACTAGAAAAGTGTTTTTACCTTTATTGGAGATAACTTTTTATAAGATAAAAATCTAAATAGTACAAATATTACTTAATTGATAACATTTAAAATATATATTTTAAATTTTAAAATAAGTTCATAGCGAAGATAAATGTATGTTCTTTTTGTTTATCACTGTTTTAAGAAATTTTTTATAAATGCTCTCTAAAAAACCCCACTAGCAACTTCCTTCTTACGCCAATAAATTCAGTAAAATAAATATTTATAAGTGATCGAAAAATATCCTTTGTTGTTGTCCTTGAATGAAGTGAATCTTTTGCTTAAGCTCCACTTAAGCTGGCCGTCCAGCAGCTCGATCACTTCGCCCCCTCAAGCTAAAGCCAACAGAGAGAATTGGAGAATCGGAGAATCAGAGGGGACTACTTCCTCACATAATTCATCAACGGACAAGAACTGGGGGGGAATACGTATGTGCATATTGAAACAAAAAATTAAAAACTACACTTGACCTCAGCAGTCGATCGGTCACTTCCACTGATTTTTACTGTGGAGTCTGGAGACCAATGCTCAAGTGGCTTTTTACATGGGACTGGTGCACTGGGAACAGGGAACTGGACTGAGAGAATATGGAATGGGTTTCGTTAAGTAAACATGCCACGCTACGACGCGTTCCTAAAAACCTGGACCCATTTCCATTCCCATTCCTTTGGACCCACAGAGCCCAGAGAGCCCACAGAGCCCGGCTCATTACGATCTTCATCATCATCGCCATCGTTGTTGGTCATCAGCATCGACAGATTGTGTCGGCTTCGCTTTGCATCTTTTGTTCATTTTAGTTTAAATATTGCCTACCTCCACTCGGTCCGTCCATTTGTCTGTTTGTCCGCCAAAGGAGAGACGACTTGGACTCCGAGGGTAGAGTAGAGTCGTCCCAGCTGCCAATAGTGCATAGCATTTCATGCACTTTTCATCTTTTTCAATCAATGTGCCCGTGTGCACTCCACTCCACTCCACTTCCACTTCCATTCCATCGAGAACTTGGCATGGAAGTTGGCCTAAACTGGACAGCGGACTCAGCCACCGAAGGAGCCGGCTTCCCTGCCGATAAACAGAGTATTTCGCATTTCGAGGGCGCTAGTTGTGAGTTACCCCTGTGTTCATGGAATTTGCCACACTGAAACTTTAAATACCATTTAATATTTTATTATGATTTTAATAACTATTTTTTCCTTTGTTTCCTTAAAGTCCCTAAATTATTAAAGTGAAGTATTTATATCTAAGACAGACCTGGGCACGCAACTTAGAATTCGGGCTAACACTCTTGAGAATTTTAGATGAGAAAAAAAGAGAAAGAGAAAAACCTTCTCATTATATAATATTTTATAGATTACCAATACTTTTTTTTATTTGTAATTTCTTTCTTATTTTTTTTAGTGTACGCATTATTTCTCATTTAGGCCATGTGTGTGTTTTGTTCGGCTCCCTTTTCCTACCGTTTATTTTAGTTGCTCAATATTTTTGTTAAATCTTTTTGAAGCGTGCTTAAATTAATCTCGAAGTTAATTGCTTTTCATATTTCGTTTTTGTGCCTCTCTTCGAAGTGGTTATAAATATCAGTGGACTATTTTTACTCGCAGTTAGTTTAAACTGTCATTGTTGAGAGCTGAGTTCCTCCTGAGGGCTTTTAAAGTAGTTAGCCAACTGACTTTTGATTGCTTATTTAGGGCGGCTGAGAACGTTGAAATGGGGAGTTACAAATGGGGAGTACCAGGTCTAGATTCCAGAATAACAGTTAGCTCTGAAGCATAACCAAAAGCGTTAAACTTACCCACCCAACAACAAGTGCTGTCCACTTTGGCCAATTTATGCACAAGTGTTTTTTTTTGCCTATTTTTTTGCCTGGGCGGAAATGCTGTGCAAAATTTACTGACCAGCCAAAAATAAAATAGGAAAAAATAGGAAAAAAATAGGAAAGGCAGGAGGAGGAGAAAACCCCCAGCAATGTGAGGCAAGAGCCAGAGTCCCAGTCCCAGTTGAAAACCCACTCCAGTTCAGAGCGATCCGTCGATCGCGGCGCGCGCACGATAACAAGATTAGAAAATAAGATTTATCTCATAGATTGATAGATTCGATTACACGCAGCGTAGCGGCGACTGCGACTGCGACTGAGACGTCGACTGTGGCAGCGACTGGGGCGGGCGTGTAATTACAACAAAAGCAACAGCCAAACAGCGAGCAAGAACAAAACGAGCTGCGCCGCCAGCCACAGACCACGAAAGTTGCACAGTGGAACAAAGTGACATAAATTGGTACAAATTATAAGTCCTAAATAAAGTTAAGACAACTTTTTCTGAGCAAAAATAATCAAATAAAAACCATAAAATATATTTTCCAATAAAAAATTAATTAGTTTAGAACTAATATTATGTTTGTCAAAACTTCGCATTAAATTATAATATATTTATAATAATGCAAGTCTCTGTTGAATTTTGAATTGATATTAAATACGTTGTAATTGTAATTGAATTATAAAGGTAATAATAAAATATTTTATAATTTTATATATTTTATTTGGCTCATCGTAAGATCTGGTCATTAGCTATACCCCCCTTTAAGTCGCAAACTATTTATCTAACTAGCTTGAAATTCAAGTATAAAATTCTTTATAATAAAAATTTCAATTACCAAAAATAAATAAATTATGTAACATAAAGTCAGAAATATTAACAGTTTCAAAAAGCAGTCGTCAGTTTTTTATCCTTATTTAACAAACAGTTCATTTTGAACACTAACTTAAACAAAATAGAATGAAATTTGTTATAATACTTGGATGTAACTTAAGTCAGTTAAAATTCTCTGAAACTTAATCATACTGATTCAAAATACACAATATTTTGCCACTTATAAATAAATAAAAAATATTAGTGTTTTCAAGATATAATTAAAAATATAATAAATAATATATTACATTGTTGTTGCGGTTCTCATTATCATAAATTTGCAACCACTGTGCCAGTTTTGGCTGCGGGCAAACTCTTTTTCTCCCTGGCGTTTTAATGGACTTTTAACTGGTTTTCGGAGCCTGCCTGAGTCAGAAGCCTGGCTTTAAGTCTTTGGCTTGGATACAGCTGCTGCACCTGCACCAGCAACTGCGGGCTGGCTGGAGATCTGGAGATCTGGGATCTGGGATCTCGCCTCTCGCCGGGCGTTGCATATTTACTAATTTAATAATTCAAAAGCATTTAAATTCCTAATCATATCCAGCAAAGCGGCCGCCGCCTGCGTCTGGATTAGCCGGCTTTATCCTCTCATCCTCCGAATCCGAGAGCCATCCTCCAATCCTCCATCCTCCATCCTCCATCCTCATCCTCCAATCCTCCAGCAATGCGAAATGAATCGCCTGGCGCAATTTGTGAAAATTTCTCACCATTTTCATGGTTTGGCGATGTGGCGGTGTGTGGGGTGTGTTAGATTTCCACTTTACTGTCTATGCAATTTGTTGGCTAACTAGATGGCTATCTCTCTGCCCAGTTTGTGGTAGTTGTTCTCTTGGTTGTTCGAGAACTCCAGCATCTCTGCCTCTTTCCATGCTATTACTACTTGTACTTTATGCATCGCATGGCGTTAGTGTTTTGCGTCTTATTAGACTCTAATTGCATTTTGAGTTCGGTTTCGGTTAAGGGAATGAGTGGGCTATGAATTTTGGGTTATTTTCAGGGCCCTGATCATGGATCAAAAGGGTTTTTCCGACCCCAGCTCAAAACCTTCAATTATGGTCGAAATGAGCCGCTAGTTGGCCTAGTTGAAACCAATTAAGAGGAAATACTTTGGTTATTGGGGAATTTGAATACAGAACAGAACGGAATGTTTGGATCACTTTTATGGTTGGTTATTTATGTTAAAAATATTTAAAAAAATTTTTAACATATGAAAAACACAGAAATAAAATAATAATTTGAGTTGTGGCTTAACAATTACTTAATGATCATTGTTATTATTGCTCTTTATTTTATAGAAGGCAATTTTAAAATTGTTTTCCAATGTTTACCCAACCAAAAACTCTAAATGATATAGTTTTTGTATAAACTAATCTACTCTTGTATTTATATAAAAAAACTGGCTACCAAAATATATTGAATTTCATGTGAAAAACCAATCTCTTAAATAAACCACTATATTTTTTACTCCGCAATTTTTTTCTATTCAAATTTCTTAATTAAATATTTGTGCATATATGTTATGTAAGGCCATAATCGTAAAGTATTTAAACCCAAACACCAAACCCATTGACCCACTGAAACAATCCACTTAAAACCACTCCAATTGGCTTTAGGCCAACCAGCGCCAGTTGGTCTGCCTCAGTCCATCAAGAAAAATACCGCAAGGACGCACAACCAATTTGAATTTGAGGCAATTTTCGGGAGGTGGGTGCAGGTTCTAGGAAAAAATGTCTTACGCAATGCACTTGCCATCAAATAATACAGCAAACAACCCAGAACGACGTCATAGTCATAGTCACGACCAAAAAGTCCTGACGGAGCCAAAAGTCTGGCGTCACTTTGCCCATTTATGTATGCATTACGTAGTCAAAATGTTTGAGGTCAACTTGAGGCCTCCATCCTTTTGCCTCTTGCCACCATAAAATATTCAATATTGCTCCTCGCATCGTTTTATTAGTTTTTAGCTGCTGAGAACGAGGAGCACCCTCGACGGCTTTTTTCCATTCTATTTTTAGTCAAGGCCTAAATAAAGGCAAGCCATCCATAATTGGGGCCTATAATTTTGCGTGGGCCAGCTGAACTTGAAAGGGCTTTTAGTTTGTTAAAGAATAGAAGGTTAAGGAGGTCCTGAAAAGTTTCAACGAAAGGTTTCAATAAAATTTCTCTTTAAAAATTATATTAGAAGAATTTACAGATTATGAAATCAATAAAGATATTTTAATTAAAAACTTATAAATATAAAATATTTTTCAATAACCACTTAATTTCAAATTATTTTAAACTTGTTAATTGGTTTTAATACGATTTTTCATTTAACTTAAGTTTAACTATTTGATGATTAAGCCTTTTACAATAGTAACAGAACCAAAACAAAAAAATTTAATAATATTTAAAATTTGCGTGATAAATATAGTAGATATTTGCATTAAGAATTTAAAATTAAGATTGTTAAAGATCACAGACATTTAACTAAATTATTCAAAGAGCTTGTACCTAACTCTAATTTTAAATTCTAAATTTATGTCAACTAAAAATATCATTAACTTCACAAGTGAAAATACTTTCTAAAAAAATAAGTTTATAACACATTAAGCTTTATTTTAAGTTCTTAAAATTCGCAAAGAATTTAATTATTATTTATAGAATGTGCGCATTATCCCTATTTATTTTAAAATAATTAAAATTGTAATAGAATTGAATTGAAGTAGTTTTTTGTAACACTTTCTTAGAATATCAGTAGTCCTCACATTTAGAGTATAATCATGACACAACTTCGGCTTCAGTTGACAGATTTATTTGAGAGAGCTGCCCCGCTCCAGACCGAAAGTCTGGCTACTAAAAATACAACTTTTGTCCAGGACAAACTTATTTCTGTTCTGGCACATTCATTCAGAGAATTTGGGCGACTTATTTTCTGTGTTCTGTGTTTTGTGTGTTTGCACGACTATGAAAAGTTTTTTTGTGTAGGCGACGCGGTGTCTGGCAGAAAGAAATTGAGGTCGTTTGGGTGGGTGGATCTGGATGTGGATGTGGTTGTGGATAAGTAAGGATTGAGGAATGGAGGATACCACCACCTCCCGCATAAAAGAGGAGCTGCAGCTGCAGAATGAGGAGGGTTTTGTGTCACGTTTCAATAAACTTTGATTGCCGGCAATTATCTGGTCGCTGGCATCGGCTGGTGCCTCAAATTTGTCGCTTATCCCTTTTTTTTTCTTTGGCATTGTATTATTTATGAGACTGTGATTTGGGTCCTGGATATATATTCATTCGCTTTCAATTACGGTTTACTGGTACCCGCAGCCCAAAAAGTTTTGGGACCCTAAATGAATGATTTCAAGAGGAAGGACATTTCATTTGACGTTTGTCCAAAGATTAGGCAGCCAGGGATTATACCAAACTCCTTGGAATTTCTTACAATATTGATTAACGAATGACTGGTTTTATTACGGAGGACAGAAAGTGCGATTATTTATTTGGTAATGTCATTATATCATTCAAACACACAAGTGTTTGAGGGTCGCAACTTTGAGTATGTAGTTATGTCACTAAGTTTGTTAACTATGGGAATTACTCAATAGATTAGTTGGGAATTACATTACATTAACTAATACTTTCCATTTGTTTTGAGTTGTTTGCCCATATCATTTTTACTTATTAGGCAATATTATTTAATCGTTTATGACTTTAACATCTTTATGGACGGCAATTTACAATGTTTTGAGTAAATATTTTGATGGTTAAATACTTAGATAAAAATGCATTTATAGAAAGGCTATCTTGAAGTATTGTCTTAGAAATTTAATAACAAAAACGTGGAACTCGACAAAGAACCTTTCCTAAAACAACAAATAACATTATAAATATTTTAAAAAGGTATTTCTCTTACCAAAAATTTTCTTTTAATGTTTTTGGCACCTCTAACAATTTCTTAAGCTCTTTTAAAAGTGATAAGAAGTTCGTTGAACTTTCCCTAAAAACCACAAATCTTTTTACACCTTATTTCAGACACCATTAACTTTTTGCAACTCATTTTCTCCTACAAAAAATGAAACGGAAATGCGACGCAGACATGTCTGCTATTTTGTATGCTCAAAAAAAAGGAACAAAATAGTCAAAAACGGAAGCAAAAAGTTGATTAAAATTTCATGGCGACGCATTTGCCTGAGGAAAAACGTAGAAGAAGCTAAAATGTCTGTAAATGCTCAGGGAAAACATTTTTGCATGCAACACAAGTTGGGGAAAGACCAAAAGATGCATGTGCTGCAAAAAGTTGTGGAAACTTCATTGAATTATAGCACCCAAAGGAACAGGAGCCCACCACTCTCACCCAAAAGAAAGGGAAATTGCAATTTCCAGCTCAGAATTTTCTCCATCTTAAAGGGAAAATGGTAATGGCCGCGAAAAGAAAATCATTGTGTGTGAAAATTTAACAAGGGTGAATAAATTTCACTCAGCTTGAAGTTGGGGAAAGAAACTCTGCACTTGACAGTCATGTGTGTGAATTGATAAACTTGACTTTATCTCGCTTTTCATTGAGTTGTCACAAATGCTGGTAAGAGGATTTTAGATTGCTGTTTAAGTTGGTCTTTGGAAATAGAGCCAAGCCAATTTGTGAAAGTTTGTGTTTCATTTATCTGGCACCTGGCACTTGAAAAGAAAGTTTTCCAAAGGAGTTTGAGGTCCCTGGAGACTTTGTTATCTGTTGGATAGTAAAAGTTCTTAAAACTTGAAGTAAGAAAAGTGGAAAGTTCTGATAACAAAACTGAAGACTGAGTTGAAGGTCTTCTATCTTTTACCTTTTTCACTTCTATTTAATTTCCACATGTCAAAATCACAACTGTCACTTAATCCTGGCGCAGTCAATAAGCCAGGACACCTTTTCACCCAAAATAAAAAAACAAACAAACAAAGCTGACATAAATTTCATATGAATTATGACACTTGGAACTACAAAGGCAATGCCACACAGCGATATATATTTTTCCTTTTTTTTTTGTGACCGAATGAAACCGAAACCCAAACATGGGCAACTGCAGCACGTGATTGTGATTTCCGAATTCCCAATTCCTTCTTTTTTTCTTTTTTTTGCTTATATGACAGTTCCATAAATACGAAATATGAAATATGCTACCCCAGGCGAAAGTCACGTGCGATTGACAGACAAATTGAAAGTGCCATTCGACAATTGTCTAATTGCCAGTCATTTATTTTCCTGCCAAATTGAAGCGCGCACTTGTCAATGGCCAAAACGTGTCAGCGCTAAGGATCCAATTAGTTGAAATGGCCTGGAGTGGGAATACGAATGGGAATTTGTCTGGAAATCAATAAGCGTTCTCCCATGAGAGTGCTTCAATCTCTCTGTAAATACTCCAGCTTAATGTGAATGATTTCAACTGTTCAACAAGTGAACTGCTACCTAACATTAGGGAGTTATTTTTAAAAAATATTTAATTATATTTATGGCTACTATGTTACTTTAAATAGCTCCTCAGTTGAAAATTAATATACTTGACTATTTATAACGCATTAAAATATGAACCTATGTACTTAAAAAATTTTGTTATCACTTTAAAAAATACTAAAAACCTATTTTATTATATTTATTTACTTTTTATTGCCTTGTGTGTAAAATAAAAATTTAACTTAAATGGAAAACAAGCTTTTAGACATTTTATTATTAATTTTAAAAAATATCTTAGGATGATCAATTAAACACAAATATCCTAATATTCATGTAAATGCAAATTGTAAACAACCAATTGTATAAATGGCTTATCGAATAATTAAGTTAAATGAAAATCACCATGAAACTTGGAATAATGTAGCCCCTGCCAGATATATAGCAACCCAGACATTTATTCTCTGAATATATCCCTCATTCCCCATCTTAATTATCCATGGGCCTCAAGTGGCTCACAATGCCAGCGATAAGGTCCAAAAATCGAGGTCCAAAAACAAGACCAGAGCCAAGTTGTTGACTAAATGTTTTTGGCGTCCGTTAGTGCAAGATGTGTAAGAAGAAAACGTTGGAAACAAAGATGATTACACTCTGAAAAAATACTTTCCTAAATCAAATTTTTTTTTCACCGATATATAATTATAGAATAATTTATATTTTGTTTAACATTCTTATTTATTTTATTAACTTTCTTGATATTAAAAACAGTTTCCCACTTTACACTTAAGTGAAAATATATTTCAATATTATTTTCAGTGTTATTGTTTTAAAGCATAACATTTTTTTTCTCGCTTTTCAAGACCAAGAATATTCTGAAAAAATTTAAAATTTATTGTTTGTGCTCTTTACAATATATATTGATTTTTCAAATATTTCTTTCACTGTAAAAAGGCACATTTTCTCAGTCGATTGCCAGGTAATGCGTCCAAAATGAACTTCAAACGGCGCCTGGAGATAAAGAACATTTTCCCCTTTCGCTCGCTGTGTCTCTTTTCCTCCCATGTGTGCTTATAAGATATGTAAATATAGTTCATTGATGATTTTAGTTGGAAATGCGGGTCTATCGATTTGGGTTGAGTCACCAAAATGTTGAATCACTGGATTTTTGTGAGGATAAAAATGCAGAAGAGCAGCTGCATTGCAATTAAAAGTTGCAGCACACGCCCCCTCAAAATGCAAAATGCAGATCAATTGGGAAAGCGTGCTATTTTGGACCCGTGCCAAGGACTACAGACTATGAACCATATAAACCATATAGCACCAGCTGTTTTTCCTGCAACAATACCACACAATTTAGAGCCCGAAGAGAGACAATGGAGAAGGGAAAACTGCATTAAGGCGGAAAATTGCGGTGACCAAAGAGCAAAAGGAAAATGCAGGGAAAACCCAGGGAAAGGTGAAAGTGTGCCAGGGTGCGTGTGTGCCTTTCAGGTAGTAAAAGTTATTGGCCCAAAAGGACGAACACACACACACACAAGCTGCGGTTGACAATAAATTATGGGCGAGAATTTCATGCCAAATTAAATTGCATACTTTGGTATATGAAACATATGGAGGCGGAAAAGCCGCTCCTGCTATTTTAAATTGATTTAAATTCGCCTTGGCCTTAGCGAAATTATTTGCTAATGGGGGCCAGGCCATAAATCTCTGCCACCTTTTTCCGCCTTTATTATTTTCTTTCTCCGTAATTTTCCGAAATGCAGTTGCATACTTACGGGGCACTTTGCATGTACAGTTGTGATTTAGTGGCAATTTCCCGGTGTCAGCCTTGGAAACGAGAATCTGCAAGTGCCTCAAATGGGTCTCATTAGAATTCGTTTTAAGTTGAGGTGAAGGTGAGGTCAAAAAAATAATAGCAAAAAATATGGTCAGGATTTTATAACGATATTTAAAATGCTTTCGTAACCATTTACATTAATAAAATCTATTAATCTAATATTTATGTCTAATCCATTTTAACAATCCCTTAAAACATATTGTTTGTTTTTCTTAATGTTTTATTGCTATTTCATTCCTCATAAATCACCCTTGATATAAATTATTAAATGGTTTCCCAACCTTAAATAGCAAACCACTTGTCTCCATAAAAAATGTAACTTGGCCAACTCATTAGTTCAACCAAAACAATAATTTTCACGGTTTTCCCCATTGGTTTTTCCCCACTGGGTTTTTCCCATCACCCTTGGTAACAATTGAAATTATGATTTAGGTAAGTGTTTTGATATACGGCCACCAAACAAGTCACGAAATAAATAATATATAGACCAATTTGATTAATAGGAGTCCTTTCCAAATAAAAAAAAGAGGAGAAACAAAAGAAGGAATAACGAATTTCATTGATTGGCTGGACCGCACACAATGTTGAAAGGAATTTTGATTTATCAGAAAAAGGCGGCCACTCGAATAGAGAGAAATAGAGGGAAATTAGTTAAGGAATTCCCAGCACCACACAGGTAGAAATATATTCACTTTATAGGAGATCCAACAGGTGCCCTCGGCTGCTAATTGAGCTCGCTTATCGGACAGCTGGCAAATTAAGTTTTCAGCCACAAAAGGTAAAACGAACTATATGCAAAGGAATTCCCTTCGTCCCTGTTCTCCACCTTGTTTTTCCTCCTTTGAGGCCGCTTCCTTTTTATTTTTAATTAAGTACAACAACGCAGCAAAATTGATTTCCAGAGTTTGCTTATCGTGGTGGTAGGATCTCTAAGAGATGCGATGCCAGCGATAAGAATTTTTCCCCAACCCCCTCCAACTTAATATAGATGGCATGATATGTCTATAATCGTTTAAAGATGGTCCTGTACCTTTTAATGGCTTAGTATTAAGATGATTAAAGAAGTTGTCAAGTCATTAGGATTTTAAAATTATTTAGTGCTTAAGAATTCGCGTTAATGGAAAATATTGAAATAAGAACCTTTAGTTCTCACTTTCAATATTCACAATACGAAGTATTTTTCCTTCATGAGAATTTTTATAAAGCAGAACTTGCTTTTCAAACCCAAAACCAAAAAGCTCACCTTGGAAGAACTGCATAAATTAAGGTTAAAATTTATGCGGTTCAAGTTCTGGTTACCCAAGATTTCTATCGGTCAACTCGGAGAAGAATCCACCAGACATTGATCAAAGCAATGATAATATAAATTCCAATTAAGCTATCAAAAAAATATTTCCCACCCCACACCCCAAAAAAAAAAAAAGAATTAGATCCAACGGTAAACGAACATATAAATTTTCCTCGTTCTTATCGGATGGGAAAGTATGTATATACATCTAGGGTTCTGTCTCTCTTCTCCTCTTCTGAGATGGCCAATGTCTCTATAAAGCGATCATTAAAATTATGGCATATCGGTTGACCGACCGACGACTTGGCCCTAATGAAATTATTAAAAATGCATTTAACTGCGGAGAGAGGAGAGAAGTCCAAGTCCAGAAATATTCATAATATGCATAAAGGGTCGTGGAGAACGAGTCTTGGCCAACATAAATAACTAACCTCCATCTTGGGTAGCAAACTAATTATGCATTCATTTTGTTTGCCAACAATTAAGTGGCCCAGGGGCGTGGTGCATTTTTCATTTTACTTATTAGTAGTCGGACATGCCAGGTTTTTAAAGGGTTCTGAAGGAACATATAGGAGCCCTGCAGCAGGTCCTGTGTGCTCTGATTTTGATTTATGGCGGGCACGCACTTGATTTACCAGCTTGATTTATCAGGATCGTTAGTGAGCTTGGACTTAGTCCAGAATTCAGAGACATGACCCACTTAGGGAAGTCGCTTGGAAGAAAGCCAACAACATGATCAAATTTGGACTAAACTATTTGCGAGGTAATCAGAAAAAAATATTTGACTACCAGATGTGTAAAATGTGCACTGAGAAACATTTTAAGAATTTTATATGAGGTTGATTTAGCTTCGTAGTTTTGAAATTGAATTTTTAGAAGTGGGAAAACATGTACTACTCAGTTGTGGTTGTAAGAGTAAATTTGAAATGTATGTAAATGACAAGTCCTTAAAGTAAAAACCATAACTACATTTTTACAAGAGAAAAACTTAAGTTAAAATGTCTGTTTGAATTAAAGCTAATGTAAAATAAAACAAAAATATATATGAAATCACGATCCAGTGATTTAAAAATATTTAATTCATGTTCCTATTTTTAATTACCTTTTTTGAATTACTGTAAAATTTTCTGCTTTTATGATTATATATTTTTAAATCCCTAATTAACCAATTTATCATAGCTTTGGTGGTAATTTTTTGTCAGTGACTCCGAAACTGGTTCGGCAATCAAATGACCATTTATTCAAGCCACATTCGGTTGCAGTGAGGAGAAGAGAAAGAACCACCCACGCGACAATTACTTTCTAAAAGCCAAACGAAGCGATGCCGCCGCCTTGCAAATCAAATTTTGCACCAAATTAGGCGCCAAATCGGTTAAAATGTTCAAATTGGAAGCCGAAGCCACTAAATGCCCCATGCTGTGCCCATGGAGGCAAAAGAATTCCATTTCATGGGCGTTTTTCTAATTTCTACCAGCGGCCGGCCGTTCGAGAGGCAACAGAAATTCCAATGAACAAAGTAATGCAGAAAACGCCTTATCCGGTCGATTTTTTCCTCCTTCCTTTATCGAAACTGAAGAGGGGGAGTCTGTTGGTCAGGGGAGCGGAACTGTCAACACGGAGAGTGTAGCCAAGTATCCAAGTCCAAGTCCAAGTCCAATGCCCACCCATGTTGCCTCTGCGGTGCATTCATTTGACAAACGCTGACAGCGGCGACAATGTCCCAGCAGCAGCAGCAGCAACATCAGCACACGAGCAACATCAACAGCACAACAGCAACCTCAGCCGATTGCGGATGCAAGTGGCCATCGCTGTGGCCATTGGTATTGGTATTGGTTTTCCAAAGAGATGGAGGTTGGAGATTGGAGGTGGGGGGGAACTTGATTTCTTATTTGAATATTTATTTCTTCGGTCTTCGGCGTCGCCATCGATCGTGACAATCGCCAACGCAAGTGCAAAACTCTTCACTTCATGTGTCGATCTACATCGGGGGGGTCTCTGGATCTCTATCTATCTCGTCTGCGCAACAGTTAACCAATCGTGCGTTGCACTAACAGAAAAAGCAATATACGGAAATTTATTAATTTATTAAATTTATTAAATTTTAAAATTTTGAAACATTCTTAAAAGTTAAGGAAACTCTTAATAAAGTAAAAGGTGTACTACAATCCTTCATATGAACATTTTTGGAAGGACCAAATAATAGCTTTGAGTTAATAAAATTTAGAAATTTAATAAAATAAAATTTATAAAAAATTGTCTAATAAATTTATCAATTTAAAGTGTTTCAAGTTGTAAATATTTGTGATTTTTCAAACTAAACTTTTATAATGACCAATTTTTTACTTAATCAAACAAAGAAAGCTGATGATAGAAAGTGGCCACCCCAGGTGTTTAATGAGTGCTGTTAAAATTTCCATAACTTAGGTACAATCTTTAAAATATTTTAGCCATTAGAATTCAGATATTTCTGTTATACTTTTTTTATCTAGTGTCCCTCTTTTTCCAGTGTATTTGGCCTGCCTATCATAGACGATTAAAACTGACGTTAGTAGAGTTGCGAACGCGTCGCTGCTTACACATCACCCCCCTTGAAAGCCCCCTTCTAACCCCGTAAGACCCCCCCTAGCCCCACCACGTCAACACTTTCTTTGGCTAAACGTTTTCATTATTTATGAATTGATCAATTTGTTGGTGGTGCTGCTGCTGTTTGGCCCTGCAACTACGACTATCATCAGAGACCATCAAGTTGCATCGTTTGGTTTGTTTGTTGTGGCCATTAGCGTCACTTGATCGGGGCTATAGGCCCCTCTATATACTCCCTCTGTTCCCCCCGAACCCGACTTAATTTATTTCAAATTGTTGCGGCGCGTCATCAACTGCAAAATTATTTACCCAACTAATTTATGCAGATTTTTTCAAAAACGTTTCAAATTAGTTAGTGGAGTGGAGAGGTGGTGATAAGGTGGGGGGTTTGGAAAGGGTCAGGGGTTCAGGGGGGTTACATGAAGCTGATCACTAAAATCGATTGATAATTGTCATTGACTGGAGGTTAAGTGAGGATTGGGTATCGGTATTACAGTCACAAGTGATGTTTATTTAACTATGAATTGTTAAAGAATTTTTTCATAAACTCTCTGAAATGATCATGACTTATAAATTGATAAAAAAAAAACAAATATTAGGAATATTTTTGTATTAAAGTTAATTATTTATAATAGAACAGAAATACATTACTCACTCTCCAGGACCTCAAAAATCATTTAATGTTTCCCAAACTAAAATGCATAGCATGTCTCACATTTGCTATCTGGAACAGCAGCACTTTGAATTTAAGGATAAATGCGTTCAAGGCTGTTTTTATTCCTGCAAATGAATGTACACGACATAAATGTATATATCATTGACACACATCTGACAATGGGCCTGACACTTATTTGCTTTTGTGGCCTTTTGTTTTTGTTTATGGACACGCGATGCAGGTGCGGCAATTAAAACCCAACTTGCCGGCAGATCCGTTTTTTTTTTTTTACTATATGTGGGAGCCCTTGACAGAACCGACTCTGCACATACCTACTATATATATATAATATATACTGACTACCCAAACCCCAAAGTTTTACTCTGAGCCAAGAGAGCTAATGAATCGAGTCAACTACTTATTTGAGCAGTCAATTAGCACACAGATGTTAATTTAGGACAGTCCAAACTTCGGACTCTCTTGGGTGTGCGTTGGTATTTCGGAATGCGAACGCCGATCGTCATAAATACGGTTCAACATCCATAATTCTAAATGCCATCTGTCACTAAGTTTTGAACTACACGTTCTTTAGGATTTTCTTTTACTTTAAATATTTTTAAATAATTCAAATAAATAATATTTTAAATAATTGAATAGGGAGACTGACATAACTATAAGTATACACAGAGTGAAGCGGGAGGCATTTTGTCCCTGTTTTTTAAGTTTTAATAAAACTGATAAAGTGTCTTAAAAATTTGTTTTTAGTATTAATAAAATTAAACGAATTAAGACTTAAAACTTCCATAAATTTTCACTGTTGTAAAAACTGAATTTATTTAACAATGAGAACGAATATGGGTCCTAAATCTTTAAGTACCAAAAATGTTACGGAGCTTGACTTAAAAAATGCAAAAGTTAAGAGAAAAAAGAAAAGTTAAAAAAATATATCTTTTAGAAATTTCCTCTAGTACAACTTCAAAAAAAGTGGGTTGGTTATTTAAAATAAATAAATAAATTAAATAATGAAGACAAATTCAAAGTACACTAAAAGAGCTACATATAGTGTATTAAAGCGAGGTTCCACTGTAATAAACTCAGCGGCCAGTTAGTCGTTGACTTCTTCTAAATATTGGTGTCACTCGGGTGGACAGGAAGGCCACGAGACTTCCTCCCAGCCGGATTGTCAGAGATATACACAGTCATATTCTGAGGAGAGGATTGCAACTGGCCCTGGGGCAACTCCCCTTGCTGCATTTTTGGATTCGGGCTTGGGTTTGGGCTTGGGTTTATTTTCTTTGGCCGTGTGTATTCATTTCCAAGCACGTTGCGGTCAGGGTTGAGTTCCTGTCCACGTCCACAGTCCATAGTCCACAGTCCACAGTCCTGGCTGATTTCAATTGAAAAACCGCAACTGCTGCAGGGCGATCCTTTGTTGCCATTGCCATGGCCGTTAACCGGAAGCCAAGTCCATGTCCAATGTCCTGTTCTTCTCCTCGTCAGCAGCAGCAGCGGCAGCGGCGGACTTTTATTTAACATGACGCAACAGAATGGACTGAAGAGAAAGGCCACAAATGTCCTGTCGACGTCTGCCACCAAAATCACCCCTCCATCTTTCACCTTTCACCTTTTTTTGGCCGCCGGCGAATTTCTGGGACACAGGATTCGTAGTCCCGTGACTCTGCGTTTTTCCCTTCCATCCCCTTTTGTGTCCATTTAGCATGAAGATTTCTGCCTCATTAGGGGCTTGAGTTGACTTTAAATGGAGAGGAAAGGAAATTACCCATAAACCGAAATATTTTATAAACGATTCGGAAGGAAATTGGCAATTTAAGAAGCGATTACGTTTGATTCACACTTCAAAAAAAGGTTTAACAATTGATTTCCGGCGCTGTAGTGCAAAAATCGTAAAGATACTGTGGCTTGTGGTTAGTAAATAAATTTTACGGAAATTAGGGGAAGCTAAAAATAGAATTTAAAATTAAAGAAATGAAATACATACTTTTACATTAATTTATTAATCATTTAATTAATAAATTTCCGAATCATTATTCGATAATACCGAGAGCCATTTTTCTTATCGTAGGTATAAAGGTTAATAAAGAATGTAATCAAAATTAGAGAAAATTTTATGTTGCAAATTTATTTATAGCTAAATTATTTCAGAAATATGCTAATACTCATAATACTCCATAATAGCAAATTTATTATCACTTTTAGAATCGAAGGGAATTCACTCGTTTCTTAAGAACTTTGACCTAAAAGTTCCCTAATTTACACTTTCCATCAATGTCAAATCCATCCGTTCTTACGCATCTCGCGTTCGCAATAAATCGAATTTATTTCCTGCTGCTATCAAACATTCCTCAATAAATTCCATCTGATAGGTACATTTCTCGGAAAAGGAAAGTGGGTACGTTTATGAAATCATATTACAAATATGCGGGACAATTTTGAAAGCTCCGGCTAATCAGTCAAACGGATTGCAACCTTTTTTTTAATGGCCAACATATTTGACTTATTTTAGACGAGGGCTTATCAGAGAATAGAGAGAGGTATTTGGTCAAGGGAGATTACGAATGTTAGAAAGGAAATTGCGATGGATCTGTGATCAGTGATCACGCTTCGAGTGCGGATGTTTACACTCTGTTTCGTTTTTGGTTATCGGTTGTATAGAGAGAGAAGAACTTAATACTACGCCCCCGAAACGAAACCCACAAGGCACCCAATATTTTTTTCGCACTTGGCACAACCAATTATCGGCGGCGATAACCAGAAGTTAGTACTAGAGAACCGTGACCTACTACAAAAGCCCCGGCAATCAGCAACGTATGGTGCAATTGGTCAAGAGCGGCCTGTTTGTGGCATTTAACAATTTACCAATTTACCGAAAGGGGCATTAAGAGCCAACAATCGTCCGAGGTCCCATTTAAGCCCCCTTCCTCGGAGCGTAAACAACCTGTAAGCCTCCGCACAGGTTTACATATCAAAGTGCAGGAACCTTAACTCATATATCGAAAGAGATCTCACAAAACATGCCGGCGGACTCGAGGTTGTCAACGGGGTATTACAGCCTTAGGAGTTCTCCAAAACAAAATAAACCCTAAATAAGATAAAAGTTTGCTTCGTTTTTGTTTCTCGGGCGATTCCCAAAATATATTTATCGTGTGTATTTAAGGCACTTATTTACAGTAGTGTAAAAGTACAAGTAATGCAGTGGGGCTTACACTTTAAAGTGTTTTAAAACGATTTCAGAAACCAAAGCATAATAAAAATAATAATGTTTTTTTTCAATCGATGGGTGATTTTTTCAAGTGCAACGGTTGACATTTATATTCGGACTGATATTTTCAAGATCTTTGTCGAAAAAGGCTGTTTTTTATTGATTATTTTTGATTTTATTATTTTTTAATTTTATTTAGTAAATCCCTGGTTTTTTGTCTCAAACTATTGTTATTAAATCTCTAGGAATTTTTGCAGCCCCTTTAAGTACTCACATTTGGTTTGCTTTTGTTTACAATTTTACTCAATAATTTTTATGGATGTCTCAATTTTATTACAGCCTTTTTATCACTAATTGAGTTTATGGTAGCTTTGATCAGTCACGTTTCGATCGCCTGACAATCGATAAAGTCACGCGAAATTTTTAGCTCACTTTACGCAGTCACGGTTCAAAAATGTTTGAAGGCTTCGGAGCAGCGATGTACTGCCCCGATCCGCAACTATAGGTCTATTATAAACTCCCAGACAACTGCAGTATCTTCCAGGCGGAAGTATTCGCGATAAGGAAGGTCGGAAAAAGTGGAAAACAGTAATCATCCCGACAGAAAAACTTGAACATATTCGCTAACTATGAGCTCAACATTGAGTAGGGAACCTCGAGAAGGGTACAAATCTTTTGAATCCCTGACTGACAGAATATAGGTTACATATTCTATAACTATGTTAAGGACCCAATTGGTCTATTAAAAGAATTGAAAATCCCATGGTTTATGGATCTCCCAAAGGTAATCTTTCATATGGCGTCATGTACTTTCTATATACTTAAGTGGTTGGCCAATTTTGATTCGATTTCGTCACCTGAAAGACCTTGGGTTATCGGTTTTTGGTCAAGAGGAATTTATTAATTTTTCCATAGGGGGCTTTACCCAGAAGGATCCAGTAATTTTTCCATTGAGTGGCGCTAAGCGAATTACGAGTTTATCAGCGGATATGGTGACATCACTTTCTTAACACCAATCTTAGACGGTCATTAAGTCGCAATTTGGCCAAAATAAAATACCTTCGTCTGACAATCACCTATCGATTGGAAATGCGACATTTAAAGGGGGGTTCGTTCGTTACGCAAACAAAACTTGGCCATTTTATTGGCCTACAGGCCTCCTCTTGGCCATCATTTCTTTTTTTTTTTTTCGTTTATGGTCGGCGAATCGTAAATACTTTAGCCATTAGCTGTTCTTTGTTTATAGAGTTTATAGAGGAGAGAGCAATCGAATCACCTGTTGCCGTGGTCAACACCCCAGACTCTAGATTGGATTTTGTGGTGATAGGTCAAGGTCAAGTTATCGCATATCCAGATATTCCTAGGTGAAAATGGGTTAGTCAACGTTACGCGGCACTTTCGATAAGCCATAAAAATTAATTGGCAGGTATTTTTTTGGGTCTGGTGCGGAAAAGGGGTAACCACAAAAATATTTACCAACTTGAGCTAAATTGGAGGGATTCTTAGTAAAGAAAAACAACTCTTAAATCTCATTAATTCTAAGACTAAAATTATATTAAAATTAAGTAGAAAATTGATATATATAATATTTAACGATTAAAAATATACTCTATAAAAATTTTTATTTTTAAATCAGCGTAGTAAAAAAAACTGCTTATTATAAAAATAAATATAGGAAACGGGGAATCCCTTTTCAAACTCTTATTGAGGAAGTACTTCATAAGTACTTTTCAAAATAGGTTCGCTCAATTGGAGGGCTTCCGCAATTGCGTATTAAAAGGTGGCTCCTAATCAGACATTCCATTTAGCCCTGACCATAGCAATTTGATTCCGAGAATTTACACACTAAAAATAAAATTATCACTTATCAAATATGGTTGGGTGAGTCAGGAAAGGCACAAAAGATCAGAGGTGCGTCCGTGTAAATTCTTTTATTATAGATTATATGGCTAGGAAGGGGGAACTGAACTCTATAGATAGTGTGTGTGCAATAACCAGTTAAAACTGGTTACCCTAGTTAATTGGTGTCTTATCGCGTGTACTAAGAGCTTAACAATAGAGAATTGTCCACTAAGCTGGTTTACTACCTGGCGGTAGTATAACACTCGAGTTGGGTTCACGTGAAGAGGTATGTTCCGTTTACCAGGGATTATGTCTTTATAAAGGCACATCCCTCTTTTGAAATAATTTACTACCTTACAAATCAATCTGCCGACCTTGGCGCTAGCCACAATTATCCGCAATTAGAGCCATAGATCAACGCAAAAACGGAAGTCCAAGGCAGCTGTTAATTGCCTGTAGTCAGTCGTCAGTCTATAAAAATCCGATTTTCAGTCTATCAATGGACATATAAATCACTCGAATTATATGGCCCACGATCCTTTGATTTTCGACCGCCGAAAAAGGCACACGTCGACGTCGATCGTATCGTCCTGCAAGGACATCAATGAAATTAAGTTTTACCAGGAAAAATTACATACCTATTACCAAGGAGGAGGATTTACCTGGGCATCAGCAACCAACAGCAGTTGCAAAATGCCAAAAGGCCTCAATTATGCACGGTCCGTCACATAAATTGTCAATTCGTTGGACATTTGGGCCAATTTGGAGTCCGGTTTTTCTACCTGGTTTCCTTTTTTCTTTTTCCTTATCATCTTAACCCACATCGTCTTGTGTCGCTGCCTTTTCTTCTCGACAGTTTCAGTTTTTTGCAACAGTTCTCCTAGGACTAACTACTGAGCAACAACGATAGGTGTTTGCTATCTGAAGGGAGAAGTGTTTTATCTGGCACTTTACTTTTTTACTTGTAATTGGACATGCTGATAAGGAAATTGGGATTTTGGGATCGGGTTCAGTTAATTCTTGGGTGGTATTTGGGCAAAAGCGTTACATTTTAGGCCACGTATATGCTACAAAAAATATAAAAAACCTACCTTACTTGAGAAAAAATATCTCTTATTAATATTTATAGAAGATAAAAAATATTGGACCGCTATTTTTAAGGCTGGTTCCTACAATTTCTATGTGAAAAACCTAAAAAATATTTGCCGTGGTATAATAAACTACATTTTGTTTGTATTAAGCTTGAATTTAACGTTATTTTATTTAGTTATTATATAAAAAATTTTTAATCCCCTTCTTAATCTCCTTTACCTTGTAAGACCCCCCCTTTAAACCTCATTAGATTGCATATCACTAAATGACAGCTTAAAAATCATCAAAATCATGTCCAACAAGCAAAGCCCAATGACAACAACAGAAATGCATTTGGAAAATTAACATTTTCCCGAAAAAATACCTGAGAAAAATTCTGGCTAACGAACTTTTACTACTTTCTAACTGGATCGCGGGAAAACAAAACAAAAAGTCCGCTCAGCAGTTGGTCGTGGGTGAGTCCGAGGTGTATGCTAATTTCGTGCATTTTCCAACCATAATTTATGGCTACATAATTTAGATATTTTATGTAAGGGGAAAATGGTCAGCGAAAAGTCCAAGGGGGCAGGCTGACAGGAGGCGACAAAACATTTTGACATTTTCCCAGAGTTTTTTTTTATTGGAAAAGTCATAAAATTTTACAAATAATATTGGCGCGAGAAATTATTTAAAAATATTCTTTGCTTATTCAAATGGGCTGGTGGCTGGTTCCCCCTGATTGACTGCCATGAAGTCATCATCATCAGCATCAGCATCGCGATCATCAAATTGATCGGCCCAATCAAGTTCTCAATTCTCACAAGGGGCGGCGAACAACAAAACCTCGATCGATTATTGGATCCAAATCGAACCTGTGACACACACAACACACTCAACACACTCGATTGCCGGGGACAAGTTTTTGAAGTTTTTATTCGGTTTATTGTTCACAGGCGTCAATAGAACGGAATATTGACACCTCAGTGGGACAGGGAAGGGGTCTAAGAATATCATATTGATATTCTTTCAGATTTTAGGTTGATTTTATGGTGTATTTGCTGACGTAGTTACCAATTCATATTTAAAATGAACTAATTATACTATTAATGATTTCGGAATAAATAAAAATTGGTTGGTTATAGGCAAACTAACTTGATTTTTCAAACTTTAGCTGAGAAATAAATGTAACCTTAATTATATTTTTCCTAATAAACTTTTCAACCATTTTTCTTTCAAATAGGTTGACAAAAAAATAATTTAGAAAATATTAACCTTTTTAAATGGACTCAACCAATTCTTTAGTTTGGTTTGATTTTAATTTTACTTATTTAAAATTCCTGACCCTTTTTTTAATTTATTGTAAGTAATTAATTAGATGTACCTACCTACCATATGTTTTATTTTTTACATCTTCCTAATTTTTAGTTAAGCCTGAAATTTTGTTTTCCAATGTTAAACTTGATTTCTTTTATTCTTTTATTATTTATTTAAACTCTGAATATATTGTTTCTTTCTGCTTTTATTTAAAAAAATGAAATAAACCAAATAAAATTTATATCTTACTACAAAATACTTGAAGAAAGTCTCTAAAAATCGAACATAAATCAACCACACTTTTATTTCTTATCCCCTTCTTATCCCCTTATCTTATTTTACTCACCTCAGCCTACAATATTTTTTTAAATCTATTATTTTCCAAGCCTCCACAGAGATTAAACTGGATTTCCGTTTTGGCAAACCAAACAAAACATTGTTTTTTATAAACCTCTGATCCCAAAAAAAAAAGCAAGCACTCCCTAACGGTTAAGCAGGCAGCATATAACTCAAACTGAAAGCTTTTTACTTTATCTGATTAGGGGGCGAATAAATCAAAATGCCTCACACCTACTAAAAAAAAAACTAAACTCAAAAAAAAAAGGTTATGGTCGAAACCTTTAAGCCGACTCGACCCAATCAAAAACGCATTAAAACCAAAGGGCCGACAAATAAACAACAACAATTTGTCAAAGTGGCAACAACAATCAACGCCATTTAATTAGATGCCATTGATTAGGAGAAGAAGAAAATACTATAGGCGGGAATGCGCATCTTCGAATGCATTTTTGTAATTTTTCTCAGCGGCTTTTCCCCCGGGTTTCCACTTGAAAACTCGTCGAGCTTGACAAATTTGACAGCAGGCCTGATTGAAAATGAAAAGTTGGACACAAAAAGGTGTTCGACAAAGGAAAAAGAGAAGAATCATTAAAAGCCCAAGCTTTTTTTTCGGCCAACAAAAGAAGAGACCTGGAGTTTTGGACATTTGAAAGTCTTGTTGGAAGTTGGAAAGCAAATGTCAAGTAGTTGGCACTTTCAAAAAAATAAAAATAAAAAAAATACAAAAATAAAATCAAAAACAAATATGTATGCGGCTGCTTTTTCCATTTCGGCTTGTTGCAATAGGTGAGAATTTATGTAGATTTTTTCGCTGCCACCTGGGCTATTTGTCAAGCAGTTAAGTCTTTAGTCCATGAGGGATTGACAGGCGGGCTAACTATCTAGTTGGTTAGCCTCCGTTTCAATTTGGCTTCCACCTTGCTTTTGCCTTCTTGGCTGCAAAGCCCAGACTCTCAGTTCGAGCCTCGATAATATTGTGTGAATATTTTATGTTTGTGACGCGGCTGCACGTTGTGCAGTTTCTGCAATTGCAGCCACATTTTTTTATTTCCAAATTTTCAGGTGGTGGCAAATATTTGAAATATTTTTGCTAAGTACAGGCAAATTGCCAAGGCAGGGAGTGTATTTTTTTTTCTGGGAATGTAAATATGAATTATTGTAGTCAAACGTAAAAAAATTGAAAAAGACAAGGAAAACACACAAAATAAGTCAAATTATTTCCTTTACTTTGTCAAGTTTGAATTTAGGTCACATAGGAAATTGTATAGTTAAATAACAGTTTTTACATGCACATCATTTGTAAGAAACATATTTTAAAATACCTTTTCAAAATTTCTTTTCAAGATATACTAATATTTTGAAAATAACTATTTTCCCCAAAAGTTTTTCTAAGCCCCTTTAGATTTATATTTTTTTTCCTGCACTTTTGCAATTTACACAAGTTCCACACAACATGATCTATTGAAGTAAAACCCATTTAAAATTGAGAAAAACTGGGTCATTAAAATGTTTAAAGACTTTAACCCACTTTTAAAGGGCGTTAAACACCTTGAGGAAAAAGTAGAAAAATAAAAGTAATAGAAAAAAATCCTAAAACACAATGAGCTACTGACGAGCTAAACAGTTATGAGTGTTTACACAAAGAACTTACTAAGTGGGCTGCCGGCTAAAACTGGATGCGAAAAGGTGCCAAAACCCAAGTACTGCCAACCATCAACTGCCAACTACCAATTGCAATGAGGAAGGTCAGTGTGCGGTTAATTACCGAACCGAAACAAACCATCCAAATGGCAAGGAGAAACACCCGCAATCTGTCATTAAACTGGCACCTAAAGAAATATAAATGTAATTTATAAATATTAAAAAAATAAATAATAAATGAATTGTAAACTTACATTTTTCAGACATTAAATACTTACTTTTTAAGTGGTTAGGTATATTTTATATTAGTTGCTTTAATGCCTTTTGTTAACTACAAACAAATAAGGAAATACATTTAATACAAAACTTACATTATAAATTTACATTAAATGAAAAATGATCTGTAAATATTTAGATTTCTTGTTAGTGATGTTACTCCTCAAACTTTGTTATCAAATTTTCTGTTAGTTAATTGTTTACTTATCGTATTAAATTAGGTTCAGTTACTAAGTATATAGCTTTGCTAATTGCTTTAACAAGTAAAATTTAACAACTATTTTACAACAAAACATAAACCGTTTTATGATAGATCTGGGTTTGAGTAAGGGAAGCTCAATCATTGAACTATAGTTGTATTACTACAGTAAATACTCTAAGTAAGTGAATAACCTTTTTTAAATTATAAAAGAGTTTTAAAATGTAGGAAAGAAGAAAATGTTATATATTCAAAATTAAAAACGTTGCTTCAAAAATACAAATTTTTCAAAAACCTTGTCGAGTTCAAAAATATTTATAAATATTTCCAAAAAAAAGAAATACAACAAATTAAACCTCAATGCTAACCAAATTTTTTTCTGTGCAGGTACAGATTCTAAATCACAGACCCGACCCATTGAAGACCAAGTCGAAGTTGAAGGCGACGGTCGAAGTTAAAGTTAAAGTTAAAGCCGGGGTTGGAGCAACAGTTAGCATTCCGTCAGTGCAAGTGGCACAGCAACAAGTTAACCGACTGAGAATACCTGGGCTAACTGTTTACCGGTGTTTTTACGATGGTAAGGTACTGATTTTTGATGATGACGATGACGAGGGGCTGTGAGGATGTGAGTTTTTGGTATGTGAGTTGGCGAGGGCGTGGCCAAACATTGACAAATCATCTTGACACCTTCGGACTGTCATAAAAATGGGTTACGGACATGATTTGCAATGCAATAAACTTAATTGAGTGCGCGTCAGATTTTAATTTTAACCCGAACCCCCGATTCTACAAAAACCAGTTCCCCCCAGTCCAAATTGGAATTCCCACCCATAGAATCGTCTATAGAATGCACAAAAAAAAGGAATGTTTCTTCAACAGTATATCTCGGTATAAGCCAAAAGAATGAGCTGGTTCTAAGGCGCGAAGTCGTAAAACGTTTTTTTTTTTCTGATGCCGTCATGGTTCCCTTTCGATATTCGCCTTTTAACGATGCCATTAAAATCTCCGACATTGTTGTCGTTTTTTTTATATAGAAGACAGATTCGTTTTTGGGGATTTAGTTATTGCATTATAAAAAAAAATCGTGTTAAGATTCCGTAGCCGTTTAAACGGCGCCAAATTGTTAATAATCGTCGCATATTTCTTTTGGTCATCATTAACGCGGTATTTTGTGACTTTAGTGGTTTGCTATAAATATCATTATAATGGCTATAAATCGAAACTGATTTTATGGTCAACGTGTTTACGGTTTTTTTGGGAAAAACGTCTCAAAGAAAGGGGGCGTTTCTTTGAAGATTTTAAACCTTGTTTTTAAGCTCTAGCAAAAAAATGTAGATTAATTGCAAAAAATCTCAAAATAATTATATTAATTTATAATCTAATAAAATGTGAATTATTATATTAAATATTGCATTTCCACTCATAACAAGAAGTAATCGAACATTTTAAACCTTGTTTTAAATATTTAAAAGCACTTCCAAAAAAAAAAAAAGATAAATTGCAGATAATCTCAAAGTATTTATATTAATTAATATTCAAATAATCTTACAGCTTAGCCTTAATAAAATGTGAATTATTATGTTAAATTCCACATGTCCACTCATAACAACATAATTTTTTATAGCTCACCGCAAACATCTTGTAAATCAACAAGTTATCACAGATTTTTTTTCTCAAATCTCAATCACCTGTCTTAAATGCAACTTTTCCTTTATGCAAATTCATTTAATTTGCAACAATTAAATTAAGACGCAAACTAATCCCCCATAATTGCTGCCTGTCGTCAAAGTTGGCTAAGTCCCCGCGTAAGCTGCACTTGAAAAATGGTTAAAAAATCAACACGAATATGAATGTCTCTGAAGAGAAGGGGGAAAATACTGCAGAGGCATTTCCGTCACTTAAGCCTTGGCTTAAAATGTTTCTTTATTAGAATAAGTGTCATAAAAAATAAACGCATAAAAACACACATCTCTCCGTAAGCGGATCTAATCATTTTCCCATAAACAGTCGGCGATGCTCAACTAAAATCTGCTTAAATTTCACCTGACACGCTAATTTGGCTAATAAACATTCGACAACACACAAAAAGCTGAGCTGAGAAAAAAAAAATTGGTAACCACAAAATTCAAATGAAATTTCGAAGGCGCCAAGCCGAAAAGTCAACAACAAATGTTTATACAAGAAAGTAATAAAATTAAATACAATATACTAGTATCTACCGACATTCCTAACCGACTTTATTCATGTTGTTCTTGTACTGAAGACCGGGTGATAAATTCAACTCAAAACCAGTGAGCTATTTGCTTTTGAGTTATTTTGACGCCAAGCCGAGATGTATTCTAATGCAAATTTCGAATTTTATTTGTTTGGGTTTTTGATATTTTCCTACAGCCACGAAAAAAAAAACCGGCTGATCCACCCAGAAAAAAAGGTGTAACATTTAAGTGTCGCTCCAAGCGTTAAGTTTATTTGATGGGCGGAACAAGTAAAGCCCCTAAAAATTACCAGAAAAAAATATTAGGAACTTGTTACGCAAACCAGGAAAAAGTTTTGAAATAAATTAAAATATTTACTATAAAATTTTACAGGGAAAACCCCCAGATATTTACCTTTTGTAGTTAAAAACTAATAATTTAAATATATATATAAATGAATTCCAACAATTGCCCTTGGATCAATTCCCCATATAACCATATAACCAATGACAAATTCCCCCAGCTAATAAACCAAAGATTCTATCATCAATTCTACTGTTTAGAAATCCAAAACCATGAGAGCATCTCGATAGCCTCGTAGACAGTTCACAGAGCGCTTTACATACAACAAAAGTGGCAAGTGCTTTGCGTATTTTAATTTATTGCTTAACAAATTTATTTTTTGTTAAACAAATTTATAAATTATTGCTGCGAGAGTATAATAAAATTTCATTAGCGGCATATATGTGAATATCGGGCTTAAGGCGTTGGCGTGTCGATTTTCGTGATTTTTTTTGCGCTTAAAGGCGCGATCGCAGACACACGGCGCCAAGTTGGCCAAGAGAGCTTTGTTTTGGCCTAAAGCTGAGGGGGAGATTTTAGCTGGACACTTCAAGCGCAGGTTGATAAATCTGAAAAGCTGAAAAGCTAGCCGAAATTTGCATGTGTCGCTGTGTGGCTGCGACACAGAAAAACGCTGGTTAATTAATTTCAGACACGCCATACATCTTGGGTACTTTGCATAAATTAATATGAAATCTTTATTTATGATTTATGCGGTGTCAACATGGCCCAAACATCTATCAAATACCAGCTGAAAATTACACACACAAAAGAAGATGTGTGTTGGAAATGGAAATATTCGAAAATCGTAAATCGCCCACGCGTTTTGCACGCGACTTTGTGGCGTCTGCGCGGCGACTTTTTGAATTTTTTTTCTTTTTTTTTGGTTTTTTAAGCTCGAGATAATTTATTGTTATCCGAACAGATTGAGGTCAGGCGAGTCAGGAGATTTACACATTGTCACATTGTTGTAGATTCTTATCAATTGTTACACGATTTTCGAATTATGTTTTTTTTATATTTTTCAGTCGATTTTCGTTTTTACGATTTGCTGGAATGCGCATTTTGAATAGTCGAATTGTGTGACCACAAAAATGTATAAATGTTGACATAGATATAGATGTTTCCGGATTGCGAGATGATCTTGAGGAAAATATTTTCCCAGGTCAGAGAAGATTTATATTTTTGAAAAAATCATAAATCATTTGTTACAAAGTGTTGTTAGTATATTTAATATCTTTAATGAGTTAGGTATTTAAATAAAATAAGATTGAAAAGATATTGAAAATCTGTAACTATTTTGGTTTTTAAATAAGAGGAATTTTATATTTTGGAAGCAAATAAAAACGTAATTTGTTTCTTAAAAAGTATTAAAAATATTTACAAATATATTTACGGTTAAAAAATCTTTGATAAGTAACAGAAATAAGATCTAAAGGCTTCTGAAAGATTTAAAGAGTTTATTTTGTATTTTTTTGAATGACAATAGTATGCAAAAAATCCATATTATCGCTAATATTTTCTTCAGTTGCTGCAAGTAGTTTTTCATCCATCCAGAATATATAATTCTCCAAGCCAAAGCGTGCTAAATATTCTGAAATTTCCCAAAAAAAAGACCCCCAATAAATACCGCATGTTTGTATTGTACTATATGTGTTTCATATTTATTTTGTTGAATTCGTATCGTTTCATCGTCATTCGCAAATTGCTCATTGTAATTACTATTATGGTTATTATTTGTCAGCAGCCCATTATCATTATGATTCTGATTATTGTTAACAACATTAATATTTTCGTTAGGGTTATCAATATTAGGTTGTTGCTGCTGCTGCTCATGTTGCTGTTGCAACTTCTGTAGGCCACGAAGTAGTTTCTTTAGAATCATCTCTTCGTGCTCCTCATCGTTTGGATAGCTATCGTCGATTATATTATTAGCATCAATATGATTGCGATTCTCCTCTGTTTCTGTTTCTGTTTGTGTTTCTATATCTATTTCTGTCTCACCTTCAACGGTCACTGATGATGTCTCAACTTCAACTTCTTTTGTTAAAGTTAAAACAGGGTCAATAATTCGATCGTTTAATTGCTTAAGATTATTGTCAATATTCTGATTGAACGCGCTGTGGCTATGGCTATTTGGACTATCGAACTTAGTGCTATCGTCTAAACTACTAGAATCAGTCGTGCTACTTTTAGTATTCAAATTATAATGCTCGTTACTGTACAAGTAGTTGTAGTTTTTTGGCAAGGCAGGTATTGCATGATTAACATTAGCGCTATAACTAAGTTTTAGTGTGTTTAAGTTACTATTAATTACATAGGGTTTTGAGTATTCATTTTGTGTGGATGTGGGTGTGGGTACATCTCGCTGCGAGGGTAGCTCCACCAGTTGCATGTCAGCATCGGGTGTTGCATTAGTATTGCCCCTTGTTGTTGCTGTTGCAGCTGCCGCAGCAACAGTTGCTGCTGCACGTTTTCGCCTGTCCCGCTTGCGACGGCTGGCAGCCATTATGGCCACCAAATTGAAGGCGCTGGGTGCCAAGGAGGCTGCTGTGGCGGTCAAGGCCGTCGAGGTGGCCGTGGAGTGGGAGGAGGACGAGGAGGCCGAGGAGGAGGCCTTGGGCAGGTGCTCCGATCGATTCTCTCGCTGTTCCTTTTCCCACAACTCCTGCTGCAACTTGTGTTGCCGCCTCTTTAACCGGAGACGTCTGCGGTGCTCCATCAATGTGGCATTATTGTGATGGTGACGCACCTCCAAGTTTTTGGGCTGCGGCTGGGCCATCACACCCACTGTGCCGCGATGTCGCTGGCGATGTCGATGTTGCTGCTTCTGCACCCTATGGCGGTGATGTTGCTTGCGATTCCTTTGCAAGATCACCTGTTCCTGCCCCTGCAGATCCACCTCATTGTTGTTGTTGCTATTGGCTTGGTTGTAGGACTTAAGGTTGTTGTTGTTGATGTTGCTCGAGGGGATGTTGCTGATAGAACTATCGCTATTAATACTTGTTGTTGTTGGGCGACGCTTTTTCAAATGCGTGCGTTTTGTGACCGCCACTGGGCTTTCGGTTGTTGTTGTTGTTGTGGAGCTAATTTTGGTAGTACTGGGTGGTGTAGTTGTTGTTGTTGTGGTTGTTGTTGATGTGGTTGATGTAGTTGTTGTTGTTGTGGTGCTGGAGCGGGTTGTTGTATGGTGTTTCTTATGTCCCAATGAAGCCAAAATACGGAAACGGAAATCCTCAGCCATATAACGATCGAAAAAGAATATGGCCTTCTCCATCACACGCGGCTTGGCCAAATCCCTTGGGACCAAGGGCCGAAAGTTGCGCTTCGTTTTCGCAAAGCCAACACGCAGCGTTTTGTTGTAGGCATGGGTGAAATTGTGATAGCCATTAACCATCGACTCTTTGAAGTGACAGTCCTTTGTGGCGTTTCTCTATTGAAGAAAATGGGCAAGAAAAAAAAATAGGGAAGGAAAACAAGTTAGTGAGGTTTTTAGAAAACATAATAAAAAGTTTAAGAAAGAAAGAATTTTATATATTTTAGGTCATTTAAGTTAAACGTTTTGATTCTAAAGCAGGCCTGGGCACACAGAGAGCCTCATTACTTAAATAACTCATTTTAAGTAAATTGAATTTTATCAGATATTTATCCCTCTGATAAAATAAAGTGTTAAACAAATCTTTTACAATTTTTTTAAATTAATAAGTTTAATCTGTTTAAGCAGAAAAAAATATTTAAAATGTTATTTTGCCCTGTATTTAATAACTTATAAAAGCAACATATTTAATTTTGAAGTCAATAAGAAGTATGTCGTTAATGAAAATTATTTGAAAGAGTTTTTATTTGATATAACTACACTTTAAAAGAATAACTTAATAATTATATCTATGAATAACTCACCTTTCCAACAAGTCTGCCTTGATGGAAGCACAGATAGTAGTTGACATCTCGCGCATAGATGGTGATTTTGAAATCTAGGCTCAGCGCATCGCCGACACTGTCCATCGTGAAGGATTCTAAAAAAAAACAAATAACAAAAAATCCAAAAAATTAATTAAATATTGGCAAACAAACAGAAGACGACGTGTGGGCTATTGTGTAAATATTTAATGGAACTGGAACTGTGAAACTGGGGAACCACTTGAGGCGCACATACAGATAACCCAATTAATTGAAAGGTTTTCGATAAAGTTATGAAGGGGCTTTTGATTAGAATTGGAACTATGTTCCAAGCATTTAATGAAATCAATAAATCAACTAAGTCAATTACTGGCGCTGAGTCGTTGAACTTAGCACTTAGCCAAAAGGGTTTAACCCTGAAATACACACCTAAGCCTGATAATTCCAAATTCTAGTTTGGATTTGGGTTGGGTCTTGGTTCTCTGGGGGAAGACCTTCGAGGTGCCCAGAGCAAATCGATCAAATTGGTTCAGTAGCACCTGCGCAGCCCGATAAGATAAAAAATATATAAATACGGAGCTGACAATTTGTTTCCGTTCTTCCGAATTGTGCTTTAATTTACGCATAAAGTATACATTTTCTTGACTTATCAGTGACGCAATGTGGCGCCTGATCTTGTCACTTTCGCTCAGCCATCAACCTAAATTTATATTTATTTCCATTTATAACGAGGGCTGCTCCTGAACTTCAGAACTTCACTTCACAAACTCCGGGGGCTTGGAAACCGCAGCAAATGAATTCCGAATAAATTAAAAGCGACAAAACGAAAACCGCAAATGGACGGAGGCGCTCATCGGCGAGGTTCATAACATCAATCAAATATTAAATTACCAATAATTTAATTAAGCACACAATATGCACAGCCACAGACGGAGACCGAGACCCAGACAGAGTTCAAAATCTACAGTCAAGATTGGACTAACTGAACGTCTTTAAATGGATTTATACCTTACATAATTTTAAGCTTTTTGATTATTTAAGAGATTGAAAATAAAATTGTTTTCAAACCATCTTTAAAAAAATTAAAATGTTTTCATAAAGACTTTTTAAAAATTAGACTAAAAAAATGTGTTAAAGGTAAAGTAAAAGGTTTCCTTCAAACATTTATATTTCATTCGTTTTCTCTGTTTAAAAATCACTTTTGCAAATCAGGCAATCAGAAAAATAATTAATATATTCATCACTTAAATTTTTAGTTAAACCTTTTGAATATATGTATTATTTATTTTAAATTTAAATTACTTTCTGATATAGTTTTTAGCAACCAAACATAAATTTTTAATTTGTTTACTGCTGTATCTTTTGTTTCAAAAAATTTAGTTCACCTTAAAGAAGACCACCTGTATCGCCAAACATTCCCATCTAGATGTACTTGTATAAATGCCAATTTAATTTAAATGCCAATGGTAATTGATGAACGCGAGTTTGCATGAGTAAGAGCTGTCTTTCAGATCGGTTAGTTTTTATTTTTATTGTTTATATTTTAGCTATAAGCTATATAGACAGATATATGAGATGAAGGAGATACTTACGTGCCAGAGATATATCCTCGGCGGTCACTTTGCCGTGCGAAGTGATGTGTAGAGCACGTTCGCTGTGGCCCTTCAATGTTAAAACAAAGCCAAGTTTCGCGGCGCATGTTGGCATCGCAAAAGCAACCACAACAATCTGTGGAGGGAAAAAAGAGACAACCTCGATTAATGGACGATTCATCTGCATTACAGCCACATCTGGCGACTAGGCGACTGACTAATCCTGCCCCAACGGAACCCTTTTTGCCCCATAAATTTCCATTAATACGATGAGCTTTTTATTACACCGCCCCGCACATGCGACACATGCAAAATTTTTATGGTCAAAGTTGAGTTGAGACCACTGGCCATTTGGTAGTTATGGTAGTCCACCAGGTAATTGGTTTCTCAATGGGATATGTAGCCCTAAGATAGTGCGTTCCCATGCATGTAAATTGGGTCTGAAAATGTCCTATTACGAAATTTAATTGCTTGGGCAGTGGCAGAGTGATTCTGGAGAGGATTAGAGGTGTAATTGGAAGTGAGGATCAAAAAAGAAGTAAATGTATTTAGATATATCCACGGGTTTCTTGGAATTTCTTCTATGAATATATATGATATAACCGTACTATCCTAACTTTATCCTTACGAAAAACTGAGGTTGGCTACTCTTTCGAAGCAAAAACCAACTATTTAAAATCATTTAAATTCTTTTATTTTTAGACATGAGACTAATAACTAAAAATAAAGCTTGCAAAAATCTATTTCACCACCTGACACGTGTTGGTCTCATGTCTCATAACTGAAGGCACGTTTTTCGGACTCTGTCGAATCGCATGATATCACAACTATTTTGTGATAAAGAAAAAAATATGCAAATCAGCAAAACAAGGGGCCATATGACATTTATATCACAGCGAGTATTTATCAGGGCTTAGAATCGAGAATCGGACCATCCCCATACATCATGTTGTACATGTGAGGCCTAAATCACCACACGGCACCAAAGACGACCAGTAAGCATTATTAGCTATTTATGGGGGAATGGCTAAAAATATCGCTGGACTTTTACCAAAAGGCTTTGGAGGGCTTTTCGGTGGGTAAGCGATGGGTTTTGGATACACAAGCCAAAACAAATTGACCTAAGCCAGGAGATCGAGGAGCGTGCCGATCGATTTATTTGGGCTTAAGCAATTCCTACAAAATATCTATACCATCTTGAGGTTGACAGTTTTCCAGAGAAGATGGATGAGAGGGGAAATGAGAGACCTTCTGTTTGCACTTCTCCAAAAAATAGAGAATGCCTTGCGACCTTTTTCATAGTTCAATGACGTTCCCCCCCGCCCCAGCAGTGTATGTGTAACAATCATAATCATAATAATAATTATTATTATTTTTTTATGGGCCTCGTCAAGTGGAGAGACCCCACAACAAAAAAAAAAACCGAGAGCCACTCCAATGTACACACGCTTCCCATATCAAAAAAAAAAGAAGAAAAAAACTCCGTCTCCAATTTCGATTACACACACTCAATCTCTCGAACGTATAAAAATATTTTGACATTTCTCAAGATAATTATTCAGAGTGTGTGTTGAAAACCAGGCAGCTTTCGATTGGAATTGAGATTGAGATTGAAGATTTCCAGATGGTTTTGTGGCCAAAAATTGGACCAAGGCTTTAGCAATACTATTCTTAAAAATACACTTAAAATATTTAAATTATATAGAATAACTCACCATCAGTATAAAAGTAATCCTGACATTGGGCAGCGTGAACTGTAGTAACCTGTAAGTAGGAGAAAAAATAAACGAAATGAGTATTCAATATATTCAATAGTATATTCACAACAAAATTACGCTAGCCACTATAAATAAAGAGTTGAGTTGACTGAGTGTGTGAGTCAAAGGAGAAAAATTTGCATAAATCTTACAGATTATTATTAATGATTATTATTGGTTTTATTGATTTGTTTTCAACTTGATTCGTTTTGTTTCGAGACGAACTTCCGTCTTAAACAACAATTAAGTCATTTTACACAGCCGATCGTGAGATGTCTGAAAATCTGAATCTGAAAATTTAAATAATAAAATACGACGATACGTATCCATGGGATTTCCATTGAAAGAGCCCTTCCAGTTTCACTGGCTCAATGTCACCCCATCAAGTGACCACAAGTGGCCACTCGTGGAAAATGCTAGAAAATGCCTTTTATTTTTTTGTATTTTATCGATTCGGCTGAAGAAGTCTTGCCATATTTTGTTGTACTTTCCGCACTGCATATTCTGTTTCACGACCAACTAATCCCCAGGCCCAAAAGGTCATTGATTTCAGCTTAGCACTGAACTGAACTACAAAAACAGAAAAGAACAGAAAAGAACAGAACTCAAGACCCAGAAGGGTAGTTTCTTGAGACGAAGGTCTCTCTTTTTTGCTTGTTTGAAAAGTGAAAACGCAAAGAATCAATATATATACAGAATATATACGTACGACCGAGAGTCAAAAGTTAAAACAGCCCCAGGAGGAGGCTATTCTGCAGTCCCTTACCCTCTCAGTGGGCAGTCCCAAAGTCCCAAATAATTTGCAGAGCCTGGTGGCTGGCTTGCGATTTTTATCATTTTTCAATTTCACAGCAGACAATAAAGTTCATTTGAAATGTGCAAAAACACAAAGCAGAAGGAACCACATTTTTTCAAATGTTTTTTTTTGCCTTGGCAAGCAATTAAATCAGCTTGAAGCTTCTACAATTTATGCTTAACTGGCATTCTCGATAACTTATTGCAGGGCTTTTCTGCTGACTGATCAATAGGTGAAATTGAAATTCACAAAATTTCTTAGGTAGTTAGACAAAAAGAAAAGCCTTTTTGGTGGGCTGGCAACCGCAAAAAAAATAAGGAGAACAGAAACCGAAATTGAAACCGAAACTTCAAAAGTTCATGGAGTTCTCTAAGACCAGACACAAAAGGCACAACGCATGACTCGCGTTTTTACACTCAGAAAAAATGTGTAAAATATTATTTAGATGGAGATTTATTAAGGGCTAATTTGTTATGATTTTTTATTAGGTATTAGGCTATTTTTATTAAAGACTGTAAATATTTCAGTAAGTCATGATGTTAAAACATAGACATTTGTATTTTATCAAGTTAAGATAAGTTTTGTGATCAAATTTAATAATTTACGAAATTCATAAAATTATAAGAATTTATAGAAAACAAATAAGTAGCTAAACCAATAGTTTTACTTAGTCAAATGATCACTTTTTATTCAGGAAAAAGTGTTATGTGCTATAACTAATGCTTGTTTTGCTGTATAAAAAATGTAGGTATATTATATTATATTTAAAGCTTTCCAATTTTAATATATTTTTTGTGGCTGTGCACGAGCGGTTCCCATGTATGTAACTCGATATCGCTTCTATGGCCAGTCGCCATAGTCGCCTCTGTCTGTGCTTTACTTTTGTTCGCTTCTGCGACTCATAATTACCTTATTTGGTATGCAGACAGGAGCTCAGAACGGAGCCACAAGGGTCTCTCCCAGTTTCCTTGGTCTGTCTTGGGCTTACGCAACATATGTAGTATAGTAAATATATATATAAGTAGTAGGGCCCTGTAGCCCAAGTGTGCTTTGAATAATAAAATACCCATATATGAAGTTTTGAATTGAGAAGTTTTCCTTTCGCTACGTGCTGACATTTTTTGGACAAGGGAGGACCACCCGAAATGGGAGGCTTTCATTCACACTTGGCAGGTGGAAAACCTCCTTTCGTAACATCTACATATCTACGTCACTGCCACCGACCACTTTTCAAATGTGAAATCTAATCGCTGGCGACAGTTTGAGGCCTTTAATTAGTTTGTCCACTTGGCCAGTTGACAAATAAACGTATATATAAATCTGGAAATTAAAATTAAAATTAAACTCCAAGTGTTTCGCTGAGATTGCATCGATTGATAATATGCTAAGCACCTCAGGTCTCTTTGATTCGATTCGATTGATTCGAATGCAAACTAGTTTGGGTCTCTAAATCAAGCACGTGTTGTCAGCTGGACTTTAACACTTGTTGCTTCCACTCACATATTGTACACCACATATATATTTATACAGAATACAAAATAAATATGGCATCTGTGGAATGCGCAACCGATTAGATTAGACCACAAAAGTATTTTGTGGACAGAAACAAATGAATTGGCAGAAAGATTTTGGCTCAGATAGGCAGCAAAAAAAGCAAAGAAAGTGATAGTATTGAACTCTGATTGCGGGCACGTGTTTTCAATGTAATCCATCTTGTAATTGAGGTCCTGTAACTGCCCGATTTTCCCTGTCAATTGACACGTGTGTGCTGCTGGTGTGAAATTTTGCGTGTGATTTTTATTGTGCGTTGATGATGATGATGGTTACCCTACTCCTTTATTTTTATTTTTTCTCTTACATATTTTTTTTTTTATGCCTACCCAACTGCACTTAATGCAATTTTTCCCTTTGTTTTAAGGGGTGGCTTGGTGCACAGGGAACAGGGAACTCTGACTGTTACTTAATACTCTTACATCATCCACCTTGCGCTTTTCGCTGAGCAACCCTAAGCCTCAACCCCTCCGAAACCCCCGATATATTCTTTATTCTCCGGCTGCAACTGCAACTTTTTTTTTGTTTTTTGTTTTTTCGTTACCCGACTTAATGAAGTTCCAACTGGAAGAAGAAGGGATGGATACACATACTCAACTGACTTTGACAGTTGCCAGTTTTCGTATTGTGTGTTTTTTTTGTGTTTTTGCAGCAGGGCGCCGAGCTGGTGGGCATTATATGAAAATATTTATATTTACATTATGTGCACAGTTGCAACTGCAACAGGCAAGTGGGAGTTGGGATTGGATTCGGATTCGGATTCAAATTCGGATTGGGAATGTGAAGTATGCATTTCAATGCTACATGAGAAGTGGAACAATATGCAAATCCGATCAAGAGTTGTTAAGAGTTGGGGTTGGAAATTAATAATCAGTTATGTAGAAAAGTACATTAAAATTGTTAAAATCTTTAGAGCATTATAAATTATTTTTTATACCATAGATCAAACATAACTAAATCATTTAAAAGTATTGTGTCTTGACCTTCAAATAACTACATAATTTTATTATTAGAAAGCTAGACTATGAGCCTTATGATTTAATGTTCTTTTTTAATCTAAAGTATTTAAAAAAGATACTTTAGTACTTTATTTTAGCTCTACATTTTTATAAAGATGTTTTAAATATTTAAAAAAAAATCTTTAAACTCACTTTAAGCCCCAAGAATTTATAGCAATGTCCCCAATTTCTTTTGGTCTGTTTCAAGACTACTTAAATTAAAAGTAAAGACTTAAGATTTTCCCTTTGGCAAGCCAGAAAACTTTGCATACTTTTGGCATCTACTTAGGCATCACGAGGGCTTTTAACCATCTATCTTTATTTTTCTGCCTCGGAAACCCCCTTAAAAACCCCTTGAACTTGCAGCCACCAAAGCAACGCCCCAAAAATATAAACAGAATCAGAATCAGAAAATAGGGAGCACAACACCACCACCACAAATAGAAGTGTAGAAATGTAGGAATGGGAATCCGTGAGAGTTCAGTGTACCCCAGCGATAAGCTAATGTTGTTTTCAGACTGTTCAGTAGATATTATATATGTAGGTATATATGGTATAGGAGAACGGGAATGGAACGAATCATTTGATGTACAGTGTCAAGGTTTGCGGGGGAGTTGCGATGTGAGAAATGCTGGAATGCTGAAATGTTAACGTGCCGCCACACAAATCTCGGCTCATTAGCAAGCCGCCCTTCTCACCTCTAAAATGCACTGAGAGAAAGTGGTAGCAAGTCTAAGGAAATATGTTTGTATTAAAATTAAAAGAGCTTGTTTAAGGTTGTTTATTCTGGAAAAAGCTTTCGATTTCTGGGTTCTACTAGTATTTTAATACAAGTGGTATTTGAAGTACTTTAGGTTCTCAATTAGTTAAAGATAGCAAATTGATTATATAGAATTTTTTACTATTTTATTTTAGTTATAATTGTACCATTTTACATTTTACTTTAAGAAAGTTTACTGATTAAAGATCTAAATAAATTCAATATTGCAAGCTGATTGTTTTAACTTTAATTATTAAATATTACTATAGAAAAAACATACTTGTTAAAACCAATATAATAAGTAATTCATAAACGGTTAACATTTTTGCAAGTCATTTACTAATTAAAATTAAATTTACAGAGGTACACAGAATGTTGTAACAAACCTAAAGAATTCGCGGGAGATGAAGCTGTGTTAATGATTATAAATTGGTTATTTTTCCCTCGGTGTGACCACCCCCTTTTTCCCTGTTAACCACTACAATAACGATATAGAGGGGTTGTGTCTAATGCGATTTTTGCCACTTTTTTTTTGTTGTAGCCATTGGGACAGCTGCACCGGCGGAGGTGATAAGCGGCTTTTCCCGCTCCCTGCCCCTGTCCCTGCCCCTGGGCCCTTTTGATAAGTCCGGACGGGCTACTTAAGTGGCAGCGAATATATATACTTTGTTAAGCATTCAGCAACTTTCCCAAAGTGTCAACAGACAGTCCAGACCCAGACAGAGTGAAAGAGATGGGTGGACAAAATAGGAAAGAGATGGGACGACTACGAGTTTTTAAAGGCAAACATTACGGCAAGTGCATCCATTGAATTTGTCTACGAACTCAGCGGACTACTCAAATATGACACCTTTTCCTAGGGAGTAAATAATAATTGCCTTGCACCTGAGTAAAAGGCGTATTTTGGTTTCCATTCCCTCTAAATTGCCGGCTTAAATGGCTAAGCAAGTACATTTGATATGGCTACCCCCATATCGAGGGAATCGCGGTCAATATATCGAAATCGGGCGCCTTATCAACGCGTTATGGTTCCATAAAAAGCCAGTTTTACATTACTGTAAATATCTGATAACCAAGCGATAGTCGTAGCTTGCCAATAAATCACCTAGACAATAAAACCAAAAGATAAATCAATCGCTAAGCTGATTAGAGCTTTTTTTTTTGGGGATTCAAAGAAACTCCAACTTTCTAATTCATCAAAAAATCTCCCATCGATGCGTTTTATCTTTCGAAAAAAAAAAAGTGGGTGTGTTGTTTTTTTACGAAACACTGAGACAACAATGACAACACCAATAATACAACCGATTCCCAGCATTTTGTGGGTCAGGTGTGCAGCTCAAATATTGGCATTAATCGAACAATGCACATACATCCACCAATATTAACCCAAAGAAAGCCAACTTATCAAGTGTTGAAATGGAAAACTTACAGTGCTGTAAAAGCCCCCACAAAGCGTAGTAAAATTGGGAGGGGGCGCACTTTTCTGATAGAGTTTTTTAGTACTACCTACATATGCGAAAAAAAGCAAAACAAACTGTAAACACTTGATGGCCGCATGGTTGGCTTTTTGGCGCATTGTTATTATTATTTTCGTATATATAGTATATATGGAGATATAGCCCTACTACTACTACTACGCGTAGTATTTTGAACGTGTTCCACGGCCGATAAGATAGTGACGAACTCGTTTTATTTCTCTTTAACTAGGAGAACTTCGCTGGCGGCTCAGATCAGCGGTTTTATGGGGGCTCCAGATCTTGGGCACTTAGTCACTTAATCACTGGCATTGAGCCATGGCCATAAAGGCATTATAAAACCATATAGACCGAAAATCGATTGCAAATCGTAGATATCTAAGAAGTGTGCTCGATTCCTGAGCTTATCAACCTGAGAACTTTACTCGTCTCAGGTTAAACCCTCTATAATCCAGACAGATTTTAATTGAAAAAGTCTGGTAAAAATTAAACAAATTCTTTGCACTGTAAAGTGATAACAACAAACAAATGCCGTCGGTATTTTTGTATACACTTATTTATAAACCCCTGATCCCAGCTGCCAATGTGACTAATCGTTTGATTTACATACTATAAGCATCGTCATAATTATCTCTATAACATTTTTCAGTGCCCTACTGAGGAATAAATACGTGACTTTTTAGGTCGTTTCCTAATACTGATTTCCGACTTTAACGTCATATGTTTGGGGAACCATTTAAACTAAATCTAAACCCGAATGTGACTTTGTTTTTATTTAGCAGCTTAAAACAATTAAACATTGCTGAACTTTACATAGGGAACACTTTGTAGCCTCAACTATTAACTAGGAACCTATAACGTTAATTGACAAATAAATATTTTGAATTATAATTAGCAGAGGTTGCTTTATAAAATTCTAGGAATCTTACGTTGTAAAATCGTGTTGACTTTAAAGTGCAGTTAACTTGACCAAGGTTACTAAAAAATGAGGTTTGAGATTCGATTTCTGGGTCTCTCGATTGCATTAATCAAAGCTGCACAAAAATATGTGCCAAGTCACAGATGTATTTATGATGTTTTGGCATTAGAAGCTCGTGCCTCTGGGTTAAATCATAAATTTCAATAAAACACTCGAGGGGCTCGAGATTAATGGGTGTGTGTTTCGAGGGTTCCATTTTTGAAGATGTGTTCTCCTAATGGATCTGTCTTCTGTTTTTTGGGGGGGGCCCTAGAAAATACCTGTGCTGTTCGTGCTTATCAATCGTTTTTAGACCAAGCCCGTGAGTTCTGTTCTCGGGTGTTATCTGGTCGTATTTCCGTTTAATTAATAAAAGAAGCGAACAAATTCGAATTATCAAATCAAATATTGTGTGTCTATTTTTACAGGAAAACGCCTTTGCCTCTCTTATCGACAAGTCTCCAAAAAATATTTTTGGACTTGGGGCGTGGCCTTATGAAATGTGTTGAACTTGTTTTATGACTCTAATTTTCGTGGGGTGTGGGTCTCTGTGATTGAGATTAGGGAACACTTATTCTGAATTAGTTGGAATTAAAGGTTTTTATATGGCTCAGGTTTAGTTTTCCATGAGCGATTTTCTGCAGAGCTACAGAAAAGGGTTGGCTGCGTTTTGCAATTGATTTATAACTCAGGTAAATGTCCTGAGATCAGGACACGCCACAAACCCTCGAAAGTTTTTTCGAAAAAGGGGTTGTACACACATAGGGCACACACACAAGCTAAAGCTGATTTATCCTGACAGTTTGCATGTGTTGGTGCCATAACAAGTTATAAACGGCAATTATATGTGGACCTGAATTTGAACCTGAACCTGAAACAGAAACACAAACTCAAAACTGAAACTGAGACTGCGATATTTCTTGTTTCGAACATATAATTGTGCTTTTGATGTGTGTTTGGAAATTGTTTTTTAAGTGAAATTGCGTTGCTCGTTGATAAACAGCCCTCTGTTTATTATATATATTATTTTTTATAGTTGCGTCTGTGTTTGTGTGAGAATTGTGCGAAAAAAAGGGAGCGAAAAAAAAACACAGGTCATGGTATTTGCGGATTATTCTTATTCCTTTGATTGCGTATGGTTTGCCTTCGGTTTTTGGTTTTCTTTGGTTTTGTATGGGATGTGGCGTGTTCCACTCTCTTTTTTATGTGCACGTGCTTTAAGGAATTGTTCTATTAAGCATCATTTAATAATAAATTTAAAAATAAATTTACTTGATATTTTAATATATTTTTAGTTGATATTTTCTTAAAACAATCAAGGATTGCTTCGAATTCAATCATTTTCCCAATTTTGAAATTCAATCAATTTGACCAGTTAAATTTAAATATTTAATATTATGTTAAGTGAAATTAATTTTAAATTTCTTTATAAATACGACTTTTAATATCATCAATTTGCAATGACTAATAATTACCTAATAACTTTTCCCTGAAAATCATAAACCTAAATTTCCATGAAGCGATTTATTTTTTCGCCTGTCCAATTTTATTAATTTATCATTACTACCTACACAAATTTTCCTAAGAAAACTCGTAAAACTTTATCAATGATTGGCCTAAAAAAGTGTCTGGACTCTTGAGAATTCCTTTTATCACAGCTAAATACTAAGAGAAATTTTAGTCACTTTTAAACTTGGATTTTTAGACTTACATCGTATACTTCTGGCCGCATTGTAGCCCCCAAATTTAAGGGTGTAAATTATAATCCAACATGGGTTTGTGCGTAGTATCGTCGGGAGTCTAGCATTTGACTGACGAAAGAGTTATTTTTTTTTTTGTTTTTCTGTAGTTTTCTGCTGAGCTTGGTGAACACGATTCCAAGCGGAAATTCAGAAGTCAGAAATCAGAATTTATATAAACTCGAATATGTACGACGAAACTGAATCTGATACTTTGCAGCGTCAACAAATTTACAACTACACCGCAAAAAAATGCAATCAAATCCGGGCGTGTAGCTTTTTTTGTTTTTATTTCTGGCAATTTGTATTTTGTCAACCGCACTTTATATTATGTACATGCAATATTTCGCCTTGATATGTGTATTTTTATTACTTTTGATTAACAATATGTGTAATGGCTTGTAATAAATATATATTGTATTGCACCTTTGTCAACAGCGACGCGACAACAAAATAATATTAGCTTGTATATTATTTGAATATATATATAATATATCTTTTGTGTATTTTCGCGTTGCACAAAATTTGATTTATTAAGCGGGAACTTTTATTTTTATTTTTTTTACTTTTGCACTGGCACTGTTGCACTCGAAAATATATTTCGCATGTTTTTTTTTTATTATTTTCAACTGGTTTTGGGTGTGCGATTTTTAAAACAAAATCAGTATCTGCTTTTCACCTCGAATTAATCAGGCTCAATTAAATTGGTTGGCTTATTGGTTTTGGGTTGTGGCTTGGAATTTTTCAAAAATATTTTCCAAGGCATTTAAGTTTTGCTGTGGGTTATCCGTTGGTTCGCTGGCAACGATCTTTAACCGACGAAAGGTGAAAAGAAACTCAATCTGAATCTGAATCCGAAACCCGTCGAACTCACATCGAGCCATCCGCTTGCCCGTCGAACCGAACCGAACCGATTGTGAGCCGAACAGCGTTCGTTTCGAACCGCCCCCCCGCCCCTGCAAACCCCCTTTATACTCTACCTCTACCTCTCTGCTCATTTACAGTTTGTCGTTATAAATTCTTGGAGTCTCGCGAATCGCAGACATGCTCAAAAAATGTGGGTGATAGATGATGGTTTGGGTTCCGTGGAAATGGATGTGGAGGTGGAAGTGGATATGGAAGGCTGTTTTGGAATTCCTTGCAGATATTTATAATATACATTTTGATTTGACTAACTTGTGGTAAAATTAAATGCAGCATTACGCTAAGTTAGTCCTTAGTTTACCAAAAACAATTTAATAAAACTTTATATAAAAAATATAGCAAACAACTTTTGATTATTTTATGTATTTAAATTATTTTCCTATTATTTTATTAATTGATTCAAAGAATTTTGCATAAATTAAAAATTACCATAAAATTAAAATTAGCAACAGCCCCCGAATTGTTGTCCTTTGCTTTTATAATTATATTTAAAATAAACACATTTTATATCTTAGTAAAATCATAAACATATTGTTAGGAAATTTTTGCATATTTCCTTATTTTCAGCACCTGGACACCATAATACACAATCTTCAGCCCACCTTACTCCAGTAAACATAAATAAGGAGACCGACCGACAAGTTTGCGTTGTCATTCCTTGAAATGTTCGCTCCATTTAGGAGAACTAGGTCTCCCGGCCAGATAATGATCTTTTGGGTGGCGTCCACCTGCTCCACTTTCCCAAAAAATAAAATAAAACTAGTCACCCACCCAATTCCAAAATTCCTACAGCCAAATATCGAATGCGCCTGGAAATTAAAAAAAAAAAAATGCCAGACGATATTGGGCAAGGTCCAGTTGGCGAGCCATTAGCAATGTTGCCCCTGCATTTTGATATTGATCGATTAGCCAGCCAGTTGTATCAGGCAGTTTTATTGATCATGGCTGTAAATCAAATTGTGTGTGTTGTTTGTTGCCAACGACCCAAAAACAAAGCACAAATCGTACAGAGATTACATTAGGCAATGCCTTTTTTTTTGGGGGTAACTGTGGGGTGAAATTAAGAACAGGTTACAGGTGATATTTTTTTTATATTAAATTTTAAAACCATTTATAGATGTCCTGAGAATATCTCTTTATCCTAAGAGAAGTTTCTAGAAAATGAGAAGCAACTATGAGGACCATTATTGTATCAAAACATATAAATATTTATTAGTTTAATGGCCTTTCAACAATAAACACAATATCATCATCATCCTGATCTATCTCATATATTCATAAGACATCCATTAATTAGTTTTGATCACCTTTGAATAGTAAACACAACAGCATCATTATAAACTATCACAGAATAACCCCCACAATAACCCCACCCAGGGCCGCAGAGAGAAAATCAAGGCCCGGGGGTATCCATGCTCAACCTCCCCCCCCCCCCTTTTTTTACATCAAAAGATAGATTATATTTAAAAAAAAATTATGAAATATTAGAGTTGTACCCGGTTGAAGTAGGTCTTTTGACGAAAAAATCTAAAATTATCTGATAAAAAACAGTCTGTAGCTTTGTAATACCTCCCAACGAAAAAAAATAAAATTGTTATGCATTTCTTTCTGCTTTTTTTTTAAATGATGTATTTTAGCCTAAAAAACGAATAATTCTGAAGCAAAAAAAAAAAACTGATCGTTGGCTGGGAGTCACTTGAATTTTAAACACGTTTGTAAAATTTTAAACCGATCGGTGCATACATTTTTGAGTTATCCGGGAAACGGACTTTGAAAAAGTCATTTTTAGAAAAATGCATTTAAAGCTTAACTGTTCTTAAAGGTATCGGATGTTTTGCTGCATATGAACAAGTGAATTTTTCAAAAAAAAAACTGAAAATTCTGAGACAACATTCATAAAGAACTGTACTTTCGATTGAAAAAACAAGACCTTAGCCCTCCCAATAGTTTGCAGCTGCAGAACTGCAACAAGCATACTATGTTAAGGAAATTTTTAAGGATTGATCCAAAATCGTCAAAATCGTCAATCAAATAACTGTTTTCCGAAATTCACGGGCCCCCTTTAAAAACTCCGGGCCCGGGGGAAACCCACCCATCTCCCCCCCCCTCTCTGTGGCCCTGACCCCACCTTATCGCAAAGGGGAACTTCCCCGAAATCGAGCACAACAGCCTCTTGTGGACTTTGCTCATGTTTCAATTTCCAATTAACTCGTTACCTAGATAACTGCACAAGTTTTTTTGTGATAGGTTCAATTAGAGCCCACTATATACCTACTCTGGAGCAAAAAGATCTGGCCATGAATGAAATACCAGTAGCATTGCTCCCTGTTATCAGAAATACCAATGTGATCACGAATATTCTATGGTGTTCGGCTATTTTGTTTACGTCTTCTAGAACTCTGACGCATAATTGGGGTCGCAATTTGATTCGCATAGAATTTCGATGATATGTGAGAACAATGATGAAATTGCAAAAATAATCAAATCACGTATTCCTTTTCAGCTTATGGCCGCCCATAAACCTGATGAAATTGATAAAGGGAATTAGCCATAATTTTACATCCGATAAAGTCATTGAAAATGACAGTTAACATGGATTTTTATGTGAAATTTTGAAGCGACTTCGAACTTGAGTTCTCTGTAAACTTGTTGCGACTGCAACATGTTGCGTGCTGTGCTAGTCAAGCTGCGATTCTCAACTAACAGAGTTCTGTTCTGTTATTTGTGCAAGCAGTGCGTTTTCTAACAATGTCAAGCAGTGCGTGTCTAAGCCCGATGTTATTCGGTGGTTTTTTAACATTTCTGTTTGATATCGCACTTCGAACATGTTGTGGTATATTTTTGTGAGGGTGATTTTAAAAATTCTAGTTTTATTTTATTTTAGTTTAAAAAAATATAGCTCACATTTGTAGTAGCATAAATTAAATAAATTGTAGAAAATTACATTAACAAAACTTTTTGTAAAGTTACTTTTAAATAAAACCCATTTCAATTGACTATTTGTTTGAATATTTGTTAAGTAAAAAAAATAACCTTTTCATTTGTTTCTTTATAATTACAGACTTATTAAGTTCTTTTCTTTTCAAAAAATTTTATTTCAATATCTAAAAGCCTCTAAAATAACCCAGTTTACTGAAATATCTTCATAAAATATTTTACTTTTTTGTGTTTCTTTGAAAGAAAAATTCGTTTTAGCTCCTCAAGCGTTTTTGTAAACTTTGATTGTTCTTCATTTCCTTTAAAAAATAATAATTAACTTTTCGTTAAGCATTAACCCACATTTCACCACCCACTTGACCCCCAACATCAAGAAAGTGTGCAAAATTTTAATGAAGATTTATGAGACAGTTTGGCGATTTGCGAAACAATGAAAGTAAGGCAGAAACCCAAAATTTGCAACTGATGATGACAATGATAAATTAATTAAACCATTAAGTTTAGTGCAAAATTCAAGGCGTCAGTCTCAAGTGGAAAAGGAAATCAGGAAACCTGCTAATTGATAAGAGAAGTGTGTCTACAAAACTGATTAAATATTTTAAAATTTTTTTAGGTACACTCGCACTTCTTCGATAGTCCCACCCAGAAAGTGTTTATAGAATACAAATAATTCCAAACCGCACTTGGAAATTCCAAGTAGCCATAACTGCATAATCGCAGATAGGATTCTTATTGTCCTTATACTATTTTTTTTTTGGGCCAACGCAGCAGGACATTGGCGCCATGTCGCGTCCCTGTGGAAAAAATGGCAAACGAGAAAAATGTGTGAAATCTTGACGACTCTGGGAAAACAAAAGAAAAAAGGAATTCAAATATTTATGAGGATGTCAGGTGTCCTGACAAGTCAATTTTAGGTTTTAGGTTTTTCCTTGTTTTTTTCTACAGTCTCTGATTTATGAGTCTGTGGGTGTCCTTCCGACGACGACGACGACGAGCTTGTCATATCTGATGCAAATGTGTCACACTCACGACCCAGAGTTAATTCCCCTTTATTATTTACTCAGGCGGAGGTTTTTAGCCCCTTTAGAGAGCTCAAAAAAAACCCTGAGAAATATTTTAATTAAAATTCACTGCCCCAAAAAAAGAGCAGAAACGAAACTACCAAAACCGCAGGCAGACAGGATAAACTTAAACTTAAACCCAAAGCCGAACCACCGCCGCCTGATCTCAACTGATAAACGCGAAAAAAAAACCAACAACAAGAGCTGAGTAAAGGTAAAATAAAGCCAACGGTGGGCGTTGGTAAAAAACGATCTGCAAAAAATAAGTAAAGCACACAAGGAGGGACATTTTGGGGTTTTAAGTAGGAAAACATTGGATGCTCTTTAAAAAAAAAATCTGTATCTTTGTTGTATAATTTGTATTTATAAAAAACGTGACAGTATAAAAATATACAGAGAAAATTAATTTTATATTATTTTTTTTATGTCCAAATATTGTACTAGGGTTCTAAAATATTTAAAAGGGTAGATTTATGTTAAGAAAATTTTAATATAATATTTTCAAATATAAATTCAATTATATTTCAAGTAAGGAAAAAAACATTCAAAAATAACCAAACATTCTAATGAAAAAAAAGTCTTTAAAGTATTTTCTACAAATATAATTCCTTATAATTTAAAAAGTTTATCTTTTTGAAATATTTTCAGGGTCATTTACAATTTTTTAAATATTTAGAAATGCCAATCAACCCATAAATCTATAGGGTATCAAAAGCGTAGCAATCTCTGCGTTCCAGGGAACTGTAAGCGATTGTCTCCGGCCTCTGGACCTGAACCAAAAAAAAAAATGTGAAGTGGTGCAGAGTTCACCTTTCAACGCCGATGGTGTTGCTGATGGGTTAAAAAAATTTCTGGACAGTGCAGCTCCGCAGGATCACACATGATCAATCGATGGAACTCTCCCAATTTACTGTCTCCGGTTTTGTTTGCTTTCGTGTGCAGCAAATTCAATTAAACCCACAATGTGCAATGGAATTTTGTTTTGGGAACCCCTTTTAATTACCGAGAAAGGGGCACCCGTATTTTTGTCTTTTATTTTTTTGGTAACTGGCCAACTGTCGAAACGAATTGGTCACTAACAAGAAATTTTGTTAATGAAAATGTAGACAACCCCCTTTTGTCCCACAATTTATGCGTTGGGCTTCATTGGGTTTTTCGTTTAAAGTGAAAGTGATCGAAACTTCTGTTAACATTAACGCGTGGCTGACTTCTGTTCGATATTTTTAGGGTTTTTTTAAGAGGGTTGAATATTTTGTATCCCAAGATCCTAGATCCTTAATTCCGATCAAAAACCGCTTTGCAAATGTTAACAAATGAAGTGCAGACCTCAGACAATTGTTGATCCCTTAAGATAACAATACGTGTTACCCCTATAATATGTAAAGTTCCTAAAAAAAAGAACCAAGGGTGAACCTTTTCACTTTCCCAAAAAATATATTTGGAATTTGTCAGAGTCTGATGTTCCGCACCTGAAACACGTGTATTTAAACAAATAATTAACAATCGTCCATTGGCAAAGTGAGAAGTTCCAATGTGAAAACAATGTTGTATTCAGATTTGCACAGATTTACATAAAGTACGTACAAATTTATGCGTGTCAATAACGGAAATATGCGTAAACAACACGAGGCAAAAATAGCAACCAAATCTGAATTTGAAAATATTATTTGTCAATTGCCAAAAACAGTGCTAAAAAATTAAAGTCTAAAACAAATTCCGGGATAACCCCAAAACAAAATACTTAAAAGTGAGAAGAGACGCGTGTGCCCTAAAAATGGTAAAAATTAATAACCATTTAAATTTGGAGCTGGCGCCAGTCTATATACGTTATATTTATGACATTTTACGACTTCTGTGAATCAGAGTTAATATTTTCGCTGCGAATTAACGCTCTTTTGGCAAAAGGTTAAGGCCAAAAGCGAAAAGGTTAATGCGTTTCTAAATGCCTTGCTAATTGACTTGCGGTCTTCGCACTAACAAAGGGTCTCTGCCCCATCAAAAAGATGATTAGGTAAAAATTTTATATTATATTATTTATTTTTTATTTTAAGCATTATCATTTTGTAGGTCAGTTTCAGAGGAGGGATCTCAAATTTCGGGTAAACTCGGAATTTCGCGATAATATAAAAACCATAAAGCGATCGGCTTTGATTTAAATAATCATTAACTCTCTTAGTAAATAAATTGGGTCAATGCTGAAAAAATGTACTACTAAAAATAACCCTATAAAACATTATAATAGCCCATTAAAATTTAGAAACTATTATATTATAATAATTTATAATTGTTTCACTATAAAAATTCTAAAATACCTTTAGTTTATTCAACTTTGTCAACTTTGTGCAATTTATTTGTATTTGCTTTTGTTTATATCTATTAATTATCATCCTAGTGTTTAGGCTTAGAATGTGAACTAAAAGTTTACAATGTAACTTAATATAAAAGCGTTAAATTAAAATGTTTACAATGTATCTTTTTACACTTAACAATTTTTCCTATTTTTAATATAACTAATAAAGAAATTTCTATAGTTAACCATGTTAGCTTAGTGATTTACAAGACTGCCCAAAATAACTCCACCTCTCTGTTAAAAATGAAAACATTTCCAGTCTGCATCTAAATAGGTGGTAATATACATATCCAACAATAGCCATTAGCTTACTAGTCGCTTCATTACAAGGCCATTAAGTCAAAGATGCCACCAGACCGTGATCATCATGCCTATGGAAATGCTGATGCCACAGGCAAATATTTTGATCTTCTCTTGTAATTTGATGCGCAATAAATCTGCGTTTCCCACCTAAAAACAGAGGCGGGTGAAAATATACACGTACACATACCGAAAATAACAAAAAAAGAAGTATAAAAAAAACCAAACATTTTCATTAAGTGGACAACGCATGACACCCACAACGTCGTTGCTGTTTGCATGCTCATAAGAAGCGGGCTCATAATTCATTAAGTTAATAAACTTCAGCATTTGGCAGCTGCTCTTCTGGCCAAAGCAAAAAAAAAAACAAAAAAAATACCAAAAAACGCTGAATGAAATATTCGGGGCTTTGCTGTACCAATTTTCGCATTAGTGCGAAGTGACACAGCCAACGACACCGGATTATAAAACCTCTTATCGATAATAAATACCCCACTAACCGAAAGTCCAAAAACTGACGAATTTCGCGCTGTCAACTCCCTCACTCGTGTTTACCTTAAATTTGCATTTGTCCCCTGGAAAAAAAAACATTCCTTCGATTTGCATTCCTCGTCTAATTAGTGAACTCTGATCAGTGACATGGGAACTTCATTCAAAACTCATTGGCAGTAAAGCTAATTAGCACCGAAAACAAATATAGAAAACAGGTGTCCCAATGGCTTGTGATTATAACCAAATCTAACAAGATTTTTGCTTAGTTTTTACTTAGATAAGGATATGGGCAAAACAAAGATAGATTAGGTGCGAAATGGTGGTATTTCTTCAGCTGTTTGCGGATCTTAGAAAAACCCAAAACAAAAATAGTGATTTAGTTCCGGTTTTTTGGGAATTCGTTTTGTTTAATTTGCACATTTTGTTTATATTTTTCTTGTACTCTCAAATTGAGTTTTTTTTTAACTCTGACTTAAATAAGGTTCTAATGAAATGCAAGAAAATATTTTTTAACTCTTGACAATCTAAACAACATAATTTTAATGTCATACCTATTTATTAACCATATAATACACTGTAAATAAAATATACAAATTAAAAATAAAACAGAGTTTATTTAATAATAACCTACAATTTGAATTCTATATCATAAATAGCAATATTTTGATAAGTCAACTTATTTTTATCATTTTAAAAAAAGGTTCGTAACAATATAATAAAAAGCAAAACCGTTCTTGACTTTAAAAAATTTATTTAAAAACTTTGAACCCTATTATTGGTGACTTAATTTATTCAACATTTTCCCCCTTCTTTCCCTTCCAATGATAACGATGATCTTTCAACATCGAAAACCGCCCCCACCTGGTAAACTAATCAACTCAGCTGGCCATCCAGTTAACCAAGTTAACCAAGTACAGGAGCCATTGGCTCCTCCATATGAATGGCATAGCCATCCGGGGCAATCAAGTGAGAAAATTAAAATTACATGACCATGGGTTTCCACTGGCTGGGGATCCAGGGATGCCGCATTTAAAGGTTCATAACTTCCAAGTCAATTACGCGATGCGCCCGCTGCGATTCTGGATTCTGGAGTCTGGTATTCCTGGGATTCCTGGGATGTGAATTAGAAAAATTGCACGTTCAAGTGGAAGAGAGGACCTCTGGTCTGGTCTTCTGTGCTCTTCCAGTCCGGTCTTTTCAGTTCTGTCTGACTGACTGACATAACTCACGAGTGGCAGACGCATCTACAGATGCACAAACAAAACACAGATACGGCCTCCGCATTTAAAACCGCTGCTCAGTTGCAGGTGAACTAGACAAGCAGGAGCAGATCCTCAAGAGCACTCCACAAATAAAGGGACTACTGTGGGAATCATGCCGATCTGGCCAGAACAGAACAGAACAGAACACAAACCCAACTGGCGGCTCACCATCAGCGAATTAATTTGTGACGCGCGCTCTCCACGAAGCTCCTCCGACATCCCCCTTCTTTGTCCACAAGAGACCCAGAGACCCATAGCCATACCCATACCCATACCCATCTTCATCTTCCAGTTCCAGGTTCCCAGTTGCTTTCGAGGAGCCATGGCCTGGAGGCAATTTACTCTCTTTGCTCGGTGGTGCACGCTGCTGTGGTAGCCAAACTCGTGACTGCAACAATGCACAGTGACATGAAAACTAGTTAAAAATTAAATAAAGAAAACTAAACCTCTTTAGCTTTTGAGAAATTGCTTTATATCGTACTACAACCACTCTTATAAATTTAACACAGATGGTCACACTTTTATTGCAAAAACGCTCTCATTGTAAAATATACAGTAAGGAAGGACATTCAATTAAGAACATAATAAAAAGAACATTTAAAAAGGTTAATTCAGAAGCCCACAAATTATTTAAAACTTTTGTTTCTTTTATAATGTTAACAGAAATATAGTTTCATAATTTTTTGAAATTATTTAAAAATTAAGAAAAATTAAATAAAGTTGTAGGAAATTTTTTATAAATGCATGAAAGATTTAAAACATTTTAATCTCCACAATTTTTGTGTAATTTTTAACCACTGTGCAGCAGCGTGCTCATCTTCATCATCGTCGTGTGGCAAGTGGCTGCTGCTGCTGCTTGACTGCAGTTGCAGTTTTGGCCTCTGCTCGAGCTTCATCTGCTGCAGCTTCTTCTGTAGCTCCTTCTTCTGTAACCCCCCCTTCTCCTCCTCCTTTTTTACCTCTTTTTGGGGGCATCATCTTGGCGGCTTTGGCGCTGGTGTCAAACGTTTTGTAATCTGTCACGTCGCATCGTTTTAATATTTGTGCGCTCATGGCCCAAGTACGAGGAAATGCACTCGGCTGCGTGTAAAAATAGGCGTAACCCTTTCTGGTATTTATGGTCTGGCTGGTCTGGATGAGCCAGTCGTAGTCTGCAGTCTCCACTGTGCACTGGAGCACAGTGAAGCATGCAAGACGGCGCTCCCTCTTCCTTTTTTTGTTTGGTTTTCAGCAGCAAAATCTCAGATGCCTCGTGGGCTCTTTTTTCGTATAACTTTTATGTGTAGTAGCAACAGGTTCAAGTGCTTCGCATTGCAGGCTTCTTTGGCTTCTTTGGGCCACTCTTTGATTATCTAAATCATTATTAGTTTGACCTTCAGCCCCCGGGGTGGATCTTCTTCGGTGGATCTGGGCTCGTGCAAGTGGTTTTCTTATCTTATTAATTATTTGCTCTTTATTGCAAGTGGAATGGGTCTGTCGGTGGACTACTGTGCGTATGAGTCATCTGAGATGTGGAAAAGAGGAGAGTGGGAAAAATAATGAGAATGGGAAATGGAACTAAAGGAAAGTTTGAGAAAATTTGGATGGAAATATTAAACTTTATAGATCTGAAGGATATTAATATACATACATTCTATAAGGGATGTAGGCAACATGTTAAAGTAAAAGTTTTATTCAAAATACGAAAATTTAAGATGATTTACAATTTTAGAAATATTAGAAAAAGCCATACAATAAAGAAACCATTTAAAATTCTCTACACAACCAATCTTAATAACAATTTTAAGACTTGGAATTATATACAATGCATCAAACAAATATAAGAAAATGTTTATAATAAATTCTTAAAAAATAAGAAATTAAAATCCATCCCAAAATATATTGTACAGAGCACTAGAAAAATTCAAAATAATAAATTTAATCAAATAAATTAAAGTACCTACTCATTAAAAATAAAAGGTAATAATTATATGTCAAAGTAAAAAGTAAACATACCTTCCTTAAACGAAGAACAAGAACCCAAGAAGTCCAGTTAACGCATCTCAGAGATCCTTCACCTTGTTCCGTTATAATGGTTATAATAACCCACAGCTAATTACCACTTTCGCGAAGACCACCCGAACATTGACCCACTGAACGGGCTTAAAATTTTAAAAGTCTCGATTCTCACCAGCTGTCTTTAGGGCATTCATCACGCATCTCAGCGAGTGATTTGCAAACCCTACTCAAAAGATACAAACTATGGTAAATAACTGGTGGTCATGCGTATCCCCAAGATGCAGATACAGTAGTTGGCCAGTAAAATGTCTGACAACCGTTAATCAGGCGCCACAAATCAAAAGAGAGAAGAGCATATAGGGGGATTTTCCCCGTTCATCGCTGATTGGATGTGAGCCAGAATGTTTATGCTATATTTAGATCGAAAGAAAATGGCGATTCAGACTTTGGGATTTTCCATTCACTCGCTGGATTCGTGATTCGTAATGGCATCGCAATTCCCATGACTGCTCCTTTGTCTCTGCGCGAAAATATTGACACGATCAGGGCAACGATTTTGCACGCTTATGAGAATGGATAAGCTAAATATATTAACCAGTAAATCAGTAAGTCAGTATTTCACCTAAAGTGCCCCAATTGCCACCGAGAGGATATATGTGGGTGGGATCAATATTTTTGGAGTGTTAATTGCCCCAGACTCAATCAGGTGGAATGGAATATTTATAAGGTTGGGCAATCGATTAGACAAAATAAATGTAAACGATGATCTGTGGGTGCTAATTGAGTTCGAGACTGCGAAAAAGAATTGGACAAAGGCGGAAGTGATCGTGACCGCCGAAAAATGGGATTGGAATACATGTAAGTCAGGTTTTGGAGTTGTAACTTTATTTGGAATATAAATACTCATTATTAAAAACTACAAAAGATATGGTAGCACCATCAATAGTAAACGATAACTCAATCGATAATATCGATAGACATAAATATTAGCAAATTTTTCATCTTGGAAACGTTTTTAAATTAATTTCAAGGATCAAAATCTTACTGCTGACTACTACTTATAATATCTTTATCCATCACATCTTTAAATCTTATTTTTAAATATCACTATCCTCTCTATATATTTCAGATGATTCTTCAACAACACCCCAAGCTTCTGATTCACCTACTTCTTATTATTTTTTCTTTTACCAAAACCCAAGGACTTACTAAAATTATAAATGAGCTTAACAAACGTCTGCACATATCAACAAACTTTTTGTACTGCAACCAAACTGATAAACTGATTAATTACGAGACCAAATATCTCCGACATATGCCACCCATAACCCTAATGATATTCACCTCAACAGAATCTTTTAATGCCACCGAACTTCAATATAATTTGGGTGCTGACAACAAACTCTTTTTAATCTTGGGCAATGACCATCCGCCCTATGAATTTTTTCGCGCTTTGGACTTGCAATTTCAGGAAGCTGAATATATTTTGATTATAGATAATACTTTGGATATAAAAAAGGAAATTATGTGGTTGGACTTTGTGGAGCATCTTTGGCAACTGGGTTATGTGCATTTGCTGTTTTATACCTCTCACGATGAGAAGTTACACCACAAGATATTATTTCCTGAGTTACAGATAGTGGAAGCTACTGTAGAGCATTACATATCGGTTCGTGGATCTTTTAAGAACCTTTACGGATACCCAGTAAGGGTGGCTGCCTATAACAATGTTCCAAGGACTCTGATCTATAATAATCGTTGGGGTGTGAGGGAATATGCTGGGTTCTATATGCGATTTCTACGTGCCTTTATAGACTGGAAAAATGGTAGCTTTGTGCCAGTACATACACCCAGTAATTCTCCTGGAAATTGCACTTTGGCCTTGAACAACGAAACAGTGGATGTGTGTGCAGATGCCCTGGCAGCAAATCCTGCAGCTTTCAGTTTGACCCATGGATTCAGGATAGCCTCGGCCAATGTTCTGGTGACCCATGCGAGACCCCTTCATTCCTATCGATATCTAACAGCTCCATTTCAACTGAGTGTGTGGCTTTGTTTGGCTGCCTATGTGGCCCTAGTGGTGAGTTTTCTCAGCTTTATTTACTGGCTTAAGGATGGAAAATGGGACTTGAGTAAACATCTCCTGGAGGTCTTCAGTTCACTCTTATTTAGTGGCTTTTACTTGAAGGAAATACATGGTAGAGAGAGATATATACTCTTTGGAGTGCTGTTTGTCGCTGGATTTGTGTACTCCACCATGTATTTGGGTTTGCTCAAGAGCATGCTTATATCGGAGGTTTTCGAGAATCAAATTGACACCTTTGAGGCCTTGGTGGCGAGTAATATAACCCTGTTGTGCGATCCATATGACAAGATATTGTTTGCCAAGTACAACATGCCCGAGATACTGTGGTCCATTATAGAGACAGTGACTTTTGAGACCCTATTGGAGCACAGGAATCGCTTTGATCAGGATTATGCTTATATACTCTTTTCGGATCGCATGGCCTTGTATGACTATGTCCAGCAGTTTCTGAAGCATCCCAAGCTGCTGAGGATTCCCATTGACTTTTCGTTCTTGTACACTGGAATTCCCATGCGGAAGAGGTGGTTCCTGAAGCACCATCTAAGTCAGGCCTGGTACTGGTCCTTCGAGAGCGGTCTTACGAGGAAACTTGCCTTGGATGCCGACTTTGAGGCAGTTCGCGTGGGCTACCTGCATTTTCTCATCACGGAGCACTTGGAGGCCCAGCCTCTGGATGTGGATTATTTCGTTATGCCTGCGATTTCTCTGGCTCTGGGCTACTCCCTGGCCCTGTTCTGTTTTGTCATCGAGATGACGGCCTGGCGCATGAGCTTGGGATTCCTGGGATCCAAGACGAAGACGACGTCTAAGCAGATGAAGACGAGGACAGGAGGCGGTGATGTTGATGTTGATTGAGTGACGGATTGATGTTGTTGTTGTTGTTTTTTTGCCACATTCTTAATGTCGTTAAGTAGTTACAAAAATAAAGACACCAGTCCTTGTAGTTTAACTCTAGGATTCTTTCTTTTGGAAACGGTAAAGAGTAACCTGGAAACAGGAACATTTTAAAGGTCAACTAAGGATTAATCTTTTCTTCAAATTTAAGGTTCTAATAGCACAAAAAAAAAAATAAGCAGAGTATTAAATAAACAAATTTAGAACAAAGACTTTGTAAGGGGACTTAAAAGGCAAATTTTATCTTTAAAATTAAACTTGTTTTACATAAAGCGACTTCTGTTGTTTATCAAACTTTTCCTAAGGTAAGTACCAAAAATATTTGTTTGAGGTATTCCCAAAAGTATACGGTTAATCCTTGTGAAACATTTATTTATTATGCAAGTGCTTATCTGACCAATTTTCCTCGCAGCTCCCGGGGCAGTATCCAAAAAAAAATAAAAAAAAAAACCCACCCACAGACACCCCATAAAATCCAAAAACCATGTAATGGAAACCACCCTGTGACGTGGACCTGTGGACCCCTTCAAAATAAATAGCACTTGAGATATTTCCAAAACATTTGCCAGCCAAGTCTCTGAGCAATTTACAGCCCACAGCCCATTGTATGCAGTCCGAATGATAACAGAAAATATTAAGGAGCAGTAAGGGGTGACTTCCTACCAAAAATTGGAGCTGAGCTGCTGACTTGCACAAATATTTGCCGAAAATGGAATTTTCAGAGTTGAGAAAAGGGAGTGGGTGTGGGTGGAAATGGATGGATGGGTGGGTGGCTTTTCTTTTCTTTTCTCAGCTGAGCTGTGCATTTTAAAGTTCGTTGACACTCACGCCTGGCACATTTTTCGTGTGTTTTGCTGTCGCTGCTCGGGCGCCATTAAGTATGCAGCAGCAATGTGGCGACAATAAAGTTTATGCTCGGCGCCAAAGGCAGCAAAAAAAATTTATAAAATGGAGTTGCAATAGCCAAGGATAAATAGATGGCCTGGAATTTACTCAGTGGGAGTTTCTCCAGCTGAAGATAAGTCGTCTGATCTGGGACACCATCATCATCCGCTCAGCCAAACTGTGGCCTTGTGCACCGCAAGAAAAGAAGAAAATGTTCTGCCATTCTTGGTTACTTTTTATTTCAATGGTTTGAATTAATTTTCAATTGAAAATGCTTATTATGGTTGTAATTTAATTTATATAAAAACCATAATTAAGTTTAAACTTATAATATTTTTAAATATTTTGTAAACCAATTTGTGTTTCAGCTTAGAATATTCTAGTTGAAAAAAATAGGTTTAACCCATAACAGTAACTAATTTTCCTATATATGTAGCTTTGAAACTAATGTGTTTGATTTTTATTCAATTGAATTTAAAAAGATTTAAAAAACTTTGTTTTACAAGGTTGCTGTTTTATACAAAAAATAAACTCATAAAAACAACTTTTTTAAAAAAGCTGTACATTTTATGTGACACGTTGGTGATTTAAAATCAATTGAATATAAAAGGAAGATGGTATTTCTTATAAATTAAAATATATTTTATAGTTTTCTCTGTGTGGCACACATTCAACACAATGGAGAGTTGGCAACCAGTTTATACTTATCCCGGTTTTTGAGGACTCCTCTTAATGAGTGGGTGGGTCATTCCATGTGCGTGCCTTGCATCCATATCGAACAAAATCGTCGATAAACTCTCGCCTTTCAGCCGCTTTAATTGCCCGATTCGTGTGTTTTCAACGCGCTTCGGACTCGAATCGAATCGAATCGAATTGAATCGATTTCGTGATTGTTCGATTCGTATCGGCTTTAAAGTAAACATTTGTTTTTATCTGGGGGCGGCTTTTAATTAAGATTGCGTACGGCGATAAATGGCAAGTGTTGCAAGGAGTATCCCCTGAGTCGCAGTACAATTGAGGGTTTTTAAGGGGAAAATCAACGGTTTTGCACTCTCTTTTTTTTTGTATTTATTTTTTGTGTGTCATTGCTTTGTGTATATTTCTTTACATTATTTTTGGAATTTTATTTAAACAGTAGCGAAAAAATAAAAATATTAATAAGATGATTTTGGCATTTAGTTAATAGAAACTAATGTTTAAATCTTAGAAATTTTGTAAATCTTACTTTTTTTCTTATTTAAATAATTTAAATTTTTGGCTACATTTTTGTTAACATATTTAAGCCTATTTATTCAATCAATGCCCAAAATTCATAAGGTAACACACTTAAAAAACTTATTTTATGCTAGTTTATATTAATAAAATAGTTATGACTTAAAGCTTGCAGCTTAAAACATGCCTTTTTGTCCCTTTTCCATTTTTTGTGAAATCCTAGATGCATCATTTTTTCCACACAGCAATTTCAATGGGTCTGCTCCTGATCCGTCAACTCTTTTTATCAGCCAGACAGGACGAGACCGTAAATCACCGGCAAAAAGCAGACAAAAGACCCTCGACAACAATTGAGAGCTCGGAATGGTCCGGAATTGATACCAATATCTGATTCACTGGAAGGAATTTGCCCACCTTTTGTGTTTTTTTCGCCGGCTAATTGAAATGGCCCAGGTAATTGTCTCGACTGTTTTTTTTTTGTGCCTTTTTTTTTTGAGGAGGCTTGGGTGCAAAGTTAAACACTATTATTTAAATCAATGCCGCGCTTCCTTTTTTTTCCGCCGCATCGCCATCACATATGAGATGGCAATTTATGGGCCATGCCTAATTGTCCGCAGCGAACTTCAAAGTGGCCAAGTCGATCCTCGATCTTGGCCAAGACCAAGACCAAGTCCAAGTCCGTGGAATGCAATTATCGCGCTCCAAGTTATGCTAAGATAAATGGCTTTAAGTCCGGTCCACAGTTGGTGGAAATTGGCAACACTTTCCAGTCGTCTTTCTGCGGCCATAAACTAAACAAAAACGAACGCGAAAAATATGAACAATTTTTGTGTGTGCTTGTGGAGGTTAAAAAAAAAACTGACAATTGGCAATTTTTGGTTGATTTAGCAATTTATGGCTACAAAAATCGTCGTGAGCATGACCAAAAGACCCATATAAAAATCAGGGACAAAAAATACATATAGAGAGAGAAAAAGAGGGATAAAGGATCTACCTTCTATGCTAATAATTTAGTACATTTTTGTATTACAAGAGTAAATACATATAACACTTTAAAATCCCTTTATTGAAAATAAAACATTCAAACAAATTTGTCTTTTAAAACTAAACAAAATCGATTTTATTTAGTAAATGTTTGATCAACTTAAGAATCATTTTATTAAAAAATTTGGTAAGTTAATTTACGTCATGATTATATGAGCTTTAATCTAACATTGTGTCATTATTTTGTTGTTTGTTTATATTTGGAATATATTGAAATTAAAAATCCTTCTTCAATTAAATTATTTTAATTTGAATCCTTGAAAATATTCCCAATTAACTCATAATAATACCCAGAAAAAGCCCTCCTGCTAATCGAATAAAGATCTTAGCGGACATCCCTTGGAGCATTTGATGGCACTTTCCCTGGATGCCATTTGGCCCTGTCTTTGGGTCAGTCAGATGCTAAAAATAAAGACTGAATAAAGGAAGCCAAACAGGCCAAAAGAAACGCTGTCCAATTAAGCGCAACAAACAACTTTACGCCACATGCCACACACAACAGGCGTTTATCGGGCAGTCAGATCAGATCCCCGCCGATCGATTCGATCCGTGGTCCCTGTCCCTGTCCACATCCCGATCCTTCTTCCGATCCTCCAAGCTACCATTGTAATGACCAACGATTTGTCGCTGTCCGAGCCTTCGGACCCAGGGCCATAATGACAATCGTTGATCGTGCGGCCAAGATAAGATTGCACAAAGATAAAGCGCCGATATCGGAACCCGAGGGTTTACAACAACAACAACAAAAATGGGCGATGGGCGGAGGCGACAGCAGCAACATTTATGCTAATAAGTTGACATTTGACCACCATGACGAAATAATGAAACGATCAGGAGCCGTCAACGTGACAGGTACTGCTAAAAAAAAAAATTATATATATATTGTTACCATGGGTTGAATGTGATAACTACAAAATGTTTTACTTTCTATATTTTAATTCTATTCATAAATCTTTTATTTTGGTTTTAATTTAATGTGTAAGTCAATTGATCTTTAGTGTAATTAATCCAATTTTTAACCTAAATGAAAGAGATCTTTTACCAAAGCTATTAAATACATTTACTAAAACAATAAACGTATTAAATAGCTATGGTTAAAATAAAAATATATTGAAAGGTAAATTAAATATGTCTTAAAAGATTTTTAAAAAAGAACAAAAATTGACCAAAGATACTTTGTCAGAGGACATTTTTAAATGGTTAGAAACTGATTTAACCCACTGTGCACATATTAAGCGTTTTGCCAGCCAATCTCGACATTTGTTTTGACACAGGAGCAAAACCCGCCGGCACCGCTGGCCAATGATGATGATCACTAATTTCCAGGAATTTCACGCGCTCTCCTCGCTCTTATCGCGATGCAAATTTTTCTCGGCTTTTATTGTATCTTCACACGATCTGAGCCGACTGCTTGTTAACTACCATTACGTGGTTGGTCGTGTTGCAAATGAATTTTAATTGTTGTACACTTGTTGTTGCATTTAATTAGCAATAATTTACAAATTGCTCAGGCTGCCATTGGAAATTTATTACAATCTAGTTCAGGGTTTCTAAAAAGTACAAATATTTTAAAAGGAGCCATGCAGCTACTCTGCATCCTCATCATTAAAATGACGATGACTTGGTCTGCTGTTTCTTCTCGTATCGTCCCGTTGATAATTTTGATAATTGTTGTGTTTATAGCCTCTTGAGTTCTGCTGATAGCCGCCTCCCGATCGGTTGTTGTGATACCTGTCCTGGTAATCGTCACGATCCTGTCGCCAGTTGCGGGATTGATAGTAGTTATCCTTCTGACTGTAGTCTTCTCTCGAATATGTTCTCCTGGAGCCCTGCCAATCTCTGCTGTTGTTATCGTAGCGCTGATTGTTCTGGTTGCGCCACCCGTTGTCTCTTGAATTGTATCGATCCTGGGAATAATTTCCTCCGTCATGTCGGTTGCGCCAGTTGTTTTGATAGGAGTTTCCGTATTCCTGGTTTCCTGAAAGTCAAACATATTTACAAAGTTTTAGTTGTTTAAATCATAATATGGAATTCTACTTTACAGAAAATAATTATGCTAGGATACTACTTTATCATGCTTATGAAATCTATTTAATCTTGACATTCATAACCGTCTAAGCCCATTAAAATTAGTGTAATCTCCAAATATTTAATGTTAAATACAAAAGCTTATTCAAATGAATATTAGTCTACATTTTACTCTACGCATACGTACTATGGTTAGACTTGTGATAATGAACTCGACCTCTTTGATAATGTCCATTTTGCTGCCATCTATTACCATAATCCTTTCTGTACGGTTCTCTTTTATTGTATCCATGGTACTCCTTGTAATCCTCCTCTATACTTGATTCTTTTGAACGAGAACGAGAACGGGAACGCGAACGAGAAGGAGAACCTTTGTCCTTCTCATCTGAGAGCTCCTTCAAGGAGCTCAAGTAGTTTTCGCGTTCGATTTTATGGCCACGGCCCGTTGAAAAGGCTGCGGATCAATACATAGGGTATAAATGATTAATCAGCACTGGTGGGATCAACTCCAGTTTGGATCCTACGCACTCTCTATCGCCTTCTCGGGTGATTTCTTCATCATGGTAATCATGTAATAGCAGATCATGTATCCTGTACGATTTACTCCATGGGTGCAGTGGACTCCAATTAGTTTGTCTGTAAGGGTATTCAATTTTCGTATATAACTTAAATGTATTTTGAATTTTTACTTAAAATTATTCAATTTCCTAACCAATTTTGGTGATATCTCTTCTCCGTTTAGAAGCACTGCCACCAGACTTTCTGCAATGCCGCATGTTACTGCAAATTGCTACAAATTTCATTGCAAACACGGCCACAGGAATGTCCCTCCTCCTCCTTATCCTCCTCCTACAGCTCCACGCCCATTTGGTAACACCCACGCAGGCGAGAGACCGCAACAGAAAAACCGGCCTGCCAATTTGGCATAAAAGCAGAAGCGACCTGAGCTAAATCTAGAAAACAGCGCGCTCTGCCAATAATAACATTGGCTATAAATTTCACAAAAACATGTCAGCAGGAGGGATTTGTGAGGGGGATCAGTGAGGTGGGGGGGACAACGGACAACCCACCAGGTCGCGGTGCCTGGCTTTTTAGCTTTTGTGCACTCTATGCGGGTGCTGGTTTGGGTTTGGGTTTGGGTTTTGGCATTGGCTTTGGCTTTGGCCTGGTTGTTGGATTCCCTGGTCATTGGCAGCGGGCGAAGCTGCCAGTCAGTCAGTACGTCATGTTTGGCTCGCATTTAAGCCAACTTACAGGCAAAAACGAAAAACGAAATTAAATTACGAGAACGCGGAGCGCATCCTTGTCTATGTGTCAGCGACAGTGGGTTGTGTTTGGATATTTTGGTACACAAATTTAAGGGTTTAACAATAAGAGAATATTTTAAATGAAAATAAGTTAAACAAGCTTGAATATGAAATAAAAAGGGAATGCAAATATTTGTAATAAATAGTCCTAGTTTTCTAGTTTAAAAATTAACAAAGCAAAAACTTAAAACAATTATGAGGAAGTTTGTTGTTTAAGTCTTTTGTTATATTAATATCGAAGTGAAAAATTGATATCTTGACCTTTAATAATCTGTTTGCCCATAATAATGTTGTTACTTTTTTCTTAGAAGAGTGTTTAATTAAAATACTTAACAAACAAAATTTAAAAAAAAAACCATTTGTTAATTTTTTCGAAATTTAGTTTAAGTTGAAACATGAAACCACTGTGCAAAGATGACTTCGCCTTGTTTCGAGCCTCTGCTAGCTCATTGACCGTTGACAAGTTGCGACCACCTCGGATTTGACTTATTTCCCTGATTTGTTTCGTTGTAAATATGTTGGCAGTCTTCGTGTATTTATTTATTGTTTGCTCTACGCGACTTTCCGCGGCGCCAGATCGTGTTTTAATTAAGCCCTGAGACGCAAGCAGATTCTGCCAAGGCATTCTTGACGGCATTTTTGCATATTGTGAGCCAAATCGGTTCGCACATACATTAGCGCAAGATGAAAGTGCTTGGAAAACATTGGGCGTATTCCCGCCCACAAACACAAGAAATTATATAGCTGGGATTGATGTTTGGATACCCTAAAAAGGTTACTTTATGTTTATCTTAAGGAGTACTATTTTTATTATCATTTTTCTGCTATTTTTTTTTAATTAAATAGTTTGTTCATAAAAAAAATTGTGTATAATATTATATTATTATATTTAAAAAAAATTTATAGTCGAATAAAGTACAAAAACCTACGAATTTGTATTCCTAATTTAAGGAGTTCTTGACCGATTTCGATTCGGATTGCTTTTCTATGTTTGTTTTTAACAGTTTAACAATTCTGCATTTAAAGTTTTAGCAAAACCAAAAATTAAATTTTTTATAAAATTTTTCAATTTTTATGATGGTACCCCTTACAAAATTTTCAAAAAATAAAGAAAAATTTTTTCTTTAAAATAAAAAAGTAGGAATGCAAATTAACGTTGCTTATAAATACGAAGTTAAAGAGGTATCCCATGTGGGTGTTCGATATTTTTTGAGTGAGTTAAGAGCTATGAAAGTCAAAAAAAAAGTTTAAAAAAACGTCCCTTTTTTATAATTATTGCAATTTTCGGAAGCCCAAGTTTTGGATACGATTTTATTACGATACACAGGCTCATCAGCAAAAAAGGGTTTGTAATAAGTTGCAGGCTCTTCTTTTAAATAGTTTTTTATCCTGACTGCTGTTAGTTAATAAAATCAGTTGGTAGAACATTTTTTCTGTCTGCACCAACGCTTCTCGCAATTTTCTTCGTTTGTGAAAATAAAAATGAAAAGCGGCCTGTGCATGCCTTTGTGCATAATTGGAAATGCCTTTTCCCCACTCGCGGCATGACTAAGCTCCGTGCTCCGTAAGTGATTTGTTTGCCCGGCTGCCGACTGGCAGACAGCCTCAGTTTCAGCCTCAGCCTCAGCCTCAGGCTCTCGGACTGGCTGACTGATTGAGTGTGTGCGCCCACATCCATGCGCCAGTTGGCTGTTAAAGGGTTAAATAGAGTATTTCTCTTGCCAGGCACTTGGAACCTGCGAACATTTCACCGCTTTGGGCCATGTTTGCTGTGCGCTTGCCGGCTGATAGGAATCTCTGGAGGCAGTGCAGCCCGGTATTAGGATACGTGGTAATTGCGGGTGCCCCGTTTGATACTATATTTGCTTGCATATTTTGTCAACAGATATGCATCTGCGGAATCTGCATTGTTGACGGGAAAGCGTTTCCCACGGCCGCGTGGCTTAAAAGCTGCCTTGTGTGGGATGTGTTTTATCAGTTTGTTCAGCACTCACCATTATCCGCATTGCTCTCGAGGAAATCGGCCACGAATCCACAGAATCTGTAACGATATGAGACGGATATTGGATCAGTATAAAAATTTACAAATGAAATTAAAGCAAAACTAAAGCAATTTTCGCGGTTAGGGACCTTTGAGTAATACGATTGGTTACACTTATTTTTTAAATATTAAATTCATTTAATTTCGCGGCTAATTTAAACCTAATTTGTATACTAAGAAAACATTTAAGGTCTAAATAAAAAAAATTAAATTTATAATTATTGTTTTGATCAAGATGTTGACTTTGTCGTTAAAAATTACTTACATTTTTAGATACGAAAAGGAAAAATGTTATTGAAACAAAGAAAATTAAATAGAAATACGTATTAAATAAGTTTTAAATGTCAGGTCAATATTTCTTCCTTAAAAAACCAAAAGTAAAAGAAAAAGGAAAACGTTTAAGAGATTTAAACAATAAACTACCTAAGGATCTTATGTCAGGGCCAATATTATATCATCTTATGAACAAACTTCTTAAGTTTAAGTATGTCCCGATAAAATATTTAATAAGATCATATCCACAGATCCATATTTTTTAATTACTTTTCAGATAGAGCACGGGAAGGCGTCTGTTTCCCTGGGATCATCAGTTTCTGGTGCTGCACATCGTTTGAGGTAAAGGCATTGGGATGATAGTAGCGGTTCGTGTTGGTCAGATCGATGATCATGCCCAGATTGGGGACAGATTCCAGCAGGGACTCAGGCGCCAGGCGCTGTTTCTTCTCCACTTTGGCGTTGACATGCTGAAAGGGGAGCAAATACACGAGATGGCATTACAATGCGGGCTTAAAAATTGCTCAATTTATGCGAAGAGCCCCGCGGGCAAGGCAATTAATAAAGGCAGAGGGCCTCCACCATGGCTTGGCGTTATTTAATTAAGCAAAAACCATTTAATTTAATATTCATGTGGGGTCCATGTTCCAGTTGCCACTTTTATGCATAATTACAATGCACAAATTTCGTTGTCCGTTGTTTATTTATTTTTAGAGGGCCGCCACGCAAAGTCGGTGGTCCTTGCATGTCTCCTGAGTTTTTTACACATCCATCAATTGTTGTCCCTCCTGTCAACCGGTTTTTGGACTCAGGAGGGGTTTTAAGGTAAACTCACCTGATGCAGCGGCACCTTGAAGGCTATGAAACGAGTGCCAGGTATTGTATCGCCGATTGGTTTATAATTTAACCACCTATAAGTTCACAAAAACAAAGAAAAAAATAAATAAGCATAGAACAATAGGTTTTCTGGGACATGTCCTGTATTTTGTATCCCCTAGTAGTACTCACCTATCTGGTATGGCTTTCGTCATTCTTAAGTCTGTATTTTTGTATTAATTAAACCCTTACTTACAACGGATTTAACTGAATTTTGTTTAAAAACAGTAGAAAATGTGCTGTAATTAAAAATGCTTGTTTGGAGAGTTGCCAGACCGCGCAATGGTAACATATGCTTCAGAGATGGCACTGTAAGCTAAACTGTGACTCTTAACGGTTATTTTTGAGGAGCAGTTAATGTCTGGTCTAATTATAAATATTTAAAATGTTATTTTAATTAACATCTAATATTCTCTAGAATTTGTTTTATGTGTGACTAAAAACAGTGATAAAATAAAAGAAACTATGTCTGTTAACCTTATAACGGCGGTACACGTAATAAGTTTAAAACCTAACAGCATTTATTTTTAAAGGTGACTAAAAAACCAAGAAATTAAAATCATTTATGCAAACTAAATATATTTCGTAAAACAGAAAATAATCAGAAAAAACTATTTCCACAAAAAAGTGTGACCAGTTGACAGCGGGTTCCTAATACCAGGATTTTCCTTCCACTTTTTTAAAGCGTTTTGGTATTTTGGAGAAAACAACCGGTGTATTCTTCCCAGCTGTTTGTCTTCAATCAACAACCTTTGGACTTTTTGTGATTTTGTAAGGAAGCCTCCGTTTTCAATTAATTTTTATTAATTAAACAACTTTATCTATCCCTTAAACAGCCCTTGTAAATACCCAGGATCGAAAATGTTCGCCAGCAACACGCGTAATGTGATGCGCAGCAGTTTTGTGAGTGGAAAATAACCAAGAAGATAAAACAGCGCAGGCGCTAGAGGCTAAAAAAATTAAATAACAATTAAATTAATTTTGTTATTTTGCAGCTGCAGCGATGCAAGAGCACTTTGGTGGTGGCCGAGCACAACAATGAGGCTCTCAACCCGATCACTTTGAATACTATATCCGCGGCCAAGAAGATCGGTGGTGACGTCACAGTTCTGGTGGCAGGCACCAAATGCGGACCCGTAAGTCTTAAAAAAGTCGTATTTTAGAGTGGTTCGGTATGAAGGGATAACAAAAGGACCCAGGGAAATTCAGCTAGTATACCTTAGAAGCTATAATTCTTATCTCAAGTAGAATCCTTCATGATTCTGAAGTAAAAATTAAGACTTAAGTGGGCAAACAGCAAAAACATGAGGGCAAAAAGTTATATAAACATGTGTACTTGAAAAACAATTGCAAACACTTTACATATTGTCCACTTAGAAGGTAAAAAACCTTAATATTTTGTATTGAAATCTCGAAGTTGTCCAACTTTCTAACTCTTTTTCTTAAACATTAAGTTTTGACTCACATGTGTTTTGAATTAACGAAGCTTCTGTCTTTTTAAATATTATAAAAGTTTTTTGTTTTTAATTTTTAAATATGAAGGACTTTACTAAACATTATTTTTACCCACAAACATTCAAAAATTCATATTAATTCAACTTCTAAATAAGAAGTTCTTTTTAAACCACTAGAAAAGTAACCTCTTAAAAACAGTTCCAGATTCCATATAAGATTACTTTGAACCACCTTATTTTACTCAAAACTTTTATTAGTTAATCTTTTAAACAACATTTTCTCTTCATTTATTCCAGGCTTCTGAGGCTCTTTCCAAAGTAGAAGGCGTGACCAAAGTTCTGGTGGCTGAGAATGCCGCCTTCAAGGGTTTCACTGCGGAATCGTTGACTCCTTTGGTCCTGGCTGCCCAATCGCAGTTCAAGTTCACCCACATCCTGGCAGGAGCTTCGGCTTTTGGCAAGAATGTGCTGCCACGCGTGGCCGCCAAACTGGATGTGTCGCCCATCTCCGAAATCATTGATGTCAAGTCAGAGGACACTTTTGTGCGCACCATCTACGCTGGAAATGCCATCCTCACCTTCAAATCCAAGGATGCCGTCAAGGTGATCACTGTGAGGAGCACCAACTTCCCACCTGCAGCCACCAGCGGCGGAAGTGGAGCTGTGGAGCAGGCTCCAGCTGGAGATTACGCCAGCAGCCTCTCTGAATTCGTGTCCCAGGAGCTGACCAAGTCCGATCGGCCAGAGTTGGCCGGAGCCAAGGTTATCATCTCCGGCGGAAGGGGTCTGAAGTCCGGGGATAACTTCAAGCTGCTGTACGATCTGGCCGATAAGTTTGGAGCTGCTGTGGGTGCCTCTCGCGCTGCCGTGGATGCCGGCTTTGTGCCCAATGATCTGCAGATCGGTCAAACTGGAAAGATTGTGGCCCCCGAGCTCTACATCGCCGTGGGCATCTCCGGCGCCATCCAGCACTTGGCTGGCATGAAGGACTCCAAGACGATTGTGGCCATCAACAAGGATCCCGAAGCGCCCATCTTCCAGGTGGCCGACATTGGCATCGTGGCTGATCTTTTCAAGGCTGTGCCCGAGCTAACTGGAAAGTTGTAAGGCGAGATTGTCACGTGTTGTGTGTAGTATAAAGAATTGAATTGATAACTGTTGCATTTATTGAATTTTTACCTTAAGTCCACGGATGAATTTCCTCTCAAATTTTGTAATAAAGCAAGCCGAAGACCTATTCTATGTGAGATTTGTACAGTCTTATCAGTTGAGAGGGATTGTGCAGTTGTTTGCGATGAACTTAATGTCTAAAATAAATGATAGCTTATCAGGAATAGAGATAATACAAATAGAATTTGATACATTTTATCAAATATCATTGCAAGTAGTAAGTTGCACATGGTTTTGATAGGTCTGTACACACGAAGATTATTTATTTTCACTATCAAAACCGCAATAAACGTTTACTTTGTTAGAAGCTTTTAATAAAAGCTCTATTAATTAAACAAATACCTCTGATAAGCTGAAGCACCAAAAAGCTTACCTTTTTTTTTTTAAATCTTTATTTTTTTGAATGGGAACAAATTCTATAAATTCAGTTTGTAAATCGTTGGTATATTTTCGGTACTATCGTGTTGTATATAATTCGCAAAACCATAAAAACTAAAATCAAGCCGAATACTACGCCTATGACCAGAGTAGTCCACTCCAAAGGATTCAGGCTGTTGGTGGTGGGTAAAACATGTGTGTTGATCCCGCTCTGCAAGGGTAAACTCATCAAATAAATCTTTTTCTACAAAGTGATCTTTAGAAATACCTACCCAACCACCATTCTCATTGATCCATGGCACCAGCTCATCCTCGATCACCTCCGAAACGCTTTCCATCAGCTTGGGCAGGTATTCCGGATGACCCTGGCGCACACAATCCACGGATAGGCCTCCGGCAATGGCAAACAGCGAGATCACCTTGCTCCAGGTTATTTCTACCCGAAAGAGTTCTCGTCCCACGGCTCCCAGTAGCAAACTCACAGCATCTGGAGTGTGGAACTCACCGCCAGGATTTCGGCAGATCTGACGTGCTACTCCATTGTAAACCCGCGGATGCATGCGCTCCAGTTCGTCGCCTAGCTAGGGTAGGGATTCAATTATTATTTTTAATTCTTTTAATTTATTAAATACATTTTTTAAAGATTTTCCTACCACTTGCACCGCTGGAAAAACGTCACGTACTATGCCCATGGAGGTGGAACCCAAAATGCTCCGAATACGTTGCAATCCTAGCTTTTTATTGAATAAGCCTGATCTTCTCAGACGTCTTTTTATATAGTGACCACACAGACAGCGACCCTTCAAGTTTAAATATTTAAATAAGGTTAGTTAAATACCTTAGATTACCTTTAATGTAATTTTAATATTTTATTTCTTATAAGACCCCACCTGCGTGATGATATCCTGAGCTGGAATCTGTGCCGCCTTCCAGCCAATCGTGTAGGACAATTTCCTGGTGACCGCGTCGCTGACATTGCTCAGTCTCCTCCTCGTGGTCTCCTTGTGACCTCCACCCACTTCCAGCAGTGAGGCCGAATGCAAAGTGGCGGGAAAACTGAATTTTCTTCGATTCTGGGCCATCAGCAGACGTTCGCTTTGTGTGGTGGCCATGGGAAATCCGTGACTGAAATTATCGTTATTCGTGGGATACGAGGTGCCGGGCATGTTTCGATCTGGCCGAGATCACAGATCGTTCGAGATCCTGAGGGGAATTGCTTATAAGTATGTGGCAAGAGGTGGCAAGACTTCAATCATAAATCAATCTAGAGCTAGTTTTTAGATCCAGTTAAAGTTTTTAATGATCCCCCCCACGAAGTGTGTGCCTTGTTAATTCAATTAATTGCATTCAATTTGGCAAATCTTCGCCGCTGGGAATAATAACCAGCTGCAGGAGAAACCTGTTAAATCAGTTGCATCAAAAATAATTGACTCAATACATAAATGTCATGTTTAGCTGATTGAAGCCTCCATAAATGTGGCCCAAAAACTTGTGAATGAACTCTGCAATCAGATTAAAGGTAATAATTTTAATAGTTTTAAAAAACTAAAAGAAACGCTTTCCGGTTTAAAAGAGCGCGCTCTTTTATAGATATCGATAAATTATCGGTAAAAAAACAAGTTGGCAGGCCTGCATGCAAACCAAAAAGTGTTACGCAGCCAGATAGCCAGATAGCCAGCCAGCCAGCCAGCCACAAGTGAAACTTATATAAAGCGTTTAAAAAAGAACTCTTCCCACGTCTAAAAGTGATTAAAAATCAAAGTTACACAGAGGGAAATATTTGTATTTAATTTAAATAAATAAAATATCATGTCAACTGGGTTTTTAATTATGAACCATTTGTCGTACTCATTAATGTTCTTTTAAAATAAGTAAAAAACATATGATCACAGCGGATTTGGTACTATATCATAAGTGGTGTAGTTCTTGTATTTTCTTACTTAATTATTTAAAATTTAAGATATGATATAATTGATATTATGTACTTAAAAATAATCTCTGTTTTTCCCTGTTAAGTTTCCATTATGACGCTCGGCGATGACTGTTTGCCTGAGCTGCCCAAAATGGTCACATTAACGGACAGATTGTCGGCTCGTTAGGTTTGATTGGCTTCTGGCTAAAATAACATTGGTAAGAAATCCGCAATATGGCCAAAATGCTGCTGTGTTCGCAGCTGTTGTCATTAGTTGTCCACAAGCGAGATGTCAAATGGCAAATGATTTGTGGGACGATGTGGTGAATCGAACGAAGATGGAACCGAGCTCGGATCAATGGATACTTGGCTACACTCAGTGGTTTCTTATTCCCCGGAGAGCACTTGGCAATTAGCTTTACATAACCTGACCCACTCATTGGATTCGTGACCAAGGAAAGTCAGTTGGTACATCAAAATCGTGTGGACGACCAATCGACCAATAAAAGTGATAGCGCTGGGAAAGTGCGAGCTTCCAGAATAACTTGGTCTCAAATTGATCCAGGTCATAGGAGTCACGCCCTGGAGCTTATAAAAACCCTATTGAATTGGCTCCAATCAGTCAGTTATTGGTGAAAATGTCACCGCAGTGGATGTGTCTAGTCATCGCCCTTTTGGGTTTGCTAAAAATCAGGGGATCTCTCGCGGATGTGTCGCACTTTTTCGCCTCTCCCTTGGAACAATATGGAAACTATCTGCATGGTCAAGTGCCCTTTCAACTGGGACTATCTCCTCCGAATTTATATGGACCTCCTGCGGCTCCCGTGACTCCTGCTCCAGTGGCTCCAGTGGCCACCACCGAGTTTAGCCTGCCGGAGATTATAGAGAATCGAAGTATCAAGATTCAGGGAAATGGACATGGCACTTTTATACCCCTAAGTCAGCATTATCTACCGCCTGCTGTGGAGGAGCGTCCTAACTATGAAAGTCCTAAGCCAAGGTGGGTTTTATTTATTTACTTATTATTATTTCATAATTATTTATGTTTATTTTTTATAGTGAGGAGACCTATCCCGCTTACTACTATCCCCAACCGCCTGGTGGTAGCATCATTGCCACCTCCATACCCACCACAACTCAAAGACCCATTGTTGTAGAGGATCCAGGAGAGGAGATAGAGACCATACACTCGCCAGGCTACGATTACCATGCTCCAGTCCCTCAAAAGCCCTCCACACCTGCTCCTGTTTACCTGCCTCCAAGTGATGGAATTCAGGATCAAAATCAACTGAGACTTCGACTCAAGGACATGAGATGCCTTTCTGGAGGATACTTTCGAGCTGTTCTCAAATTGGACAGCTTTTTGGGGGCAGCACCCACTGTGGATCAGGACAATGATGATCAGCAGGAAAAGCGCTGTGAAATGAAACTCTCCCGAAGTTTTCTGCTGTTGGATATTTCTGGGGAGGATTTCGAGCGATGTGGAGTGAGGGTCTGTGGCCAGGATCTGTGCCTAAGATTGCGTTTTCCCGCCATCAGAGGATTAAGAACCAGTGGAGATTCGATTTTAACCCTTCATTGCAAAACCCAAGAGCGAGTGGCTGTGAAAACTCATGCCCTGAAAATGGCAGTGGCCAATGATGTGTAGGATGGGTTTTTATTGGGTAAAGCCATTTTTTATTAACATTTTTTATTTATTTTTTAGACAAGCTCGCAGTGGGGGTAGCTACGCCCATGGGGGTAACCAAAACCCCTTTCGCACTCATGTGGAGTTATTGAGAAGAGGAAGTACTGGATACACAAGACACCTGGAGAGCAATGGAGCTGTTCAGTTGGGCGAGGAACTGCTACTAAGAGCTCATGTTCTAGCAGGAGATGGTAAGTCTTCACAGGATTCATGATTAGATATTAATCTCAAACGTTTTAAGGATGGAACTACACCAAACTCAGTGATGTCCAGCTGCAAAGGATTGCATCCGGAGGAGAAGTACTCAACACAGTTCAACTTATTAGTACCAGGGGCTGTTTAAATCCTGCCATGCAGGCTATTTGCTCCCATTCCCCCATTTTGGAACCTCCTCTTGGCCAGAGACTCCACTTTAAGGCGGTCATGTTTCCAGGAATGAGAAGTGGAGAGGTTTTGGTAATATCCGTGAGGATCACTGGCTGTTTGGAACGCGAGGATTGCCAGGTGACATCCCAAGATTGTTTACCATCGGTGGGTCAACGGAGACGACGGAATGTGTCACGTGGAAATGGCACTGAGGTTTCGGAAATCTCACATTTAACCTTTAGGGTTATAATGCCTGGAGCAGAAGAGGAATCACCAAAGGAAAGGGATTTGGATAATGAAAACTTGGGAGTCAAAGAGGTTTCTAAATCTCTAGCTCTTTTTGGGAGCTTGGGTTTTGTGGGGATGCTTTTGGGAGTGGCCATTGTGGCTTTATATAAATTTGGAAGGTAGTGAAAATAGGTTAATTTTTATTTTAATATTTAAAGTTTCAGGTTCAAAAATAGTGATTAAAAAAACTTTTGATTAAACTTCTAAAGAGCTTCAAAATGTACAAAAAAATATATGTGTCCTTTAGAAAATTTCGAAACCTTTATATTTTATTATTCGTAAGGTAACAAAAAATGTTTTACTTCAGTTTTCTAATGTATCATAATATTTGTTGCTTTAGAAAAAATTTATAAATTATTTCTACATTTAAATTGGATTTTGTTTCACCAGTTTTTGTTCTCATTTTTACCTTAAACAAAATCCTATTGCTTTCCTTTATTTTTAAATGCTGACCCACCCATCAAATGTTGCCCACAAATCTCCATCAATGTTATCAAAGGCGCCAATCTGCACCACCAGTGCACCACTGCACCACATGTCTTTTATCCATCTGAGTGCCAAGCAAATTGACTTATCGCCTTTGTGCAATCAGAATCGAGTGCATATGTTTGCCCATTTCGGGCTTTAAACAGAAATTAGCACTTAATAAAATCTTATTTATGTTCATGTCGCTTGTAATTGGACAGAGGCCTGAGAATAAATTCTAAAATAAATATAAAAAAAAACAAAATGTAGTAAGCAAACGAGTGAGTGACTGATTTCCAAACTGTGCGCGCAATTCGCAAATTGCGATCCTCGATTTAGTTATGGCCATTGGCCAGATAGCTGAAACCGAACTGAAACCGAAATTTTATCACGTTTTCACGCTTCGACTGCCTCGAAATGAAGCTAATGAAACTCAGCTCGCATTTTACTCTTTTTGGGCCGGAATTGTCCGGGTTTTAACTTGGTTTTTGGCTTTGTTATTTGGTGCAATTTGTAGTTGCTTTGGTATATAGTATGATAATCCATCGAGCGGCTCTGGTGGCTGACAGTTAACGCTTAATGGGCATGAAAATCGCAGCCAATTAGCAGTTGATTTTAGCCGCTTTTGCTATGGCTCAATGGGTGGTCCAAAGTCGAGACTCGAGACTCTAGAGTTACAATTTAATTACTCTCGGGGGCCTGGGAAGTTATGTGTGTGCCTCTTGGAATGTGGGTGGTTTTCAACTATAGGTTTTAATTTAATTTATTTTGGCTTTATATTCATTGCAAAATGATTTGGCTGTTAAAGTACACAAACTGTAAGTCGAAATAATGGTTTTTAAAGTCGAGTTTTTATTTTGTAATTTAGAAGTATTTTTAAAATGTTAAATGTAAGAATCCATTTTAAATTTATATTGAACTTAGGATTTAGAAAACAAGTACCTAACAAAACTCGAAAGTGAACTTTAAAATTCTATCACCAAATGCTTTTTATTTCTCGACCTTTTTGTCGAAGTTTATAAACAATTTTAGGACAATTCGAACACTACTCATTTTTACCTTCTTGAACCATGGACTTGATTTATTTTGTATCACTTGGTTTAATATTTTAAAAACTGTTTTCTGTATGGATAAAATTCATTTTATTTTATTAATTTTATTTATCTGCTCTCTTTATCTTTATCTCTTTATTATTTATACCTTATGGTTCACATTTGTATTTCTTTCATCATCACCATTCGTTAAAATATTTTCAAAATATTTTAATTCCATAGCATTTTCGCATTTTTGTGAACTGTAGGTACATGAAATTTTGGGATATTTTTTTTACGGATTATAATTTTTACCACCTAAAATTAACAGACAAATTCCATTTGTATTTTTCTTTTATTTAATTGTTTGCATAAATATTTTAAAAATATTTTCTGTGCACCACAAAAATTCCCATTAAAACTTATCTGATTTCTTTGCAAATTTCGCTGACCTAACCCAAGTGTAAAATGCATTAACACGGCTGAGATCATCCAACAGCTTGGATGAGATGCCCCCAATTGCATCCTCAACTTCGTTTGGGGAATGTGCACCGATGTTTCGCTTGTTTGAGGCTCCACCTGGGGATCTGGGATCTGAGAGCTGAGATGTTGGCTAATTAATAATCCCGACACGTTCCGGCTGCAAAAACACAACACAAACAAAACCTGGCCAACAGCAGCGGCAGGCGAGGCTACTTTGTCTTTGTCGCCTAAATGGCAGGCAAAATGTTTGCCGAACATAAATTAATGTCGTCCCCAACTGGCGCTTAAGTTCGTGTTCATTTTAGCTGCAATCCATGTACTCCATACTTTATAGTCTAAAGTAAGTAAAATAAAGTAAAATAAAAAGAGGTGCACTTGCCGCCGCAATTTACACTATTCATTCAGCAGCAGCAGCCAAATCGGTGGAATGGCCAATGGCCAGTGGACAGTGGACCTGGCCTAAACAATTTTCATGTCTCTCTGCTTAAATTATCGACTACTTAGTGCCCGGTTTAGCAATGCCTAATAAATATTTATGAGCGCACTTCATTTTAGTCAATTTTCAATGGACATGCGACTCTCCGATTTTCTGTTTCTGTTTGTCTTTCAGTTCTATGAATGGATCGATGTTCATGACTGCAATTGCCGATTTTGCTGATCATTTAAAAGACCTGAGTTGAGACTGCATCCTAAAAGGTATGAAAAAGGGAGCCGTGTGAGAGCTAAAGTTAATTAAAACATCATGTTTCTTTTTTTAATGATCTTTAAGAAGTTAACTCATTAAGCTTTACAATACTGGATCGTTTAATTGAAGCTCAAGATAATTAATATTGAAGTTGTGGTTAACACTCGAGGGATTTTTATTGATAATGGGATATAAATTATGGTAAAGATAAACCAAGTAAGTTTTATTGTGCACCAAAATAAATAATTTAAATCTTACAATTTCTTTAATGTTTTCAGTACATATTGGAAAAGAAGTTACGTTTTTTTTTGTGCTAATGATTTGGGAAAAACATACGTATTTAAATTCCTAAATTCTTTTTAAAATCTTTTTTTTTTATGTAACCAAGAGGTATTTATTTTGAAAATACTTTTGGTTTGAAATGTATTGTTTTTAATTACCCAACAACTTTTTGAACATTTTAAATATGTTAATAAAATAATAAACACGAAACTTTATTTGAAAAACGTGTTAAAATTTATCCATAAAATGTTGTAGTAAAAATATATAAGTTCCATAAGGGTGTGAGCTTAGTTTAACTTTTTTAAAGATAAACTCCCTTTACTCTAGCTAATTCTAGGCTTTGAAATAATTTTACTCTTTTATTTTTATTAAGATGGTTTCCAAACTGTTTTTCTCTTACTTTTCCTGTTTAAAAAATCCGATCAGGCACTTTTTAATGTATTATTTTATACTCCTTTTACTAAGTTACTCAAAACTCTAATTGATTTATGCAAAATTAGTTGAAAACTCATCACCCCCCACAACACAAACATTTTTTTGAAAATGCTCTCCCATTGGCTGGAGCTCTGAATACAAAAAAAATAACTAAATCAACATCGCGGAATCAGCGAGTTGCTCGCACTCATTAGCAACTTTTATTAACCAAAAGTGTCAAATGCTTTATCTCGAGTCGGCGATTGGCCCAAACCGAGTTGCCTTTAAAGCGTCGTTAGGCATTTCATTTCATTTTTTTTTTTTTGTTTTATTTTTTTTACCCATTTTATTGGTTGTTTGACTCGTTTTTTTGTGGGCTGCGTTTTTAGCATTGTGAGCATGTTAACATTTGTGTTATTGATTTTTTACAACATTTGACAGTTACGCAGGCTCGGCTTGGAATTTCGAATGATTTGGAGCAATTTGACTTTCGATTGCTGATTGGTTAATCAAATGCGAGTTCATTAAATTGCCATTTTACATTTAATTGCATATTTGATAGACAGACGTAATATAATATCTTAAACGACACATAAAATGCTTGGAAAATACTGCAATTTATTTAAGCCGCGGTTTTTGCGGTTTTTTTGAGAAAAACGCCTCTGTTTGACAGCTTTTGCAATTGGAAATTTACACCACCCTTTAGATGTAACAGGTGGCAAACACTGTTCAGATCATTAACTGTTTATTTTGCACCTTTTATTTTTTTGTTAGCCACCAATGTGCGTCATTCAAATCGAACGTGAACAGCGTTAAAACAAGGGGCTTTTATTGGTGGTCAAGGGAGGGAAAGGGGCAGGGCCAACAAGGTGTTACAGGTGCTTTTTTTTTGCCAGGTAATTGCATTTATTTTACAGGTACTGGTATAGTAAGTAGTGAGCCATATTATTAGCTTGTAAAACAAACTAAACACTTGTATTTACAGATGTAAATGGGTCACAATAATTTTGTATTATAAAATACTTACTTAAAAAAAAAGCTATTCAAAACTTGAAGTAAAAAATAAAATAAATAAAAATAAAAAAACCAAAAAAAACGGCAGTCAAAAAATCATGGGTGAACTTTTTTAAATTTTACCAGATTTTTATAGAGCTAATTGGGCTTAATATATTTTGAACTATGATAATTCAAGTAATATACAAACATTAAGGAATTTTACTGTTGAATTTTCTAAGAGCTTTGAATGGACCAAAAAATTGACTCACCCTTTTAAAAAAAGTTAAAAGAATTATATAAATGTAGATTAAATTTCCATTATTTAGTCATTGGGAACACTTAATGAAAAGCTTACTTTTTCTGAAACCTAAATATATAATGAAAGATATCAAAAGTCTGTTTAAAATAAAATATAGAAAATGTATAAATATACAGAAAAAGTGCTGTACATATTTGACCCCTTAATAAGATATATATAAAAGTTTATTAATTTTATCCTAAACGATACACCTAAAACCTCTCGAATTTACCTCTCAAATCTTCGAAGTAATTTTGCTTAAATCATAAATAATTTCCCTCACCGCATAGACCAAACAAAATCAAAGTGTCCGATGCCTTTGTCAATAAACATTTGTCGTTCCACTAATTGCCAACGTAATTCCGCCGCCTCAACAAACAAACAAACAAAAACAAACACACTTAAAAAACGAACCCAAAAAAAAGAAATAAACGAAAAGAAACTGAAATCATTTATGGCAAAGTCAATTGCGATGTTGCTGTCTCTTTCACTCGTTGCTAAGTGGGTGGAAGCTTAAATTTTACGTTGATTATCCAGCAAGAAAAACAACAACAACAAAAGCAACATCAAATACACATTAACCGAATTTACACACACACACACACACTCTCACAAAAAGAACAACAAAATTTAATTAAATTAAAAATTGCTGTTGGCCTCTTTTTTATATTCTCCTTCAGCTGTTGCTTCTTTTATCCGCTTAAAAACGGGGCGTTCAACTCTAGGGTCTTTATTTATGTTTAATGATATTTATTATTTATTTTGTCATTTTTTGATATGCATTTTAATATGAAATTTATCATGTTTTTTAAGAACTTGTTATCCAAAGTCTTTATTTTTGATAAAAATTTTAATATGAAACTGATACAATTCAAGTTTTTTTGTGTACCTACATCACTTATTTCATTTTTTAAAATTTATTTTTCTTAAACCTTATTATATTATTTAGAAAAAAAATTTGGTTATGTTTATTTAATTTTTTTCACATTTGTATTTAAGTTATGTTGTAGTTATTATACTTTTTTATTTATTTCTGGTTGAATATTAAATTTTAAATAGTTGTTATTTCGTTTTCGTATATTTTTGTCCACCAAAAAAAATAGTAAACAAAAAATTTATGTTTTACTTCTTGATCTTCATTGTATTTGTATCAAAACCATTAAATTACCTAAAGGTAATTTTTCACATTTAATATCTTTTTAGAATTGTAAATATTTTCTTATCAATTAGTTATTTCTTTGAAAAACATGGGTTTATTTTTAACACTTTTTCGGTTATCCTTTTGATAATTATATAATTTATTAAGTGTTGTAAATCGTTTGTAATAATTTATTTTCTTAATTATTGGGGCTTATCAACATTTTGATGTACTAAAACCACTCCCTTTATCGGCTTATCACGTATTTGGCAATGGATCGCATTGATACGGATGTTTATCTGTGATTGTCGGATGCGCAATATTTGCTGATAATGATAATGGTTTTCGCTGGTTATTATCTTATTTTCAATTTCAGTTTACGACGAGCGAATAATAAGGGAGGAACTGTTTAATTCCAAGCGGCATGGAAATTACTCAATTATTTATGCGGGACGCGTTGTCTTTGGAAATTGAATTGGAATCAGGTTGCTGAGTATTCACGGTCAGCGGTTGTCAGTTGAAGGTTTTTTTTTTTTTTAAACTACCACCGGAAACCACAAAAATATTTTTTTTATTTCTTTATTTTTTGTTAACAAAAAACGAACCGTTTATTTTTCAACGAAAGCCAGGTTGCAGAAATTTAAGAAGCGTGGCCAAAACGCAGCCGCAACAACGTTCCGAACTCGTCGAAGGCTAAACTTGAATTGAAGTGAAAACAAAAATTGAAACCAAAACTGAAAAACAAACTTAGCGCTCAATTGTTAATTAATCGATATTTCTATCGGCAATCTCTAAGTGTGACCTTTAAGTGATGTGGCAACATTGACCAACATATTTCCCTAACTTGGTGTGGACACACTGATTTTTGGCTCGCAATTGTTTACATTCATTTTTTATTGCGAATTTACGGTTTCAAGCGATTCTTTGGTAATTCCTTGATTTATGCATAATGGCTGATGATCCGGAGAACTCAATGGACAGACCCACGGACGATGGAGACGCCAGCAAGCCGGAGAAGATGTTCACATTGAAGAAATGGAATGCAGTTGCTATGTGGAGTTGGGACGTCGAGTGCGACATTTGTGCCATTTGCCGCGTTCAAGTTATGGGTGAGCTTATGTTTCTTTGTTTTTATTGTTTATTTACTTCTTATAATGCTGAATATACAGCTACATATGTAATTAGTTAAAGTTTATAGGCCAGGCAGCAACATCAACGTTTTTAAGCCATGCCAAATCCACAAAGACAAAGGGAAAAGGAAAACAATAACAATCAGCAGTTTATACTCTTTTTAGGAAGTATAACTGTCTTTGGCACAAGTTTGTTATTTTCAAGGGATAATATTCAAAATATTGAAAAAACAGAGTAATAATATAAAAACATTTTTTCAACTTTCAATATAATTGTCCTGTGTTTTTTCTAAATAGTAACACAAGCTTTGACTATTTAACAATAATAAATTAATATATTTTTAAGATATATATAAATATATTTTTTAATCGATAATTCAAATTTGTGAAAAAAAGGAAAGCTTCAATAATGCTTTCAACAATGTTAAAAATATGACAAGAAAGAGTTAACTTTTAAATATTCAATATTGTTAACATGATGTATTTAAAAATAAAATAGAAAACGCAAGTTCTTAAGGTTCAATAAGGCTAGATGTTGATGTTTTCTAGATTCTCTATATACATATATTTTTTTTTATAAAGTTGTAGACAATTTTTCTAGGGATAGTTCAAATCTATCCTTTTTAAACATCCAATTTTTAAAAAATAAAAAATGAAACGCTTCAATAATGTTTTCGAAAATTTTTAAAATATGACAAGTAATTCACGATTTATAAGATTAATAATTATCTGCAGGAATACTTAAGCCCCTGAAGCTTTATTTATTTTTTTCAAAATACCTCTAGGGTTTATTTTAATTGCGTCATGAGTACAAGTAATATATTTTATTTGCGTCATTCTAATTGACATATTATTTCGTGTGCTTGCAGTTAAATCTATTTAAAAACCCATTATAATACCAAATCAGATAAGTAAAATCTAAATGGTGATCAGTTGAAACTGATCCCACCAATAAACCAGACTTAGTATGTTCAAAGTAAGCACACAAGGACTATAGTATATGTCCCTTACAAGTAAGAAATTTCCAGTAGCTCTACTATCACATAATCGGAGGCCTCTTTCGCAATTGTTTATTGGAAATGAAAAAATCCGCTTAATTAGCAACCGATAAGATTTGAATCTGAACCGATGTAATGCTCTGCCTTATCAATGCGATTCGATTCGATTCGGTCGAGTGTCAGCAGCAAAATGTGTGCGATGATTGGCAGTGGAAAATAAAATGAAAACGAGCAAATGCGTTTCTATTTTTGCATTTCATGTGCCTCTGGAATGGCCATCTAGATGCACATTCGAATATATATTTAGACCCGAGTGCGGGGACATATTCGTAATGAAACTCACGTATTCTGAGGCACTGACATTGTGTTGCTCAAAACTGTAAACCGCATTCTGAAGGTCGTATGCAAAGCGATTTTCCACTCGATTTTTTTACCCACATCCACATTTTGGTCGAAAGAAAAATCATGTAACTTGCATTTGGTTTTGATTTATATTTTAAATTAGTCTACATATAGTTACACTTACAGCTTAGGTATAGTACAATATATATTCGATATATATAGCCAATTGGTGTGTATTTTTCAGGGAGATTGGGTTGCTTTTTTTTTTTTGGGCTACAACTACTAACTACGTTTCATGTCATTTCATTTTTACACCGATAAATTCACGCAACAAATTAGTGCTAAAATCATAATTTACATAATAAAACTATGCACTTAATGATTATAAATAATAATAATAACAATTATGCGTGTAGAAAGGAAATTCTTTTGCTAAGCATTACAATATCAAGGGTTTTGTTGTCTTCCTTAAAACTCGTGTGGAGGAAGTACACACCCACTGCGTTTACACACGTTTCTTAGTTTCTTAAGCACTAAAGGCACTAGTCTAGTATTTGGTTTGATCGCGTTCAGATCCTTGATCAGGGATCCATGTTGATTTACATGTTGAAGGACAATGGCTTGATGTTGGCCACCGAGGACATGCGGCGCACACGGCCCATCATCTTCCGCTCGATGTCCTCCAGCGTCTTGCCCTGCGTCTCGGGCACGTAGAATATCACAAAGAACAGGCCCACAAAGCAGATGGAACCAAATAGCCAGAAAGCTCCATGGGCACCCATTAACACTGCAAATGATTAAAATGGAACATTAATAAGAAAAACTCTTTTTAACAGCCTCTTTTTGTGGTTAACTCACTCATCATGTCCTGGAAGGTCTTGGTCACCACAAACGTGCAGGACCAGTTGAAAGCCGTGGCCACCGAGGCAGCAGATCCGCGAATCTTTGCCGGCAGAATCTCGCCCATCATCAGCCAGGGAATGGGTCCGAAACCCAACGAGAAGCCCAGGATGTAGATCACAAAACAGCTCAAAGGCAGCCAACCCAAGTGGCTCACATCCGGACCATGGGCCTTGCAGTAGAAGAAGCCACCCAAAACGAACAGGGTAATGATCATGGCGATGTTGGAAACATACAGAAGAATCTGCAAGAAAAAAAGGGTTACAGTTAGTTAAGAAGATTTCATCCCTTTAAGAGGCTAGTTAACGCACCTTTCTGCCCGCCCGATCAATCAGCAAGATGCCTATAAACGTGGCCAAAAAGTTAACCACACCCACAATAATCGTGCACAGATTGCCATCGATGGTGGAGCCCGCATCCTTGAAGATCTGCACAGTGTAAAAGATCACCGCATTGATACCGCTCAACTGTTGGAAGAACATCAGACCCAGAGAAATGGACAGGGGCTTCAGGTTGTTGCGTTTCAGCAGCTCCAGCATGGTGTTCTGCGTGGCCTGGCGATCGGCATCGGCCTGGGATCTCATCAAACCCTTCAGTTCCGGCTCCACATCCGCCTTCTTGCCACGCAGCCAGACCAAAGCCTTTCTGGCCCGCTCCTCCCGACCGCGACTCACAAACCAGCGAGGCGTCTCCGGGATCAGGAACATAAGCACCAGAAAGGGAACGGGCAGAGCTGCTCCCAGGAAGGCCAGCATTGACCAGTCCATATAGCTGCCAGCCACGAAGCACAGCAGGATTCCAATGTTACCAAAAGCCGTGGGCAGCAGACCCAAAGTGCCACGCACCTCCGGCTGCACAGTTTCACCCAGGTAAACGGGCAGGGACAACGAGGCAATGCCCACGCAGAATCCAGCCAGGAATCGTCCAGCCAAAACCATCGCAATATTCACCGCACACGCAATCAGCAGCGAGGAGACAATGAAGGGTATTGCGGTGGCCAGGATCGTGTTGCGCCTGCCCAGATACTCGATGAAGGGGCCGCCGGCGATGCCGCCTGCCAAACCAGCCAAAGGCATGATGCCGCCCACCCAGGAGGCCTGCAAAGAGATGGGGCAATACGAGTGATTAAAAGGGATTCAATAAGATAGAAATTACGAACAAGGAGGACTTGTACTGAACTAGCAAAAATTGTTCTTTTCAAATTATAAATTAATTTTTTAATACTTAAAAACAAAGTATTGCAATGGGATTATAGCTTTGTTTAGTTTGATGTACATTATTTTATTTATTCAATAATTAAAGTGCTTAGAAATCTTCTTAAGTTCTCAGGAACTTATAAAGTTTTGAGCTTTGTTTTAAAGACAGTTATACAATTTATTAAAAACTTGGGTCTACAAATTTGTAATACAATTTTCTGAGTTTCTTGAGTTTTAAATAGGTATAAAAACCAGGTAAAAAGTTCGAGTTTTTAATATTTCTTAAGAATTGTGATCACAAATTTCGAAAAAATAGCCTGTTACTTTTGCATGTTGTACTTACAGCTTGTGGGGTGACATCAAACGGGGTGATGTTCCTGTCGGTCATCGACACAAGAGCAGGGGAAGTATAGGCACTGACAAATCCAACCACTAGGGAGCCCAAAGAAACGCTCAAGGCGGCCAGTACCTGGAAAGGATAATAATTCAAATTAGTAAGGAAACACTTAGTAAGAATAGAATTAAATAGAAACAATAATAATGTAAGCAAAGGCACCTGGGAGAAGGTACAAACGGCCTTGGGCTCCTCCACGGGAACGGAGAAGGACACATGGGTGTCCGCTCGCATTAGGATCTTCATAATGCAGCTGTATATATGTATTTCCGGCTTTATATATTTCAAACTAGAACCGTTTTTGGCAAGGCAACGAGGTTGCTGGCTTTTAGCTGATTCAGATTCAGCCTTTCACTTTGCTCCTTGGGAAACGGAATGCTTTCCGGCGCGTTCGCTCGTCAAAACTCAACTGAAACTTGTCATTTTGCTCGAGTGCAGCGGCAGTTGCATTTTTCGCTAGTTTTTTCAGTTTTGAGAACAGTTTTTCAGGCACGTACACGAAGCCACCGAGTGCTGCTGATCGATATCGCCGCTTATTGGGATTGGGATGGGGATTACGATTATGAACAATCTGTTCCCAAGCTTGTTATCAGCTTGTTTTCCTTCTCCTCCGAATCGAAAGAAAGAAAGACAATGCTGCTGCTGGATTTGAAAAAGCGGTTTGAAGCTGTTTTCAGCGAACGCGTCGCCAGTCGCTCGAGTGCAAACTGCAACTGTTAAACATTCCGCAGAATGTTTGCAGCAGGCCAGCTGTCCGAGTTTTTATTGTACACCTATCTATAACGATCCATATCCATTGGACAGCGATATATATTTTTAGTTCGGCCATAACTAAATGCGTTAATTTCAATTAAGGTAAAGAGCGACGACTCAGACTCGGACAAACGTGCGAAAATAGCTCAAATGCTCTCGTAGCTCAATCTGGGGGCCTTATAAATTGCTCAACGAGTGCTTTATGGTCGCATTAATGCCATTCATAATCTCGGTCTCGGGACCCGGGAGGCGCCAACCAACGAGCTTAACAAGCGGACAATATATACATGTCTAAAGTGTGTTTGAAATCCAAAGGAGTATGTGTAATGAGTGTGTGTTTGACCCACCTGCGTCCACATAAAGATGGGATTCGTGGTGGGGCGGTAGACCTCCAGCTTGGGCTTGCCATCCTCGGTTATCTGGCGCACGAAGGGCACCGCATGACGGATGTTCTCGCCACGTTTATTGCCCATCTCGTCCATCTCGTACAGTCGCCGGCTGAGGGAGGAAAAATGGAAGAGGAAAATTGCGTGTCAGTGTTGGATTGAAAGGTTATTATTGTAGGCGCGTGTACGAACCGCAGGCGCTATGAGATCGCTCAAAATAGTCCATATAAAGCAGACTATAGCGTCATGGGATCCACTTGGTATAAATTGATCAACGAAAGTGCGCAAATAGCTTGAAGAGCAATCTTGGGCATGCAAAGAGCTAACTATTTAATCAACACGACTTAAGGCTCTCTATTTACTACGGTTTTATTTGGAGTAGCTTTCTATTCAATCACATGTCCATTGTTATCATTATGTTTACTATTTGGTCATTTGTTTATGTTTACTAAGTTAACAGAAGAGATCTTGGATTAAACTTACTTAGTCTCATTTTTAGCTTTTGTTATATTTAGTCTGTTGTCTTCAAAGCTTACTTATAAACTGTATTTTATAGATCATCAGAAATCCCATTGTTTATATACACGATGACTTTTCTAGAAACCTGCTTGCTCATTTTTAAAAAACTAATCAATTCCTGAAAATATTTGATTAATGACAGGTCTCTTTTTATCTTATGTTCATGTGATACTGCAATCGTTATCTGTTTTCACCTAGGTTTTTGTACTGATTTTCTCTTAACTTTTACTTTCTTTTGAACCCTCAATAGAATTCTGGAATGAGCCTAAATAGATTCTACTTCTTTGCATTTATTTGCAGTATTTAAAAGTCCAGTGACGCAAAAGTCTGTTAAAGATAACCCCTGGCTTTGAACTCCCGCGGTTTTCAATGCAACTAAAAGTTACTTTGAGCTCTTTTTCTTCTTATCTTAAATCCTTGACTCACCTCTTGCGGGAATCTGTGCTGATGGAACGCTGCTGCTGGAAGTGCTGTCTTGAGGTGAGGAAATCCTCGTCGCTCTCGCTCTCCAGATCCTTGAGATCGATGATCAGCGGCTTGGTGATGTCCTTGGGTCGATGGATTAGCCTTTTGTGCTCCGGATCGTCGCCCTCCTCGTCGCTGTCGGTACTCGAGCCCTGAAGGACCTTGTCCAACTTAAAGGTGACTCGAGGATCCAAACTCTGGTGCTTGCGACCCTGGAACTCGCGTCGCGACTTGTGGAACTCCTCCTCCGAGGAAGATTCCTTTAGCAGATCCTGCAGAAAGCGTGTGCCCTTGACATCCAAAGAGACGTGCTTCTTGGCCTGGAACTGCCGTCTATTGTCGTTGGCCAAGATGTGCTTGAGGTCCTTTAAGATGCCCTTGTGATCCACACTGGTGGCCTTCTGCTGTTGGAAGCCACTCCTCTTCTCCTCGAAGCTGTCCTCGTCGCTGCTCTCCGCTGGCTTGGTGGTATTATTGCTTTTGGTATTGCTGTTTCCCGTGTCCCTGCGCTCGTCCTTGCGCTCAAAGGACACTCGCGATCCCTTCAAGCTCTGCTTGCTGCGCTGCAAATCCTCACCCTGAGTACTCCGCTGCTGGCGATCACGATGCTCGCGAATCTCCAAAGATGTGGGCGGTGGTGGCAGCGGTGTCAACTCCAAGCTGCCACTGGCTCTCAGCGGTGTCCTTGACTTTTGGGTGGGAAACTGTTGCAGTTGTTGTGTGGGTGGCTCGTTGATGTCGTCGTCCTCAAGCAAAGGTCGAAACGATAGCGGTGGCTCGTCCTCCAGCAAACGCTGCTGTTGTGTCCTCACTGTATTCTGTGGATGTCTTTGTGGTGATACTTGGGGAAAGAGGAACGGATCCTCTGGGAGAATTGTGTCCAAACTGGTGGCTGTATTCGAGGCGGTCAGATTGCTCTCCACACGATGATAGCCCAGCTCGTCCTGCGAATCAAATCGTTTCGAATCGACAGACAGTCGCGAATTAATTAAATCGAATCATAAACATGGCATAGTTATAAAGCCCACCCATCTTTCCATTCCATCTCATTAAGAAAAACCGCTGAAAACCGCCCCGAAAACATTGCGATTAAGTCGCAAGATCTGTTCTTGAACACCAATCTCAAAACCAAAAGGTTGCAAGAGGTCCAGCATTATCGGTCATGTGCGTACATCATGTTTTTTTGACTCTCGATGAATTATTTAATTACTCTTATAGCAAATTTTTCACACTTCTTAATGACTTTTTTAATTGCAAGAGCTTCCTGCGATTTTAATTTTGGGTGAACAAAGTGCATATTTACTTGGTATATTTAGCCATTTAATGTTAAGTAAAATAAAAAACATATTTAAATTTGCAGAACTGTTCAAAATCTTTATCAACATAAAGATATCTTAAAGAAGTGATTAAAATTTCTATCTAAATAAGTTCTAAGTACCATTTTGACACTATCTATAGCTTCCTGTGGGTTCCGGGTTTATTGACTACCCCAATAATAATTTGATTGAGATACTTACACCTACTCGGGTTAGTTTTTCCTTGAGCTTGCCCATGGCGTTGCTCAGCGGTTGATGACCGCCGCCTCCGCCGCCGGCTCCTCTGTTGTCACGTCCACTCATCTTATCAGCTCAATAGCTCTATGGCTTTATAGGTGAACTTGAACTAGTAGTAATATTCCTTGGGGAGTTTTGTTGTTTTTTGTCTCAGATGGTGTGTCTTCCACTTGTCCAAGTAAACAATTGTGTGTCGTCTCTTGATTAGTTTGATTTTTATTGTCTTTGCTGTAATGAAAGGGAAAATTGTAAAGGGTTTTAGTAATGATGTAATAATTGATAATATAATAATTGATAATATTTTAAGTGCAGACTGCTAAAAAGTTTGATAATGTGGTTTATCAATTGCACTATTACATATCAGTAATTTTAATTTGTCTGATGTCTGGCTTCCTATTGGTTTAATAATTTTGTTTGATGATAATTGACCACTTGAAATTCATAGGTATACTGCAAATATCCGTGGTATTATCTGGTATTAATTGGAATGGTCTGATGCCTGCAATTTCGTATTATAATAGTCCAAAGTTACAGATAAAATGCATTCCATATCAGCTGTGGCTTGTCTACTTAAAATTGTTTGGTGTCTGAGTTTTTATCTTTTATAATTTATGGGGTGAGGTGTTAGATAACACACGCGGGCCCCCTAAAACCACCCAAACACACCCCCTTTCTTACGACGGGTGTCCTTGATTTTTCCCACGTGTGACCAATTTTCTCAAGGTATTTATTTACTTTTCACAAACAAATTCGTGGCTGCTGTTCTCTTTTTCCCGGCAAAACGAAAATTTATTTATGATATCTTAAATTTGGCATGCGGCAGTTGGGTAAAAAATATAAATGGGATTTGTATTTCAAAAATTTTCCACACACATTAGCTGTATAATATTAGCTGATTAATGACCGCATCGCGGGAAAAAAAGGCAAATATTGAGATAATTTTATTTGTTTGGTTTTTGTCAAATTTCGCTTTGTATTTATTTTGACTTTTGTCTTTGGCGTCATGTGATGCCAGTGAAAATGGGGGAAAATGTGTGGGCGCCGTGACGTCGACATTTTTTTCTCTGTCTTTTTTTGCTACCGCTTTTCCACCCACGCCTCCCCCTTTTCGCTTTCGTTCTATTAGTGGAGAAAGTGGGTGTCGGTTTTTTATTTGCTGCTCTATTCTTTATTTGGAATTCCTTGCAAATATCAGCGGGCGTGACATAACGATTGTCTAATTTTATGGGGAAGTGTTTTCCCACCCGAAATTTAATTGAAGTAACACGAAAAAATGTTTTTTTATAAATATAAGATCACAAAATATTAAGCACATAAAGATATAAGAATAATTAATTAACTTTATTAAAGCAGAATTCATGTAAGAATATTGTGTTACATTTAAAGTTAAGTTAAAAAATTTATCAATAATTTAAAAATTAATTATATCACAAAGCATTAATTTTATTAGGGAAAATACTAAAGAAAATGTTTAATTACATAAAATAAACATTACAACAAGAAGGACAAATGAATCACTTTTTTTTCTGTGCTAAAGTCTTGTATCTATAAAATGCTATCAAAATTATCCAAAAGATATGAAATATTGTTATCAGCCTGTGCATGTTTTTTCCAAAGGTAGTTACAAAAAAATAATATAGGGACTTAAAATAATAATATATTTTCCGCGTGACGCGAACTTAGTTATCCATTAATTGGTTAATGAACGTGTTGCGCTTTTCGCAGGCAGTCTGAAACGCAATTACAACGCCTGTATGTGTTTATATGCAAATTCTTTTGCGAAAGGCGCTAAATATTGCCATTGACCTTGAGGAACAATGTGGGCGGCTGCAAGTGGGTGGGTGGTAAATGACACATATTTTTGGGGGCCTGCGAGAGAGGCGAAGAAGAGATTCGATTGATCACTGCAGCACGTTTCTCTCTCGTGCGCTCTCTTAAGCCCTGGTTTAACCAAACCGCTCTTTAACCAGCTGTTGTGCACGCTCTCTTAACAACTCGACTCACGTGCCGAATGAACCCCATTCTCCCGCACACACACACACTCACACAAGAACCCACACAGGTGCGCACCTACGTCAACATTGCAACGTTGCGATTTCGAATTTTGTATCTCGTATTCGTCATGATCTTCGGTCGTTTTATTTTTAAAAAACGTTTTTCATGCTGACAGCAGATTAACGAAAATCTTAATCGAAGTTAAACTTAACAAAAGGCAGCCGCCCCAGACACAAATTTAGCGAGTATTATAAGTTTAAATTCGCTTCAATTAGCGCAAAAAAGACGCCCACACACACTTTCAAATTTCGAAAAAATCTTTGTTTTCACTTTTTTTTTTTTTGCGCGCGCCACACACTTAAACACAAAATTGTTCTTGTCTAAATTTAAGAATTTTCACGGTCTTTGCTCTCTCTTGCCCAAAAAGTTTCTCGATTTATCTTATTTCCTCGAAAATTGCATTTTACCCTTGGCAAATAGTTTTTTTTTTTTTGTTTTGTCTTTTCTTTTTTGGTCGTTTGTGTGTTGCTGTTTTTACAACATTTTTTCGCACATTACGTAAAATTTCAGGTTCATTAAAAATTTGTTAAAACCGCTGCTGGTTTTTATAAATATTTCTTGCTTGTTTTTAAGTTGACGTAGTAGTGGCGAAAAAAAATGCGCATAAATTGGCAAGTTTTTTTTTGTTATCTTTGAATTTAACAAAGTAGTTTCTTTGAAAATTTCTCAAGAAACGCGATAAAAGGTTACGGACCGGAAACTAAAAACTATAAATAACTAAATTACTGGAATGTAAACACTGTTTTGTTTTTTTTTTTTGGTTATAGATTTTATCGGTGATTTTTTATAAACTCAGCTGTGTTTTTACCTTTTGAACAAACTACTAAATGTGATATCCACTATTGGCACTGAAGTTCGAGATTCGAATGCGCAACGCTTTTATAGCGCACATCGAATTCCGCCGGGCAAGAAGAAGAGCAACGTCGCTCGAGCTTTTTGTTGTTCCCCAACGGTAAAACAGGGGGCTCTCTGCGCTCTTTGCTCATTGCGGGGGGGAAAGAGTTGCAAAGAGAGAGAGAGCGAACGAAGGTCGAAAAGAAGGCATGAATGAATGGGGCCCGTCTGTGTCTCAGTGTGTGTGTGTGTGTTGGACGCCTCCTAGTCGTAGGTGTCTTTAGTGTTGTTGTTGTTGTCCATGCCAGTTGGAGGCTGCGAGAGAGATGATGACGCGTGTGTTCTTGAAGAGAAGTCGCGACTCGCGACCCAGTGGCACCAACGTCATACTCTCTTCGCGTTGAGGGTGTCCTGGCTGCATTATCATCCTTAACCCTTAGGCTATCTTGCATTTTAAGTCGTCCTTAACCCTTACATCTATAATGTTTTGTTTTTTGAAAAAGAAAAAAGTTTAATGAAACGATTTTAAAATAATGTAATAAAGGACCTTCTGCATATTTTTGTTGTTTTCCTTTTTTAAAATACTAAGTATTTGTTTTTCATAAAGCATTTTATATGGTAGAATTATTTACGTCAACGTTAATATTAATCAAGGCAAACTTTCAGAGCTTTAACCACTTCATTAGGTTTCCCCAAAAAAAACAAGCAAAAGATAATTTGAACTCGAGTTGTTACTCATATTTTCCACTTTAACGCGAAAAAACAATCTAATCTTTATAGCCAAAAAATAAAGCAAAAATGGCTTAAGTATATTTTGATTAAGACATTATCGAGATAATGATCTTAGACTATAGTTTAATCTGAAGCCATTAAAGAGTGGTGTTCCTAAAATAATGGTGACATTATTATTCTTTTCCATAATATAGTTGCCGGCCAGAAAGAAATTTCACTTTGTATATTGTTTAAAAAAAAGGTTCATAACAATGACATTGCAGAAATCTCTAGAAATGTGAAAACAATATTTTTGCCGCGTTTTACATTCACATTCAAAATATATAAATTTATGTGTGCCAATTTTGTGATTTGTAAAAGTGAAATATTTTATCTATTACTTTTAGTGACCTTCTTTGTTGTTTTTAAATGTGTTGAGATTCTTAAAATAGCCAAGAGTAGGTTTTTCCTGTCAACAAAAATGTATAAACATTTGAAAATACAATAATGAAATATTAAGGTACATGAATCAAATTTTAGGGATTTTTTAAGCTAGCATATTTTTTAAATCTAAAACTTAAATAATGTTCCCTTTTTTTAAAAGGATAAGGTATTAGGTATAAAAATATATAAAACCAAAGTAGTTAATCCCAACTTCTAAAAAATCTTTGGTAAGGATAAATCCCTAGTCGGTGTCTCCTTTTTAGTTTATATATTTTTATTGATTTGTTTTGGCCGCTACGTGGTTATAGTTATGGTTATGTTATGCTCAATGACCAATTGCTGTGGCCTGGATGCTGAGAGTTGCCTTAGTATCTGGATTCGTTTGTGTGAGTGTGAGTGCCTGCCAATTGATTTTTATTTGAACACATCTTTTCAATTGATTGCTATTAAATTGACTTTGAGGCGCGTGCAAATTTCTGGAAGCCTTGGGAAACATTTTGCGTGCGCGACTCCTTGTTGCCGATTCGATGTCAATATCAATTATTCACTTACTTTAGTTTTTTCAGTTTTTTGGGGGCCTGACGCAAGTGCAACCAAAACAAACGATGATGGATGATGATACGATGATGATATAGGGGCATGAGCATTAGGCAAATAATTAACCGGGACAAGTGCGTCGTGCTGTTATTTATTGGTTTATTTATTTGCAATTCGGTTTAAATGCCAAACGCGCCTACAAAATAAAATAAACGCGGGGGGCTCGTCACTCTATTTCATAACATTTCATAAACATTACGCGCCATGAGACGACACAATTTCCAAGTACTCGTTCCCCCAGCCGGTTTTTATTTTTTATTTGCAGATACAGATACAGATACGAACAGCAACAGATACGGATAGAAGTCATTAAAAGAAACAAAAAGAAATAACCAAAAATTTTATTTCAACAATATTGCTTATTTAGTTATCAACTATCATCAGTTTAAAGTAAATTTTTAAGTTCGTTTTAAAGTAATCCCACCGCAAAAATTTATTTAAGACTTGAAACCAAAACTTAATTTTTTATATAAACATTTTTAAAATTTTAAGATTCACATAATAAACATTTTTTTATTTAACAGTCTATTATTTCTGCTATTAAACCATTACATAAATAAATCTATTATCATTCTTAGTTCAATAAGAACTTTACTTAATTTTTTTGACTCATAAATTTTACTAACCGAAAAAAATCAATCTAATTTAAGCCTTATAAACATTATCAGTTTACCCATTTTCGGTCACGCTTAAGATTAATTCCGAAATCCAAAGCACATTTTTCATTCAACAAATGATAACAATATTATCAGTTTATAACGCTGTCATTAAATTTTAAACTTTAACGAGCCTTTCTTTTTAAATATTTTTGATCTTGTGCCTTTGATGGAATATTTTGAACAATTAACGGAAAGTTTTTTAATCACGATTGCTTGTGAGAAATCGTTTCGCGTTTCCATTTCCATTATACCATATTATTCATACCATCGACCGTCATTTGCCCTCGACTCTAAATTTCGATCGTTTAATATCGGTTCGGATCTTGCGTTTTTTTGCCATGACTCAAGGCTCATTTGGTATCGAGGAAAAGTAATAACAAAAACAATAGCTAAAGCTCTCAATTTTGATGGATTTTGTTTTGTTTCTCGATATCTTGAATATGGGGAAGGTCAAAAAAGCGGCAAGCAAAAAAATGTTTGCATACAAAAACTTGATTGACAGGAATCGAGAAAGAGAGAGAGGGAGAAATATCTCTAGAGAGGGAGAGAAAGAGTTGTCAAAATAGGAATTTAAAGTACTGCAAAAAAAAAAATCGAAAGTGCAATGAACTTTTGAAAACATTACACAAAAGAGGAGTACTTAGAGTTCAAATTTGGAACAGCACTGAGAAAAATATTTAGACAATTTAATGAGCTAGAAAAATTAAAAGAATCTTGATAGTTTCTGAAGTAAAACAATTTAAAACTTAAATTCTAAAAAAGTTCAAAAAATTAACTTAAACCTTTATTTTAATATTTTTAAAATTATTTATTGTCACGGTTTGTTTTGTTTTTTCATGTTTAAAGGTTTTCTTTTTAAAAGTTCTGAGATTATTTTTTGAAATATCAAATTGTTATATCTTGTTTAAATGAAATTTACACCATTTTTTATAAAGTACACGTCTTTTTTAGATGATTCATTAAAGTATAATGAGGTGGGGGTGTATTTACAAGGCTTTTAAACTTATCTTTGGTGAGATAGGCCTATCAGTTTTTGATTTCCCACCACGTATGACGTAACTGACACCAAGCTTTCACGTAATTACCGTACTGTACCCGCAAATCACAGACCCACTTCCTATTTTTTCTATTTTTAGTATAAAAAAAAAAATAAGCAAAAACCAAAACATAAAAGCCGAAACAAGCGCAGAAAATGGCAAAAAAGAGACGAGCCCCCCAGAAAGAGAGGGGCACATATGGAGCGACAGAGACAGAAAGGGGTTGGGTGGGAAAGGGAGAGGTAGAGCACCTGGCAACAGTGTAAGAAAAAGAGCAGCAAAGAGAGTGCATCAACCTATGCCATTTTTGTGAGGTGGCGCAGGCGCGCGATTTAAAAGCTGATGCAATTGCGCATTTATTGCATCAGACTTTCCATAAAATACAAAATAAATAACATAAATTCTTAAGTTCGAGCGGAAATTTTCCACTGGCTAATTAAAGAACTTCGAACGCTGTTGAAATTGAAACAAATTGCAAGAATCGTTAAAGGCTTATTTATCTAATTGGAGTCACATCAATTCAGCAAGAAACTCTCTCTGCGAAAGAGAAAGAGATCTCTTTTGGCTCTTTACTTTTTTTTTGGCTGCTAAAATTAGCGCTAAGATATCAAAAAAAGAGACCAATAAGTTAAGCATGTGATGTGGCCCCCTCTCTCTCTTTGCCGCCCGCCACCCCCTTTTCCCCCACTTTTCTTCGTCACGCGGCCACAACATATACAACTACACATATTGGTTAATACTTAAATGCTTATGTGTGTGTGCGTGGTGACGTTGCTGCTTTTGGCAAACCAGACGAGCCTCCAACTAATACTAAGAGAACCCACACACACACACAAAGCTCCACATGGTGACTTTGCTCCACTTGTCATAGTATATTCTCCAATCAGACTTTGCCTTTCAGCTCCCAATTTGATTTGCTGATTAGATTGATTATGACGATTTAGTCTGCAAGAATTTTTTTTTTATAGTCGCTGCACTTTAAACTTAGTCCAAGTCATTGATCCACCAATCGATGCGATCCGTTCGATCGCTGCCCCCAAGCAAAAAAAGCTCACTCTCACTCTCCCGCTCTCTCCCGAAATAAAGAAGCTTTTGTTTTCGCCATTTAATCATTAGAATTTGACTTTTGTTTTCTATAATTATACACGGCTAATTTTCAATGGGAAGTGCTTACCTAGTACAACAGCCAGCCACACGTGTGCACATGACTTTGTTTTAGTTGCATGGGGAGAAAAAAATTTAGATATTTATTGATTATTTCTAGTTTGTAAAGGTAACGTTTTTAAATTGGAAATAAATTAAATTTTTGTATTAAATTCTTTTAAATGTTTTTTTTTAACGAGGAGAAGTACAATCTTATAATATTATTAAAACAATATTCAAAATTATGTTAGATTAAAAGATTTAAAAATGCAGATGCAAAATGATGTTTACATTTTTTAATGAAATAAAAAAAAAGCTAATATAATAATTTTAATTGATTTTTAAATATTTTTTATTATATCAGTTGCAAAATGATATTTCTCTGTGTAAGAAAACAGAGAACAAGTGGGGATAGAGGCGACGTACTCAGACATCCAGGTAATTAAGGCGAGCTAAATGGCAAGACGACCAGTGCCCTTCATCCAAGGTCAAAGTCTGTCTATCTGAATATCTGTCAACTGAATTGCCAATCGCCAACAACCCAACCCGCCAGTAGTAGCCAGTTCAAAGTTGCGAAGTTGCGTCAGATCGCTAATAGAAACCCCATAGAAACTCTACATATAGAGTCTATAATGTAGACACTATCCACAAGATATATGTGTATTTAAGTATCTGTATCTATGAATAAACGATCGAGCGTCTGGCTTGACTAGTTAGTCATACAGTTTTAGATGAAAGATTTAAATACTCAACAGAGTCTGGTTTTGGCGGCTTTAATTGATGCCGTTTATTTATAAATCATCTCATGAATATGCGCACATTCTTTAGAGGGTAAAACAATAATAATACGATAGTCTGCTGACTTTAATCAAAGTGTTTTCAAAGTGTTAATTATCTAGATGATACAAAAAAGTTTTAAACTCATCTATTAAACACTAAAAATTTTTAAATAATAAAAATAAACACTAAACATTCCAAATTAAATTCTATAGCTCATAAAAGTCAATAAATTAAAACGCAAAAATATCAATATAACCTTTTTTTGTAAATATTAAACAACAATCAGGTAACATTATGTGCCAAGTCATAAATAGTAGCCTTGACTTACGTGCAAAAATGTTGAGCTGCTTGTAAATAATTTTGATATCTATTTGTTTTACAATAAAATAAAATCAAAAACAAAAGTCTGTTCTGTAAAAAGGCTAAGTAAGTCCAAATCCCATTCTTGCCACGTGGCCAGTTTGAACTTACACTCTGGCGGCGCGAAGAACATAGCCTCGGTGGCGCAGTTGGCAGCGCGTAAGTCTCATAATCTTAAGGTCGTGAGTTCGAGCCTCACCCGGGGCATGTAATATTTTTGACTTTTTTTTTATTTTATCTTTCTTTTTTATGCGTATTTTCCTTAATTTTCCTTATACTAATATTCTTAATATCTATAAGCTTTTTTTAAAACATAATTAAATTGATCTAAGTAAATTTGATTTGTTTTAAACATTTTTAAGGGAAGCTAAAAAAATTTGTTGCATTTTAATGCTTTATTTGTATAAAAAAAAGCGTATTTATTTTAGATTTGAATAAAGATTAAGCAATAATTACATTTACTCAAAAATTTCCATTTTGTAATATGAGTTCTCTCTATTTACTCCCATTTGTAACAACTGTAATATTTGATTTAAATATTTTCATCGAAGGGTAAACATCTGAAACGTGTGCAGTTGTATTTATTTTACAAATTTAATTTTTTACCTATATTATTCAAATATTTTGACCGCATGCAAAGCAACTGAGGAGAATGCCATCCATAAATTGCAAATGTGCACTAGAAAATCCGTCATAAAATTAGGCTGGCGTGCGGCCGGGATTATTACGCTTGGTTTACAAAACGGCGGACCCCGGATAATTCAGTTACAGTTAACGTTAACTGGGTAATTACACGGCCATTACAGCTGACATTCAGCTTCTTCCAGTTTTCAGTTTCCAGTTTCCAGCTAGCAACGGCAACGAGCACGAGACAAAGCAAATAGAATTCAGTCAAGGGCGGTGCAATGATCAGATCATTCGGAACCCGGGAACCCGGGAGGATGATGATGTGGTGAGAGGTGTCAATATTTGCCCAAAAACCCACACCCACGCAGAGTGAATGTCACGTGGCTAACAATGGGTTAAGATTGTTCTTACTGGATTTTTGCCATAGGTCGCAGTTAAATATTTTATTGGGGGCTTTTGAAATCATTACCTGGTAAATACAGAAGTGCACTTTAAAAATCTCAATGTATTTCTTGATTAAATGAAAAACTTACAGGTTTATGTGTACATTTTTTAAAACACAGTTTATATAGAATAAACCTTTTTTAATAAGTAGCCAACCTACACCTTCAGCTTAAATTGCTTTAAATAATTTTTTATTGTTTTATTTTAAATCTTTGTTGAAGGGTAATTTTTAAATATAAGAAAATATTTTTTCCCCAGTGCATCTCTTAATTTCGAGGAATTGCAGTTGTGTAGGATTATATTTCAAACCTTTGGCTGTTTTAAAATTACTCTTCCTTCCATTTGACACCTTTTTGCACCTGACCGAGTCGCATGTCTTATGTAAAGCGTGCCAAAAACTCAAAGCAAGGTCAGCAAGATCTGGAAGTATCATTAATTTGGCTTATAAAGTGTAAACAATAATACTGGAACGCAATCCACCACAGGAGGCAATGAAACTCCATCTGGAAAGATCTCTTAAAAAAAACCATATGGCATTACGAGTACCAATTTTAAGGCAAGCGGAAAATTTCATGGAAAATTACCAGCAACACCAAATGAACTGCAGAGATTAAAAAAAAAAAAAAAATTCCCCTCTGAAACAAAAACGAAAATCAAAATTTTCCATTCAACCGACTGCTTGTGATCTTTAAGTGTGTGAGCGAGTGAGAAAGTGACTTTACCGCTCTTATTTTTATTTTACCCCTCATTTTACCCACCAATTGAACTGAGTTCTTCGATGAGAGACCCATAAATTTCAAGTTTGCACCGTACTCGTCTCGTTCTCCGTTGAGATCTCTGCACATGTGATCGGTCATGTACGTACGATATCTGTATTGTATGTATATAGTATCTGAATGTGCCAGATATTGCCCACACGTAAGTGGAACGAGCCAGAAAATGCTACGCCATGTCTTTTCATTTGGTATCTGTGCAATTTCGTTGAATATTTTACAATGTATGCAATGCAGAAAGGTTCTCGAGATTTTTCTCTGGGGTTCGGTCTTCTGAGTTTTACAATTCGCTACTTAAGATGACCTTGAAAATGTTGTACTGCTCTTTACAAATTAAAATTTTTTTTTTTTTATTACTTTCCTATCTGTAGAATTCTTTAAAATCTACCATTAACTTGTAGAAAATATCTAAAATGTTCAAAAAATATTTATAATTTAGAGATATTACTACAGAGACCAAATTTTTGATCAAGAAGTCTAATGATGAGTAATTTCCCAAGTTGATGAGTAAATCACGTGTAAGCAAATAATTGAGATTAAATCGTAGTATCTATTTATTTATCAATAAAAGATTACCCACTAATTGCCTGACATTAGAACTATAAAATAATATTTATCTGCACTTTTGTAGTACTCTTCCGAGGCATTATCTTCGTACTCTCGTCTTGTTAATTTCTTCTAAATGCCTGAATTATTTTCTCACCGTCCGACCGCTCTGCAAAAATTAACAGTCGGTTACTAACATTCACACCTTCAATTTGGTCACATGTGCGACTTTCCACGAATATCGAATATATAGCAATGTGATTTAGCTGAAGATATTCGTAAAATATGACTAAAAACATCACCCTCACAAAAAAATTTCCACGAGGCAATTGGAGATTTCCAATATGCGTAAAAAGGAAATTTTTGACGTTTTGAAGATCATTCGTAGCCTTTTGTTATTTATTTAATGTTAAATAGAGTGAAATATATCATAATAAGCTGATCCCAAGATTTTTACTTCCTACGTTTCTGGAACATTCTGGAAAATGTTTTTAAAAGACTGGACCTTAAGTTTTAAAGATAGTGGATAAGTTTTGAAAATGGATAAAAAGAAAGTGTGTGTAAATAAATTGATCCTAAGTAACTTATCTGGTAGAAATTACAAATTTGATAAATTTATGATTAAAACTACTTATAAAATATTGATCTGTTATAAAGATCATCAAAACATAAAATAATAACACAGCAATAACCCGATAAAACATTATTTTATAATTTTTAAAGGTTAACAAAATTTTATATTAAGTAATGATTTAATTTATTTATTTATTAATTTAATTAATAGGGCACCAAAAATAACTTAAAAACCGACTGTATTTTTTTTATGAGGATGCACTTAAGAGAGTGTTACGCTGCCGAGATCAAAGAGAGGGAAATGCAAAGAGCAGAAGAGAATGAAGAGCAGGTTTTTGGGGGCACGTTCGTTGTTGGTTGATTTTCATTTTCGTTGTTGTTGTTGTTTTGTTTGCTGACTGCTGGGGCGACAAGCCCCCGTGCATGACGTCACGTAAGCGAGACCCCCGTTACAACCAAATGCAAAAACGAGTTGTGTGCGAAAGCGAGATGGCAGCACATGCAACGTGACACGCGAAATAAATAATAAAAAATAAAAAAATATAAAATAATGAAGGCAACGAACATGTGACAACAATTTGTAGATATCATCGACTGCACTGCATAGATAAGACGCAGATATTAAGGCCCCGATAAAATAGCCATCGAGGTGTAGAAAAGCCAAGTCGCAAGTGCGAGATCTCTCGATCACTTGTTATATATATGCTGCGATTTAAATTCTATTCTATATTTAGGGCCGATCCCAGACGAATATTCGCCAGCCTTGAACTTACATAACAGGCAGACATTATTGCATTTGCATATTGCTGCAGCGCACTCAACTAGATCCACTCCGATCCGGTACGATTCACCCATCTACTATATATCCATGTCTATATAGTCGTCTGGTCAGGTGCAGCAAACTGGAATTCATAATCAGTCGGCTGTCGTTTTGTATCGGCAGACCTGAAGTCGAAGCTTTAACGATTTTGTCAGGTATGTCGGACAGGTTTGTCTTGTCTCAGGGCGTTCCACTATCTTACTCTTTAAATAATGGGGTATATGGGTTACTAAGTCAGACCTGGGCACGTCAGTAGAGCAGAGAGAAAATTGTTCAAAGTGAGAGACAAAGAGAGAAACAGAGAGAAATAAATGCGACTCTCTTCGTGCCCAGGTCTGCTCTAAAAAATTGTATAGAATTTTCAATAGAGTATTTTTTGTTATATTTATAAATTTTTTAATGTTTTTAGCAGGTGAGATTTAAGATTAAGAGTCGAATTTCGCTACGTTCAAGTAATTTTTACCTTAAAAATTATTATTTGTTGTAATATAATATTTTTTTATAAGCAATTTGGTTATTTTTTTTAAGTTTAATGAATGTTATGAAAGTTATTTGTAAATTTAAGAAAATAACTTACAAATTATTAACAAAATGCCTTTTACAAGCAATTGGGTTTTTTTAAGTTTATTGAAAGTTATGAAAAATAAAATAAATACAACTTTTAGTTTATTTATTTATAAATAAATTTAAGAAAATAAGAGAAAATAAGATGAGATTTATAAAAAAAAATTAAATTATAGCTCGCTCATCTCATTAAAAACTTTTTAAAATTGAACCAAAATGAAACCAAAACTATAGTTACATCCCTGAACAAACATTATCCAATCCCAAGACCCAACCAAGACCACTTGACCTAAGAACTCCAGGTAGCCAGACGATCGACGATCAGCTTCCGACTGGCAAAGTCAGGTGAGCTTGGGCTTTGAATCGGCTGAGGCGACATTGTCACGTTTCATTTATTCGTAGACAGCAAATATTGTGCAATTAACTCGATTCGAGCTGTTTGATTTACCTAATGCATATGCATGTAGCCGATAAACGGAGTCAAATACCGATCCGCCTGACTTGATATTCGATTTTGATTTAGATTCCCAGATGCCCAGACACACCCCCTTCCCTTTTTTTTTATACTAAACGATTGCAATTGAACTCGAGAAATATATATACAAATGTATAGAGAACTTTGCAGATTTGCAATGACGCAGTTCGTTTTGTGTATTTGCATATTTTTCCACTAACTGTACCGTGGGTATTTCAAATCGTTCTACCTAAATGAATCAAATTGCCATACTGGTATTTATTTAAATGAAAACTGCCTCCGGTTTTTGATTGATTATGCATGAGCGCTGAAAGACGGAATGTCTGGGGACTGGGACACTTTATTTTTTCCACTGTGTCTAGGCCGAGCCCTCTAAAAATTTTCCATTGTCCGTAATTGTTTATTGACTTGATTGACTTTAACTTTTTATTACGGCTAGGAAATCAAATCGATTGGAAAAAAAGCGTTGACATTCTTATTGAGTGTATTTGAAACATTTGACTTAAGCAATCTAGGGCGCTCTTAAGCGAAAATAACACAAACACAATTCACTCGCTTTTCTCGAAAAACACCTGTGTCAATGTGCGAGCGATGCCGTAGGCGTAAAAGGTGAAATCCAAGCGGTAAACTCCCGCGGGCACGGGCATATCTATTTGTGTAAAATCCAGGGCAAACTTCTCTACTGTCATGTGGTTCTGGAAAAAATAGGGAGAACAATATTAAGCAAATAAACTTAAACAGAAATTGCATTGATTCAAAAATCTCACAGCCCATAACCTATGGAATTTCATCTCATAAAAAAATGTTTTTGACACAAACTAATAATAATTATAATAAAAGTTTTAACACCTTAAGACCTTTTTTAACAAATTAAAATCGTCTTAAACTCACCTCCTTCCAAGGACAGGTTTGATTCATATTACTATATTTCCGTACTGCATCCAAAAGTAATCGTTGAAAGGAAAAATCGTACTTTTTACTGGACATCAGTTTGCAGAAATCAAAGAGAATATTGTACATAAAGGGTCGATAGCCATCTCGTCTTTGAAAACATTGCAATCTTGTGGTGAAATTCCGAATGGGAAGCTGCGACAAGCTGACCTTCAGGGAAAGTTCCACTTTATTCCTGTGCACCACTTTCAAACGACAGTATTCGTATTTCGTTAAACCACCAGAAGTGGGTAAATCCATGCACTTGACATTGGTGAACTTTAAGAGTCTAGTGGCCTACAATAAAATAAATAAATAGGTAAATATCAGGAAGAACAAGGTTCTTACCCTTGAATCCTGGATAAAAACAGCCAGGAAAATTAACCATCTAAGCTCAATCGAACTCATTTTGAATGTACATTTTTATGTTGAAGTCTACCCAAAAAATATTCTGGTTCATCAAACAATATTTAACCATTAAATAATTAACCCTAAAATGAGATGACAGATATTATTTTAATTGTAACTACATTTAAATAATCATTAACCACAAACAACGCAATATCTTTCACCTAAAATTAACCCCTCACTAGTTCAAAGACCATTAAACCCAAAAAAAAAGACATTCAAGCAGTTTTTCTGCGGATAAAACGCATTTAAGCCACCGATTAGAGTCATATAGTCCGTGGCTATTGACTTCTACTTCAATTACACAAAATCATGAAATTCTTGGAAACACATTTTCAAGAATTTCCGGTTGTTGTGATCGTTTTTCGCTTACAACCAAAAGTGCTAAAAAAAAAAATGAGGGAAATTGTAAGGCGATTTTCACACCATAAAAAAATTAAAACATAATTCCTTTGACTCATGCGGGGTGTAGTATTCGCTTGTATTAATATGTATTTATCGTTGTTTTTTATTTGTCTACGGGTCAGCAGAATTCTCCGATGCAACGCCAGCCAAAGCGGCGTATACGTGATGCCTCACAAGCCTCACAAAGCGACGACGCATTTACCTGCTTGTTCTGTTCTGTTCTGTGTTGATTGTCATTTTCGAAGGTGTATTGTAAATTTTTCTGCCGACGCGCTCGTATTTCGAAATGTCAACACCAACACCTGCACCAGGTATCCCAAGCGGCTCAGGTGATGCCCGATACACGGCAAGAAAGTGGGGTTTACTAGTAGGATTACTATTTTATTTTTGACTATTTAAAAATATTTAATTTTCTGTAATACTTTTTATTAACAACTTAAGCTAATAAATATTAAAATATAAAAGCTATTTCTGTGCACCATAAAAAAATTTAATATTTAAACTGGAAAATTTTTTTTTTTATTAAGTGTTTGAACCAGAAAAATAAGTTTTGACCGAGTAGGTACTTAAATATTTATTTCTAATATTTTTTAACTCATATTCTTTTTGGTTTTTGAGTTTAAAAAAATTTTGTATCCTTCTTACAAACTTAAGTCTTCAAAAAAAAAATTTGTGAACCCAACCACCAACATTTTTTCTGTGTACATATAAATGAGCCACTGATTGAACCATTTTTGCATTGACTTGTCGAATTTCGGGCGGTGATTCTGAGAAAATTTTTTGTCGCCAGTGAAAACCGATGCGTTCCCAATTTGGGGCCGCCCAGTACAGTGACCTCTCCCACGAATAACAAAACCGAAAACCGAAAATAACTGAAACCAAAAGCGGGGGAAGGCTCCACGCTGAATTTGATTTACTTTGCACTTATTTTTTATAATGTGGTTCGGTGAATGAACATTTTTGCCGATTTTGGTGTGAATATTTTCTGAATGAAGGCATTTCCGCTGCCCCGAAGAACATTCATATCGAATAACTGCAATCGGAGGACATTTTCAATAGCTTTTTCGGCCATAAATATAAATTCACAGGAAATCGAGTGTGCTGGTGTCGCAAGTTTCTCTTATTTGCGTCACGGGTCGCAGAGATTTGAGACCGTTTCAATTTTTCAGCTAATTGTGGCTCAAAGTCGCGAGTGACGCGTGTTTTGTCAAGTGCACTCATGGCACTCTTGTTGCACTTTTGCCTGAATAGTTCTATTTTTGCAAGTGTCATCCAGTTCACTTGATCTTTTCACCCTCATCTCATTGATTCAATTAAAGCGATTTCCATAATACCTAGACAATTTTGTTACCTCATGATGCAGCGATCAAAATAGATATGATGCTAAATTTTAATAATTGCAAAAGAGCTAAAATGAAAAACACACCAAATTTTTCTAAAATCCCTATAGTTTAAATCAATTTAAATGGTATTACTTCTCACAACATTCTTTCCTATAGATGTAAATAGAAATACAATAAAATTCTATAGCACACATTCTTTAAAATGTATAATTTTTGTATGTCAAATACTAGTTATTTTCCTACGATTAATTAATTATGTGAATAACCCGTTTTGTTTTATTATATTTTCCAGATTCCTGCCTTCGCTGCCAGGCGGATAACAAACGGGATGTGATGGGTCGTCAGGATTGTGTGGTTGTGTGGGGCGAATGCAACCACTCGTTCCACCACTGCTGCATGTCACTGTGGGTCAAGCAGAACAACCGATGCCCACTGTGCCAGCAGGAGTGGTCCATCCAGCGCATGGGAAAATAATACTCTCTTTGTTAATGAATCTTAACAGAATTTACTTTATGCTGTAATTAAAAAAAATAAATTTAAAAAAAAGGATTAAAAAGAAATTATTGTTTTCAAATGTTATGTCTTAGAACATCCAAATAAATTTAAAGAAAAATATTTAAAAAGTACAAAATATAACAACAAAATGTGAAAAAAAAAATAATAATAATAAATAAAAAAAAGGAAAAAATATTACATGCCCCGGGTGAGGCTCGAACTCACGACCTTAAGATTATGAGACTTACGCGCTGCCAACTGCGCCACCGAGGCTATGTTTCTGGTTCGTCTAAGGAGAAATTCAACCCCCAGGCGTTCTACCCAGAACAAAGCTGTTCTGGACTGTCAAAATATGCATCGATGGATTATCGAAAGTACTTATTAAACAATTGAAGATGCACGAGAGCTTTTTTATCCGTTTTGCAGCTGCAAAAACTCCCCTTGGCTTGTATGAGTCATTGGAAAGCCGTCCACCACCTGTCCCTTTGGCGCAGAGGATAGCGCGTTGGACTTCTAATCCAAAGGTCGCGGGTTCGATCCCCGCAAGGGATGAAACAAATAAGTTCAAGTACTTTTTTTTGTCATATCTTATTTTTTTTATTGATAACAATTTTAATTTAGGACATAACACTAATTCTTGGGCTGCAGGGAGGGGGATAGATTGCGTTCGAGCACCGTCTGAGCATTCAGTCTTAATTTCTCCACCTTATCAGCATTCGAGGACAGACTTTCTTCGGTCAACCGCGTGGCACGCAATTCCAATGTGGATGCTGTTAAGACATATATTAATTTAAACAATAAAGTTGGTTTTTACAGGCAAAAACTCACGGCTGTATGGGGTGTATTTGTCGGACAACAAACTCTCCAGATTGTAACCAATGAAACCCACCACGCCGGCTATGGGTAAAGTGATGTAGACAGCATTACGCTTAAGTATAGCCATTACAATAGGCCACATCTTATTTATATTTGTTTATTTCAGCAAAAAATAAGAAATTCACAAGGAAAAACACGAAATTTGCGGTGTGCGGACTTATAAAACAAGTCAGACAGCTGATTGAGTTGCCAGATCGTTGGAATTAGTAGGGTAGTATGGGAACTAGTTCTTAAGAATCTTAAATAGGAATTTTGGAATTATTTACTTTAAACCTTCTTGTAAAGGAACAAATTTAAAAAACTTAAAAAAAAATAGAACATTTTTAACTAATTTAATAGTCTCCACAACTCTCCACTTGTGACCCGCTAAATGTCGAACAAAAGCGACATCTCGCGACGAGAGCTGCCCTATTTTGAGGACGTTATTTGTTTGTGCCAGTCGTCGCTAGATGTCGTTGCACGATTTAATTCATCGACGACCAAAGAAATCGGTTGAGCGAGGCGGAATTTTTTTGCTTGCGCAGTACGGTCTCGCAAAAAATATTTATTTTGTTTTTGTGCTCTCTCTCTTTTCACCGTGCAATATTGCAATGTAAATTCGCAGCGAAAATCGCCAATTACATAAAAACAAAAGGGCAAAAAACGCAGGCGAATACTAGAAAAGCGCGGCGAGCGGTGTAAGCGAATAGTCGCACCAAAGGGAACGGCGAAAAAACGATGCAAGAACGGGAAAAACGTATTTACGCATTACGAAGCGAGTCGTTGAGTTGCAGATTTATTTTGTTTTTATAATGCCAATCGGGGGAGCTGCAGCGAATGCAGTTTTTAGATCTCTTGTGATGTAGGCGAAAACACCAATACCGACACACACACCGATACCATTATTGCTCTCCCCAATAATAACAACAACAACTAAGTGCAATCAACAATTACAACGCAATCAGAACAAAGAACTACCAGCAGCAGCAGCAAAAACAACAAAAACACACGGTGGACACAGAGGAGAACAAGAAGGCAAAGAAGAGGAAGAAGAACAACAATAGCAGCAGACGACGCATAATTTCCTGCTTTGCTCGCACACTCACACTCGCACAAAGAGAGCGGGGGCAACAAAGAATATCGGAGAGAGAGCGTGGGAGAAGGAGAACCAAGGAGGAGCGAAGAGCAAAGAACAAGCGAAAGGGAAAGCAGCGGGGGAGCATTTAGTGCATTTCTGGATCTGCATCTGGATTTCTGGATATATCCACGCGTAAAATGACCAATTCGGGACGCAATCATCATCGATACGATGTAAGTACTTCAAAAGATTTTAAAAAAATAAGCCAAACATTTTTAAAAGATGTTTTCTTTTCGGAAAGTATCTTCAAAGTTTGTTAGTTTTGGTTGTATCTTTTTATGAGTTACGTTTTTCGTATCTTGAAAATATGTATTCGGGTTTTCCCCTATAATTAGAATTTATTTCCAGTGGTTCTGAAGTTTTAATAGCCTTAAAAGATAAAATACAAAGTTATTCGGTGTCTTGAGAGATTTAAATTTCTTCAGGTGTATGTCTAAAACCTCAGGTAATTTTTATAAAGGTGCTTTTGTAGTTTTATTAGAAAATATAGTGAACTATTTCCTTGTTTCATTTCTCATAGTTTTTTATTTGAAGAACTTAAAAAAGTCAAGAGGTTTTTAAGTGATAGATAAGATAATCAGAAAAGAGGCAATAAATTAGTTTGTTCCACTTTTTATTCCCATTTATTGGGATTTTTCTGGAAAACGTAGAGCAATACTGGTTATTTATTTTGGGGTTTATTTGTGAATCAATCTTGGTACTTGGAATTACACAGTGCTCAACTTATTTAGGCCCCCAAAGCGATAGACAACAACAAACAAAAGTAAACAGATTGCTAGATAAACATTTTGATGGTTGACCAAGGAATAGTTTTTAGGTTTTTTTTTAAGTAATTCCAAGAAATCGTGGGAGTGTGAGAATTTGTTTTGGTTTTGTTTGTCGCCTTGAGGGGGAGTTATTTTTCCCAGTTCAAGTGTGTTGCTCTTTTGTTTGTGTTTGCCCAACCAGACAGTTAGTCAGCCACTTCCACATCACCCACTCTCCACTAAAATAATAGACAGCCACAGCTCGTTTATTTTTATGGCAAAGCGAAGCGAGTTCTTTGTCCTTCCTTTGAAGTCAGGACAGGAATAAGGAATATGAAGTGGCACGACAGGGAGTTTGTGCTTGTAAAAGCGTAAGTGGCTAATGCCTCATACCCCTCTAAAAAAAAAATTATATGTTTGTCTTGCGACAAAAGTGCAATAAACTCGCTGACAACACACACCCCCAAGCGTTAACCCCCCCCAAAACACCTCCTCACCCACCCATAAAACTCGGATAATGACCAGTTGCAAAGTGAGGACTTCTGACAAATTGGAAATTCTTCACCCAGTGCAATGTGCACACAATGCAAAGTAAATAAGCAAACAGAAGAGAACTTTACGAGCGGAATTTACCAATTTCTAAGACACTGGCAGAAATTTTAATACATAATTAAATTTTTTACCTTTTAGTTTGATCAAAGATAGCACTGACAATAAAGTCAAAGTTTTCATGATTTAATTAAGGGTAAAAAAAATTAATACTCAGTATATGTTTGCAAATTATTTAGGCCACAAGATGAGAAAGGTATGGGAAATGATTTATTAAATATTAACTTTATAAAATCAGTTTTAAAAAAATAGTACAAAAATTTCTTTCTGTGAACTTTTTTTAATTGCTGGGGGAAAAAGGTATGAGAGGAAGTGAAAACGAAGACTGATTTTAATTGCGTTCTCCTATGCTTTTAATCGCCTTGAACTGCTTATTTATTTATTTTGGGGGCTTACGACTGACTGTCCATTCTTGGTATTTGGTATTTAGAGTACTTAACTTTACTTATCTAGAAGCCCCAAGCAAAAAAGCCAATAACAAACGAAAGTAAACAGATTGCCCGATAAACAGCTGACGCGGGGCATTGCACAAAGTCTGGCAGCACTGCAACCCTTGCAGATTTAACAATTGAGAGAAAGAGAGAGTGGGTGGGGGGGAGGTGGGGAGAATGGGAGAAGTAGTATTAACAGTTATAATTGGATATACCCTACAGTATACATTATAGTTGAGTACATTTGTTTGTTAAATTTGGCTAACAATATGAAAATTATTTATTTAAATAATTTACATTTCTTTGTAGTTAAACAAACTATTTCAGATATCAAATGTATATTTTTCGCAAGCAAACAAATTCATTGTTACTGAACGTAGACTTTGCTTGGGGTTTATGTGCTAATTTTCTGCTTAACCCTGCTTAAAAGTTCAAGTATTTAAGCAAGGGCATCTAAAGTTCTTCACTGTCTGCATTTACACTCTCTCTTTCGCTTAGCAGGACCACTCTCATTGAGACTTTTTAGCCAGCTTTTTGTTGTTTGCCTTTGTGTGGGTGCATTGCCCCGCCTCCCCACTCTCTCTCTCACTCTCTTCCCCTTTCACTGTGTTGCATTTTCCAGAGAGCAACAAAGAGAGAGAGAGAGCGCTGTGCCCAGCTGTTTTTTGAGCTCCACCAAACGTTGAGTTCTCTGATTCCCCACTCATTTTTCATTCTGCGCTCTGTTGTCATCGAATGTTCACTCGCGAAAAGTGCAGCACTCCTCGCGTTTCTGCATTTACACGGTTTTTCCTCACAGCTGAAAGAAAATCCATTTTGTAGCAAGTCCAGCTGAAAATATAAACAAATGGTACATATCTAAGTATCTGGAAAAAAAGTGTATATCCAAGTGTGTTTGTGTTGTGCTGTGCAGATTGCAGTTGTTTAGGGATTTTCCGCCACCCCTGCTGTGTGTCATCAGCTGTTTTTTTTTTGTTCGTGTTTTGTGTGTATTTTTTAGGATTTCCTCAGAGGTTTTTAAAGACCCCCCTTATGAATTCTATATTTATCGACAAAAAAAAAAACAAGAAACCATTGAGTGCAACCCAATTTGGATGCTGACCCAGTTTTCCCTATTCGCTGACCTTGCCTACATGTATGTATATAGCCTTTATATACTATGTACCTACTAGGGATGTCGAAAATGTATCAAAATATCATAATATCGATATTTTTTGCAAAAAAATATATATTTGTTTGGTGATATTTTTTTTGATCAAATATCAGGTATTATCGATTTTTTTGCAGATTTTTTTGATATTTTTAAGCTGTCACACTTTTCGTCGGTACAAGAATAAATACATAGGGTAAATCCGGGACATGTGCCCCGCCGGGACAAGTGCCCCACTTTGTTTATTGTTATCATGCATCGATAAGATTGCAGCGCCATCTCGGGAAAACTTGTGTTTAAGTGTCAAAATGAAAAACTTGTGTGGAAAATTCGTACTTTGGTAAGTTAACTATTCACAATTTATGAAATCCATACGCAGTAGGTCAAAAAACAGGCGAAAATTTTTTTAGCGATTCAAAAATGTTTGTTATTTCATCGTCAAAATGTCAACAGACGTCAGATGAAGTATCATAACCTTCCTATGTAGCAAGATCATTTAGCAGATAACTATTTTTACATTTACTGTTCGCCAATATTTTTTTAATTAATAATTTTCATATGCTATGCAATCGGGACAAGCGCCCCACTTGTTCTCGGGGACAAACGCCCTACTGATAATCTGGTTTGAGCACTTTATGTTGTAAACGTTTGTTATTATTTATTAACAAAAATATTTTATATGGTGTTTTTACATAATTTACAATTGTTTATTAATGTTTTTTTTGTATAAATAGAATTTTTCGTATTGTGATTCAATTTTGGTACCTCGATCGACAAATTCAGTCTTTTATTTTTATTATCTTTAAAAACCAGATCTGTTATTTTTATCATTATTATTAAGTGTTGATGTGTGTTTGAAAGTACCGTAGAATCAATGTAATGGCTTTTTTTCGCGAGTTGTTCTTTGCAAAATAATTTAAATCCTAAGCATAAAAGCGGGGCGCTTGTCCCTGAAGATTTTTGAACTAGCAAATTTGCTACTTTTTATTAATCATCCCACAGAAAGCTTGTAACATCCTTGAGTATCCTGTCGGCAGAGAAGAAGGTCTGTGGGACACGACTAGCAAAAACAGCCTGTGGGGGGGTTCTTGACCCATTCCAACTCCAACCTCAAGTTCATATTTAAATTTATATCCCATGCCTGTTGAAAACGATACACACACCACTCGATAGTATAAACAAACCCATTCTAAATTATTTCGTCACCTGACCCACTCTAAGATTAACTTAGTCGAGTCAGCTGAGGCTGCATGATGTTGTTGCAGCAGCGCGTCACAGCCCTCCCGACCTTTGAGCTTTTCTGCACGCATAATGTTATTGAAAAACTCCCAAACGCAAATGCTTTTTTACCCCTTCTTCTTCACATTATTTCAAGGAAACACGATAAAATTTAGTACTCCATAATATTCAATATAATGTTTCTCATTTCAATTTTAATAAGCTAGGCATTGCCATATAATATTCGCTAAATTCGTTCATACTCTTCTCTTCCTTTCATCATATTTTCTTTTTTAATTCATTATAAGTTTGCTTAATATATATTTCGATTAATTTTCTATCAACCTTATAGCTATGTTTCTCCTAAAATATAATCTCCAAAAACTTCATTCTTAATCCATACTTAATTCATTATCATTAGCTTTTAATTCATGTTGTTTACGTTTCGTTTTCTTATCGTCTGACTTTTGGTTTTACATTTTTCCGCTTTGCTTTTGATTTTACATTTACAATAGATTCGTTTAAATTCTCACACTATTTCAACACAAAATTCACAACCAGCTGAAAAAGAAGTTTATATGTATGTGTATGTAAATAGATGTAATATAATAAGGTGGTTAAAGTAATAGAGTAATATATAAAATGTGCAATCTAATAGTAGGTCAAAAATTTGGGTAATAGAAATATTTTAATGATTTTACTTATGTTTGTCTTCATGTTTTCTATTTTTAGATTTGTTTGTTCTTTTTTCTTTTCAACAAGTAAACTAGACTTTTAACTCCAAAATCAAAAGTAACGTTTAAAATACGTTCATACAAAAGCTTATGCACCTGTTATCTTGTTTTTGTTTTGTTTTGCCTTTTGCTTTGTAGATCTGATTTAAGCTACCTCGTAACAAGAAGGTATATCAGGCTATGCGAGCCGAAAACGAAAGAGGTGCTAGGGTTTTTACTTTATGTTTGTTTGTTTGCTGTTACTTTAATTAAACCCTTTTCTTTTACTTGGTTTCTCACTCACCCGAAGATGTTCGATGAAGGCCTTCTCGACGATCCGGTTACGGTGACACACTCTTTTTGTTCTTTATTTTTTTTCCAGTATTATTTTATCTTTGTAATTTGAGTTTGGTTGAGTTAGAATTTACTAGTTTTGTGTTATTTATTATTTTTTTGTTTTCTGTTTAATTTTAACTTTACTTCTTTTTTATGCCATTTATATTTTTCACACTTTTATAAACGTTGTTTTTCGCCAGTAGTGTTTTTGTTGTTGACTAGTGTTTCGTGTTTACTTTCACGGTGCAAATTATGTCGTAGGTACTATATATGATAGCATAACATATTAAAGTTGTTGGTGGCTGGAACTTTGGTTTTTATTCACACGTTTTCTGGGAGGTTATGTCGCCGTTTTTCCTAGGTCGTGAAAACTTGACCCTGCCGAAAACTAAGGTTTTCCTCGCCTCGTGGTTGCCGCATAAATTTTCCAACCAGATTGATTTGTATGGTTTCTGGTTACTGCTGGAGTTTGATTTTGGGCAGCCAAAAATAATTTTCCGGCCTGCGGATGTCACCCTGCCTCTGTTAATTTTATCAAATTAATTACAGTCTTTTTCGCCGTCTCGCTAGATATTCTCACCTGCCTCTGCCTGCTAACAGGGTACTGATGATTTGGCGTTGTGGTTTTTTTTTAAACAAATAAACCCTTGGATGCCCAAGTAATCACTGCAAATTGACAATACTTCTAATTTTCTGCATTTTTTAAGTATTTGATTTTCACTAAATATTTACCGTGTCTCCCAGGAAAGCGTGTAAAAACCCCAGCAAGCTCAGAAATATTTATTTTTAAATAAATATTTTCCCGATGCTTGCGGATTACAAAAAGATGTTTTGCTCCTGCACGTGTTGAATTTTTCCTTGCCTTTTAATTTTCGCGAGTGTTTAAGATAAAACGTTTGCTTGTCTGCGAGGCTCAAATGGAAAAGAACAAAGCTTGCAGCTTTGGATCCGGTAAACCTTCGCGAAACTGATAAGAGATGCATTCGATACGCCGAACTGCATCGCGATAAGATCGAACAGCTGATCTAACCGAGCTTTTATGTTTGGCGCGATCTGAATATCGTAACTATTTTAAAATCTACCCGCTCGTTTAAACTTATTCTATAATCATATTTATTTGTCCTAACCATGCGCAGCACAAGCTTGTAACGTAAAATATTGATGAATAAAATGTTGTTCTTACTTCTGGATATACTACTCGACCTACAACAATCACAAAAGCCCTCGTAAACATATTTGTGAAACAACCATTTCAATTTTCAAAAACGTGGGGCACATGTCCCGGATTTACCCTATGTGAAACATGAGCGTCGCAAAAAATTTTTATTTCGCAAGTGGTAATGGATCAGCTAAGTGTAACATTTGTGATCGAAACATAAAAACAAGTGGCAATAGCTCAAATCTGCTATCACATTTAAAAAACAAACACCAAGACGCCTATATTAAGTGCTTAAACAAAGTAAGTAAAAAGAGCGCATATGCATATGTATGTATGTGTCTAGTACAGCATAGCATTCACAGTGCAAGAAAACGCGGTCATAAAATGCGCGGGAGATAGCGGCATATGTATGTACATATGCCGCTGTTTCCCGCGCATTTTATGACCGCCCTTTTTGCATTAATTAATTTATTAATTAATTAATGTAAACTAAAAATTAAAATTTAAGATCGTATGGGGGTTAATGTTAAGGGTTTATTGCTAATGCAGCTTAAAATTAAAAAAAAAGTAATATTAAAAAAAATATCAAAAATATCTGATAAATCGATATTTTTTTATGATATATCAAATATTATTTTGATTATTTTTTTCAATAAAAAATATCATCGATACGATATTTTTAAATAATTCGACATCCCTAGTACCTACCCATTAATAAATATATAGAACACGGTGCTATCAACTCTCAACTTTTTGTGGGCCAGCTGACCCGGCCATGGCTTATATAAAATGCAGCCCCAGATTTGTTGTCATGTGATACACATATAAATACATGCATTTATTCCTCTGTTTTTTTTTCTGTATTATTCGCTCGAGGTCGCTTGGAAAGTAAATGGCCGACTGGGAATTTTTAATTTGTTTACTTTTTTCCACACGCACCACACCGCCCACTTTTTCCAACCTCTTTTTCTCCGTCAGCTGGTTGTATTTTTTTTTTGTGTTTTAGTTACGTATACGCCATGTGTTGCATGATCAAATAAAATAATAAACAATGCAAAACGCAGCAATCAAGTGAAATGCCTTGCACTTGTCGCTTCCATCACTTAAAGCGAATTGAGTTGAAACTATTTGGGGTCTCAGCTGCACTTGAATTTGCATAAGTACGTGTGAAAGATATAGCATAAAGCTACAGTCAAAACTATAGTATTTTGTAGTAAAAAAAATGCTTGAAAAAGCACGTGCTAAAAAGTTGTTTTTTAATATTTAGAAATTTTTGTAAAAAAGTTAGCCCATTGTTAAAGACTAATAAATGTATACTTGTTTTGAAATGTACATGTTTTAAATACTTATAAAATTGTTGTGTATTTTAATTATAAATATTTTAAAAAACCCTCTTAACACGCACCTTTTTACAATTATTTTCTTGGTTTCTTTGTGCCTTTGTTTATTCTACTATTATTCTAACCATCATTGTACTTGTGTGACCCCATTGTTCATTCAGATTGAATTCAGGCCACTTTAAGTGTTTTTCTCATATAAATTGATAATAGTTCTTGTCATCCTTTGATGGCCTAATTGAATGGGAACATATGAATATTCCTGTGTATTTATTTCAAGTTCTCTTTATAGTTAAAAGATTTGCTGCAATCAATAATTTATTGGACCTTCAATCGCTTTATTTGATTCTCATACATATGAATGAATTGCCATTTTGCAATTGTGGAAACAGCAATTTTATAAGTGACATGTATTGTGTTCGTAGTGCTTCTGTAATTGTTGTGCCATTTGCAATACTTACTTATGACAAAGAAAGGAATTTGTATTGTTAAGTTAAATATTTGTACACACTGCTCAAGTGATTTTCCGAGTTTTGTGACCTTAAATGATTTATCTGCGTGTTTACCTTTTCATTTATTAGGAAATTTCAATTAAAATTATGGAAAACATAAAGAAACTTTATATATTTAAAGGAATATGATTTATTTTTTGATTTCTTGGTGCTTTAAACTTGTTAAAATCTCAATAAAATTTAAAAGATTGGTATTTAAAGTACCTCTTAGGTCTTATAGGTTATACCTCCAGTTATCATTTCAATTTTATTATTATTGTCATTATTATTTATACACACTTATTTCTTGTTCGCGCTTCGCTCAAATTCGTCACACGTTCGATCGATTGCCTTTTTTAAATTGCCTTTGATGACTTTTCATTTAAGTTGAATGCCACACAACAAAGTCAGAAAAGAAGGGGGAGGGGGTTGGGGGTGGGGGTGTTTAGAGTTGGGTGCGCATTTCAATTAAAGCACGCCCGCAACCTTGAGGTCCGAAACTCTGTTTCTATATTTTTTCTGTTGATTTTGTTCCGCCCACGAAATGTCTCGTAATAAATTCCGCTGTTGTTCTATATTTTCCACGTGCAAAACAACAACAGTTCCTGCTGCAGTAAGTGATTTAAAAATAATAAAAAATTAAAAAAACAGGCTGGGCTGAGCCAAAAATACAAAAAAGAAGACCAACGGGAGCAACGTATTGAAGACGCAATTTTTGTGAATAAATTAAACGAGCGTTCACACGGCGAAAGAGAGAGTGCCGAAGAAGAGTTGTTAATTGAATCGACAGAGGCAGCGTTTTGAAGATAAGAACCGGGAATGTTTGCCACGGTTGAAGGAAGCGGTGGCGGTGGCGGTGGCAGCGGCAGCAGCAGCGCCGGCGGCGGCAGCAGCAGCAGCAACAACCCCAGCGGCAGCATCGAGTTGCTGTGCCCGCCCAGTGGCAGCAGCAGCATCAGCGGCAGTGCCAGCTTCAGCAGCAACAGCGGCGCCAGCGGCAGCAGCAGTCAAACTCATAGTACCGCTGTCAGTAGTAGCGCCACAGATCGCAGCAATAACAACAATCACAATCCGAGCTTACAACTGAATGGTAATGGTAACGGCAGCAGCACCACAAACAACACAACAAGGAACAACACTAGAAATCACAGCAGCAGCAACTCTAGCAACAGCAGCAACATAAGCAACATTAGTCCACCCAACAACAATAATCACAACAGCAGCGGCAACATCATCAGCGGCTTTTGCAGCACCATTTGGCGTTCAGCGACTTTTGGCAGTGCCACACCAGTAATTAATCCCTTGCCAACTGCAAATTTAAACCCAAAAAGCATGGAAAGCAGCAGCGATAGCTGCTCATTGAGCTCCTCGATATTGCCAGAGGTTTGCTTAGCTGATCCGAGGACAGTGGCCAACAGCAGCACACAAGATCAGCAAGAGGATCAGTCCGTAAGAAACAAAACCAAAAAGAAAGAAAACAAAAGCTAAAAACAAATAAATAAGAGCAAAAGAAATCTCTAGAGATTTTGAAATCACTCATAAAAGTGTCTTAAAGTAGGCTACAAAATATTTGGAATGGAAAAATATTTAAAGCGTACTTTTAAGCACCTTTTAAAGAGGATTTAAATTCTCTAAAAGATTAAAAAACCCAATAAAGCCTACATATATGATCAAGAAATTGCCTATCGTTACCACCCTCGAAGACATTTTTCCCACTTCAGCGGTCGTGTTATATCATCTAGTTCCAACATTTTGTACATATAGCCCCAAAAACCCTTTCAGAAAACACCACCTCTGTCTCTATTTCGCTCTCCCCTTCTCTTTCTCTCGCTCTAGTCTTTTGATTCCTTCATCAATTAATTTGTTTTGGTTCCAGAATTCAATTCGATCTATTAGTTTTCATTAAATGTTATTTTTTTCGGGACCACTTGAGGAATTCAGCCAGTTGATTTTTGTTTAGCCATCACATCTTCAATTGGGAACTCTTCCACAACCATAGAAATATTTTGACTTGTACATCATCCATCCATCCATCACTTATCCGCCATGTGGTCTTCGTTTTTCAGCAAACATTCCTAGGCGCCACCGAACTGGACGATGAGTTAATCAAACAACTGCCAAAGGAGGTACTGCTGCGCGTCTTCTCCTACCTGGATGTTGTCTCACTATGCCGCTGTGCTCAGGTAAATGAACTACATAGTTACATCGCCCAGCTCTGTTGGGTGCTCCGTTTTTCCTCCACTAAAACTAATGAATTTTTCATGCTACAGGTATGCAAATATTGGAACGTGCTGGCCCTCGATGGTTCCAGCTGGCAGAAAATCAATCTATTCGACTTTCAACGTGATATCGAGGTGAGTGCGGGGGATCTGCAGCTTCCAGAATTTAAATGTAATCTATTAGAGTATTTTCTGAAAGGGGGTTATATTCCCAAGCTTGGAAAAGTTAAACTAAATTCCTAGACAACAGTACATAAACTTACCTTTTGAAAAAAACTTATGTTGTAACTATTTAAGCAGTACTTAAATGTAGATAGTAAAGTAAAAAAAGCTTTCTAGGTTATTTATTAATATTCTTTATCAAACAAATATTTATTTAATTTCAACAGGGTCCAGTGATTGAGAATATATCGCAGCGATGTCGCGGGTTCCTCAAGTCACTGTCGCTGCGTGGCTGCCAGTCGGTGGGAGATCAGTCCGTAAGGTGAGTAGGTATCCTAGCGTCTCCTCCAAGACCCCCAATTAAAACGATTTGATATATATTTCAGAACTCTAGCGAACCACTGCCACAATATCGAACACTTGGACCTGTCGGAGTGCAAGAAGATAACCGATATATCCACACAGTCCATCAGCCGGTATTGCTCCAAATTAACGGCCATTAATTTGGACTCGTGCTCCAACATAACGGACAACAGCTTGAAGTATATATCGGATGGCTGTCCAGTAGGTTTTAAATGAATACCTAATCGAAATAAGCATACTTTATCCGGGTTGTTCCCATGCAGAACCTCATGGAGATCAACGTGTCCTGGTGCCATTTGATCTCCGAGAATGGCGTTGAAGCGCTGGCCCGCGGCTGCGTCAAGCTGCGCAAGTTCAGCAGTAAAGGTTGTAAACAGATAAACGACAATGCCATATTGTGCCTGGCCAAATACTGTCCCGATCTAATGGTGCTAAATCTACACAGTTGTGAGGTAACTAGAACATTTCTAAATTATTGAATTTATTTAATATTGTATGCCCTAGACCATAAGCGATTCATCGGTCCGCCAACTGGCCGCCAATTGCCACAAGCTGCAGAAGTTGTGCGTGTCCAAGTGTGCGGACCTCACCGATCTCACGCTGTTGTCGCTCTCGCAGCACAATCACCTTCTGAACACCCTGGAGGTGTCCGGGTGTCGCAACTTCACGGACATCGGCTTCCAGGCGCTGGGGCGGAACTGCAAGTATCTAGAGCGAATGGACTTGGAGGAGTGCAGCCAGATCACGGACGTAACGCTGGCTCATCTGGCCACGGGATGCCCCAGCTTGGAGAAATTGGTAAGCATAGAACCCTTGATGAGTGAACAAATTAACAAACATTTATTTATTTAATTTTCTTCCTTTTTAATAGACCCTTTCGCACTGTGAACTGATAACGGATGATGGCATACGACACCTCACAACTGGCAGCTGTGCCGCGGAGATTCTATCTGTGCTAGAGCTAGACAATTGCCCTCTGATCACGGACAGAACGTTGGAGCATTTGGTGTCCTGCCACAACCTGCAGCGCATTGAGTTATTCGACTGTCAGCTTATCACCCGCACCGCCATACGCAAGCTGAAGGTGGGAAATCTTTTATTTGGTAGTTGAAAGTTAAATAAATACAAAATCCTTGCAGAACCATCTACCAAATATCAAGGTGCACGCCTACTTTGCGCCCGGAACGCCGCCGGCTGTGACCAGCGGCCACCGACCACGCTACTGCCGCTGCTGCGAGATTCTCTGAGATACGGCCATCGGCTTCGCCAGGAAGATAATGCGGAAGACGGCCACGGACTGATGCTGGCCCGTTTGCATCGTCATGTTTGCAATGGTGTTCAGCCTGACCCTCGTCTCAATGATCTGCATGTACTTGCTGGGCCTGCTCGACGCGGCGATGACCACGTAGCCGCCAGATACACAGATACAGATACAGATTCAGATCAGCAGCAGCAGCAGCAGCGGCTTGAATGAAACCGAAACCTAACCTTAGTTTTAGTTTTTGCGAGAGCGAGTTTTAAAAACTCTCAAAAGCAGAAAACCAGCATCAAATTGTGATTATTTTATTTAATATGCTACGTTAACTAGACACCCTCATTTGTGTAATCTGTATTAGCCCCCCCCTCCCACGCTCTTTGTTTGTTATTAACTCCAGCCCGAAGAATTGCTAGCTTATATAGCCCTGTATATATATGTAATGAATGTAGTTGTGCACTCTGATCCGCGGCAGCTTCAGATGGTTCCGCTGAATGTTATGTGTCTAGCCTAGAAAAAGAAAACTGCAATTATGTGCGATTAGTTTTTAACTTTCTCTCATACACGACACGCATGCCTGTATTAAATGTTTGCTAAATTGTGACTAAATTATAAATCCATCTGGAGCGTGCACGGATTTTATATCTCTCACTGGTCCCCGAAGCCTGGAGTTTTCCAAATTCAGAAACATGTCGATAGAACCACAAAGCGTTCAAACACACACCAACACACAACACAACACACACTATTAGTTTCACTTTTGATCCACTCAAGTCTAGTGCCAGCTAAACTGTTCAGCAATTAGCATTATCTATGTATAGTCATGTATATTACACACAACGAACAAACGACTCACACACTGTATCATCTTCCCTGAAACAACAAACAAAGTACCCACATAAATAATTTAATAAATCTATATAACACCCCTAAACTCACACATACAGTGTATTTTGTAATGTATTATCCACTGAAAAATGTAAAAACGGAGCTCACAGCTTGGGCCACCACAACTAAGTAGATAATATTGAAAGGTTTCCCCAATCCTCGAGAGATCAAACCAAACTCAAGTTGTGAGCTGGGGAATAGAATAAAAGCTGGCCCTGAAAACCCATTGTCCCCAAAATTAACGACTCGACACACACACAGATAAGCACAATAAACGCAAAACGATGCCAGATGAGATATTTTCCTGATTTATTTTATTCTCTCTAAAAGTTAAGCTAAGCAAATGGTGTCATACAAACATATACCTACCATATATTTTCCTAGAAAGAAAAGAAAAACCAAAAAGAGTCAAAATCATATTTACACAAAAAACACAAATTTCTATCTGTCTCTTGTAGTGTGTTTCAACTTTGTTTTAAAAACGGTTTAACAACAAATCAACTAAAAATCACAACTGATATGTATTAATTAGACTTAGAGTTGAACAAAAAACCGAAAAAAAATATATCTATGTAATATGGAAAGTTGCCGTAAAGCGCAATCAAGTTCCGTACCACACAAAAAAATAACATTTGGTTCAATGAAATTTACATTTAAAAGGAGAATTAAATATTATATACACCTCTATATATATATTTAAAGGCTTTACAATGCAGACTTATATATTTACATCATATGTACGTGTGTAGTTTTGCAAACAAAAAGTAACAACCGAAATGAAAACACTCGAAAATTAACCAAAATTAATATGGCAAAACAAACAAAAAAAATATGACATTTTAAACTGAAAAAACGTTTAACATAAATAATATTTTAAATATCAAAAAGGGTCAGAGTGTTTTATTTACAATAAAGTCTCGGAGTTGTAAAGTGGGGTAAGTAGGAAAAGTTAAGATCAATGCCTAAAAAAAAAAAAAAAAAATTTTAATATTAATTATTTTAAAGCTATCTTAGGTCGAGTGTTTAAAATAAATATTTGAGGTATGATACATTTTCTAAAAAATGCTGAGCATTTTTATGGTGAATAGTTATTTTTCCAAATTATTTTTCAGTTAACTAAGCAAAGGAAAATTAAAATTCGATACCGTGTCATACACATTTAACAAGGCGGTGAACTAAGATTCTCACCACACCGCAATACGGCCACACTGTCCCACCCACAGCTGGCCTGGTCTCACAGTCACCTCACACAGTTGTTTTGTTGGCGAGAAAAAAAATAAACAATAAATTAGCAGGCCGTTTGTTTGTGCGCGAACACAAAGTGGAAATTATGCGAATCTCGACAGCGAAAGGGCTAAATGCTGGCAATGAATGTGTAGGTGCGGCTTTTCCGGATTTTCCAGCGTATCGGCAGTGCACCTGTGCTGGCATTTCCACCGATTTTTTCGCCTGTGGAGCTGCAATGGCGTCCAAGAGAACGATCAATTCCGCTAAATAGAAAGAGCCAAAAGCAAGGATAAGAAGCGGTGGAGAGAGAGAAGAGCGAAGAATAGAGAGAGAGCGGTACGTGGGTGCAGGCGAAAATAGCGAAAAAGAACCGTTTTCCCCGTAAAGAAAAGTCCGAGAAAGGCGATAAAGTGTGTGTGAAAAGGCAATGAAAAGTGTGCAAACCGTGGGTTATATAAAAAATATATATAAATAAAGTCCCACGAAATGCAGTTCTAAATATATTAGGGATGTCGAAAATATATCAAAATATCAATATATCGATATTTTTTGCGAAAAAATAAATATTTTTATGGTGATATTTTTTTTGAATAAATATCAGGTATCATCGATTTTTTTTTGCTTATTTTTTTGATATTTTTAAGCTGACACACTTTTCGTCGGGACAAGAATAAATACATATATGAAACATGAGCGTCGCTAAAAACTTTTTTTTCGCAAGTGGTAATGGATCAGCCAAGTGCAACATTTGTGATCGAAACATAAAAACAAGTGGCAATAGCTCAAATCTGCTATCACATTTAAAAAACAAACACCAAGACGCCTATATTAAGTGCTTAAACAAAGTAAGTAAAAAGAGCGCATATGCATATGTATATATGTATGTTTGTAGTACAGCATAGCATTCACAGTGCAAGAAAACGCGGTCATAAAATGGGCGGGAGATAGCGGCATATGTACATATGTACATAGTGTGTACATATGCCGCTGTTTCCCGCGCATTTTATGACCGCCTTTTTTGCATTAATTAATTTATTAATTAATTAATATAAACTAAAAATTAAAATTAAAGATCGTATGTGGGTTAATGTTTAGGGTTTATTGCTAATGCAGCTTAAAATTAAAAAAAAGAAATAATAAAAAAAATATCAAAAATATCTGAAAAATCGATATTTTTTTAATGATATATCAAATATTATTTTGATTATTTTTTTCAATAAAAAATATCATCGATACGATATTTTTAAATATTTCGACATCCCTAAAATATATCAAAAATAAATCAATGATATAGACGTAAAGTCCAGTAAGAAGAAGAAGAAGCAGCAGCAGCAACACAGCTGAGTGCGTGTGTGTGTGAGCTGTGCGTGTGTGTTTGTTTCTGTGCAAGTGAAATCAATAAAATTTGCAGCCAAAATTAGAAAATAGAAACTGCAGCAATGTCTAAAAATCAGTTTGGGGCAAGAAGTTAGCAAAGCCAATAATCCAGGCTACACTGAGCGAATACTGTGCCTTTAACGGATCAGCAGAAAGAAGGTAAGTCGGCCATTTTTATTGCATCCTCTTTTGGTTAAAAAAAACAGAGCCCGCAAAAATTCCGTTTAATTGCCTTGAACTTTATTTCATCAGAAATTGAGACTTTTGTTAGAAGATTGCGTTTGAAGCGGAGCTTGAAACTGGAATTGTATGGGGACTTGTGTAAACAAAGCGACACTGTGATACCTTATGTACCCAACGTACACTGGGGGAAAAATGGGGAGCTTAAACTAACTATAAAGTGTTCTTAGTGTTCCTATTGTTTATTTTAAATTGTTTTTTGTAATGTTGTGTAAAGATATCATACAATTTAAAGAAGTTATCGAAGGTTTCTAGTTTAAAACCTTTTTTTATTAGTGTACGTATTTTGTTGTTCATGTGTGTGTTTGTGCGTTCTTCGTTGATTCTCTTTATGGTCAAAGTAAATGATTTCAATTCACGTTCCACTGCCTTCGCTTCAATATTTATTTGTTGTCTCTTTTCCTCTGCTTTCCCCCCTCCCCCGCTCGCTTAATCAGCTGTGCTTATGTATGTGTGTGCGTGTGAGGGAGAGAGAGCAGACAAAGAAACGGTTTGCGTCGACTTTGCTGTATCCTTGAATTCGTCTCGTTTCCATTTCCCTATTCCTTTTTTGCGCACAAGAATCAGACAACAAAGGAAATGACATTAAAAACGGTTGACACTTTCGAGTTTTCCTCATTGATTTAATATTTGCATTGATTTGTTTAAATGATAGGCCAAAAGCAGACTGCTTACATAAGCAATTAGCTCTGTTGGGAATTCGTTGCCAAGTGCGCATTACATTCGCAAAAAAAATCTTGGCTGACTGACGGGTTAAAGATGTTGCACTATAAGCGGTGGACTAACGGTTGTTCTCGGCGCCCTGTCATTTCCCCTCATTCGTTGGCGGCCATGTTTAACTTGCAGATCAAAGGCGATGAGAGAAAAGAAGTGGGGGAAAAAGGAAGAATACCCTGTAGTTTTTGAGTGACACCTGTTAGTTTGGTTTAAAGTTAATTTTAATATTTATTTTTGTTATATCAAAAAATAAGTTTAAGCTTTAAATAAACATAAAAATACCTAGAGGAATCAAACGTCATATTTATTCTCTTTAGAAAACGCAATTACAGAAAAATAGGATAAAATCATGTAACGATTGTTCTTTTGAGGAAATACATTTGTAAATTAGTCAATTGAGTGGCACAAATCTGATTAAATCAAATCACTGCCCGCATTTGCCAGCATTTAAATAAGTCACATACAATCTCATTGATTTCCCAATAATCTTAAAGAACAATTTCATGGTAAACCTTGTTTTTCATCAACTTACAAAAATCGAATTAAATGGGGCCAAACAAAGAAGCACAATTCACCCAAGGGAAGGACAAAGTTAAAGTCCCCTGCGTGTCTGGGCTTTTTTATGGTTTTCCATGTTGTTAATGAGAAGCCATAAGTGTTATATGGCAGTAACACTCTACTGCACCTCCACCCTCAACCCAATTCCTCGGTTGAACTTTCGCTGATAAGGAAAAAAAACCTAGAAAAACCGCAGGCTTATCTGGAAGTCACCTAAACTCGAAATTCGCTGTTTGCCTTTCTGTTTTCCCAACTCCTTCCTATATTTCTTATAATTTATGGTATGTGGTTATGCGACTGAGATAACCTCATTCCGAAAAACGAAACCAAGACCCCTCTGATAAGGTCCTACATCTTCGTGCCCAGTTCCCTGGGGTTATTGCATTACGATTCAGGGTCGTATATCACATTTGGTCTTGGACTGATAACGAAATATAAACGGCAAGAACAATTGCTTACTTTATTTTACAGCTCCTTTGTTGGTTGGCCCGCTTCTTTAAATGAGTTTTAATGAACATATCCTGGTTTTATATTTTATGGGGGCGGTCATATACTCTCCAACTTTAAACCACTGAGAGGAAAGTGTTATCTGAAATTAAAAATAAAGAATTTAATTTAAAATAAAAACAACTTCTTTGAAAATCTGCAAAGTATTTTAAAAAAACTTTTTCTTGACCCAATAACAAATTCCATGACCAAGTAAAGTACCAAAAAATAAAGACATATAGACAGTAATAAATAAATCAATTTCTGCTCAAGATTAAAGAACTTGTTCTTCATGTTAGAAATTCAAATTATTCAATGAAGAAATTTGCTACGCATTATAAACAAGGTTCAACAAACCGTAAAATCTTAAAATTATTACTTTTTTCCTAAGGATACAAATAAGATTTGAAAACAAAGACTTCTCAATTAACTTTTGTTAAAGACTTAGAAAACAGGTTCTTGACGTTGGAATACTTTTTTTCTGCATGCATTTTTGACGTACCTTACTACGCATTATAAGTATTTTCAAAATTCGCTCTAAGAGAATCGCAATGAGGGGGGCGAGATGCGAAGTGAGAGTGGGAGAGAGTGGGAAGTGCGGGAGAGAGAGAGAAAGAGTGGCTAACGCTCAGTGACCCCAACGTTTCAGCCGTTGACTTTTCCGTTCCCGTTCCGCAGTTGTTGTTGTTTCTGCTCCTTCCCCTCTCTTGCGTTTTATTTTACGTTATTTGGTTTGTCGGGTTGAATGACTTTGGGACAACAACGTGTGCGAGCCAGCAAAAAACAAGAAAAATTAAAAAAGTAACAACAATTTCGGGGGTCGCTTAAAGAGAGCGAGAGAGAGAAAAAGATGTAAAGGCAACGAACCCACCAAAATTATCAACAGCTGATGATGGGGGGGTTTTGGGGAGGTGAAAATCAAGAGGATTGTGCGAGGTGGATGTCTCGCGTCTCTTCCTCCTCTCCCAAACATTTTTGATTTACGTTTTGTTTAGAAAAGAGAATAACCCCTCTGGATCCAAGGGTTGCTAAAGATAAAGAGCGAGAGGGAGCGGGAGAGAGCGGGGTGAAAGTCTGAAACATTGTTTTGATTGATATTCGTGCAATGGCTTTGATGGAATTTGCATTTCTTTCATTTTGCCACTTTATCGCTTCAATCAAAGCCGACCAAAAAAAAAAAAAACAAACAAAAATCATTTTCCATATGAATTCTCTCTAACTTGCCCACAAAAGCTCTTTGTTTAGATTTTTTGTTTCTTTTTGTATTTTGCTTTGGCGAATTTACAAAAATAAACAGCATGTAGTCATCATCGCATGATTTTTGGATTGCTGGCAGAGTTTTTAGGGGAAAACGGGGTCTCTTGAGCACTTCCCATATTTGTAAATATTCTATTCTATTCCCTTTAGATGCCTAATTGCGTCATGGCACGCTTATATTTCTACATGACTCAAAATACTTTTTATATGTCGTTGTAATAAATGAGTTTTGGTGGGAGACATAGGGACAAATTTTTTATATTTTCTATTTCGAACTTTTCAACTTTAAATATTTGATATTAACAGCATTCCTTTGGTTTAATATTTATCATTATTATTTCGTAGTTCTTGGGAATAAAGATATTAAATAAAAAAATTATTTGAATGTCATCCTAGTAATTCAAAAAAAAAGTAATACTTCCTTTTATTAAAAGACTTTTTAGCTTCGTTTCTTAGTTTTATCACTATAAATCCTTCATATGTAATGATAAATTAATTTTTTTTTGTTCTTCAGTTAGTGGGTGTTAATAGGGTTATATCAGGAAGTGCGTAAAAAAAACAGTTGAAATATTCACTATCTCGACAAGCCAATTAACTACAACTAACTTGTATTGTGATAGCCTTCAATTATTCACCGGGCTTATTTATTCAAAATGTCTGCCTTGCTATCTGAGGGAGAGATTATCAAAGTGCTGGGTCATCGGCCATCTATATACTGTTCAACCCTTTCCCCAATTCCCCTATTCCCTCCCCCACAATCACTCCCACAATCACCTGCCAAAATGGCCGCCACACTTGGCTTCGTCGATGTCACCAGCTGTCTGGGCTCTCAACCTTAAACTTTCCGCTTTTCCGTGGAAAGCTCATTACAGTGGCACCTACCTCTTTTCCTGTTTCCCCCCTGCCATTCTTTCCCCTCTGTTTTCCCCCCTTTCCGCTCTCACCTGACGAGTCAATCACAGTCACGTGTGGGCCAAATTACAAGAACAGCTACCAAACACAGCTGTTGGCCGGAAAACATTAAGGAAAACACACGGTAGACACAAAGAGCTAAAAGAATTTTAAAAGTAGACAGTGCCAAGGGTTGAACAGTGGTAATTGACTAAGAGTAACCTTGAAATTTAACCTTAAATATGTACAAAGTCTTTCTTTATTAAAAATTACCCATTAACTGTTTAACAAGACCCAAAATATTTCAATTAAAAAAATTTTAGAGCTAAAGAAACCTTGATAAACAAAATCTTAACGTAGAAAATGTTAACTCTTCTATCTAACAAAACCAGATAAATATTAGAATACATAACAAAATCTTATAAATATAAATACAAATACAACGTTTTTCCAAACAATTACAAATTGTAGTAATAATATATTTTACTAAAAAATCACGCTTAACCAACATTCACTGTACTAGACACACGCGTTACACGAGCTGCCCTCTGTCGTTTGTTCTTGTGTAAGCGTTTCGTCTGCCTTGAATCTATATTTGCTCGCAATCAATCCAAGGTTTTTCCAAGGGTCTCAAAAACTCGAAACTTTTCAGTCAACTGCGTTCTTTGCGATTTCACAATTGCAAGGGGTGGCAAAAAAAAAAACGCTCTATAAAGTATAAGTTATGGTAAACAAAGAAGCACATGGGTGATTTTCTTAAAGATTGAAACAAAGTAGGAAGATATTGCAGCGCATGCTATTTAAGGTGAAGACTAAGGTTCATTAACTTATAAGAAGGGTTAAGGGAGGAATTTTAATGGCTAAATACATTACTTTGTTGTTATCTTTTAGTGATGATTTAGTAATAATTTTGGTTTCCTCGATCGATTGACAGGTTTTTTTCAACTTTACAATCTCATGGTGGGAATATTTTTAAATACTCCATATTCTTTATAAATGTATTATGTTTAAACGCTGTTTTTTTTTATAATTTCAAAAAGTAGTAATTAATGTTCTAACGACTTTTATAAATTTTAAAATCAAGTGATCGCTAACCCCTTGTTTTTATTGATTCACTAAGTAGAGAGTTCACTGTATTATTGTTAGTTGTGTTATTTTTCTTCCCTCTTTTGCAGGCTGTTTTGCTTTCATAAGGTTTTTAACCGTTTTATTATCAAAACAGCTGATCGACGCAATTAAGTGTGTGTGTGTGTGGTGTTTGTATCTGTGTGTTGAAAACAACTGCGCATATAAAAAGAGGAAGAGAGAGAAAGAGAGAGACGGAGAGAACTAGCCCTTTTTTTTATATCAACAGGGTGAAAGAGAGAGCATGAAACAAGCTGTAGCAACATTTTTTATTCGGCAACAAAAAAATTGTTGGTGGAAAAATTAACAATTAACTCGAAACTATTCCACAAAAAAACTACTCTATGTGTATAAATATTTTTTAATCTCGCACACTCGCACGTTTCTCGCATTCCATCTTAATTAAAATTAAGCGAAGAAAGCCAGACGTCAATCAGTGGAACTTTTCAAGCTTGGAAACCATATAAAAAGCAAACACAAAAAAAACCAAACAAAAAAACCCAACAAAAAACCAGCCAAAAAATCATTTTAGCCCAAGGGCTTTTTGTGATCTCATCTTCATTTATGTAAAGCGGTTTTTATGCGTGGAAAAATCTTTATTTTTGACCATGACTTTCCATAAGAAATAAGAAAAGTATCTACCTGTAAACAGAAGTTCTTCCCTTCGTTTTTATTTGTACTAGCACGAGATAAATAAAAGTGTGGAAAGGAAACAGTAAATATTTGTCTCGAACTTGTTATCTGGGGTCGAGGGAAAAAAAAATATGGGAAATGTCTGGCTTTCAGACGAGAGGAAAATACCAGAGAATCGATTGATCGATAGAGCTGCTAATGGAGCCACGAAGTTTCCCCATCAATTATTTACAATACCTTTCAATCGATTCAACTGAAATTTGACAAAGTGATAAATAGAACATAAAGAGAGACAACATACATTAATTACTAGTATTATACTTTATCTTTGGAGTGAGAAGATATATATTAGATATATATCACTAATATTTTATAAGAAAATGTATCATAATAAAAACAATGATTTTTTAAAGAAATTGATGGATTATTTATAAAAATATTTCAAAACAATATAATGTAGTATTAAAAAGTTATTTATTTTATTACAATACTTCACGTTTTCATGTAATCGTTTATTATTTTATTATAGTGGTGAACAATATTTGATTATTTAGGTACCAACAAATCCTTTCAAAAAGTATTGAGCTGGCTAAATAAAACACTTGTAATGTTATTTCTTTGTCTGGACATTCAGCAGTTTCTTGTTTTCCTGTTTTCTTGGCCAGGATGGAGAGTGAAGAGAGTAGAGTCCGAGGAGTCCCAGTCCCAGTCCCCAGACTTCTTCATTGGTCTTCGCTTTCGTTTCGCATTGGTCTTCACATTTCTTTGTCTGGCTGGTTGGTTGCCTTGCTTCTTTGTTGTCGCTGGGAGTATCCGTGTATCTGAGTATCTGAGTGAATGAGTATCCTTCGGCTCCAGCACGCTTGGGTTACTCGAGTTCACTTCTTCGCTTTTTCTGCAGACGGACTTCTTCTGCGCTGACAAAAGTATCTGTGAATATAGATGTGCGGAGACGTCGTCTGTGATTGTGTCTGCTTTCTGGCTGCACCTACAGTCTACCGTCTACCGTCTACAGTGGGTAACAGTAAAGAGAAACTTTGGAAGTGAAGCCAACTCTGCAAACGTTTTTGGTGTCACAGGTGTTTTTTTTTTAACTTTATTTGCTTTTTGTTCAGTTTATTTGGGTAAAGTTGCATTAAAAAATTATACATTAAAAAAAAAAAAAACACCAAAAAACGGAACTTATCAAAAATCTTCTTAATTTCTTAATTTATCTTGGATAAACACTTTTAACGAAAAATAATGAAAATTTTCTTGAAACCAAAGGGTTTATAACCTATGTATAATCAGTAACCGTTATCTGGTCTTTAAATGGGAGTCTTTTGGAATACCCTGTAATACTGTAAATAAAGCTGTTTCATGGAAGGGACCATAACCTATCATGCAGTAACCGTTGCATTTTCTGTCTCTCTTTCAACGCTTTCCACTGGAATGAATACCCTGAAAAACGTGTAAAGGCCAACGTGTTGCAGTCTCTTTGTGGAATAAATATCAAGTACAAATCATATCAGCATGTTGAGAAGAAGAGCAAAAACACACGCAGTGTGTGTTGATGTGTGTGTGTGGGTGCTGCTTGCTGATAAGATTCGCATCGCAGGAGAACAGAGGAAATGAAGAACAAAGATAGGCAGCGAAAGAGAGAGGTGGAGAGCAGGCAAAACATAAATTCTGAATGTTGTTGCTGTTGTCTGGGTCGCTGACGCTGATTTTTTTGGGGTTGCTTATATGCGGATATATAAATACACACACGTTTGTATATACTTTGAAAGCGCATGCGTTGTTGTTGTTGCTTTTTGGTGTTCCTCCTCCTCCTCCTCCTTCGCTTCTTCTTCTTTAAGAAATCCGCCAACAAGTACCCAAGAGTTGTATATATACTATATATCGCTATATACACATACAAGCTATTTTCGTACATAAGGCAAAACAACACTCGACAACATGGCATCTCTCGAACATATGGAAACGGGTTCTCTGTCTCTGTCTTTTCCTCTTCTCTTCTCTTCGGTCTTTTTTTTTGTTTTGTTTAATCTACGTGCGATTGTGTGTGTGTGCATCTGTGTTTTCTGTATCTGTGAGTGGCTTTTGTTATTGAATCGCTATCGCAACAACAATTGCTCTTGCCCCACTAAAACGAATACAAAAAAAAAGGTTCCACAAGATAAATCTAAGTTATGATAAAAGAGGTTTCGTAACAAATATTAAATTAATTTAAAAATTAGGTCAAAACTGTAATGATTTTCAGGTTTCAAATGTAGAAATTGAAATTTACTGAATGCTTTTTATAAAGCTTAGCTTATTTAACAATATTAATGATTTGTTATAGGTCAATAAATAATTTTAATAAAACCATTCAATTATTGGCTTTAATATTCTTACCTTCTCCTGTTACTTTTGTTCCCAAAATAGGGTGTCCACTGTAACTCCTAGTTGTGGTTTTGTGTTTTACCTATTTACTTTACTTATCATATGGGTTTATTTATTTTTTCGAGGGTTCTGCCTCTGTATTGGTGAGCTTCCCATATGATTTTTGTGTACATTTTTGGGGGCTGCGCAACAGCAACATGTTGCCATTGCCTCCGCAGCAACATGTTGCCCCACAAATAAACACACAAAAACTAGCCAAAATGTACGACGTAGTTCTCCCTCCCCCCTCTCTTCGCAAAATGAGTATATAGTACATAACGTGTATAGTATATACACATAAACAAAGCGCTACTGCTGCTGGCTGGCTGACGGGCAGGCAGCACTCAGCTGTTTTAGAAAGTTGCCGTCAGCAGCAGCGAACGGTTCGGTTCGCAATCGCTGCGCTACTCGCTCACTTTTTTCCATTTCCATACATTTCATTTCGAGACGTCGAGGCGAACACACTTTGTCACTTATCCACAAAAGTCGCGAGCTGCAGGAAATAATAATAAATAAAAACACTCTTAAATATTTTTTCCCAGTGTGCGCGTGTGTGTGTGTAAAGTGCAGAGAAGAGACTCCGAAAGGAAATACGAAAGGAAAAAAAAAGAAACAAATAGAGGCCAAAAAATCTAAGCAAACAAGTTTGTTTGGCTAATATAAAAAAAAACGCGTTTATACCTGCGAAACTCGAATACATAAGCCATTAAAAATATACATAAAACTCAGCGCAGCACATTCAAATGCAGCTAAGCGAACGCCCAAAAAAATGTGGCCACTGCCATTTTTTCAGCCTCAGGACTAGAAGCCAATTAATGCAAATAACAAATCAAAGGCGACAAAAATCCGCCACAGTGAATACCTAAAAAAAATATGAACAAATGAAAATCAATTGAGTTGAGTGTGTGAGTTTTTCAATTACTCCAAAATACATCAAAATTAGGAAGTTTGGAAACGTTTTTACAGCAAAAAAGCAAAAAGGTAAAAAACCAAAATAATTGTATGGCTTTAAGTGCCATCTGTGAGTGTGTGTGTGTGTGTGTGTGTGTGCTTGTGACGTTGCTTTTGTGGCCACTCAGCTGGTTAGCTGCGCATGTGTTGGTGACGTAATGCCAAAAGCACAGGCACACTTACTAACACTAACGCACAGCGCATTTGCCAAAGCTCTTTTTCTGCCACCCCCACCCCCAACCACCCACACACACAGTTACGAATAATTGAAGATCGCTCACACAGAGACAGTGGAGCTTCGCTAAACAGAAAACTTACAGGTGGAAGGGTAGAAATGTGTTTAAAAAAGCTTTTGGGACCTCGAAAAACCTTATAAAATTATTGAATAAATTTGTGGTTCGATTTATATAAGATTTACGTTTGTACGTTTATAATACGATTGGTTTTTAACCTTTTTTTTAAGGTATAAATTAGTTTCCTCATTAAAAATTGTCAAACAGAACATTTAAGATAACCTTGAACAGCATGAATTGAAATGTTCTATTAACAACGACATTTTTATAAGTTTTCGAAGGTGTTAACCATTTGATACTTGTGTTTTGAACAATAATCATTTAGAGAATGAGTTTTAATATTGACAAAATCATTTACCCTGAGGAGTACAATTTTAATGTTTACATTCATTAAAAGTATTTTTATGGTGATCTAGGAATTATTCTTTTTTTCACCACTTTTCTTGAGTTACGTAAAGTTTGTTTTTAACAGGATGTACTGTAACTGGGGTAACTTGTGTAGGTGAAACACTTTGGGAGACTATGCGACGCCCCCTTCAACGTTATTTGACACACACACTCACACACACACAGTTGCACACATAATTTACTGAAAAGGCAATTCAAATCATGCTCTCTTGGCCCCTTCTCCACCTCTCTCCTCCCCACACTCCCCCTCTATCGCTCTATCTATCCTCACCACTCCCTCAAATGTTGTTTTTGTGTGTTGTGAAGTCAGGAAAACTACTCGAGTTTTTCTTTTTTTTTTTTTTTTTAATATAATTGACACACATTTTCTAATTGTGGCGTTGCATTTGCTGTGTGTCAACACTTTTGTTGCTGCTTTGCATGGGGCACATTTATCGTGTATCGGGCTATTGCTTTTCAACTTCTTTATCCGTCTTTCGCTTTTGTAACCTGTTTGACTCAATCAGCTGGGTGAGCAAAGGAAATACAGAAACAAAAGCCATGTAATAGAAAACTTGAAGATCTGTAAGAATAAAATGCGCAATATGTGTTTAAAACCTCCCACGTGTCGCTGTAATTACAGTAGAATCTCTATAAAGTGAACTTATTTATTAATTCAATACAAAGGTCACTTTAAATGCGATTTAAAAAACTTTAGTAAGAACATTTAAATGGGCAACTTTCACTATCTGTGAACCTGCTGCTGCTTTTTATATAAGAAGTGAAAGTATTGTTTTTTCGTTTTTTTTTTGGCAGATAAGCAAAACAAAAAACGTAAATAGCCAGGCCAATAAAAAATAAAAGCAAAACAAATAGCAACAGCTGTTCTAGTTAAAAAACTGAACTTTGGTTAAAGTTTTTGCTTGGGGTTTTTTTTTACACCGTACAATCGACCAATTTATATCAATTCAGATAGCGAAAAAAATAAAGTAAAATGAAATGTAACGAACACACACACACACCCATACAATTGTCATAGTAATTTTATACGTGCGCAGTTGGAAATGTAAATGAAAGAGGAAGGGGTAGGCAGAAAGAGAGAGAGGGAGAACGGAGCCGTAAAGAATTGGAGTTGGCAGAGTATTAAGTGAAAAAGGAAGAGTAAGAGAAGGCATTAACACGTCTTGCGGTCATTTGCTTTTTGCTCGAGAAAAAAAAGAGAACAGAACAAATTAAGTGCGTGCGTTTTTTTTATTTTTTGCTCTCAATTTGCAAGACATATTTTGGCTAAAAATAAAAACGTGCTCGTCCTGTTCTGGCTCCCTCTCGCTCTCTCTCTGTCACCCACTCCAGTTGTTGGGGCCCCAACTCCCCATAAGTGCGAGTGAGACACGCTCACGTGCTCACGTTACGACGGGGCATACTCACACTCGCGCTCTCACCCTCTCACACACACGTGGAGGAAGAAGAGCACCATAACTGGACTGCGTTTGTTTACATTTTTGTTTTGCCTTTTTGTTTTTGCTCGCTTTGATTTTGCCTCTGCTTTTATTTTTATTTACTGCGCACATGTGAGCATCAGCAGGGCAATGTGGGTGAAACACAGAGAGAGAGAGAGGGATAGAGAGGGAGAGGGGAAGAGACTAACTTTATTTGTTGTGTAAGAGAATCAGGGTGCCTCACTCTTTAATTACGTTTTATTTTCAATGTAAAATGCGCTGATCAATTACATTCTAATTTATTTCAAAGAATTTCTAAAGCTAATCACCTGTTTTTCCACTCTTTTTTCGTTACAGCAAAAAGCAACAAAATAATGGAATTTTAACAAAGTTTTGAAAGGTAAGTGAAGGGGTTTTTAGATATTAAAAACCTTGACTTTTTTTCTTGATACGATATAATGTGATATAATTTTTTTTAAGTGATTTTATTATAAATTTTTAATGAACATAAAGCTTGATAAAAAAGAAAGAATTGAGCTTTTTAGAGTTAAGAGCATTCCTCATATCAGATGACCATGTTGATAACTTAAAGTCACCCTACAATTTGTTCTTTGTTCCGCAAGAGAGAAATAGAGATATGTACATAGAGAGGGGATGGGTGATAAAAGGGGGTGGGGTGGGGGAGGTACATCTAACCCATTGAAGGTGCGGCCCCCTAGAAAACACAGAAAATAAAAAAATAAAAAAAGCAAAGCTCGCTCAGCTGTGAAGGTTTATGATTGGGAGGGTCACCACCACCATCACATGAGAATTCAAACACACTCACACTCGCACAAAAGGGGCTTTTTTTTTTTTTTGTAAGGTCGACATGCGAGGTCAATTTAAATGTTTGGAAAAGCGATTGTTTGGACGGCTTCCTGGGAATTGAAAATATTCAAAGATGTAAGGAAGATTACTTTGAATATTGAATACAAATTTCATGGTAATACAAGGTCTACAATTCAAAATATCTGAAACTAAGTTAAGGTAAACTCAATCTTAAAAACTCAACATGAAAACTTAGCTTTAAACTCTAAATATCTTGGCTTAAATAAAGGTATCATATTGATATTGAATTAAATTATAAAATAAATTTAATTTAATAAAACAATGAATTTTGTTATTTTTCTTTAAACCAAAACTTGGGCTAATATTCCCACTCCATCTCAATAATATCTCGTTACCACTTCCGCTTTAAATATGACACACACTCATTCTTCAATTAACGAGCTTCTTTTCTGCAGGCAAACGAGAATAAAAATAATTAAACTTTTTCGTGACGCATTCAGCGGGATGATGACTAAAGTGAAACTCGAACTTGTGAGACATAAAATGTTGTAAAAATCAAATAAAAAACGTTTTCTTAGTCTGTAGATTTGCTTTCGTTGCACTCACGTGTTTACATTTTTGTGATTTCATAAGACAAGAAAAGGAAACCCCCCAAAAACAAACGAAAGGCAAACGGAACTTGTTTTTTTTTTTTGTTTGAAAAGTTGCAACATAACAATTTTCCACTCGCGGTTGTTTTTTGTTTTTCTTTTTCTTATCTGCTTTAAACGGGTTTTTCCTTAGGTTTTTTTTCTTTTTGTAGCGCCTCCTGGCGGTGGTTTTCGTTAGCTGCCTTTCACTCCGCTTGGCGCGCCTTCAAAAATGTTTGTTATTCGTGTTATGGGTTTAATTCCCTTGAAGAGGGGGTTTTTATGTATTTAAGATGATAAATAGATGATATAATTATATTTTCATATATTTTCTTGTTTCCTTAATTTAAGAGCTTTCAAAATGTGACCAGATCAAGCTGAAAAATCGTACTATTCCAAAAGTTTGAGATTAAATTCTCAAAAGATTGATATCTTAAAATTAAAATTAAAATAAAATTATTAAAATCTTTCAACTTAAAATTTTGGTATAATACATATAGGGGAGAGTGGGGATAGGTGAACCACTTTTTTTGTTGAACATTATTATGTCTAAACAATTCGACGTTAGGGTCTGCTGTTTATAGGAATCTAAAAGAGCATTCATTCCTTTGCATTTAAAGTATTTTGTGAAAATAATATGTCACGTTTTTTGAACTCTATGAGCATTTTAAAATTTTGTCTCGAATGGTTCAAGTATCCCCACCCCTGGGGATAGTTGAACCACCTTTCAGGATAACACAAAAACTACAATTGTATAAAAAAAGTGTAATTTATTTCTTTGTTTATGCCTTTTTTCTGTTCAAATATAAACATTGCACATTTACAGCATGGAATAAATCAATAAAAATATTTATTTATAAATTATTTTTTTTTCTTTCTTTTTCGAAGGTTTTCTTGAGTGTTTTGATTGTGCTTTTTGGCGATCAATTTTTCTGCGGTGATTCAGTGGCAATGATACTCGTTTTCTTCCTCGAGTCGTCTGTTTTCGTGGTTTAGCCTTTCCCCACAAGTACTGGTTCATGTATCCCCACAAGTCATAAGCCAATTGGAAGTGATTTGGAGAAAACATGGAATATTTGAACTGCGTCAGCAATCCATGAAAATATCATAATTTGCGTCTACTTACGATAAAATACAATTTTAGAAAGTTCAATGCCACTGACGAAGAACGATAGAATTTTTCCTAGAAAACGTAAGGTCACAATTAAAGCTGCAAACGGGGAATAAAACTTCGATTAGCGATAAAAACGACACCAATCGTTTGACGCGATTGTGGGTGCGTGTGAGGCTAGGATAACGACTAAGTAAGCAACACACATATAAATGGTGCACAAAAACATGTCAGAAGGTAAAATATTTGTACTGGTTCATCTATCCCCATGGTTCACCTATCCCCACTCTCCCCTATTTAATATAACGATTTGAAGAGTCGGTTTTTATAACTCACAAAGAAAATGTATAGAAAAATGAGTAAACTGACCATTAAATCTCAAGAAGGGTATAAAAACATCGATATTAATTTTATTATTTCCCGTTCCCGTTCGATTTCCCTTTAACCAATTCGCCTCGCCTGCATTTTCCGCTTGGTAATCAAATTTTGTAATGTGCGTCAAGAAAAAAAGAAACAAGCGAAAAATACGTAATAATAAATGAGAGAAAAAAAATCAAATGAAACGAAAATGTGCAATAAATAAATAATTCAAGCAAGACAATCTACAAGCGCAAATGCAGCGCGTTGCAAAATCAAAAAGCATGCCAAGGACGGTGGCCGAGCTAAATGAAATTAGTCCAACAATGTGCCCCTCCCCTTTTCCACCCCCCTTACCACCCCCTTTTACAACCTGCTCGATCAGTTTGCCAAGAAATAAAAAAACAAACAATCAAGGAGGAAAGCAAACGATATGACAAATTTTTCAAACCAACTTAATTGCTGCTTTATTTAATTCGCTGCCAATTACTTTTCTGTCTCTGTTTATGCCTTAAAAAGCAATTATTTCACTAAATTTCCTAGTGCAATTAGTTACACGGCTACAGTCTAGAGAATATCGTAGATTGCCAACAAAAATAAACAGCTTTTACAGTCCAAAATTCACTCATAAAACATTTTTGTAGAGAAATTTTGGTTTTTAATTATTCCTGCATACATTTTGTTTTTAAAGCTTCAAATTTAGAAACAAAGTATTTAGTAAAAATAAAAATTAAGAAATAATTAAAGTAAAGTAATGATATTTATCATTTGAATTTTTTAACAACAGAAAATGTATTTTAAAACGGAAAAATATCTAATATTTTATATTTCTTTCCTTTTTTATATTTCGTAAATTTAAAGTATTATTTTTATTTTAAATAATTTTTGTATTATAAGAAACATGCTAAAATAGAATTAATAAACTTCTTTAGGGATTTATTAAAAAACTTTCTGGGCAGTTACATCATACATTTTATAAAATTGATTTTATAATCAATTCATTCACATTTCTCATTTCCTGACATTTCCGTTGCCGCTCACTGCGTCATCGAGTAAATTTTCCTCTTTTTTTCGGGTGGAAAGCGAATTTTCCGCTGATTTTCGCCTGCGATGAAATGCAAATGATAATGGATAATGGACAGCTGAAAGCAAAGGGAAATACAAATGTAATCGGTATTATTATTAAACTCTAACGTTCCGTTTGCTTGTCCCCATTTTCATACGGGTTTTCTCGTCTGTATGTATATGTGTGTGTGTTGTCTATTGTGGGCCAAGAGTATTTCGTACATATATATTTGTATGTACAGGCCATAAACAAAACTCAACGCACACACACGTACAGAGCAAACATTGCCAAAGCAATACAAAAATCAGATGTTTTCTAATACAAACACACAAAGAGAGAGAGAGCCCCAAAAAAGCTCTCGCTCTCATCATGCGCTCTCTCGCCTTATTTACTCGTGTCTGTCTCACGCGCTAGTTATATATTGTGTATGCAGGTCAAGAAGAAACGCAAAAACAAAAGCAAAAGTAAAGACAAACATGTTTACCAAAGAGAGCGTGCTCTCCCTAGCAACATGTTGCTAGCGGCATTGTATGCATGTGCATGTTGCGGGCTCTTTCTTAATTTGGTTTTGTTTTTTCGCTTTTCGATTCGCAATTTGCAATTTTGCTGTTGCCAAGCAAAGTTTTCTAGCAAACAAAAAATATAACAAAAATCAAAACAAATGCAAAATTGGATTGCGAAACGCAAGAAGAGCTTGTGATTTAGTACACTTGGATTTATGAGTTTTATTATCATAAAATGATAATCAAAAATATTATTTGATGTTTATTTTTCTTTAAAAAATAGATGCTTCTTATTTATTGAAGTAGAGCAAAAATGTCTATAAAAATTACTTAATTTGAGTTCGTACAATTATGAATCTACACTTTATTTTAAAGTTTCTTGTGTGAAATTTCTGCAAAACAATCTAAATAATTTCTTTAAATTATTTGCAAACTTGAATCTGAAAAATAAATATAAAATCTTAGAAATTCTGAACCATAATTATTTATATTCTCTAGTAGAGTATCTTCTTAGAAGCTGCCCCAAAACGACCTTCAAAGCCTTCACACACACACAGAGACACACCAACACACACTTGCTCTGCTTTTGCAAAGCCTGGCTCAATGACGTCACATCGTCGTGTTAGCAACATGTTGTGAGCTGAATTTCAAGAGAGAGGGGAGGTGGTGAGGGGGTGGTGATGCATTGTGCATTGCCAAACGACTGACATGTTGCTCCTAACTGGGTTAAAAAAAAAAAAAAAAGTCTCCGGTTAAGTAACGACCTGGTTTCCAATTCGCTTTTAAGTGTGCGTAGAGCACATGATGATTTTAGGCCAAATTGGGGCCGTGTCAGTGTGTCGCAGTTAAACAATTGCAATTTGGCCAAGAGCATCATCGTTCTCAGGCGCCTTCTTTTGTTGCTTCCGCATCGGAAGAAGGATAAAGTCTCTATAAAGTAAACCATGTCAGCTGTACATAGTACATAGCATATAGACCTTGGGGATTCGATTCAAGTTGAGGGTGCTCTCCTCGTCATCCGACCTTCGTTTGCAGTGGGTGGTGGGGGGGTAAAATCTCTTCTGCCAACTGCATCTGTTGCTGGACTTATTTATAGAAACCAGAGCCTTGTGGGTTTCGTAATGGAGTCAAGGATATAGGAACCACAAGTCTTCATCGCTAATTTAATAGAAATTTAAGTGATATTCCTACTTCAAGTTAAAGGAATTAGAAATCAAAGCTTTTTGGTATCAAATCGAATAGAAATCCATTAAAATTCTCACGTTTTACTTAGTTTGCATTGCCAGTATTTATTTCCAACAATAATTGCTTCCTTCATTCTAAGATAATTGCTTTGAACGTGCCGCATAAGGTAATAACAGCTCACCTGTAATCAAATGGAATCAGTCACTTATTTTTATTATAGATTTTATGTAGATAAATGCATTTATTTTTTTAAATAATTGCTCTAGTTAATTGCTGTATGTTAGGACTAGATAATTATTGTTATATTAAAAATAACGTGTATTTCACATTCAGCATCGATATTTTTGGGTTTTTCTTTTTGTAATTTATAGTTATTTAATACTTTTCATATTTAAATTTCTAATTTATACGCTGGAAAATATTTAATTGATCTTCTTTTTATTTAAAATTAAGTAATCAACAAATGGATTACATTCTTACACTTATTACCTTGTTTCTTACAAAGATTTAAACTTTTCTCTCCTCTTTTTTCAGTGTACTTCTGGTGCAAGAAGCAGCAGCAGCAATAGCTTGAGGATTCGGATTCGGAAACGGAACCGGAAACAGCTCCATCTCCAGCGGACAGTTAACCAGTTAACCGACCGACAATGATACCCACCAGCGTGACTAATTCGCCGCCGCCAGCGGGATTGGGCCAGAATGGAGCAGCTGCCTCCTTGGGCTCGGCAACGGCGGCGAATGGAGGAGGTGGGATGTTGTCTGGTTTGCAAATGGGGATGTCTTCTCAGAGTATGTCAACATCGGGTGGAGGAGGAGGAGCAGGAGGAGGTGGAGGATCTACAGCTCAGAACAACTACAGCTCTGTGGTCCTGGGATTGGCTTCTCTTATCCTAGAGGGTCGACCCATTGCAGACGATGAGTACCAGCAGCAGCAGCTGGTGGGAGGATCTGTGGGAACTGGTGGAGTTACAGCTGGAGGAGGAGGTGGAGGTGGAGGAGGACGCCTCTCGCCACGCCCCTCCACCTCCAGGGCAGCCATAAACATCACAACGAATCCCTATGGTTCCATGGGAGGATCGGAGAATAGAAGTGGATCGGCTGGATCGCCCAGCAGTTCCCTGACCCACCAGCGCTGGACGCAGAAGCTCTGCCAACTGCGACAGATCTCACCAGCTGCCCAACAAATGAGTGCCGAACCGGAGTTGGTTTCTCTGGCCATCAATGATCTCAACAAGGATCACGGCGGCGACTACGAGATCGTTAGAAGGGTGATGCTCAATCGGGCTGAAGGAGGAATGGGAGGAGTGGGTGGCAGTGGAGGTGGTGGTGGTGGCACCAACAACTCCAGTGCAGCCAGCTCTCCAGGTTCCAATTCATCGGACAACATCCTCCACTCGCTGCAATCGCTGGCCACCACTTGTTTGAGAGGTGGACCCGCCTTGGCACCACCGCCCATTGAGCCACGTCCCCTGAATCTGGCCTTTATATGGTCAGGATCGGGAGGAGGATCTGCTGGTGGTAGAGGACTGGGAGGATTAGGAGGAGCAGCAGCGAGCATAAGCACCACAACAACAACAACGGCAACTGCCACTGCCAGCAGCGGAGCAAGTAGCTCCGCATCGCGGCCCAAACATGGGCCGCACTGTGATCAGTTCCTCAGGAAGATGGGTCTGGCCAAGGGCGAGACGCCATCGGAGGCTGAGGAGCACATCTGTGATATGTCCTACGTAAATATGACCGTAAGTTTGATCATTTTTAAGGGATTTTATTATTTGGTGGGTATTAAGACCTAAAAAACAATTTTTGATGCCAAAAGTAAAGTTGTTTAGTCCAAAAAATTGGTTCCAGAATTCCCTTTAAATATTTCCTAAAGTCTTTATTTACTTAAAAGATAAACAAAAAATTAAACATGATATAAATAGTACAAAAATTAAATGATATCACATCATAAGTTTTACTGTGGGATAATTAACAAAAATTATAATCATTTACCTAACTTATTTTACATACTAACTACTTCCTAACCTATTTTACTTTGTTTTTAATTCAAATCAATTAAATTTTAATTGCTTATTAAAAGGAAAATAATAAAGATTGAGTGTTGATTTTCAATGTTATAAACATTTATTGGGCCATTAATAGACCTCTAAAAGCTTTAAAACCGCGCAATTAATGTTTATACATTGTGTTACTTTATCTCGTAATTGCGAAAGAAAGTCTTAATCATTGTTGTTTTGGTTTTTAAAAACATTAGTCACTCCAACAATTACTGATGAACAATAGACTCATAAAACAATTAAAGAAAAACCTGTAGTAAATTACTTTATTTTATGACTAATTTTTAAGGTGCCCTTAAAATGTCAAATTAAATATAGATTTTATTTGTTAATACATTTTTATAACCCAAAATTAACCCCTCAAATTCATATTTTTCCAGTGCAATCGTTGGCGGGCGTACTGCATGAAGATGGAGGCCATCCTGGCCAGACGTGAACCCGTCTGCATAGAGGTTTACCTGGGTCCCGTGAGCCACAAGCTTTTGCTGGAACAGTGGATCATCAGCGGCAAGGAGAAGTGAGTTATAAGCCACTTAAAATACCCATTTAAATCACTAACCTTATGCCCATTTCCCTCACAGAGTTCCTCCACCCACGATGACGCTGCCTTCGCTGTGCAGTGCCATCCGAAGTCAGCTGTACTTCTCGCAAATCGTGGCCTGGTGTGATCTCCTCCGCAAATGTGATCCCTCGGTGTACGACAGTGGTCGCGTGATCTTCTCCGGCTGCGGGAATAATGCTGGAGACTTGGCCACCAGCTACACACCCAGTGGACAGAAGAGACCCCGTTTGAACATCTTCTACAGGATCAACCAACACACAAACACCACCAATAGCAATTTGGATGGCTTCAGTGCCAAGGCCAATGTGCACAACTTTCCCAACGTCAATGTATCGGAGAACTACAGCATCTCGGTGAGCGTGAGGAGTTTGCCCAGGATAAATGGTGGGCTGCCGCATGTGGAGCCAATGCCACCGAGTCCAGCTCCAAGGAGCTTGAGAGCCTGTGCTGCGGATACAGCTAGCACGCCCACGGGAGGCGGTGGACTACATGCGGCCACGCCCACTGGCCTGGGTGCCAGGATAAGTGCACTAACCCCAACGACGACAACGGCCAGCGGCTCCAACTGTGATAATGGAAGACCAGGAACGGGACAAATAGTGGATGAACTCGATGGGGATACGAGTTTAAGCCATCGGGAGAGGCAACTCCAGAAGTATCGCAAGCGAATGCAGCGGAGGGATAAGAAGAGGGAGAGGAAATTCTCACCGGAAAGGGGAAACAGTCAGCAGACTGAGGAACCCATGGAGGAGGATGACTCGCAGCAGTCCCAATCCCAATCGGAAACCCAATCGATAGCCTTAACTCTGCAGGAGCAACCAAGGCGCATAGCCATGATCTCCACGGGCACGCAGACTTCTCTGAGCAGCTGTCAGCAGTGTGGAAGTGAGAAGACTTTGCTGTGTCTCAGTTGCACTGGAGGAGAAGCAACTGGAAGAGCTAATGGATCAGCTAACAATGGAGCAGGAGAATCGGGAGATGACAGCGATACCACAGCCTCTGAAATGGAGGAGACCTCCACTTGCAGCCTCAGTAGCGGCGATCTCATCGTGGGCACACCTCGCAACAAGGCTGAGCTACTGCTCCAGGCCATCCAGCGCACGCCAAAGAACCGGAATAGGAAACCCCACCAGGCGGTGGATGCTCTTTCAGCTGCTGCCTCCTCCTCCTCCTGTCGCAACTCAGATCTCAATGGAGGGCAGAACAATAACCTGTTGAAGGTTACACCCCTTAGCAGTGGCTGTCAGGTGTGCAAGCGGCAGAAAACACAGCATAACTTTGCGAACGGAAAGGACAAGCAGCAGCCACAACCCACCAATGGAGAGCATTCAAGCAATGGTTTTGAAGGCATGGAGCAGGAAACAGGGAAGCCAATGGAGGCAAAGGTGAGATTTTAACCCAATTAATCATGAAACAATCTAATAAATACATTTTCCCCGCAGATTTCCTCCACCAAGCTGACACCCAACATCGATCGCTGCTCTTTGAATCCCTCCGAGCGCTGCAAGACGCCACCGCCCGGAGTAGACGACCACATAGTGGTGCAGTTCAAGACGCCGCTGAGCCAAGTGCCAGCGAAACCTCAAACGGAGCTGCAGCAACCACTGGGGAAGTCCTCACCGAAGCCCAGCCAGCTTAGGCTAATTTGTGGAAACAATTTGCTGGAGAGGGAGACACCACCACCCACTGCCTCGCCCCTAACGCGAAAGGTTCTGCCCAAGGTGAACCTGACGACGATCTTCTGCAGCTCGGCTCCCATTGCCATCGGATGTCCCGCCTTTAGTTTCGATTCAGCTGCCTTGAGTCACGCTCATTCGCAGTTGTTGGCCCCAGATGCGAGTGCCACTCCTCAAGTACAGAAATCCTTCTCTGCTCCCACATTGCCACATGCTGCTTCTCTGTCCGTTTCGCCCAGATTCGCCAAACAGGCGCTGGCCGCTCATAAAAGGCGTTCCCGCCATTTGAGCGATCGCAGCGATCGGAGTTCCTTGGGATCCGATGAGCAGTTGTCGGATGAGGATCTGGAATCTGGTCTTTGCAGTCCAGCGGGAGGATCTCCTTTGAAATGTCGTGCTAGGCTAGCAGCTCATTTTACGGGGCGTCCTTTGCTGGGCAATCTGGAGGAATCTTTGCTACAGCGAAGACTTATGCCCAAAATTGAGGTACTGGGCTTCAAGCTGCAGCTGGGTGCCTCTGGAGGATTCTGTCCCACTCAGTTGACCATCCCGGCGGTGTCTTACTTCTACGAGCTGCATGGAGAGACGCTGAGCACACCCTACCTGGTGAGTTTTCTGTTTTAAATGAGACTTTAGAAGATTACTAGAAAAATGTAGGAATTCCTGTTAAAAAACCTTAAATTAAAGGTGCAAAATTCAGTTCTAGTCACCAAAGGCAGTCACTTTTTAACACCTTGTTTACTCCAATTTAGTTAGGTTTTCAGACAGAAGTTCAATGGAAAAAATCTCTTTGTTTCAGTGCGAGATTCGTCTGCCGCGCAAGGGTTACTCGGTGCCGAGGACGGGAACGGTGCAGGCCACGCTGCTGAATCCCATGGGGACGGTGGTGCGAATGTTTGTGATACCCTACGACATGCGGGACATGCCCCCGCTGCACCGCACCTTCATCCGTCAGCGTATACTGGCCGAGGAGCTCAGCCAGGAGCAGGATGCTAAGCCCAAGATGCCACGGAGTCCCACGGTGACTAGTACGACTAGTAAACTGGGTCACTTTATAAGCGCTGAGCAAATGAAGCGACTGCGCTACTCCATACACCTGAGGTAGGTCTTGGATTGTTTTTAATTACCTATAAAAGATTCTAATTAACGTGTGTAATCTCTATAGGTTCCAAACGTCCCGCTCTGGAAGATTGTGCCTGCACACGGACATCCGTTTACTGATCTCAAGGCGCACCGACTGCGATACGGCTGCTGCCCATGCGAAGGGAGTTTTGGAGGCACCCAATGAGCTGGTCACCGACACCATGATGCCCGCTGAGCCACGCTACAGTGCGCGACAGGAGAGCTCCAATAGGATTTAGTAGCTACTGCAAGTCCTGGGAGGGACCATCGAGTTGTTTCGACGCCTGTGCAAGCAGCTCCAGGACAAATGGCAGCAAAGGGAGCCACGGGATCTCTGGCAGTGGCCCAGATATCAATTGTAGGAGGAGGACCATGCGGATGCGGAGGGCAGGAGGCGAAAGAAACTCCTGTGTGTGTGTGTGTGACAACCAACCAACTGCTTTACTAGTTATCGTTTAATCTATCCCTAAGCTTAGTTTTCTTTGAATTCTCTTTGGTATTCCACCTCGAGCGGGAGGTTTCTATTCGTTTAGTTTGAATTTACTACTAAATACTATGCAAATGCAAAAAATGTGTGTGAAAACATTGCGAGAGTAAAATGTTGAATATGAAAAGCAAAAGCAATCGAATCAGTCAGTCAAGCAAAATCTTTTGGGGGTCCACTGCAAGAAAAAAGAGGAGCGAGCGGAGCAATTAGCAATACTAAATACTATGCAATGAATGTGAGTGTGAAAACGCAAGGGAAAACTACCCATAAATAGGGCATGCATGCAGATATCACATAATATATTTAAATATATATTTATGTACCATATGTAGTAACCGTCGAGTAGTGTCAGCAATTTTAAAGGCAATTTTGTGAAGGTTTGAGGAGCAGAATGCGGCAGTTGATGCGCTCATATCGATCGTTGTTGTTAGTGTAGTGTAGTGTGTTTTAACCACAGAAATTTGTTGAGTGCAAGTTTGTCATGAATTTACCTTCTTATTTTGATTTTCATTTGCTATTTCCGTTCTGAGAGTGTCTATTAAGCGTGCCTGTGATACGATATGAGCTGCATTGGGGGGGTATTTCTAATAGAGTTTAGTTAAATACAATTTTTCTCGTTTTTCTCAGAAGATAAGTTTCCCTGTTTTGTTTTCCATATGCAATAAGTGCTTGAAGTTTATATTTGCACGCCATGCAATCGAGGGGATCTTAGAAGTAGCCCATCCCCTCGCTTCAACTTCAAGCACAATCTGTACTTCAATAAAATACACGACTACTACACGGCTCTAGATGTGTTGAGTTCTAACCGAAATTCTTATTTTCCAATTGATACCTGACTATAACTATTGTATAACAACAATGTACTACATCTATTAACAAATTTTCAATCTAGGTGGTATGAGAAACAATTAAAACATTACACTTACAAGAAATAAAAAAAGAAGAAAAAAACCAAGCGAAACAATAAAGAAAAAGTCGATGGGTAATTAAAAAACCATCGACTGGGAATCATACAATTTACTTTGTTCAATTTGTTTTAAGTAGAGAGCTTAATGTGCGCTGTCAATAGCAATTATATGTGTAACAATAACACCAATATACAATTCAATAAAGGGAGAATGTTGTTTTTATTTGAGAGAGTGTGAGGTTCTATCAAGGGTTTGAAAATTTAAAAATAAATAGATGAACACAAATTTATTTACAGATTAAAATAGTTACAAGCTGCCTTAAGAAATGGTACATAAATATTTCATTAAAAATAAATATCTAGAATTTTATTGCAAGAATTAAAACAAACTATTTATTTTGTAAGTAAATTTTGTGTGAAAACATATTTAATTTTTTTTAATTTGCTACAAGTTTAATGAAAAAATTACTCTTTTATTTGGTTTTTTTTTTTTAAATTTGGAATTTCCAAAAATGAAAAATAAAAAATTCGTTGTTTTATGGCAAGTGTTCCCGAACAAAACCTAATGAAATTGTTGTTTGCTTTTAGCTAGTGTTACTGAACAAAAACAAAAGTTTAACAACAAGTTTTTCCAAACATAATTATAAGTTATTTAGTTCATCACTTTATGATAATAGTTTTTACTTTGAAATTCAAACATTTGAAATCTTTATAGCACATTTAAATGAAAATAGTATTTTCAAAATACCAAAATTTATAGCAGCCCAAACAGCTGATTTAAGGTATTTTCTAAACGTATTTTTAACACATGTAAGTATTTTCTGCAGCCTGGTCTCACTTGAAATTATATAAAATTCATATAAAAATATGCGTTCCAACTTGTTTTCCGGCGCCTCGCGGCTCTTGAGATATAACCGGAATGGCAAGTTTCTGACACGGGAGAGGAGCAGCAAGGCCACCGCCAGCAGTTTGGATGCCCAGCAGCAGGATGCGGCGGCCAGCGAGGGAGGAAGAGCGGAATCCGTGGAGGAATCCCAAGAGCAGCAACAAAAGCTACCCACCAGGGAGCCGCTGGCCAAGAATTTCTTCATAGGAGTGGTGGACAAGGAGCTGCTGGCCTATCCGGAGGTGATACCCCGCGAGGAGATGGCCCAGCTGCAGAATGCACTGCTTCCGTTGAAGAATTACTTTGTGGAGCCACGGGAAACGGAGGAGAAGACATCCCCCGAGCACCTCCGGCAACTGGGACTCTATGGCCTGAATGCTCCCACGGATTTCGAGGGCAAGGGTTACGGATGGAGTGCCAGTCTGATGGCCAGTGAGCCGGATTCCACGGACATAAACATTACACTGGGATTACAAGCCCATCGAGTGGTTGTGGATCTCCTCAAGGAAGTGGGTACTCCCCTCCAGCAGAAGAGATACCTACAGGACTTGGCATCTGGCAAACTAATAGCCACCGAAGCCATCTACGAGTACTCCGCACCCGAGGAGGATTACTTCAGCACCCAGGTGGAGTTACAACCGGAATCGGGAAAGTGGCTGCTCAACGGGGAGAAGGCCTATGTGGTCTGCACTCCCGGGGAGCGACAGCTCTTCCTGGTCCTCGCGCAAACCCAACAGCCCAATGTGCCAGGAGTTTTGGGCCGTGGCACCACCATCTTCCTGGTGGATTCCCAGCAAGAGGGAGTGCGTCTAGGTGAAAAACATGCCACTTTCGGTTGCCGCGAGGCTGACATTCGACGGGTGCACTTTGACCAGGTGAAGCTGAGTGAGGAGCAGATTGTGGGCATTCCACACGACGGTAATCGGATATCGGAGCAGCTGGTGCGATCCTCGCGACTGAGGGGCAGCCTGGTGGGTGTGTCGCTGGCCAAGAAGCTGCTGAATGAACTGGCCCAGTACAGTGTGTCAACCACTCAATGTGGTGTACAACTCAAGTGGGTGGACTTCTCCTTAGAAATAAAAATCCTTGAAAATAATCCATTTCCATACCCTACAGGGACCTGGAGCTGAACCGTGTCCACTTATCAAGAGCCATGTGCTCCGTTTACGCCATGGAAAGCATGCTCTACATGACCGCTGGCCTGCTAGATGAGTTCCGCACCCAGGATGTGACCTTGGAGAGTGCCATCACCAAGTACTTTACCCTGCGGCAGCTGTACGAGATTGCCTCCCAGAATCTGGGCCTCGTTGGACCCAAAAGTCTGCTGAGTGGCGAGGCCACAGAGTTGGGACTGCGAGATGCAGCTCAGTTGTGCACGCAGGGGGAGTCACTGGACACCCTGGGCATGTTTATCGCCTTGACAGGATTGCAGCATGCGGGGGTGAGTGTTCTGGTACCCAAAAAATATATTTTTATACTAAAAGAAACCCAAAACGTTCAGCAAGCAATGAACGCGGGCGTCAGGAAGTCCAGGAATCCCCTTTTCAACCCGGGACACATTTTCGGCAAGTTCCTGGACACCAACAGCATCGACAATCCCAAGACCAAGATGCAGCTATCCGAGCATGTGCATCCTTCGCTGGAGGCTGCATCCCAGTGCATTGAGCACTCGGTGGCCAGACTTCAAATGGCTGTGGAGCTAATGCTGACGCGTCATGGAAATTCAGTGGTGGAGAAACAAAGCGAAATGCAGCGTCTGGCGGAGGTGGGAACCATTGTCTATGCGATGTGGGCCAGTGTGGCGAGGGCTTCGCGATCCTACTGCATTGGACTTCCCTTGGCGGATCATGAGCTGCTCACGGCCACAGCCATTTGCTCCGAGGGCAGGGATCGTGTCCACACATTGTGTACAGAGGTCTTTGGAGGCAACTTTGTGAACAACGACAACAACCTAGTGCGACTCTCCAAGCAACTGACCAAGAGCAAGGGCTACTTCCCCGTCCATCCGCTCACTTTCAACTTTTAGCCTGGCTCGAAGTTTAGTTTATTATCGCCTTTAACATTAAAGTAAATAATTGTTATTGATAATCGTGTGCTTTACTCTTTTTAAGGGGTGTGTTTAAACAATTTCAGGAACCAATAATTTTGTTCAAATTCTTTTTTTTATTTTAGAAAACTTATATTTTTTAATGTTTTTTTTACCTACAGTTGATAGGATTTATGCATTTACTTTAAAGTAAGTAGTAAAAAGATAGTTTCGGAATTTTTCGCTTATTTTTGTTATTATTGCAATCATTTTATAACCATTTTATACTCTAGGTTTTCTGATAAGTTTAAAGTTAAAAAATGGTATTTGAAAGAGTTTTTATATCCCTAAAATAATCAAAATAAAATGAATTACAATTTTATTTAATTTATAAAATAAGGTTCATCAAAATAATTGGTAAAACAAAAAGTTTTTAAATTATGCTGAAAACGATTTAACAAGTTTCATAAAATATTCTAATTTTTTTCCACTCTCTAAAATTTGTAAACGGTTTCGATTTTATCCCATGCTCATTAGATCCGTTAGAGCCCATTACAATAAAACTAAGTATCTTTTAAACCATGCGTGAAATGGCTTTAATCTGTTGGCTGAACACCTGTCCGCCTTTTCCGCTGCACTGGGAATTTAATTTGCATTTCGTTTAAGTGGATGAACTGCGAGAATTGATAAAGAATTGACAATTTGGTAAGCGGCGAAGGAAAACGGCCAAAAGCGGTTTGTGTGTGTGAGTGCACTTGCGCCTCACACGCTCAGTGTATGTGTGTGTGACAGGTGGTAAAGTAAACTGAGAACTGTACCTCAAAAAGAGCAACTTAGTTTAACAACTTATCTTTTATTGGGTCAATCAAAAGGCGAGTGAAGGCTTACAATTAAATTCCGCAAATTGCACAACAAATCGAATGGCTATTAAAAATTAATAGATAGATGAGTGTGTGTGTTTGGTGTGCAACTACAACGCTCGTTCCGATTCCACTTTGTTCCGCTCTCCCACTCACCTAACAGAGCTCTGTTAGTAACAGACCGCTCACAGGCAAGTGAGCATAGAAGAATAAAAGATTTTTTTTTAATTTTATTGTATTTGTATATTTAATAATATTTAATAATATATTTTTGCTCAGCTTAATTTCAATGGGTGCTATACGTTATTTTTGAGCACTCTCTTTCCGCGATTCCTACTAGTCTCTCATTTGACGCTCTTTCGCTCAGTCCGTTCCGTCTCTCTGCCATGTCGTTGCACGATTTTATTTTCTGTTGTTTTTTTCGGTCGCAGCGTTCGGACGTTTGATCGGTGTGCTAAAGATAAAACTTAATTTAAATCTTATCTGCTCATCGCACAAAGCAAACAACAATTATGATTGATTCCTAAGCGTCGTGTCAATCGAATCTGGATTGTTTAAATTAATAAAAAAAACAAGGAAAGTTACAAATAAATGTGCTAAGTTGCGAAAACGCTGAAAATTGCGCGCGTGTGCGGGTGGAACATTGACAGTCGTCGTCGTCGTCGTCGTCGTGTGAAATTCAAGGAAAAGGCGGATAAATAAAAGGAAAAACGCCCCCGGCGAAAATTATTGTATTTGTGTGTGTGGGTGTGCAAAAAAAGGAAAATATCAAGAGCAAAGAAGTTTAAGAAATTGCAAAAGAAGAGTGTGTGTGATTTTACATGTGTATTTGTGTGTGTGGGTGACAAACGAAGAAAAGTCAATCAGCGATAAGCGGTTAATACAAATAAAAACGGTAAGTTAACGCTAAAAATATAATAATCCACATTAAAACCAATTAAGTGTATGATTTCCGATAGAAAATGATTATCTTTTTGCACCCTTATTTTACTCCCGCTGAGTTTTCGATATTGCACCCCCTCCCCCTTTTATCACTTCACCCCCTCCTCCTCTTAACCGCAAACAAATAAAATGGGCAGAAAAACCGATGCGGATAAAGAAGAAGCAGAAGAAGTAGCGTCGCCGATTTCAGTCCTTCATTCCATTTCATTTCGTTCCACATGGTGCATAGATGTGTTGTTGTAGCCTTTGTTGTTCTTGTTCTCCTTTTATTTTTCGGCTTGACTTCGGCGGCGGTGACAGTGAGCAATGAAAAGCAGCGAACGGCGAACTCTGAAAACGCCATAAGCAGTGGCACACGACGCTGCACACACACAAACAAACAAAGACTGGCCAAAGCAAATACGACATACAGTGGAGACTCTGTTAAGATAACTATCAATTGGTCACTTTAATTTTATTACTTGAAGGAGAAGTGTTTGCTGTTAAATTCATTGTTTAATATATATTTTGCATAAGGAAAAGAGATTAAGTGATTGATTAATTTTAGCACTCAAGAACGATGACTTTAGTTAACTCCCACTGTACTCCCACAAATACAGAGGCAAATGCAGAGAGAGGGGGGGCAGCAGCAGCAGCGACTGAGGCAGCGCGGTAGAGCCCAAAGACACCGAGAGGAGTCAAACTCAAACTCACCTCTTCGAAACCGATTCCTCTGCTTTAATTTTGTTTTCTTTTATTTTTTCTTTTTGCGCTCATATTGTATTTTATTTTTTTTCCACCGCCCTGTCCGCATGTGTTATGCGTGTGTGTGTGTGTTGGGCTCACACAAATACAATTCATCAGCGGCAGAGAAGTCGGCGTCGTTATTGTTGTTGTTGTTTCTTTATTTGTTGTTGGCTGGTTCTGCGCGCTTTTATTTGAGATTTGCGCACGAATGGCTTTTGCTTTTGCTCTTGGAGTTGTATATAAATCGTGATGGGTCGATGGGTGGGGGTATGGGGAGGGCAGGCTAGTTTCGTACTAGAGTTCGCGGACACACAAACACACACACTCATACGTTCATCAGAAATACGGGTATACAACATGGGGAAAAAAAGAGCCAAGTGGATTGGGCTTTGGATTTTGTTTTATACGCTTTTCCCTTTGCCCTTCTCCCTTCTCCGCCCACCCACTGCTCTTCTTTTTTCATTTTTCCTTTTTATGCCATATTTCTCTTCGCATGTTAATTGCCGGCGTTGAACTTTTAGTTTGTTAATCAATTGGTTTAGGTTTTGGTGCTCTTTTTCCTTTGCCTTGTTTGTTTGTTTTATAAACACACACATGCCGCTGTTTTTATTTGGCTGAAATTCAAACACAGAAATTTAGCTAAACACACTACTTGTGCAGGTAATTTAAAGGTAAATTGTGTTGATTAGGAATAAATTGTGTTAAAGAATAGGTTAATAGCAAAGTTTTGGTTAAATATAATCGAATTAAAGCATTTCGGACTTAATACTATCGAGTACTTTTTAGTATTGTTTGATTTGAACTGTTTTAGCTAATTTAATAATCTTTAAATGACCAATTGGATATTTATTAAGCAACAGATGCGACTTAAAACCAATATTTTAATTAAATTGAAAGGAAAATGTGCTAGGATTTAGTTTAAATGCTATTTTTCCCTACTATTTTCCCGTTTAGAAAACCAATTAACTTATTTAACAGCTAATCAACAGATTAACTGTGTTTATTTGGTTGTCCTGTTATTTTTGGAACTCCTTTTTCGTTTTACTCCAATTTCCCCTTTGCATTTCCGATTCCGTTTTTGGCCAACATTAGAAGTGTGGTGCCCGCCGCCGCCAGATGTCGCCTCTGTGGCTCTAGCTGATTCTGCTGCTGCCAGTGCTTCTTCTTCTTCGCCGCCGCTCTGCTTTTCCTCTGCCCGCAAATCGATTTCGATTTGGTGCTCTCTCTCTGTCGCACACACCCTCGACTTCTCTGTGTGTGTGTGTGGGCAATAAGCTTAACATAAATCATTATAACGGCACATACAGGAGAGACCTTACATGCCACCACGCCCCCTGGTTTCCACCCCACCTCCTCCCCCTTTTTTTTCTGTATGTCTGGGTGTATTTGTTCGATTCGGCTGTCATTTCATATGGAATTCTATATGGGAACGCACAAAATCGATTTCTAATCGTGTAAATAAATGGCGACAAATGCTGCGAGACCTCTCCTTTGCCTCCTTTCCCCGCCTCTCTCCCACCTTTCTCTGCTCTCCTTCTTCCTCATGGCAACAAAAATCAGCAAGGAGTGAGAGAGGAAGAGAGGGAGATTGTGTGGGCAATTGTTTCAAAACCAAAAGTCGCACACTGAAAACAAAAACACAAAACAAATTTATACATATTGAAAATATTTAAAGGAAATCTTTTATTTTACTAGTTAGTAACATTAGTTATTTTAAGTGAGAAAATAAAATAAAATGTTAATTCTTACACAAGAAAGGAAACTAAATTGAAGACACACTTTTGGGTGACACATTATTTTTCGCTGTGCAGTCAACAGATTTCTGGTTGCACCTTGAGCTTTTTCGATAAAAAGGAAGTAAAGGAATGAGAGGCAGGCCAAAATCAAACCGGAATCGAAACGAAGAGTAGGGAATGGGAAAAAAAGATGAAAAGAAGGAGGAGAAAAAGAGGAGCACACACAGCAGCCTTGTTTAAATGAGATAAGCAAAAAGGACTCGAGAAGTGGAGGAGAGAAGAGAGCTACACAAAATTCAGAATCCAAAAACACACAAAACAGAAACCTACACAGCAAACAGTAGCCAATCACCAACATAACATAGGCAGCAGCAACAACAGCAACATTTATAGCAGGCTTTATAAGCAAGTATAAATTGCAAACCTATACTCACATAAAACCGAGTTTTGATATGCTCTTTTTAAATTTAAGTCTATTTTAGATTTTTAAATTTTTTTCTTTCAGTTTTTCACTTTCTCTATGTGAAATTAAACAGAAATTGTAGATAATAATTTATGAGATTATAATTTTATGAGGTTAAGGTAATAAATATCTTAAATCGCAGTTACCCATATTTTTGTTTTTTCAAATTTTAACATTTTTATACAAAAAGCTATTTTACTATACTAAAAAAAGTTCATCTAATAATAATGTTATAAATATTAAATCAAACAAATAAATATTTTAGTTACTGAATTAAAAAAGATATACTACTATATTGTATTATAACAACTATTATATTTATCACTATTTATACGCTATAGTTAAAAAATGTTTTGGTAAACAAGCCTGTGATCAAAAGGGTAATACCCTTTTTGGTAAATAACACAAAACAAATATGCGAAACAGGCTTGATATTTTGTCAGTTGCTTTTTCGGGAGGCTACGTTGCAGCATATAAAGGAGGGGGTTTTTTGGGGGGGTGGTGACCAATTGCATTTTGTAATGCACACACATATTATTTGTTTTTGCCCTGGTTATCTTCCCTCTCGCTTGCCCAAATTCAAACACAATTCGAAGTGCCAGCTAAAAGTGCAAAAAATCGCACCCTAAAAAGGGGGGAAAATGTAAGCCCCCCTTTTCTATATCTTTCCCTTTTTCCGATTCTCTAGGGGAAACATCGATGGATAACAGAAAATTGAATTTACTACTGGGTGTGTTGTTGTCTTCATTTGTGTTTTTGTTGCAATTGCTTTGCACGCTTTGCAAAATATTGGCAGTAATTGAATTTATGTGGGGGGAAAAAGTGGGTGGAGGGGTGGCAAACAGGCAGGTCAACACTATCCAATATTGAAATGCTAAAGATGAGTAAGCCACCTATATTTCTGGCCCTCTTTTTCGTTTCGTTTTCCATTGTCCACTCATTTGCTGCTGCTGCTATCTCACTCCCACACAATTTTCATTGCTATTTTCCTTGTGGTCGGAAATTCTCTTATTTCGGCTTGATTCCGTTTATTTCGTGCTACGAAAATGCAGCTACATGTGTATATATTTTTCATCTGTTTCGGTTTTTAATTGAATGTGTTTTTGATAGTTGGGTGGGGGGAAATATTGGGGTTTTTGCATGTTCCATGTGTGAAATCATGTGGCACAATGTTGTTGGATTCGCAGATGAGGGTTTTGCATAAATTAGAATTCATTTTGCAGGCTATGAGTATTCCTTACATATTAAAAAAACTTAGTACTGATGGCGAATATCAAAATTAAATAAATAAATTGTTACAGAGCATTCAGGTCCTTAATAAAACTCAACGACAGTATGTGTACACAGCTTAGTATTTTTTGTGACAGCTATTTAAGCTCTTGTAATCGCATTACATAAATAAATTTAATATTAACATGTATTATTCATTAAACGTGTACTAAATAAATATTGCTGATTAAAGTGGCACTAACATTTGATTGAAATAGGTTACTGTGGTTATTTTTATGTAATTTGAACTGTCTTTTAAACATTTTTATTACTTTTGATGGGGTATTAAGTATAGATAGATGTAGTTTATCAGCTTAACAAAGAAATCTATGATTACTTGATAATATGTGGGTTGGTCGTTCTAAAACCCTTCGTTCGGAAGTGTTTGTAAGGTACTGGAAATAATAATATATTTATTTTTAGCAATCACTGTAGCCGCTGATAGATAATCCTGTTATTTACTAGCTTCTGGTTTCCTTCTTCGCGTTTTCTCCTATCCTGCGTCTTATCCTTTGTTGGTTTGCTTTTGGTTCTCGGCCATCTAAGCGAAGCGAAGCTCAGCTCAATGTGAACTTTGGCCTCTTGTTGTTGTTGCTGCTGCTTGCAAAGGATATTCAGGATGAAAAGAGGGTGGAGGATGGGAAGGGCAGAAGGACGAGGGTCGAGGTCTCGAGTGGGCAACTGTTTGGCTTTGCCTTTGGCCTATCCATCCATCCATCCATCCATCCCATCACCACAGCCACCCCAAAGGCATTTGTGCTCTACTTCATTATGTGGATATATGTATGCACATGTGTGTATCTGTGTGTGCCTGTGTGTGAGTGTGTGTATCTATGGGTGGGCAAAAGGTATAGTCAAAAGCTATAGCTTCGTTTCGCTCATGTCCTCGGTTTCGTCGGGCTATTGAATCCTGCTTATTTCTGGAAGGGATGTGGAAGTGGAAGCGCAAGTGGCGGCATTTTCGTGGCTGTGTGGCAAGGAGGAGAGTGGGAAATTGACAAAAGGTGGGGTAAGGGAAGTAGGAGAAAAGGATGCCGTGATGCCATAGCGGCCTTCTATCCAATGTAGTAATTATATGCTCGCTAGTTGGCATATGTGTCGATTTTGCTTGCTATTTCTATATACCACAGACACACTGGGTAACATGGTAATACAAGTCCTATCTCCATCAATCAATCAAGTCTGTCATATTAATAAAAATGAACTTGGTTGTGGCTTTGGTAATTCATTTATATTTGAGCCAGTTTAACATTTAAATAATACTTTGAATCCGAGCAAAGAAAACTAACCTTTTTTGGAAAGGCCATATCACAAAAAAGCATTTTAAAAGGATGTAAAGAGTCACTGTGTTATATTTAAGACTTTAATCTTATTTTTAAGTAAAATTATTTATTTGGAAAACAGAGGCCAAAAGTCATGTTGACCAATGTAGTAGAGCCCTGGATCTTTGTTTGCATGAAACGCGAGCTCAGACTGGGCTCTTCTTCTGCTTCTTTCTACTACTAAAACCCCTCCATCTCCCACGCCCCTGGAAAAACCCCCTTTGCAAACCCCTTCTTCACTTTTGCAGCGAAAACTTTGCAATGTCGCTTTTGTGCTCCGCAACTCATGTTCATGTGTTCATGTGTGTTTGTGCTGTGCTGCAAGTATCTGCAACTGTTGTATCTGTATCTGCGCAGCGAGCATTTTCCCTGTGCCATTGTGCAAATTATACAAATGCTGAGACGCTGGCGACGCTGTCACCATCTCGTTGCCATCCATGCATCTGCGAGATACATTAGACAGTGCTGCGTGCCACAGTCGCAGTTACATCTACAGATGTACAGATACATTCGCTGCTACTCCTAGTACACAGCTGCAGATACGGATACGGATACACAGATACAGATACACATTCTGTATCTATTTCGGTGCGGCGTACGGGAAATTGTTGTAATTTGCATGGCTCAACTTTGGATGAGCTGTCGCTGTGTCGCCGCTGCTCTTGCATCCGCAAAACGTATCTGCGCCTGCAAATGTATCTGTATCTGGCAGATGCGTGGGCGTGGCACCTCGCTGCTCATTAGATTTACTTGAGATAGTTTGTGCACTGCAACACACACACACTTATCCCACATAAAGATAACTCATCGATTAAATGAGCAGTGACATCCGTTTTTGGCTTAGTCTCTTAATTAGGAAATGAGTTTTTAGTCGTTATATAAATTGTCAGCCCCAAAATATTTCAGGGGATTACAAACATAAATCCTGTATTTGCAACCTCTCAAGTTGTGTCATTTTAGAGCAAATGTCTTAGGGAATTAAATGGTTAAAAGATTTATTGATTGTTTGAAGCATTTGTTTTGGGAAAACATTGAAATCAAAGAGACAGCACAAAAAGGCTTTTAAATTAAAGTTTAAACTATTTGGGATTCGGATTTTGGTTCAGTAAATTTATGAATTAAATCTTTTAATTGACAAAAGATAAATTGATCAAATACTCGCTTAAAAAACAGTAAAATACCTTTCAAATTAAGCTTTTTAAATGCATTTTACTGACAAGAATAAGAAAACATTTTTTGGCTTAAACGCTTTCTAACTAATGCCAAAATTTAAAGCCCGCTTTTGGGACTTTGTTGACCACTTTGTGGTCCTTTTGGCAGCCCGAATTTGAAGCCCTCACTAATCACAGTGAAACGTGCCTTGCTCCAACTTATGACTCCCTAAAATCCCTAACCAAAAAAAAGAAAATATGTAGAGACAGTGGGGACACACAATCACAATCAGCGGCAAAAAGCTTCGCCGTGCCAATTAAGCTGACTTTGAGGAACTTTGTGGTGTCCCTTTTTTAACCCCGTCCCTTCTTCTTATCTCTGCCCCCTCTCTCTCTCTTCTCCTTCTTTTGTGGCTCTGGCTGATGAAAATTAACAAAAAGCTGAAACGTCGTTGGCTTTGCTTTTTGGCCCCTGGGCGCTCATTTTATCTACAGTGCACGCCCGCTATAGTGAACCATTATAAAATAATGGGTGTTTATTGAATAGGTGTTTTCTTCATCGATTAAATTGAGAACAAATTGTGGTTAATGTTTTATTAATATCGATTATAATTTATATAGTCATTTGGTTTAACGCTTTACGATTTATGTATCATTTGTTGCTGTATAATCAAAGCAATTTCTTTTTTTTTTTTTTAGTAACAAACTAAATTAACTTAAAACGCTTTTAAGATTCACTGAATGTTCACTTTTAAGAGTGTTCACTGTATTATCCGCTGGCCGCAGGTTCCTCTTCCTCATCCTCCTGCTTCCTCTTCTTAAAAATGCTCTATTTCTTTCTCTTTTTAGCTGTGTTGTTAGCCCGTAGCCGCTCTCTTTCTGGCCCAAACACACACACACACACGCGTGTACTTAAATATTTTTTCTTCCGCACATTTTTTATGCATGTGTGTGTGTATATTCGTATTCCTTTGCAAACTGCAGCTTCGCTGTCGGACAGGGATGTGGCTAAGGGGGGTTGGAAAGAGGGGGGACTTCAAAAACTTGGCCTGCGTTGTTGCCTCTGACTCTGACTCTTTTTCTCCGCACGACATCCCAGCCTCTGCCTGCTCTCCTCTTGCTCATTCATACCCTGCGCTCCCTCTGTCATTTCCTTTATTCCGCTGTCCCCCGCCGCCCCCTTTGTCACCCTGCCCCTTCCCCCCTGTTGGCCCACGGCTATGGCAGCCAGCCAGGCTGACGAGCAAGTTTGAATTGTAATCCTGGTTGTTGTAGTTGGCACACGCTCTTCGTTCGTCTCTCCTTGTGTGCCTGCTGCAGCAAGTTTCTCTGCTCCTCCCTCTCTCTACCCTCCCTACCCTCCATTCCCCCTATTTTGACCCCCTCCTTTTATCAAGCTGCGTTCGACAGCATCAGAGGCTCTCTGCTTTTGTCTGCTGCCGCCACGTCGCCGCTTCATGCACCTTCTCCTGCTCCTCCTTAGCCTTCTCCTCCTCCGCAGCCTGCTCTCCCTCTTCCTCCCCCTCTCCACCTTTGGCACTATGCACGTCCTTCTTGTCGTTGCCCTTTTACATTGCACTTCGCTTCGCAGGTCCCACAACTTGAAAGCCTGAAAACATTGCGAAATATATGCAATATTATCGATTAAGCCGGGTAAATCGATTATGCTGGAAAGGGAGGGAGGTAAACCACTCTTTAGAATACATTACATTAGTTAAACCATTATCCTAGCTTATTACTTTTGCAGGAAAAACGGATTTTTTTCATTCTGATTCGTTTTTCCCCGTACTTCCTAGTTACTCAGATCAAACTGCTTGCTAGCTAACTCTTTTTTTGTGATGCTTTGCTCTAAAATTTTACACTGCTTTGAGCGGGGTATTTCTTAGTCTTAAAACTGCTTTCCTATTTAGCGTTTTTTACTGTTAATTCCGCTCCACTTGAAGTTTTAGCACCTATGCCTCTTTGTCAATAAGCGCGAAAGAGAAATGGAAGGAGAAGCTTGTGTGAGAGGGATGGCAAGATGGCGTGGAAAACCACATGCGTGTGTGCCTGTACATTTTCCACACATTTCCCTTCCCCCCTCCCCACATTATTTACGCGCACAAAAACGCAATTTCACTTGACATTATTCAACAATTTGCATTGCTGTTTCCGCAACAGAAATAAAAACAACAACTGCTACAACAACTACCACCGCAAACTTTTGGCAGCAACAACTACAAAAACAAGCAGGAGACACCTTTTCATTGAGTTTACACACACTCGTAGCAACTCCAGGCTCTTTCACCCACACGAGCACACACATGGCGAAAATTTGCTTGCTCACTTCCATTTTCCCGTTTCCTGTGTTACCCTCTCCCACTCTTATTACTTAACTCCTTCGTTTTGGCATCATGCATTGCTTAATTTCTCACTTGTTCCTTTAAACACACACACTCTTGCAAGTTAGGGTGGTCCACTTTGGTGATATTTAAAAGCAATCCAAAACCCATGTTACATATACAAAATTTAAGAATTTTATGAAAATGTTAAGTTAAATGTTAAGTTGGTTTATTATAACAAAGGATGTTCACAATCTAAAAATAAAAATTCATTTTAAAGAGAAATGGAATGTGGGCTTCTGGAACATCTTTAGGCTGTCATTATTTTCAAGAAAGTTAATTTAACAAAGTGTATTTATTTTTGGTAACCTTTTATTTGTCTTTCCTGCAATTAATTGATTCACCCTAACACCCACCCACTTCCAAAGCAGTGCAGGAAGCAGAGTCTTTCATCTGATTTAGTTGTTGCTGCAATTTTAATAACCCGTTAACAAAAACAACAGAAATTAAAAGCAAAAAAATTAAAGAAATGCTCTGCTTGCTCGGGATGTCTCTCCCTCTGCGTCGCCGCTGCTTACTTTCCTTTCCACTTTAGCCCCTGACAACGACACCTTCACCTGACTATCACCCTCACCTCTCCTTCTCCACTCCTCCTCCATTATCCTCCCCCGCTGCAGTCCCTCTCATTCCATAGTCATCCTGTGGGCACGTTCGTTAAATGTTGAATAAATTTTCTCATATAATCGCAGTCGTCGCCCCGTTGCTCTCTGTGGCTCTCTTCCTCTTCTTGTTTGCTCCCTCTCCCTCCCCAATCAGCACACAACAACAACAAGAACAACAACAACAGCAACTACCGCACAGTTGTCTCCACAGTACTGCTGCTGCCGGCGTCTCTGCTGGCGTCGCAGTCGCGTTCGCTGCCGCTGCCCGCTGATGTTGATGTTGAATGTTGATGGTGTCGTTAGTTTGGCTCGGTAACTGGTAACTCTTGTCGGTCGCGCAAGTAAAAACCAAAGCAAAATAACTGAAAAAGTAGATAAAACAAATATCCTAAGCGCTCAAAAATCAAATCGAAAGCAATAGTGCAAGAAAAGTTGCGTGAAAAATTTGTTTGTGTGAACAAATTAGCAAAAAGTGTTTGTGTAATTGATATCTAAATATTTGTGAATGTGCAAAAGTAAGAAATGAATACAAATAAATAAATTTAATATGAGTTGAAGGAAAGGAAGTGCGACAGATATAGATACAGATACACAAAGCTAAAACGGAATTCGTTTGGGCCAAGTTCTGCTTCTTCCTCCTCGGCTGCTTCTTCTTCTTCTATAAACGCAGTCAAGCGTTGCCGAGTGTATGTGTGTGTGTGTGAGCGCGCATTTTCTTTTGTCCATTCCGCCACCTTATTCTCCACGCTCTTCTTCTTTTGTACAGCCGCCAAAGGAGACGTTGGAAAAAAAGGATTATGAAAAAAAAAAGCAGCTTGTTGGATTGGATTATGTGTATTTTTCGCTCAACCATTTATCAAAAAGAAGTCTTCTTTGAATCAATTTTATTTTGTTTGTTTTCTATTGTGAATTGTGATTGAACTTCAAATCAATTGACAAACCATATAAAAGTTGGAGTTTAAAAGAAAATACAGCTATGGGATTGGGGTAAAAAGTCCTCAAGTTAGGGAAGTGTTTAACGGCCTTTTTGTGAAATAAATTTGTTCAAAACTCACTCCCAAACTTAAAAATTGTAATTAAATGTTTAAACACAAACAAATAGCTGTCATTACCGTCAGTACTTAAAATAAACTATGCGTTTTAATATTAAAAGTGCCTAAAAGGTAGTTTTGTAAAGACTTGAAAATTATTGACCCGACTCTATTAAAAAATTCCTATTGAACCAGAAAACAAATAACACAGGTTTAAATGCAAGCTAACCAAATGACATAAATATTTCTTTTATATTTCACTTTCACATCCCTTTTTCAAAAGCATAAATATATTAATAAATCAAACAAACTAACTACTAACTTAGTAAATTCGCTCTTTTAGCTTTATATTAATGTTTTTATTTAAAATTTACTTGCTTAAGTAAAGCTTCAATAAAGTTTCAGTTTATTTTTATCTTTTTAGGAAGTAAATCAATCTTTGACCAACCGATAAGATAAGTTAAGTGTCCCGCTGAAGATTTCTCACGTTATTTGTACATTTTTTACATGTTGGATTTATTAAGCAGAGAGAGAGCAATAAGATTTATTATGACCACTGGTCTGGTTGGATTTGTATTTTTATGTATCAATAATTACGAAGAGTGAGATGGAAAGAGAGGGAGGAGGAGAGCGAAGGCAACAACAACGACGCTTGGGAAACGAAATTGAAGCACACGGCTGGGGAATGAGGGAGTGCGAGTGAGTGAGAAGGTGATGGAGTGGGATTGCGGGGATTGTGGAAAGAGGGTGAGTAAGAGGGAGATATGTGTAACGGCCAGTCACAGCAGAAAGCAACAACAATAACAATTGCAACAACAACGGCGAAACATTGGAGACATGTTTGTGCGGCGGCGCTCATTTATTTTATGTCTCGGCTTGGCTTTGTTGTTGTTGATGTTGTTGTTGCTGCTTTTGCGCTACTTTGGAGCTGCCTATCCTGCTCCCCCTCCCTGTCACTCCCTCTCCCCCTCCACTTCATATGTGTGTTTTCACATATCTGAATGTGTGAGTGTGCATGACTCGCTTCTTGTTACTTTGTTCTTGTTTTCTGTTTCTGTTTCATTTTCTGCCGACTCAACTTGACGACCAAAAAAAAAACAAACTGAACTGAAACCAAAATAAAAGCCGCAAAATTGAGAACTTAACGGATTAAAAACGGATAAACAGAGGAACTTGGCTAAGCACTACATCAAAATTCGTTTTAAAATGCATATAAACAAAGCTAAAATAAGCAATAAATGTTTTACATGCGGGTAATCCCAACTAAAGATACAAACTACAAATTTTCTAGCTCTAGCCTAGCCTCGAATAAATTATATAAAATATATTAATATATTTAAATGTATCAAAAACTAGGAAGGGGTTCTAAATTTCTGACAAACTATTCAAAAGTTTAAATTTCTCTACATGTGAAGCTTACTTCATTAAAATTGTTTTTATCGACGTTTCACTGTTTAATCATTGAGTTAACAACAAAAAAAGCATAAATTGCGTGGGTGAAATGAGTGAGCTGCTGATATGGCTGTGAAGTCATCTGTCCTCCGTTATGGAAATGGAAACATCTTTCCGGATCATCTCCTCCACGTCGTATTTATTAATGCTTAACCCTTTTGGTGGCGAAAACCAATTAAGCCCAGTTTTTAAAGCCTAACCACGCGCATTGTGGATCTGGAGCTTGGTGCTTGGAGCTTGGAATTTGTATGTATTTTTCACAGGCCGCACAGCGCATTGTTTTTGGTTTTGGCCAACTAACCGGGGCCCGCTGTCGACGTTGCTGCCCCTCTGCTTCTGCCTCTGCCGGCGTCGCTGCTTTGGTCAGGCCTCCAATTCGTTGTTGTTGTTATTATTTTTGTTGTTTTAGCTCTCGGCCATTCCTCTCCACTGTCCAATTCCCATTCGTTTCTAAAATACAATTTTGCGCTGTTTTTTGGGTAGCCTTATTATTATTGGATACCCTCTTTAAAAACTATTATAAACATTTTCGCATATTAAGTTTTTATAAGAGTATCTTAAGTTTTATTCAAATCGCACAAATGTGTCTTAAAGCTGTTATACTGAACGATCTTATTTGATTATGTATCCAATTAATTTTGTATCTACAAGTGTATAAAAACTTCGGCTGTGCGAATCTTGCTTCCTTTCTGGTCAGTTTTTTTTTTTCTGCTGTTGCGGATTTGTGATTTCGATATTTAGTTGGATTTCTGTCTGTCCCCCTCCCCCCACTTCCTCTCCTTTACCCTCTGCCATTCGTTCCCCTTGCCTCCCGTTCCGCCCGCTTGTCCATCTGTCAAGTTTTGTTTCGTCTGTTGTTTTGCCGTCGGTTTCGCTTCGCTCCTCGCTGATTGCTCTGTTTCCCCATCCTCCTGCTCCCTCCCCCTTCCGCCCCTCTCTTTAGCGCTCCACCCCTCCCTCTTTTCGTTTCGTTTGTTTTTGGGTGTACGCCATCGTCGTCTCTGCAGCGTGTTTCTTTTCATATTATTTAATTTATTTCGTTGGTTTTTATTGTGGCCATGCTCGTTGTTGCCCCCTGCTCCTCCTCTTCTCATTCCCCCTCCTCTTCCTCTTTCTGGGTTCATCTGTATCTACAATTCGTCATGTACGTTTGTACCTTTTTTTTTTGTTGTTGCTGTGTCCGTTCAGCTTCATCATCATCCCTTCAACGTATTTTTGAGGCATTTCAGTGATGAATTTGTTTTCTTGTTTAATTTTAGTCATTTGCCAAGCACCCTCACCACTACGCATGCACTCAAACACACACACACACACATGCACCCAAATGAATGCCCTTTGAGAAATGCATCTGCTCTTTGATCGCTTTGAATTTACAGTTTCCTCAGATGCAATTTCTGTTTTTTTTTTTTTTTTTCTATTGCTACATTGAGAGAAATTCATATAGTAAATATTTTGTGATCATATAAAAATATAAATATTACAGTGGCAAAATAAGTTGATCATGAAATAAATATTATTTTAAGTGGTTTTTTTAACTAAAAAGCTTTTAAAAATTAATTAAAATAATGATCACATAAGAAATAAAGTTTTCGGAACCTTTTTCTAACGTAATAAACGAACGATAATAAGGATAATGTCACAATTTTCTATTTAATTACTTCATAAGCACATTAACTTCATCAAAATTAAGAATGACAATGAAAAACATAAAAAAAATAGTAACAAGAAAATAAAAAATAAATAAAAATACTACAATAAGACATAATTAAAAATTGAAGTGCATTTTTCTCAGTGCATCTGTATCTGTCGATGTCAAAGTGGTCAGCGAAAAATGCTGTGCCATTTAATCACTTTTGTAGAAACGAGAAGCCTTTTATGTGTGTGTGTGTGTGTGCACTGTATAGAGCAATTAATGTATTTTGCAAAGCAGATTTCCAGTTTTGCAATGCACACGATAACAACAAACAAAACAAGTGAAGTGAAGGGTTTTGTGTTTTAGTTGACGAGAAAAGTTGTGATATCATTGGAGCACTCAACTCAACTCAAATCCCAGGCAATCGCATTGAAATCGGTTAATTAAATTACAAATGTTTTTACATTTCCCAAGCGAGCTGACTGAGAGCTGGGAAAACGCAAACCCAAAACCCAACGATAACAACACTTTGGCCATAGAGCGATAATTTACGGTTAGGTTAGGTTCGTACTGTTTTGTTTGGCTGGTTGGAAGTTGCTATCTGATTGATTGCTTTGCGTTTGCCACAGAAATACAGTGGAGATTCTGTAGAGAGAAACATTAAAAATAATAATTAGAAACTTGAATGAAGATACAATTTTCGAAATTGATTATTTAATTAGATTTGATTTTGAATTATAGTGGACATTAAAAATGTTTTGCTACATATTCAATTTGTATGCAATTATACATATTTATAAATATTATTTATACATATTCAATTTTTATACAATATGTTCATTAACTTTTTCAAGTATTTAATTTCAGTAAAATACATAAAAAAGTATTTTAAATACAAGTATTTAAATTTTAAATACACAAATAGTGTTTGAAAACATCGTTTTTAATAGTGTTTGCTAAAATAATGTTCAATAGTTTTTGAAAACATTGTTTTCATCTTTTTTGAGGTCAAGTTTCTCAATAACTGAAATTTTTGTTTATTGTTTTACGCGTTTTTAAGTGCTTCTTTTATAAATTTGAGAACATTGCATGTTTTTTTTATAGAGGCCTCACTGTACAAAAATACATAGACGACATTGCACAGTTCTTTCGATTTAAGGCGAGAGTTTCGTTTGTTTTTGTAGCCCGGATTTATTGAAGCGCAGCGCACAGACGACAGGCCATCTACCTCTCTCCCTCTCTCTCTCTCCTTGTCAATCTACCCCTCTCTCTCTCACTCCACCAACGCACTGACTGACTGTCAATTGTTTTCTTGGCCTCTTTGGCCTTCTCCATCTCTTTTTCTCCCACTTTTCTCTGTCTCGTTCTGCCAACTGATTCAATTGAAAAATGTTGACTCTTTTTTTTTTTTCTTTTTTGCTTTTTCGTACATTTTGAATCGGACGCTGTCGTTCATTAGCTTTCTTGGTACAGAATTTTAACCCCCCTCCCCCCTCTTATTTTTTTTATGTGAGAAGTGCTAAAATGCGACGAGAAGTTGACCAAAAATGCCAGCAGCAGCAGCAGCGCCATTGTTTTCTGTAGAAAATGAATGAGTCACCCATCTCTTTCCACTTTTTAAGAAAACGCACACAGCACAAAAAAAAAACCAATAGAAAATACATAATTGTTGTTGTTTGTTGCCTGTTTAATTTCAGACATCACAGAGTGAGAATAATTGTAGGAAAATACCGAAATTATAATTGTGCATTTCATTCCTCCGCTGGCTTCTTCAGTTTCTAGTTTTCTTTTGAGCGACGCCGTTCGCCCATAAATTTCAATAATCATTTCAAATCTGATTGGTGTGTTTGGGTTTGTGTGTGTTAACCAGGCCAAAACCAAAAAAAAAACAGTGGCAAACGGAAATCGAGAAATGAAATCATAAAATCACAAAAGCAATACACAAAAAATTATTAATTTATCTATCCCCTTGAAAAGTGAGTGAGAAAAACTAACACAGAGAAATGAAAGCTAAATTAAAAGGCGACAAAAGTGAATAGTTGAATAATAATGAAAACAAACAAATTAACAACAAAACGGAACTGGAAACTATTTTAAAGTTTAAATTAAAGCAGCAATAAAAGGGTTTAATTCATTTTCATTTTGGTGAGTTTTGTTAAAACATTGATAAACATTAATAAGGTTAAGAAAAGGGTTAAAACTAAATATACATTTGTTATCGTTCTCTTAAAAATGAAGGACTCTTTAAGCATTTACAATCTTACAGATATAGTTTTGATAGTTTTAAATTGGATTTAAATAAATAAATAAAATAAATTTCAAGGGGATGAAAATGTGACTTTATTAAGTTGTTACTAAACTTTGCAAATTTAATTAGATTAGCAAACATTTAAACTAAAGTTCCTCCACAGAATTCAGAGTGTTCATTGTGTATTTCAAAGTGTTTTAATGTTTGTTTCAAATAAAATTTCCCACAGTTTAACAGGCTATTATAATTTGTTGAATATTTCTAATGACGTGGTGTTTCTGTTTGGAAAATATTACCAGAGACCCTTGTCTGTTTGTTAATTTGGAAAAGTATTTACATTCGTTTTCCCTGCTCTTTCCACCCACTATCCTTTTTGCCACCCCCGCCTTTTGGTCGCGTTCTGCCTTTTGTTGGGATAATCTGTAGTGCTCGCAAAAGATCGGAGCAGAATCGATACTATCGATTTTTTTACCTTTGCAAAAAAAAATCGATTTTTTTTCCAAAATCGATTTTCGGACATTTTTCCATTTCTATACAGTTTCTGTATGCTTTGCGGGTGGCTGGTTTGGGGTAAGTGAAATATTTTAATATTTAAGCAAAATATACTCATATTTTTGTTATTACTTAGCGGAGTATTCATTTTCTTAATAAATAAGTTATAAAAATGAAATTTTTATTTTATTTAGTTTTATATCTACAAGTAATTTAATATAAAAAAAAATTTTTTTGAATAAAAAAAATCGATAGTATCGATCTTTTACTCGTAAAAAGATCGAAAAATCGATTGTGGGAAAAATCGATTTTTTGCGAGCTCTAATAATCTGATTTAAGCATTAATTAAATTGCTCTGCGGACGCAGGACGGACGCATGTGTGTGCGTTGCTTATAGTATGTATCTTTTTATCCAATCCGTGTGTGTATTGTATATTGTATCTATCGTCACTCTGTGCCCAATAATACAAATACAAATACAAATAAACGACTGTGCGCAGCACTGTCCATATTAGATTACGTGCAACAAGCTCTTTAATTGTATTTGCCGTCTAATGAAATCACCGCAGCAGCAGCAGCAGCAGCGCAGAAACAACATTTAAAAGCTTTGGTGGCCTGGCCAACACAAAATAATAGCGAATGCGTACAGTTGTGCAACGGCTGCGACTCAATCGGATTGGATTTTCGATTGTAATCGCAGGAGTTTGAGGGGAAATTGAGGAAAGGAACCGGGTATTAAACCACATGTAGTTATCGAGATATTTCGGTAAATGCCTTATACTGTGGGAAATCATCGGGAGATATATATTTGTGAATCAAACAAGCGGGGTGGTTTCAGCGTCTGCCATAAAAACGGTGGTTAAAACTAATGATATTTAATACAATACGTGTCATCTGACTTTATTTGTTTTCCATTTAGAAAAAGTATTTATTTCTAGTTGGGTTTTATAATAATTTATGGTTTTAAAATTGAGTGAAACTAAGCTTCACTTTATTAATTACAATGCTGAGTAGCGAAAACTGTAATTAAAAGGTAATCTAAGACTTAAACTTACAAAATAACTTACTAATTATCTTTTAAAGTAAAGATAAAGATTTATAGACTTCTTAACATCAAAAGGTATGTGTTAAAGATTCTTAATCGCTTTATTCAAAGATAAGTAATTATTATAGGTTCTTAAGTGAATTGATAAAAGTTTCTTTCTGTTAACATGGAAAAGTAAGTTTTGCTAGCCTTCAATATTTTTTTTAGTATTTTTTTAGTCATTATGGAACTTTAAGTTTTTTTCGAAAAGTAAATAAGTTTTTGTGTGTTGATCCGATTTTACAGAAACCCTTATTTTTTTTTTTATTGATTTAAAGTTATTGTAACCTTGCTTTTTACTATGTCTGAAGATTTTTAAAGATCCCAAACTAATTAAAGTGCGATTATGCAACTGTAATAAAGTAAATCTCTTCATAGTACCCATAATTTTCTCATCAACCAAAAAGTAATTTAAAATTGATTTATGAGCCATTTTAGTGAAGATATGTGAGAGGGTTAAGTTAAGTTGAGTTCAAGTCCTTGAAGAAGTGATATCAGTTGATTGTCCAGCAGAAGGAGAGGGTGATAAAGGGAGAGGGGAGAAAAGGAAGCTAAATGAAGGAGAAGGGAAAGGTGGAAAAGCAGGTGGCGGGTATAAATTGGCAACTGCACATGGTCAACTGCACATGACTGGAAATTGCATCACGTTATCATCATTTTGCGAATGCCAAGGAGGCATGAAAAGGATGCGGAGGAGAGGAGAAAGAGTGGTGGAAAGGAGGAAAGGATTGCACTGGGTGCAGCCGCAAAACGCGCCCACTACTCCCACTTCACCGCAAGTGCGAAAGAGTTAGACAGAAAGTGTGAGTGAGAGAGAGAGAGGGAGTCCCTCTCTGTGTTTGTCTCTGCTCTTGCGTCTCCTTTTTGTGCACTCTTCTCCTGCTCTTCTTTGCTCCTCCTTGAAATTGCTCTTGCACCTTGTTGTTGTTGTTGCTGTTGCAAATGGCAAATACGTCAATGTTGTTGGCTCCCCCTTTCCCTCTTGTCCCTCTTTCTCTCCTTCTCCTTCCCCTCCTTTAGCTCCTCTTACTCGCACACTCGCACTCGCCTTCTCACTCTAATTTATGGGTCGTGCGCTCTCTCTCGTTCCACTTGGAGCTTTTGTCCCTTGTCCAATGTGCACCTCTGCTCCATTCCCCCATTCCCCCTTGTTTCCTCCTTGTTTTGCCGCATCTCCCACATCCCACATCCCATGTCCCATCCATGCATTCCTCTTGCTCCTGCAATCCTGCAGCAGTTACAACATCAACCACACACACACACACCAACATCGTTACATAAATACCAACTACAGTCCAACTTCCCTATGTCATAATCAGTCGCGCATCTCAAATTGCAATAAATATATGCTCAAAGACAGTGGAACTTCTATAAACGATCTTTTTTTTTTAAGAGTTTAAATAAATCATCTTATCAGTACTTCAAATTTATATTATCAAGCCAATGACACCTTATCTTATCTTAACTTTAAATAACAACGAATTAATCTTTTTTATTGATTTGCGTATGACCTAAATTTTTAGTGAGAAAGTTCATAATAAATATGTAATATGTATAAAAAAAAGTTTAAATAACTCCAGTCTAGTTTTAACTCAAAAGTAAAACAACTAAACATTATTTTCTAATATACCTTGTACACCTGTACCAAACTGTGTGTTCCTCTTATAGAATTCCCACTGTAGGGACAACTGCCTGTGCCGTTCTTAATGTTGTTGTTGCTGTTGCTCCTCTAGCCTCGCTGCATAAATTCATTTGTTTGCTCCCATTGCTTTAGTTGTTGTAGTTGTTGCAGCATTTGTTGTTGTTGTTACTAGTTCTGTTTCGCTGCTTCTGTCGCTGTGCTGCTGCTGCCACTGCGTGTCTCGGCGTCGCTGTCGACGTCTGCGCTGACTTCGACTTCATTTCGGTTTTAGTGTTGTTGTTGTAGTTGTTGTAGTTCCCCTTTGGCGTTGCCATTTTCAATTTTAGTTTTGCTGTTCTGCTGATGCCGCTGCTGCTTCTTCCCTTTTTCAATTCTCATTCGGTTCGTTTTACTGCCACTTCACTCCGGCTATAACCCCTGTCACGCCCCCTTCTTTTTTGCACCCACCTCCTCTCACCTCCCCCATTTTGGCACCACCCACGCCAAGTTCTGTGTGTGTCCTTGCACGCTCGTTTCCTGTTCGTTTTGTTGGCCTGTTCGCTCTGTGCGACAACCCACGATTTCTCTTCTTGTTCCTTGTTCCTTGTTCCTTTTTCCCTTTTCCTCTGCCTCTCCTCGTCCTCTCCTCCCCTCCCCCTCGTTCGTAACACGCCCCGTTTCGGTTCAGAGTTTACATTTTATGTGTGTCCCTTTTCCTTTTTTTTTTTTTTTTTTTGCACAGTTTTCCTTCTCAGGCGAGAGACCCAACACCTCCCAATTTTAACTCCCAATACATCCACCCCTCGCAATTTCCTCCTCCTCACCCAAAAAACTGGTCGGTTCGCAATATATCCTTCACGATAATGTATTCCACTTACAGTTCCACAGCTAGAGAAAAGTACAAAACAAGAATAACAGATTCGGCGCAGGCTTTTCTTTTCGCTCCATTTCAAGTGGATTTTCTTCTTATTGAAAATATTATACTACAGCTTTTATACAAATTCAGTTATTTTGTTGATTTAAATTTTATATTTTACTGAGGTACAGGAATATGATAAAATTAATGATAGCAAAGGATTTTAAGAATTTTAGTTTGAGTAATTTTATTTTGATACTAAGAATCGCAGAAAATTAAATAAGAATAAATTTCAATAATTAATGCTAAACTATTACCCTTTTCTTATTACAAACATTAAATTATAACTTTTTAGTAAGAGAACTAAAAAATAATAATTTACAATTTCAATTAGTGCGGATTAGTAGACTAAACAAAGAGCAAAACTTTTCAATGAGGTTAATCTTTGTAGGTACATATATCACAATGTAAATGTTTGAAAACTTATTTGTTTGCTTGTTTTTGTTGAACCAACTAATGCAAAGAGTAAGCCACTTACTTAAACAGCAGTTACATTGTTAGAAACAGGTTTACAAAACAGTTTATTAATAGTTTAATATTGACCAACTTTTACCGACTCAAGTACTCTTCACCTTGCAAGAATTTTCCGTTAGCTGAATTTCTGCATAGTTAGCATTTTCCTTTGTAAAATAAAGCGATTTAAAGGCTTTGTTATTCCTGCGCAATTTTCACAATTTTAAAGTCGAGCAAAAACTTTAATAAAATAAATAAATACTGTGAAAATTCGTTTAATTGGACCATTTGATGAAATTAAACGATTATGCATATTTCATATGGTTTTCCGGAAAATTGCACACTTTCAATTAAGGAAAATTGAAACCATATTGAAATACGTAAATAGCTTTAAAGGACGGACAGAAAAGACAGTTAAATTGATGAAAATGAAAAGCGTAGGATAACCATAGGAGAAAAAATGAAAGTTAAAGGATAAATGAAACGAAATAAATTAAGAGGGAATATTATACACTATTTTATACACTCTTCGAATAGATTTTTGAAATTCTATAAACATTAAATATATATCTTGCAATTAAAAATAAGCAAGTAGCACTTAAATTCCGAAAAGTCCGTGAAAACCAAAGCCGTAATTGATTGATAAAAAAAATACATTAAGAAGAGAAACTGGAACTTGTTGCTGCCGCTAAAGTTGTTACTCTTTGTTGTTGTTGTTGTCGCTGCACTCGATCTGAAGGCGTTGCAGAAGCGTTGAAAAGGGAGAGGGATAAAGCAGGAGGGGAAGGGGGGGAAACGAGACTAAAGATCGCGCCAGACGATGACGCAGACTACTGCAGTCTTTATAGACGCTGTAAAAAAAGAGAGGAAGAGTGGAGAGGGGTATTGCTTTTTGAGTCAATAACCTCACTCACTCCACAAGAATAAAAAAAATGAGGAAGAGTAAAGAAGCACTCACATGCTCCACCTCTCCTTCGCACACTCACAATCTCTCTCGTTCACACACATTCCCACACTGGAAGAGGCATTACAAAAAAAATTAACCAACAACAATAGGGCAAAAAATAAGAATCAGAAGTAGAAGAATCCGCAGAAATAAGTCAGAAAGTCAGAAGAATTAATACTCACACATAAAACCTAAAATCTCCAAGAGCAACCTAAAACAATTAAAGAAAACGCATCCAATCTTTAATTTGTGATCAAGTAAATTGAATCCAGAACTCTAATTACTAAATTTAAAATAAAACAACCTGACTCATCTTCGTCAATTATGGATCAGCTTTTCTAAGAAATTCTTGTCGTTGTCAGATAAACAAAGTTTGAAATACAAAGATACTTTTTTATTTTTTTTTAGAAGAAACATCTTTATTTATAAAAAGATGAAATTGTATTTTATTTAAGACTCCCATTTTCAACCCTAATTTGATTTATAACTAAAGGTTGTATACTTGTATCTATTTCCATTAAAAGTACAACTTTAAAGAGTGATTTAAAACCAAAACTTACTTCATCTCCCCAAGAGTTCCTACTTTTATAACAAGTTTTAATTAAAGAACTTCGATTGTTTGTTTTTTGAGCAATTGATTAGCTTTTTAAGCTTATTGACCACAGCAAGAAAAAAAAACATTCGTAAACTTTTTTTAATGGCAAATCAAACGAAACGGCGGCGCTATCTGCATGTGTGTGGGTATAAGATATAACACGAAGTCAAACACACACACACACACAACAACAACAAAATACAGGCAGGGAAAAATACAACAATAAAAAAGAAATAAAAGCAACTCATGAACGAACAACGATGGACAGACAGTCGGCCAATTGAGCTAGAGAGAGAAGATAATCAAGAGCAAACAACAATGGGCTTTCAGAGAGGGGGCGGTGGCTAAAAGGGGGGGGATAGGGTGGAGTGACGCCAGCACAATATGAGAAGAATTTCACATTTGTTCGCTGCTGTCACTCACAAATATTGATGTGAAATAAAAGTGGGAGAGGGAGTGAGGTAAGAGGAAGAGAGGTATCGAAGCGAGTCACACACAAATACACGTAGCGCAAAAAAATAAAATGGAAACAACAAGAACAAGAACGACCGAACGCACACACCTTCTCAATAGCCTGCGTTGACGTCAACTGCGCTGTCAACCCCCGCGACGCCAGCCGAGGCAGCGGCAGTGGCAGCGGAGTGTGGCAGTGTCAAAGACAAATGCCCCGAATCATATTGCTTACTCCCTCTTCTCCTCTTTCCTCTTTCTCCCACTTGCGGTTTGGGTGAACCCAAAGGCAAAGCCCAAGTTGAACAAGAAGAAGTTTTACAGTGCTACATCAATTTGATGTAACTTTAAAAGTGCGACAAATGAATGGTAATTTTATAACTGTCAATATTGTGTTTCAAAAGATTTAAGCGATGTATTTAATATGAGCCTACCTTAACATGAAATACAAAGATAAAAGTATAAAAGAGCTATTCAAAATAAACAAGTAATTTCTATCACATAAAAATGCTTTTAAACTCTTACAATGGATAAGCTAAAATCTAAACATTTTCAAAAGTTCCACTTAAACAAGTTCCACTGTACTACTAAGTCGCTCTGTCCATTTGTTTTATTTTCTTGCTTGTTATAAATTGCCAGCGCTCTTTCGCAGACTCCCACCTCTCTCCCCACCTCAACACCCCTCTCTTGATAAGAGCGCACATCTGTCGCCTGCCGATGCGTGACAACAAAAAAACGAAAGAAAGCTGAAAAAAGAGTACGCAATTACAGTTATTAGCGGTCCACAGTGGGCCCCACCTTAGCAGGGGCTAAACGTTTACTCATTAAAGTGATTAATGCAGGTAAAATAATAATGTGTAGTAACCAAACAAGTAAAAAAAAAAAGTGCAATTATCAACCACTGTGCGTGGCAACAACAAAACCAAGGCAGAAGTAGCGGCCACCATTCATCTGTCTGCTTGTCTTGTCAAATGTGCCTCTCTCGCGCTCTCCCACTCCCACCCTTTGGCGTTCCGTTTCCACTTGTAACTTGCGGTTCTCCTGCTCTCTCTGCTCATTCGTTCCAGCGCGTTCCGCGAAATCACAAACACAGACGGACGCGTCGTTTAGCGGCGCTTGTAAATATTTTGTTAATTGTACATTTTAATCGTGAAAAATGCAATAGCCAGTGTAAACAAATGCCGTTAACTGCTGTCGCAGCCCAAGTAATAAAACAAAGCCATTAACAACCGAAAACAACAGACTGTCTGTCTGTCTCTTAAATCTCCATAAAGCAAAACGATGAGAGAACTTTTACACATTTCATGAATGAATTTTCAAAAGTGCTAAAAACGCAGGCTTACAACAAAAAAAAAGTGCAAAATGCTGTGAACGGAATTTTTTCGGTTTTTTTTCGCCTATGTCTGTATGCATCGGTTTTCGCAGTCGCCGCCGCCGCTGCAGTCTGGCTGTGTGTGTGTGTGCCTTGGCTTTTCTTTTTATTTCGTTTGTTTCTTTTATTGGTGGCAGTGCTAAATGTTGCGCATGACTTGAAATGCTTAAGTTTTCCGCTTAAAGGGGGGATTTGTTTCTTTTATTGTTTAACAAAATGCAATCTTGTGCGTAAATTTAATTATGCTGCGCGTTGAACTCTCTTTGCTCTGCCGCTGAAATGCAGGTGTAGTGGTGAGCAGCGCTCTCGCGAGCTCTCTCTCACGCAAGAGCGCGGCTTCTGCTTCCGTTTTGTGCGTGCATGTGTGTGTGTCTCGATGGCGTGTAGTTTTTTTAGTTTTGTTTTGCTTTCCATATTTCGGCCGATTCTGCTTTGTGCTCGAGTTTCGCCCAAGCGTTGCGGCATTGCCAACATAGAGAGTGGAGTAAAAGCAAAGAGCAAAAGAAGTTGCGAATCGAAAACCAATTGATAAATTTTGTATCTTTGAATTACAAGTGTTGTGATTACAGTGGAACTTGTATAAATTATTCATTCTTTGGATATCTTTTTACAAATGTGTTTTTGGTGAAATATTATTATTACCTAGATATACAAAAATATTGATATAAATAAAATTGTATCTGTATAGTGGAAAATATAGACATTTTGCATTTTGCATTATAACGAAATTCCGTGGAGGTATTTTATCAATCTGTAAGATTTATTTTACTTGATTTTTAATCAATCCCTATTTTTCTATACTTTTACAGAACCTTAACGCATGTCACGCACAAAATAGTTGGTCCTAATAACTAGGGGATTTTGAACATGAACAAAAATGCCGGCGATGGCAGCGATGGCAAAAACTCAAACAAAAACTCAAATTCGGGAGGGGGTGCTGGAGCCGGGGGGCCACACGACCCCACCGGCCTCCTAGATGCAGCTTCCCTGTTCGGTAAGTCCTTATTTATTATATTACCCCCATTTATTATTATTAATTTACAACACTTTACCCCGTGTTTAGCCTACTGGGGACGTGATCCCACTGGAGCAGCGGCTGCAGCGGCCTCCAATCCGCTCTTCAACTCGCAGTTCAATGCCGCCGCTGCAGCTGGATTGGGTTTATTGCCACAAGCCGGCGGGCAGTCTGCCAATGACCGGTATTCCATGGCCGCTGCAGCGGCGGCAGCAGCGGGTGCCCATCATCACCAGAACACGATGGCTGTGGCCGCTTCCCAGGCCGCCAGTTTGGCCGGTTTGCATCCAGCAAGTGAGTAAAATGTCGGCACATTCCGTATTTTAGTAGATCCCCAGAAGTGTTTTCTCCATGAAGAAGCAATAAGCAGTCGTCACAGTTTGATATGATAACCCATAAAAAATCAAAAGTATTTATTTATTATTTCCTGTAATTAATAGATTAATAGATTAATATGGAGTCAAACAGCAAATGTCTTGTTTATCGTGCGAGGCCTTTGAAGAAATTCCTCCTAGAGCATAACGTTTAGTAGCTTGCTGTTTGCTTTACACTGCCCGAAAAGCTTCTGTTCTGAGCAGGGCGGTGAAAACTGGTCGAGCACAAATATTTTTTAAATTGAATTTGAATTTTTTTTTTTTAAGAAAGAGTAATATTTAATTATTCATTATAAAATAAGTATCTCTAATATAAATATTTAATAAAAAACTCTTTCTAACTCAATGTTTAATCGATTTACAGGCTGGTGGTCGATGGCCCAGCTAGCTGCCCAGGACTATTTCAGTCGCCTGCAGGCCTCCGGTCTGTCCCCCTTCCCACATCCCGATCTGGCGGCCGCCTTTGGACCAGCTGGCATGGGAATGGGCGGTGGAGCGGGCGGAGCAAGTGCTGGCGGTGGAGGAGCAGGTGTTTTAGGCCAGGGTGGAGGCGGTGGCAATGGCGGAGGAAGTGGCAACGGTGGAGGGGGCTCCTCTTCCGGCTCCTCAGGCAGCAAGTCCAACAAATCGAGAAAGGAGAAGCGAGCTGCCCAGCAGCAACAACAGCAGCAGCAAAGTCTGGCCAACAGTCTCAATGCAGCAGCAGCGGCAGCGGCAGCAGCAGCAGCCAACAATCCTGCAGCAGCGCTGGCCAGCATGCACGGATTTGGAGTGGGAGGACCAGGATCCAACATTCCGTCGGTGAGCACGGGCAGCGGATCGATATCCACCAATAGCGGAGGTCATGGTGGCTACAAGGTGAGATTAACTATAAATAATTACTAAGTTACTTGTTAAATATGTTGATGATACGAATCCGTTTATTTAACCCTACAGAGCACGGCCAGCGCTTATGGAAAACCCTCCACAATGACGAGCAGCAGCATGGCCAGCAATCCAGGATCCGCTTACGATCCGGTCACCCTGCACAAGGAGCTGCTGGCCATGCAGGCCGTGGCAGCCGCTGCTTCTGGCTCGGGATCAGGTGGATCCTCTAGTAAGAAGTCTGGCGGAGGTGGCTCTTCCTCCTCATCGATGCACGGTCATGGATTGGGAATGGGCAGTGGGGGAGGCCTCATGTCCAGTGGCAAAGCTTCAACCAGTGTGAGCGCCAGCAATTCATCGATGGGAGGAATGCATCCTGGTTTGGCCAGCAGCAATCCACTGATGTCGCCCCACTCTGGAATGGGCTCCTCATCTTCGTCATCTGGCAAGGATCGCGATAAGAACAATCCCTCACTCAACGCTCTCAACTCGCTGTCGCAGTTTGGAGCTCTGGGAATGACACCGCAGCAGAGCATGCAGGCGGCCATGAATGCGTTTGCGGCTAGCACAGGTGTGTCGCCCTCAGCCACGGTCACCTCCTCGCCACATCACTCATCACAGCAGCAGCAGCAAATGGGCGGCAATAGTTCGGGGTCGGGATCAGGTGGAAAGTCCAACAAGGATTACATGATGGGGTAAGTCTAAAATAAAAGAATAATAAGATTTATATGTTGTATATTATATTTATAACATATTTTATGTTTATTTTATGTTTATTTTATGTTATTTTTTAAAATTCCAATACTAATTGAATGCAACATTCTCCCAACAGCACTGGTAGTGAGCACCCGTCTCTACTAGGAGTTCGTTTACCACCGGACACGGAGATCATCAAGTACACGTCCTCGATTGTGGGGCCCAAGATACCTGGTACTACCTCGCGCGGTCGCAAAAAGACTATTTCCGAAACAGAACAGCAGACAACACAACAACATCAACAACAACAGATACAGAAACAACAACACCAAGCAGAACAACACCTACTCCAACAACAGCAACAACAAGCACAAAAAGAGCTTGATAGCACCACAAATGCCATTTCCTCTCTGCTCTCGTTTCCAGGTCTCAGTCCCGCGAAGCGGGCTAGACTCGAAATGGAGTACGCGGCAATGGCCGCTGCCGCCCAGCAGCAACATCAGCAGGCCCAGCAGCAGCACCAGGCACAGCAGCAGCTTCATGGAATGCTGGGCGCAGCAGGGATACCCGGAATGGCCGGTCTTGTGGGCCTGCAGGGCATGAGCGGCGGAAATCCACTGGATCAGTTGAGTGTGAGCAAGGCCAGCTCCTCGTCGACTGCACCCACCACCAGCACCAGTTCCTCGTCGGCAGGAGGAAGCAACCTGCTGAACCAGAGCTCCAGTGATCGCGTGGAGGTGATCAAGCTGCCACCCACAATCACTTCCAACGGCGCTTACAATCTATCGAGCAAGGGAAAAGAGGTACACGACCTCACCACCGATCTAGCGCCCACTTCCGGCGGTGTGAATCTCAGCCTGAAGGCCAACGCAAACACTTTGACACCCAGCGGAGCCGTGGGTTCTGCGTCCAATCCCATCACCATCGATGACTTTGATGCGCCACTCAATCTTTCCATGAAACCCTCGGACAAGAGCAACAGTAGCTCTTCGACTCCAGCAGGAGGAGGAGCTTCCTCCTCGTCCAGTGCAGCTTTGGCCAGCTTGGCCAGCGATTATCAGGCGGCGGCGGCCAGTGGCCAAGGCGGGAACAGCCTGCAGAGCCTGAGCTCGATTACGGCTGCCCTGGGAGGAACTGGGGGCATGCCAGGTGGTTCCATTTCGGGCAGCGGAGGAACCTCACCGGCTCCCGCAGGAGCTGGCACAGGAGGAGCCTCTGGTGGGTCGGGATCTGGTTCCGGAGGCGGTTCGTCATCCTACAAGGAGGGAAGACCTCGCAATCTGGGACGTGGTGTATCCAAGCCCAAGAAGAATACGGTGGCTTCTCTGCTAGCTCAATCCCGAGCTGTGGGCCTCAAACCCATGCTGGCCACCCAGCAATTGCTCCAACAGGGTGCAGACATTGTAAGTTAATCGAAACATAACGTATAAAGAAAGTATCCTTTAAATTAATATTTTTTTTTTTCCAGGAGAAAATCCGACTGGCGCTAAGTGAGGCCAATGCCCACATGGAAACCTCGACGGATTCGGAGAGTGTAGCCGCCGAAAGTGGACTTTCTGAATCGGAAAGCGAAGATGCCAATATACTGAATGTGGCGGAGCTAAGGGTGCCACTGGAGCTGGGCTGGAAGCGGGAAACCGTGATTCGTGGTCTGACCAAGCAGGGTCAAATCCGTGGCGAGGTCACTTATTATGCACCGGGCAGCCCTTCGCCTTTGAAGAGCAACGGACAGGTTTTTGCTGTGAGTTTGTAGGGCGACTTTTTTGAATATTTTGGAACACTCTCTCAAAAACTAAAAAAAAATTAAAAATAACTTTAATAACCTTAAAACAAATTGGCTAAACTCAACACAATCACCATTCTTTGGGAACTCAGCTAATTTCTTTAACTTTTTCACAGATCCTGGAGCAGCAGCCATCGAATCTGAGTCGCGAGAACTTTAGTTTCTCCGCGCGAGCCATTGTTGGATCATTCCTGCAGCCCGCACCACCGCCGTATGCCAACGATGGCGAGTACATTCGGATGACGGACGAGGATGTGGCCAAGCGGCTGGAGGATCTGAAAGTCTTCACCCGTCAGACTCTGAATGTGGAGCAACGCATCGAGATTGCCAAGCAGCAGCAGGCAATGCGGGATGCCAAAAAACTGCAGAAGGAGGAGCTTGCGAGGAACAAGGAGAAGGCACGCCAGGAAAAGAACTCCAAGCTGGAGCAGCAGCGCAAGGACAAGGAGCTCAAAAATCAGCAGGCAGTCGAGGTAAATTTTTAACTTTATGACATATGAAGACTATCTTCTTATGCGAGAAATCCTTTTTAGGAGCGCAAGAAACGTCAGGAGGAGCTAGACCGCCTTAAGCAGGAGGAACTGCTCAAGAAGCAACAGGTCAGTCTAGTTTACTTTTGCCTGCCCAGAATCTGTGCTTAATTTGTGTGTTTATTTTGCAATAGGAGAAAGAGAAGCGTCGTCAGGAGGCCATTTTAGCTAAGGAACAGGTACACAAATGCCTAACCTTCTGTCCAGTTTTAGATCCTAATCCGTTCCTTTATCCGTTTAAATTTGGGGTAGAATTTTAAGGGGGTTTCCGAAAAGATTTTTTCAAAACAATTTAATATAATTAGTATTTAATATACTGATACCAGGCAGGTAATTTTGGGCTGTTTAATAACCTATGTATATTCTAAATTCTGCAACAATCAGTGGGTTTTGGCTTAGGGGATTTTTTTTGGTTGTGAAAGTCTGCTTTTTAGCTGCTTGATTTACATATGTTTATTTTGACTTTGGGGGTCTTGAAAGCCCAACATTGCCTTCTCAGTATCAGTACAACCCTTTTATTTTATTAAAAACTTTATATTTGTTTCATAAATTTAACTTAGGAACTGCAGAAGCAGAAAGAGATGCTGTTGGCAGCCGAAATGGTAAGTGATTAAGGATTATTCCCAGATAAACATACTAAAATAAACTCTATTATCTCTTACCAAAAGGAACGTGAGCGTCGTCGCCAGCACATGAGTCTCATCCGGATGCTGGAGCTGCGTCGCAAATTCGAGGATCGCGAGAAAAAGAAGCACCAGCTGGTTTTGGACCGCCTGCTCCTCCGCGAACGCCGCATGGCAGAGCGAAAGCGAGATGCAGAGATCCTGCAGTTGATACGACGACCCAACGAGGACTCGGAACTGCCTCAAGATTTGGTAATTCCTGAGCTGGATAGGATTGCGGGCAACCGTCTGCCCGGCCAGGCGATGGCCGATCTGCTGATGGTCTTTGAGTTCCTGCACAACTTTGGGGAGACCTTGGGCTTTGACATGGAGTCGCTGCCTTCGTTGCAAAATCTACACGATGCTCTGATCAGCGACAGCAGTGCAGATGCCGAGGAGGAGTTGCTGTCGGTGATGACGCACCTGTTGGTCTGTGCCATCGAGGATCCGGGTGTACCCAATCCCGGCAGACACACCACTTTGCTGGGACAATCGCTGCGCAATGCGGACATTACCAACTCGAATGTGTCGGAAATCCTGAGGATCTATTTGTATGCTACGGCTACGGGTGAAGTGCGTCAGATGCACGGAATCACTGTGGACAGGGAGAGGGAAAGGAGGGTGCCCGATCACCACCAACTGGATGCAGATTCCGCTACCCACTCGCACTCTGCGAAGAACCAGGAGTACTACAAGCTGCTGCACGAGAACGACACCTGGAAGCTGTCGCACTCGCTGAAGGATCGCCCCTTTGTGGCCCTCAATCCCACCCGGAAGGCCCAGATGCTGGCCCACCTCTGCAACGACCTGCTGATGAACAAGGCCGTGCTCCGGCAGATTGACGGTAGCCTGGAGACCTGCGCTCAGATGCGCAAGGAAAAGTACATGACGGACATGAAGGTACGCAAGTACAAGGCGCTCCACATGCGCAAGGCACGCATTGAGGCCTATGAACGGGCACAGGCAGAAAGGGAGGCGGCTATGCAGGCGCTGATGGCCCAGCAGAAGCTGGATGCAGAGCGTCTCAAGGCGGAGGAGGAGGCTAAGGCTGCGGCAGCGGAGGAAGCAGCAGCAGCTGCTGTGGGAACGGACGGCGATGGAGGCACCAAGGAGACCTCACCAAATGGCGAAAAAGCAGAGGATGAGGATCAGGGTGAGCAGGTGGCCACCAAGGAAGCCCAGCCGCAGCCCATGGAGGTAGACGGTGTGGTCGTTGATGAAGATTCGTCACTTGTGAGTCCCGCAAAGAGCATTATCCAAGCGGACAACAGCCTGACACCCAGCAAACAGGACACGCCGCCCACCTATCAAATCAATGGATCAAGCACGCCCACAACCAGTGGTGGGCCCACTGGAGAGATGAATGCCCTGCTGCAGGCCAAGAAGAGCGGAGCACGCAACTCCATCAACGATGAACACCATCATCACGATGTCAGCATCATTGACGACGATCTCTCTGACTTGGATTCAGAGATCACAAATGTTGAGGAAGACGAGGACAATCGCCTGAGTGCCGATGAGTTGCAGAAGAAGCTGGACAAGATTGTGAGGGCTTCGCTCAACTGCAAGGAGGCGCTGGAGAAGAGCACCAATCAGCTGAGGGCGGCCTGCTTCGGGCAGGATCGCTTCTGGCGACGCTACTGGAAGCTGCCCAAGGCCGGTGGTATCTTTATCGAAGCACTTGAGTCGGCTCAGAATGACATATGTGGTTACCACGAGGCTTTGGAGGCCATGGATGACAAGAAGGAGGCAGCTGGCGAGAAGGAGAACTCGGAGAAGGAGAAACCCGAGGCAACGGTGGCCACTGAACAGCCCATGGAGGTGGATGAGTCTCTCACTCAAGTGGAAGATGGAGTTGCAGCTCCAACTGTAGAGCAATCTGAAACGAATCAACAGAACGCACATCAAGAAGAGGATGACGACGATGATGATGTGACAGAAATCAACAAGGTGGAACCTGAGATTGTTGATCTTGGCGATGATGACGATGATGCAGTTCCTCCTTTACCCAAAATTGAACCTCCCAGACCCGAAATCAAGGTTAAATCGGAGATGGAGCTAATGGGTCCACCAACCACAACAATGATTGCCACTAAGACAGATTTTGAGGCTGAAATCAAGATACCTGCCATGCCTGGAATCCTGATGCCGCCCACTCTCAACAATAACAACAACAGCAATAACAATAACAACAACAATGGAAGCGACAACTGTGATAAGTTGGAAAGCACTGGCTTGAATCTGCAGCAGCAGGCCATGATCAAGATGGAGGATCTAAAGAAGGAGGATGACTGCATCATAGTCTCCACCTCCAGTGGCGACGACACACCCAAGTGGTTCTCCATTGTGCGCAGGGAAGTCCCACTGATCAGCGAGTTGCCAGCAGAGGAAGGCGGAGTCGTGGGCCAGGAGCTGCAGCACAACTTTGCCAATCAGAACTGCTCTGCGCAGTTGCAGCTCCAGGGTCATCCGTGGGATCTGATCAACAACATGCAGTACTACTCGATACCCATGGACGAGTGCAAGGTGGATACCAGCAAGCTGGGCCACGAGTGCATCTTCTCGCTGAGCGGCCTGGATGAGAAGCAGATGCTGGCCAAGGTGGAGGAGTTCAAGGTCCAGGTCCACAAGGTGGAGTCAAAAAACGGTCTGGGCTCTCCTCATCGCCACCAGCAGACTGAAGATGATGAGGAGGAGCAGGCCAAGCTGAAGTTGGATAAGCAGCAGATCGACGGATCGACAGAAGCGGAAGCAGCAGCTGACAAGGACAAGTTTTTTCGCTTGCGCTCTGATGCGCCCCCGGATACGGGAGGGGGGAGTATTAATGAGGGAGCTCAAGACGTAAAGCCCAAGATTGAGCTGCGCTTGGATGAGGCTCTCTCGCAGGCCTATTACCACAACATAGCCAACATGTCCCTGAGCAGTGTGCAAACGTACATACCCATCGATATACCGCTACCGCTTTCCATGACACCCGATGAGCATCGTCTGCTGGAGCAGGTCAAGTTGGCTGGATTCCCAGACAGAGTGCATGGAGTCTATGTCCCAAGGAGACAGCGCTACGGCTGGTGGCAGTTGGACGACGAACAGAAGCTGCGTCAGCTGCTCAAAACCCTCAATCCCTCGGGTTTGAGGGAGCGAGAACTCCAAGAGAACCTGCAGCGTTTTTTGGGCCTGGAACAGCCCCTGGGTGTGAGTTATCAACTCAAATCGGACACTGAGTTTCCCGAGGAGTTCTTAATGCCCGACAAGAAAGGCGATTGGAACCCCAAGGTGGCCAAGAGGGTGGAACTAGCACTAATTGAGCAACTAGAGTCCCTAGAGGACAAGGTGGCCAGTGCCTCGATGCAACTGAAGAACTGGCAGCTGCCCAACCGCGTGGAGAGTGAACTCACCCTGGACTCGCAGGAGGACGTGAGCGAAGAGGATTTCGTGAGCATTATACCCATGATCCGGGAGAGAATAATCGATTTAGAGGCGAACATTGAGCGGCGCTACTTGAAGCCACCATTGGGCTCCCAGACAGGTGATGCTCATTTGGCCGTGATTGCCCAGAACCAGCACACCACCACCCAGACGCAGAATTCCGCATCTGCGGCAGCATATCTCCTGCAGATGCAACAGCAGCAGCAGCAACAATTGGCACAACAACAGCAGCAACAGCAGGGATCGGGAACGGGCAACCATCTGAATCCCTCGTCTTTCAATGAACGCACCATGGCTCTGGCAGCGGCAGCAGCAGCTTCTTCAACGGGAACGGGAGCAGGAAATGCAGGAGGTGGAAACCCAGCTGCCGGGGGAGGAGGAGTAACCCCCTGTGAGTCGGGCAGCGGGGAAGCCAACTCTGGAAACGCCTCACCAGCCAGCAATTGCGATAGCGACAGAGAAGAAAAGATGGAGCACATTCCCAAGGGATTGGTGCAGTGGCGCGATGCAGTATCGCGATCGCACACCACCGCCCAACTGGCTATGGCCCTGTATGTCCTGGAATCCTGCGTGGCCTGGGACAAGAGCATTATGAAAGCGGTAAGAACCTGGAGGGATAAGAAGACCTTTTGACCCCATATAACAAATAAAAACCAGAACCTCCTCTGCTTGGCACCCTTTCCTTATTTTTTTGTGGTCCATCTCATTGTTGTTTTGGCTGCACTTAACACACTAACACCCTACAACTTACACCCTCATCACATATCTCTGTACACACACACATTGCATAACCATTTGAAATTCACATTACTAACCGTATTCACCACAACCGAAACAAAAGAGTTGAAAAAAAATAAGGGAAAGAAAGTTGAGATCACGGTTGTTAGTTTTGTAGCATTTTATTTCTTTATTTTGTTTGTTCTTTGATTAAAAGAAAATAAAAAATATAAATTTTTTGTGTTGTTAATTGATAGATTTGGTAATATTTTGTATAAAACCAAAAACATCTTTTATTTAAATAGATATTTTCTAAAAACTTATAGTTTTTAGATCATTATGTAAACTACAGTATTTGAAATAGTAATATTAAGGCATCTTGATAATTTGTTTTTTAAATTGTTAAAATTTTTTTTTTTTTAATAAAAACGTGATATTTTTTTATTTGTATGCACAGTTTAAAAGCACACTTTTAATTTCAATTCGCAACCGTGATCTTTTACCTCTCTTCTCTTTTTAGTTTTGTATTAAAGTTAAGTAGTTTTTAAAGTATCCCCAAATTTGTAGCCTCTGCATCCCCCCAAAAAAAAAAAAAAAAAAAAACTGGAAACTGCCTGTGAAATTAATTCAAATTTTATTTCTTTGTTTCTCCTTCCAATTTATTTTTTTTTTCTTTCCTAACTCCTGTCTCTTGCTGAATGTTTGACTTGTTTGTTGTTTGTGGTGTTTCATGGTGTTCTTGTTACAAAAAATAAAAACAAAAAATTTAACGCTTTCATACTCACACACATACTACACACACACACATATACATGAATGCTTATGTTGCCCGTTACCGTTTACCGATAACCGTTTACCCGTTACAAAAACAAAACAAAACAAAACCCACCACGACTGTTTTTCCCCTCCCCACCAACCCACCAAATAAACTGTTTCGAACTGTGCCCCACATCCCAAAAGTATGCAACAAGAAACAAGTCGAGCAAGAAGAAGAGCAGCGCCAAAAAGCAGGCAACACCAACGAGAAAGCAAAATGGCAAAAACAAAAAGAAGGAAGCAGCAGCATCTACACCGAAAAAAAAGCAACCACTGAGCATTAAAATAAATCTCAAGGAACTGGATGAACACAAAAAAATAGAATTTAAAATCCCTATCAAATCCCCCACCCCATCCCCAACCACAAACGATAGCGATGACTCTAGCGACACGGACTTTGGCAAACGGAAACGACGGAAACGCAGACGACGCTCCTCGGCCAACAATACAAACTCTAGCAAAAAATATTCCTCCAATTCCTTACAGAATTGCCAGTTCTGCACATCCGGCGAGAACGAGGACAAGTTGCTACTGTGCGATGGCTGCGACAAGGGCTATCACACCTACTGCTTCAAGCCCAAGATGGACAACATACCCGATGGCGATTGGTGAGTACCCACTACTGTCCAGTCCACTGAATCTATCTATCTAAATAACTAAAAAAAAATACATCCCCATCCCTCACCTCTGTCACTGTCACACATTAATCCGCGTTGTCTTGTTGAGCGTTGATCGTTAACCGTTGAGAAAACTGTGGCACTCTCTGTTACTCTGCTCCCAATGTCCTGAGTTTGATTCTCAGCAAAGCAATATATAGATTTACTAAGCTAAAATCTGATTATTCTACTTTTAGGTACTGCTACGAGTGCGTGAACAAGGCCACAAATGAGCGCAAGTGCATCGTTTGTGGCGGTCATCGCCCCTCGCCCGTGGGCAAGATGATCTATTGCGATTTGTGTCCCCGGGCCTATCATGCTGATTGTTATATACCACCGCTGTTGAAGGTGCCTCGTGGCAAGTGGTACTGTCATGGCTGCATCTCCCGTGCTCCTCCGCCCAAGAAACGCAGTGCTGGGGGCACAGCAAGCAGCACTAGCAAATCCAGGAGAGACAGGGAACGGGATTCGGGAGCAGCAAACAAGCGAAGGAGTGACAACAGCAAGGGGCAGACTTTGGAGCACAACATCATTCCACTGGCAGGCGGAGGAGGAGGAGGAGGTGGGGAGCCCAATCCCCAGCAGCCGCCGTCGCTTAACTCTTCGCACGATGAGTCGATGAATTCGCTGCCGGCGCCTCTAAGGTGAGTGTGGGTGTGGGAGTGTCGGCTGTGGAGTCGGGATCGGGTGCGGGTGCGGGTTCGGGAACGGGATCGGGTCCAGTTTATAATGCCTATGCCTCTGCCTCTGCTCTCTGCTGCAGTCCGGCGCACTCGGCAACCTCGGCCACCACGTTTGAGGATCACCATCATGCCAACAACTCAGTGGATGGGAGCAACAGTCGCTTCCCAGCAGCAACGCTTTCCGGGATTATTCCACCAAATAATGGGATAGAAGATGTGACTCCTGCCAGTGTGATTCCAAGTTACCCGGTTTATCCACCACCAGTAGTTGCTGGAAACTTCTCAGCCGGTTTGATTAACCCCCCAGCGATGCAGTTCGCCATGTCACCGCGCGCTGTCACGCCCACCCGCACCCGAACGCCCACTCCGACGCCGGCGCCTACTCCTCCACCGCTAACGAGTGCCCTGCAACCGCCGACGCCACTCATCATGCAGCAAACCTCGCCCACAGTCACCGGCACAGCCACCGCCCTCCACGTAACCGGTGCCGCATGCCAGTCGCCACCGCAACAACAACCAATGATGACCATGCCCTCGCCATCTCCACCAGCCATTGGAGTGGCTGCAAACACACAAATGTCACCGCCACCCATCAACATCCATGCGATTCAGGAGGCCAAGGAGAAGCTGAAGCAGGAGAAGAAGGAGAAGCACGCCACCAAGAAGCTCATGAAGGAGCTGGCCGTCTGCAAGACACTACTGGGGGAAATGGAGGTAATTAATATCATGAAAGGTGTATTTTAGAGTTACTAAAAACATTGTCATAACTCTTGCAGCTCCATGAAGACTCTTGGCCATTTCTATTGCCAGTGAACACCAAGCAGTTTCCCACATATCGTAAAATAATCAAATCTCCCATGGACTTGTCCACGATCAAAAAGAAACTGCTGGACTTGAGGTGAGTTAAGCATTAAAATTATAACTTAAAATCCGATTACTAACTGAATCTCTCCTTATTTCAAATAGCTACAAAACTCGAGAGGACTTTTGCGTGGATGTGCGTCAGATCTTCGACAACTGTGAGATGTTCAACGAGGATGATTCGCCTGTGGGAAAGGCGGGGCACGGAATGCGCAAGTTCTTCGAGTCGCGATGGGGCGAGCTGACCGACAAGCACTCTTGATCCTGCACCACCGGTCTTCCGCAGATCCAGATGGCTACTAGTACAACCAACAGCACCAGCGCCACTGCAACACCTGGTGGCACTGCGACGCATCCCATTGAGATGGTCACCCTGATTGCCACTTCGCATGAAGAGGAGGAGGAGGGAGGAGGAGGAGCCGTGGAGACGACAACAACAGCATTAACTGAAGCAGCACAATTTTGGTCAAGAGATTAGAGTAGGTTAAGCAGAGATTGTACATACATAGGGGATAAATAGTATAGCGCAGCAAACACACATTAATATATAGTAGATATATAAACACACACACACACACGCGAGAGTATTCAACGTCCTACGTGGGTCGGTCAAGACCTTTGGAAGAGAGAGGAGGTAGCTTCGAATTAAATAAAATCACCAGCCAGGCGAACAAGCATGCGAAAAGTGAAAATTGTATTTAGTTTTTTAAGCATCCGCAGTAAAGAATAACTATTAGCCTACATAATCTAGCATATCGCATAAGAAGCCATCTACAGTAGGCACCGGACAGAAGAAACGCTGACAAATGAACACGTACAAAAACTGTCTACCAATTTCTGAACCGATCCCGCGAGTCGATCGACCGATTTGAACAGTATTTTGTGCACAAAGCTGCGTCGCCGCTTTGTTTTCTACACTTCTAATTCTAACACTAATTTTAATGATTATTTTTAAAGCATCAACGAAGCGCTCATTTAAGTTTTAAAGTGTATTTTGTACTTATAGCAACTCCGACATCTGTATTTAAACGTATATTAACTAGAGCTAACACAATTGCCCAGGCAAAACGCAAACAATTATACTCAAAAAGCCGGTGCGAGAGGATGATTTGTAAATGTAAATGAAAGCAAATTAAAACAAAAATTAAATGTATTAAATTATTTATTCTGTGTAAATTTTCCACACTGTAGTTGGTATTTTGAATCGTAATCTTTTTCGGCAAATCGCAAAAACAAGTCTAAATCAAATCGAAATTAAAAATAAACTTAAACTTAAATCGAAAGTGGAGATGGAGAGTGGAGAGTGGAGCGAAGGAAGGTGGACATATCCTAGCGGGATCTAAGCGCAACTCCAGAGGACAGACAGTATTAGAGAGGCAGCAAAGCATCTGAATCTGACATTTTAGCTGTATATAGGAAATTACTCGCAAACCGTTGCAAGCAATACAGATTAGCCCTATATAGACGGTGAAAATTGTTAAGGGGGAATTACAAATGTTACATATACATTACTATATAAACAGAATAACAATTAGCAAAGCAATGATATTTACACGAACTACATTTTTGAATAAATCAAACTCATTTGCAGTGCAGCACAATAATTGAATGAAATTGAACAGAGGAAATAACGAGAAACGATTTGTCGAGGAGGCCAGTAAATAGTTTTTTGCAACAAGACGATAATAATTTAAAACACCAGACCAGAACTACCTACCTACAACTCACAGATAACTGAAGCCGAAGCCGAGGCCGAACACAGAACTAGTTGAGCCAGAGAGCATGTATTTTTTAGCACAGCAGCCATTATAGTTTGTAAAGTTATTAAATGCATCATTTGGATCCGAGTTTACCAGAGAGTTGAGTTGCTTGTGTAAATAGGAAGCGAAAGCCCCCTGAAACCCATGCATGTACATTGTATATAAGATATAGATAAGCACTAATCCCCATTTCCACGCATTACCAACCTGGTACGAGCATGTTATTGGCATTCATACAGTTGTGTCACTTCACTATGCAATAATTGAAACAGAAACAGCAGCAGCAGCATTTGCAATCCCCTTTTGCAATTTGGGGACGATGATTCTGTTCTGGAAGCTCCCCGCCATAACAATAACTGCATACATAATGGATCTTGATTTGTATTTATGTGTGTTCGTGGTGATACAGATATATATACACATATAGAAATATATATATATATATTTTAAAATTACATGTACCCAACAACCTATGCATATGTGAAAACGTAACTTACTCATTAACAACAAAAAAATATTAAACGAATGGATGTACTCGATAATCAAGCATCCATATTATGATTGTGAGGGGATAGCCAGCCAAAAGCTAAACCACATATGCTAAAAACAAAAACAAAAATCGTAAGAGAAAAATTAAAGAAAAAACAAAAAAAAACATTCATACATTTTGGTGGGGCATTTTCGACATTTGTGCACAAGGAAAATATAAGTAAATCATATAAAACTTACAAAAGAATGGAGTTTTTTGATGGGAAAGTAAAAATGGGATGCGTTCAAATACATTTAAGAACTTTTGGTCTGTAGAAGCCTGGTCATTAGTTTATACAGTTAATGATGGAAAAGAAGACTTATTGCCTGACACGCTCCATCGACAGCTGACTGAGCTGAGCTGATCTGATCCGATCCGATCTGACCAATCCAATTCACATCTTTGAGCCATGTTAACCACAAGCTTTTGAGCCTCTCCATTGGCTTGAGTTTACCGTTTTGCTCGAGCCATGCTTCGTTGGCTGTGACAGGCCATAATCATACAAATTAAACGAGCAGCAAAACGGAACAATCTGCATTTTGAAAGCGCATCAAAAACTCACCGCAACTGTCGGATCGGCGGAGATCTCTCAAAGGCAGAAGTCTGTTTTTTACGAGCCATCTTAAAATCAATCAGGCAACAGCATAAATCATTTCCTTTGTTATTTGTGCCAAATTTGAATTGCTGACAGATTGGATCCCTTAATTTTTTAACGTAGGTGCGAATCTGTGTGTTTTCCTGTGAAATCTTTCGGAAGCATAAAATTCAAAATTTTGTTGTGGGAACTGCGGTAAGCTGAGGTGTTAATATCTGAGCCGCTTTTAATCCCCCGCAATCAGCGCTTGAAAAGCTTGACAAAATGTGTTTCTCCCTTTTTTTTTTAGTAGTCTCCGTTTCTGTTCTTCGTTTTTCGTATTGACAGTTGGAAACTCGAAACGCTTTAAAAATCACTGATTTATGTAATTATTCGCGGCGACAAGAATTTCGTGCGCAGCCCAGCAGCGAACAAAATGGAAAAAAAGAGCCCAAAAGGGGAAGGGACTGTAAATGCAGCGGAGGACCACGACCGGAGATTGGGTCCGCAGCTCCAGCCACATTATCAAAACATCATGGAAGATGACCAAATTAACTGAGCTCCAGACAAAGACAACAGACTGTGGGGTTCACACTGAGAGGAAAGAGAGTTAAATTTTAAGTAAATAACACTGTAAAAGTGGTGTAGCTTACTTAAACTTTTTCTTTGTGGTTAAAAAAACCCAGTAAAATATTTTTGGACAAATTACGAAATTTTTTTAAGATTTTTGTGCTATAACTTGGTAAAAACTAACATTACAGCCAAACAATGTACTGTTTTGAAAAGCTTAAACCCCAAGCTATTGATCTCTATCATTTTTTGACTTATGACGCTCAAAAAAAATTTGTGTCCAAAATTCGCATTTTTGATAAAAATTTCGAAAATTTCGAAATTTTGGGTCAAAAATAAATCTTCCCAGTTTGAATGTCAGTCGATTAAGGATCATTTTACGAGTCCAACAAGGTATAACATTCCATATTTGGACCACTATGTGAGATTCTATTGGCCTAAAAAAGCCATTTTTCAATGGTTTTTGTGTTATAATTTGGCTAAAACTACTTACGATTAATTTAAACAAATATGTATTAAAATTTAAATTAACCTACATTTAGGATTTAAGATTTAAAATTACAAAGAAATCTTAAACATTTTTGTTCTCTGCAGAAGCTTCTTTCGAACCCAGGTCCTCTGCAATGGCGACTACTTAGTGGCTACTTGGTCAGAATCCCCCTACCCTGCCTGCACCCCTCCCCCCTCTCTGTCTGCTGCTCTGAGGGCAATAAAATTGACTCCATCGAAATTAAGAACGAACCAAACAAAATTGTATTGAAAAGACTGTGTGTGGAACTGCAGTCCACAAAGAAGGAAAAGAGGAAGGGGAACACAGCCAACGACTAATTTAGTGCCCTGCACCGAAACGAGTTTCCTACGCCGCTGCATCCTCCCATTCCCATTCCCATTCCCAAACCCATTCCATTACACATATATCCCATCCCATATCCCATATGCCATATACATATGCATAAATACATATGGAAGCAGTCGGCGGCGGTTGTGGGTTCGTTGCCCAAAATGGAGATTTTTGAGCTTGCGGCCAGTCGTCGTGGGTCTCATTTCTGATTTTGGCGGCCTCTTGATTGGGACATTAATTAAGACACAAATTGCTATAGTAAAAAAAACTCAACTCAACTCAAGTCCAAGCCAGCCACAATATCATCCGGGCATACCAAAATAAGTACAAAAGATATCCCATGCATATTTATGCTGCGCTGGAAATTAATGACAGCTCAATGGGGGCACTGCATTTAAAATGGTTCCTGGGGTAAAAACAATGAGCTAATGAAAACTGTAGAGAATATTTGGATTGAACCATGAACGTAAAAAATCCATAAAGATATAATCACCAAAGTAAGTGAACAAAAATGCAATAAAAAAAATTCATTTCAACTACAGAGTTGGAGAAAATCAAAGTCTTATCAATGAAGTTCTAAAAAATTCAATATTAAGGTATTTTGAATAAATTGAACTCATAAAAATACTTTAAAATGTAATTAAACAAATCGGTGAAGTAATAATAATTTATGAATGAAGTTTAAATAATTTGATATATGTACGTTTCTTTTAGCAAAAAAATCTAAGTAATTTAGTGAATTGTTGTTTTTTTTTTTTAATCAATAGACATAAAAAAAGGAGATGAAGATTCTTGCATGATAACTTTTGATTATTGTTTATGTTATATTTTTTTTAACAACATTTAAACATTTAAAATTTTTGTTTTGCTTACTAAATTGACTAAATGTTTATTTAATTAATTTTAATTTTTATTGATTTATATGTATATATGACTGAATTTATTTTCCCCACAAACTGTAAAGAACATGCAGAAATGTCACCGAAAGCGACTCTTGTGTACATATATTTACAATATATATTTATAAATTTCCTGTAGATGGAGGGAGGGGCTTCAAACCGAAGGCCAGGGATCGAGGATCGATGGCTACTGACGACGCTGAAGCTGATGATGCCATCTGTGCCGGGCAGCCTGACATGGCAGTTGCTTGTCCCTCGTCCGCGTTGCGCTGCTCCTCCTCCCGAATCTCCTCCTCTCTGCATCCACCACTGGGTTCCTCTCTCTATTATCGCTCCGTTCCGATCGTCTTCGTACTTTTCTTGGACTTGGACTTGGACAACATCATATTGGTGACACATGAACACGATTGCGGGCTTCCAGGCAGGAGTCAGTCTATAAAGTTGGCAAGCAGCAGTTGCTGCATGTTGCTGGTGTGCAGTTGCTGCTGCTGCCGCTGCTGCTGTGTGTTGCTGGTTTGTCTGGCTCTGTACAACGTGCAACATTTGCATTTTTTTAATTTGCTACAACTGCAACGTGCTGCGAGTGCAACTCCATCTGCGTTTCCATCTCTCTTTCCATCTCCATCTCCATGTTGGCGTGCGCTCGACTGACTTTACTTGAGAGTTGAGTAAGGTCCGTGCCATTTACGGACCTCCTTTATCGGGAAATGAAAACATCAGGGCCCATCCCATTCCCATTCCCAATCCCCAGCCCCTAAGGCGTTTTTTATTTTCGCAACCCGAAAAGGAGCCATTGGAACAGCAGATGGCCGGGGGTCAGGTCGTCTAAAAGCTTGCACAGAAAAAAAAAATAAGATCAGAGATCAGTGGGTTCATGTGATCATTATCCTGGGTTAATTTGATCAAGTCATTACGAACTTGGAATGACTTTTGGAGTCAGTTTCTTTTTCACAGATATTTTTAACATAATTTTGATTTTACTTAAATAACATGTATTATTTTGATACTACAAATATTGGGTTCAAAATAAAAATGCATCAACAAAAAGTGATTATAACATTTGGCTTATCATTTTTTTAGCTAAAAAGAAAGTGTCACTTTAATGTAAAAGGAATTTTAAAGTATTAAAAAGTATTTTATCATTAAATTTGAATTACAAATTGTGTCTTCATCATATTATAATAATTAATTTAGACTCAAGTTCAAAAATGAATTTTACCTATTGTTGCAGCATTTCTAAGTATGCTTTAGTTATAAAATAAATTATAGTAAGTATTAATAATAAAGTATAGCTAAATGTAACGAAACTCGCATTTAAAAATTTCTATAATTTCAAGAGAAACATTTTGACTGTGAAATAAGACCACTTTGACCCTTATTTCCTACCATTTTTCTCCGTGTCCCATAGAGAAGCCCCCCAAATTGCCGAGGGAAACGCTTGGCTTTAATGGCCCGGCTAATCATGATTTCCGTTCGCACTATTTAAGCTGCTCACAAATCATGATGCGCTCTCTCGGTGTCAAGATCTTGGATCTTCAATCTTGAATCACCAACCCATCTCAACCCAGACCAATCCAATCCAAACCAAACCAAGCCGAGAAATGAGCCAACAGCTTGGGCGTTGGCGGCTCCGCGCGTTTCATGTGTAATTGTCTTTGTAATTCTAGAGAAATTGCAGCCGCGGAGTTGAGTTAACTTGATTTATGCGTAGGGGAAAAGGAAATGGCAAGCTGAGGAGAAAAATAGTTTTTAATTAAAAATATTTTATGCTCGATTTCTGACGAAGCTGCATTAGTCTCTCTCCATTGCTCTTAGCTGCCTGTTGTCGGCCATATTGTCGGCCATTAAAACAATTCTACACATTTTCCACAGCTGCCTACTGCCGACCACTTGGCCAAGACTGAAGACTAAAGACCAAGTCCAAGTCCAAGACTCAGACCAAGTCCAATCCAGTTGGCCGACACCCATCCCATTAGTGCTCAACATGGAAGCTTCGGCGCTCATTCGATTTTAATTGCCACCTTTTCAAGGGGCCCTTTTCGTGGGATTTTTCGGTTCGGTTTTAGTTTCAGTTTTTCAGTTTTGTTTGGGTTTGAGTTTAAGTTTGAGGTTGAGTTTTCGTTTTGCGCTCCTCGCATTTTGGTCATTAGCGCTGGGCCTGCGTGTAAAATGGCAGCTCATTGCGGTTGTCCACTAAAAATGACTTCAATGCACTCGAAACAATATTTTTAAAAATTTAAATAAATGGTTTTTGGATTTTAAAAGACCGTAGCTTTGAAAATATCTGTCTGAGGAGCTAAAAAAATCTTTTGAAATTTAATAAATTAAGGGGGTTCCACTGAAATCACTAGAGATTTGAAATCTCTAAAAATGGTGTCTTAAAATATGCTGTGAAAAATAACCCCTTGTCATTTGGTATTGTGACTTACTTGAATAAAACTTATAGAATCATACTTTAAGACACCTTTTAAAAATATTTAAAATGTTCCCTTACTTTATAGTTATTTTTCTCTCTGTGCATTTCTCTACAAAGTTGTCGACATATTCAGGTTGATTCGTTCGGTTCAGTTGAGTTTGGTTCAGTTCGGTTCGGTTTGGTTAGTTTTGTAACTAATCCGTGAGTGGAGGAATCGGGATCTCGTGTTTCGTTTCACATGTGCAAAGTCATCAAGCAGGGGAATGTGCTCAGAGCCCTGATAATGATGATATATGGCACATTATATACACCACACATCCACACACTACACCCTACACACTACACACGAACATGAATGGAAATTATTTAAACTGCTTACCAAGAATCTCTCGAAAATATTTCCTTTGATTGCCTTATAGTTATGACTGCAACTTATTGGCCGCCTTTGCCGCTTCGGCTAATGGAAATTATTTAAACTGCTTACCAAGAATCTCTCGAAAATATTTCCTTTGATTGCCTTATAGTTATGACTGCAACTTATTGGCCGCCTTTGCCGCTTCTTCGATTATTATATGTGATTTTTTTCTTTGGGTTTTTTCAGTTTTTTGCAGGTGTTCCAGTTGGAGGACAGGAAATGTGGTAATTGCTGCAAATTTCGTAGCTCTTTCGTAATTAGGATTGTTTGTGGTAATGATTTTGGTCATTCGTTTTCTTGGCATGCAACGCGTCGTTGGCCGAGAATCAATGAGTAATTGATTCAATTTTGGCTGCCGAGGTATTCCTGGTAAATGTATGAAATAATTATAGGAAATTGCTGAAATTGTGACGGTTTTTTTGATTAAGGATTAAAAGTTCTTTAACTTTATAATAAGGTAGGTATAAAATATATAACTTGTTTGGCTGATATTGTACACATCTTCAGCTTTGGTTAATACGTCCTTAAAGATTTTTCAATAATTTTTAAATACAAAAAATAGTTTTATTGGCTTTTAAACATAATTTTCTTTAAGTTTCTAACAACGTACATTTATTAAAGAAAAATTAAAAATCGAGAACCATTTATTAAAACTAAAATAAATTCATTGGCTAACTTTCTACCCTGAAATGTATTAAATTAACTTGTGCCCCAGATCATTGATATTTATGAACACCAGATGAATGGAGTTAGTTTTCCACCCTCATTTTTTTAATTTTCTCACCCTGAGAAATAGTTTTGAGGCTTTTCTCATTTATTAACTGCCGATTTCCGGCTGGCACTTAACAATCTAAAAGCTAAATGCCTGTGAAGCCGCCCCACTGGAAATGCAGAATTGCCATTGTTCCACCGACTAACTAACTAACTATCTAAATAACTAACTAACTAACAAGCTGGCTATAATTAAAAGCTGGCAAATGGCGATAAATAAATATTTGTTTCGCAGACATTTCGCAGCGGCATCAAAAGTGTTGAGAGCACGCAATAATCAGGCTGAAATTGCAATTGCAATTGCAATTAATTAACGCGTTGGAGCTGTGCGATTGCAAAATCAGTTAACACTAAATACTAGCACTAAACAATTCCCACTCGGACTCGCACTCAATTGTTAATTGTTAATCGTAATTGACTTTAATGATCTGCGAGCTGCGAGTTGTTTCTGTTTCGATTTTGATTCGCTGCAATTTGAGTGACGCGAACGAATTTTCGCAATTCGCACAATTGTGTTAATTATCGTTGGCTCTGCTCACTCCCACAAAACCCCCTTTTCTCTATATAAGAAAAACCCCTGCTGGTTAAAACCAAGATATGGCCGCTAATAGGCTACAACTTTATTGGTCAGCCTCGGGTTTTGGTTTGGGGCTTCCAACTGCTGCAGTCTCTCCGTTCAATTAAGTTTTAATGACGATGCCAACTCCAATTGCGTCGTGTGGGTTTAATTAACTTAATGAACCTTGCTCACTCACACTTTAACCACGGTCTCAGTTATGGCTTCTCTATATAGAAACTCTATTTGTACACATATCAAAATGGAGACCGATATCGAATGGAAGTCCATAATAGTAAAAGGTAGGGTTGTGAAAAATATATCAAAACGATATTTTTAACGGAAAAATATAGGGTATTCCCAAAACTTACTCTGGAGCCAAAACTTTGGGTTTATTTTCCTCAGCCCAAGACTAGGGAATAGCCTATATTTTTCCGTTAAAATTATCGTTTTGATATATTTTCGATATATTTTTAACAACCCTAGTAAAAGCCTTTATGATCGAAATATGGTGGTTACATTTTGTTAAATATAAGTTTAAGTTGTACATTGTTTTTTAATGTAAAATGAGTGCAGTTGAAGTTGTATAATTTTTATAAATTTACATATTAAATAAAAACTTAAAATTTACTTGTAAGGAAACATTAAACATCATCGGATTTAGTTAAAATGAAAACGTTGTTGTGACATTATAGAAACAGAAAAATCAGCAAATCAATCCTTATATAAAGTACATTGATTTCCTGTGTATCAGTTTCTGATATAGATGGAATATAAATTGACATGAAAATGTTTTAATGACTTTGTAAAAATAAAATAGCAACAAGGTTGAACTAAATACCATTTACACATTTATTTCCTGTGTATCAACTTCTGATGGACACGCTGCCTGATACAATTAAGAGCTGCCATTTCTGCGTCAACTGATTGGCAACGACTTTGGCCTTGGTAATTGCCATCGGCCGACAATTTACACTCTGATTTCGATCAATTATTGTTTTCCGCTGCCCCATCCATCCATCCATCCACAGATCCATCGGCGCTTCCTTATAGAGAGTGCTCCATGTGCGGGTTCATTAACAAATATTAGTCTCAATATTGTTTTATCATTTTCAATTTATGACGACGTTTTTTTTTCTTTGACTTTGGCAAGCATTCTTCGGTGGAGAAAAATGCGGGCAGACGGCTTTCTAGTTAGGCTATATAATTATTGTATTATGAGAATTCACATTAATTGGAGCATGATCTGTGGGAGGCGATGACCATTGACCTCTGGGAACTTGAGTATTTGTTTTTTTTTTTATTTTTAACAAGTAATTCGGTTTAGTTAAGCATTTTTTATTAGATAAACATTTTTATGTTTTTATACAATGCTTTGTTGATTTCTTATTTAGCCAGAAGCCCTATTTAGTTGTAACTTATTAAGTTTCTGCAGAATTGAGATCCCTGATCCTTGATCTTTCAAAAAACTTAACCTTACTCAAAATCTGCGTGGGCTTTAAGCTAAAAACCCTGCATAATTTACCCTTCGCTTGAATCGCAGAGTTCCCATCGTCTAATTGAGTATTTCTAACCATTTTTGGCGTATCCAATTATATTTCGCATATGATCCCCCTCGTTCCTCCTCCAGAAGAGGTAGACTCAAAAGTAAGTTATTTCCTGGCGCTGGCCGAGGATGAAGATGGGGATGTGGATGTGGATGAGGATCCAGAGGTGCTGGCTGTGTGCGCCATTTGTGGAATCGGAATAAGAATCGCAGTGCTCGCGGTCAGAACGTGAGACTTGAGACACGGGCAACGTGAATGGGCGGAGAATTGTCGGAGAATTGGCGAGAGGAGTCTCGCGATCCCACCACGAAAATGGTGCGAGTACACAGGGCCAAATTTGTAATACACTTCAGACTATTTACTTACAAAAAATACGGAATATAAATATTTTATGCATTTTAAAATCTTCTACGTGACTAGGTCATTTAAAGTTTAGGAGGCTTTTCTTTATTTTGACTTCAAAGAAAATAAAAATTTGAATTTAGAATTTAGTATTCAGCTAAAAAAGCATTCTATGTAAATCAGTGTTCTTATTCTATTCCCTATTATTTTCGTTTAATATCGAATATCGTTTAAAACAACAAAATGTTTTGTTTTTAAAAATATTTAGCTTTGTTAAAATGGTACATAACCTTTGAAGCTCTTCCGATTTTAGCTATACCCTTTTCACATTAAACTACAAACTACCTGATTTTTCTAGCTGTGCATGAGTAGAACAACCATCTGGCTAAGGAAAGAAAAAAAAAACACAAGAGCCAGCCAAAAGGCACGAAGGATGCTTTAAATGGAATATGGCTAACTCTTCTTCTTTGGGCCTAAGTAAGTTATAAATAATAACTGGCATGTTGTAAATCAAAATTATCAGTTTGCGTTTGGCTTGCCCTTCTGCAAGTTGGTTTCTCCTGGCCAAAATGGTAGACCACCACACCAGACAAGCAAATTATGGCCATGGCTTGTAGCCTGGCCAACTTAACCGAACCGTCCATTGTGATTACACGTCTGGTCTTGGTCGATCGCTCTGGACGCGACTGTAATTATTGAAAGAGACGAGAGGGGAGATTGGGAATGGGAATGGAAATGGGGTTGAAATGGCCAAAGGGGGCTGGACCAGCGTTTAGACTGCATAATGTTTACCCTTCCCAGAATCCCAGAATCCGGCCTATGAGCTCATCTTTCGTTGCCATGAGTCAGAAACTGAGCAACTGAGAAAATGTCACCTCTCCGCTGAAAATGCTTGCCATGTTCATTGGCAATTGAGCCATGTTCGATTAATCTCTTTGATTTATGCTCACGTGAGCCGCCATGCCGGCAAAATACCGAACATTAACAAATGTCGCCTGTCTGCGCCCTGTTTTTTACCCCCCCCAAACCCCCAATCCCCGCCATATTTCCCCATAAAGCCATGTGTTATGCGACTTTAATTGGCGTTTATTGTGAGGGACGAGAGACGCCTGGCTGTGAGCAGCCAAACCAAGTAAAGTCGAAGCGGGCCAAAACGGTCCAAGCCAGGCCCCTGAGTCAGGCTTTAAAGACCAAGGCTGAAAGCGGGTAAGGAGCAAGGAGTGAGTGCTGGCTGGGATCGGGAGCTGAAGCTGGAGCTGGAGCCCACTTCACACTCAGGGAAAAAACAACACCTCCTAAAAGCTTGTCTATAAATCAAAGATTAAGTTGGTAACAGTTTTTAAGCCAGATTTAATATTCTACATTTGATATTAAGCTTGTGGTTTATAATGATCTAAAATGATAAACTTAAATCAAGATTTTAATAGTTTTTGTGCTTAAAAAGCTTTTACGAAAACTTATAAAGACATTTATGTAGAGAAATATTTATGAAGATTTTATATAGTTTATAATAAAAAAAGGAATGAGAAAATTTTGATTATATTTTGTTTGTTTTTTAAATCGATTTTAAAAATTAAACCAATAATTCATACATTTAAGTATATTGGAGTTTTTATTGTAATAAACTGTTTCTATAAAGAATTTTTTTAATAGGTACTTAAAAAGTTACGTATTTGCTTTTAAGTTTTTTGTGTTATTTCAACAATAAAGGATCAAAATTTTGTTCATTAATAACAAGTTTGTTTTATGGTTAACTTGTGCATTATTTAAAATGTACACAATCATTTTTTAAAATCCCTTTTAAACTAGTAAATAAACTAAAATACAAGTTGAATAATGTTAAATGAATAAATTTTTGATGAATGGGAAAAACAAGGTAAGAACAAGATAAATAAAATTCTCAATGCTATAAATATTTCTACGACTGGTTTAATGAATATTTTATAGAAATACTTGACTAAAACATTTTGTTAAGCCACTTTAAACTAATTTAAATTAAACATTTTATTCTCTACTTTAAAGACTTGATTACTTGCTTTGCAGTGCAGTGTGTTTCTAGGATGGAAACCCAAACTCTCTGCGCCCCTTGGACAAATGTTTGGCGGCATTTGAGCCAACTTCTTGGGCCTCGCCATTTGTTGTTGTTATTGTATTTGTTGTTGTTGTGGAATTATGAAGCCATAAATATGAAATTCAGCACATTTATTAGCGTTGTCAAATGTCGTGGCCCAAAGTTGTAGTTGCTGTTGTTGTTGCCCCGTGGTTGTTAGTGTTGTCTTCGGTTTGGCTAATGGCTTTGGTTAGAGTTTTTGGTTTTGGTCTTTGGTTTTTGGCCCAGAGTTAGAGTTAACTTTTTGGCCAATAGTCGGGCTTGTTATTTGGCTTGTTTAAACAGCAAGTTGGCTTCCTCCATCCATAGTTTTATTTTCGTTTTCGTTTTCGTTCCGTTGACACCAAATTTATTGCCAGTGATTTGTGCTGAGCTGTGAAAAATCTTTTGTAACCCAAAGGTGGGTACAAAAAAACGGAGTTACAGATGGGGCAGATTACCACCGCCGAATTGGTAAATACAAACTGCAGCTAATCAGGGTTTCAGTTCAGTTGGTTTTCCACTTGCCCGAAAAGGTTAATAAGTTGAAATTCCCCCGAAAATCAAAAACAAGAGAAACTCAAATGCGCTGATCGAAGCTTGTTATTAAGAAATGAAATTTTGTTGCTTTATTAGGTTTTCATAATGTGTTCTCTCCACTCCACTCCACTATATATTTTACTATACTACCCTCCACTCTTGATTGCAATTTCAACTTTAACTTGGCTGTTTAAACATTTTTTATGGCGAGTGAGCAACGCCCCCTTTGGCTTGGGTGTAATATTTTTGATTGCCTTCGGACACGAGATGCCTTCAGAAAATTGCTTAAGTGAAAAAATGATGGAGTTTGGGTTTTGGGCTGGTGGCCAGAAAATTGATTGGAAAAACATGCAAGACCTGCTGGGGGTAAGCCCTATTATTCGCTTTTCGAATGTGCCATTAAAGGGTTTCCTTAACCCTCAGCAGGTTAAGTAGGTTTAATAATATGTTTAGCTTAAGATAATAATGAGGGACATCTCTTTGTGGGCTTTAAACATTTTGTGTAATTGTGAAGAAATTGTTTTTTAAAACCACCAAAAAAATTGACTTTTCTGGGACTTTTAAGCTCATAGCTTACTTAAAAAAGGCTCATTTTCCAAAAGGATTAATTTTTTACACTCTGATTTATTAGCCAAGTCAATTGGCGTTACAACTTTTGTGTTTTACAAAAAAAATAATTTTTTTAATTTTTTGAAAAAATTGTAAGGGGTTAGGTCACAAAAATATCAAAATTTTAAGAAAAATTTAATTTTTGTTTTTTCTTAAAATTTAAATGCAGAATTGTTTGAACCGATCAAATGGACATAGAACATCAATTCGAACCAAAATCAGTTATGAATTAGTTGAGTTGTGATCAAAAAACCTCATACAAATATATAAAAATTTTATGATATTTTTTTTAAAGTGAAAAATAAATAAATAAATAAATAAAATTTAATTTTAAACAACAGATAGATACAACAGATACTTATTCCGTATCAAAATCGGTTACGAATTAGTTGAGTAATGATCATCTTAGGTTTATGGATGATTTTATACACCAATTTTTTAAAATAATTTATAAATAAAGTCAAGTAAATTTTTTTAGCAAAATATGCAAGGAAGTGGGCTTCCAGGAACTGAATCTTCTCACGCTGCTTGGGTGGCCATCCTCAATCTTCGGGAGCAAGAGCAGCGGCTCCTCAGATCTCAAAGACCTGGCCCATAAATAAGGCTCGCAGGATAGCGCAGGGCAGTTGACAAAAGGGATGATTTTAGAGCCAGTGCCAGAGGGCCAATTTGTGAGTTGACAAAATATCTAAAGGCGGCCGAAAATCAAAGGAAAAGGCAGGAATTGACCTGCTAACCGTATCGACCGGCTTGTGTGTAAATATTTGGACAGATATCCTGGCTGAAAGGACCTGCTTTGACTGCTCTGCTTTCTTTAAACCGATTTGTGTGAGCCGATTTCAAAGCGATCATTGTGCAATCCCAGTTGTAAGTTGTTCTGACTGCCGACTGCCATTGACTTTTTATGGACAATTGGCGCTTTGGGTGGGCTAATCAGGGGAGTTGGAAATATGTTGGCACTTGTAAAACGCTTCGCCTCGAAATGGTCAGCCATGTGGCCAAGTCAGCAATGTGGCCAAGTTAACAAGTTGTATGGCATATAAAATAATTGTCATCAATTGACTGACTGACTGTCAATATTGACAGCTCATCAGATACTTGGCGGCGTACTTACAATATATATACCATACTTATAGTCTGTAGTCTGTAGACTGGTTACATGATCATCGCACATGCGCATAATCATTCATAATTACACTGGACATATCGGACCATGTCTGCCTCCATTGGCTTCCTCTTCATTTTAGCTTCATAACCTGACACTGATGTCGTCCCGTTTTGGAATGGGATTCAGTTGTTGTTTTTGCTTTGGTCGGGGGATCTTGGAGTCTGGTCCACTGGTGGCTACTACTACTTACTTCTAACTGCTCTTGGTCTAAGTCGTTTGAAACTGCATGCCTGGCGTGTTTTGGTTAATCGCTGATCGGAGATCTCTCTCCAGCGGAAACAGAAGTCGGTCACTGCGCAGTTATGATAACAAGACACCCTATATAAGGAGGGTCCATGGAGTGCCGCTGGATTTATGAATTAACTTTTGATAAACTAGAGTAAAGTTGTGATAGTAAGCGAGCTTTACGCCTTTGTTTTTTAGTTTCTGAAATAAATGAACATATTACAAAGACCCATTGTTTTAACTATCTCTTTAAGTGTCCTTAATGAAGACTTCTAAACTGGAATCTTCCTTTTAAATTCTTTATAAAAATTGGCCTTAAAAATATAAGGTTTCCTTACCTTACAATAAAAAAAATTTTGTCAACGGGACTGTCAGAACTAAATACATTTTTTTTAAATCAAACACGTTCCAAACACAAATTCCTCTTAACTTACTAAAAACATTGCTTGACGAAAAGTGAAAAATATATTCACACTCATGTCTTTCAATTAAAATTCAATTGAATAAAGCGCTTTACAGATTATTTATCCCCCATTTTCAAGGCAACCCCCAAGCCAAAGCAATATGGTTAGGGACCAAATCTAAAACCCAACATCCACTTATCCTTCACCCAACCAGTCATCTATCCAGCAACATCCTTCAGCTTCAGGGGATGAAACAACCCTTGGCCACTTATAGCCTCTACCCATCTCCCTCTGGTTATTTTCTATCTCATTTCCTCTGCTGGAAACCCCTACTGCTGCCTAAACGTTTCTAATTTGCTGATGGCTCACAGGGGAGTGTTCGTCCTTTTGGGCTCGTCCATCTCCATCTCCATCTCCGTGTCCTGCGCATCCTTTGCCCCTCTTTTCGTCTTTCCTGCGATGGCGATGGCGTAATGCGGCATTTTCCATTCCCATTTCCCACCCCTCGTCATGGATTTTCCTGCTTTTACTTCCTTCTGCTTTTCTGCTCTTGTGGCTGTTGTGCTGATGGAATAATAAAACCGCGCGTGTTTTTACTACAAATTGACGCTGCTAAAGATCAAATGGCAAAAGCTCGGCCACCCCACTTCCTCCCACTTTTTTTTTGTGCACGGAAAAAAATGTAGGACTTTCAAATTGGTTTTTACAGCTTAGAAAGATTATCTTGCGTACCTATATTTACAGTCTCGGATCTTAGGAAAAATACTTTTGTGCAGGAAACTAATATAAAAACAGTCAAAATTGTTATTTTATTTAATGTAAAATTTGTATCTTAGAGATTCTGTTTAAGGCTGCTCTTGTAGAGCTGCAAAAACATCTTGACGATTAAAATGTCTACAATTTTAAAATATTTAAAAGTATAAAGCTACATAATATATTTAATTATAATTATAATTATAATTATAATTATAATTATAAAATCTTTAAAGAAAAAATATTTTCTTCCGTGTTCTTATATATTTGTGTGTGAAGCTCCACGTGTAGATTGAATTGAATTGCTCGGGGGATTTTATGGCACGTTGCGGAAATCGTTTTATTATCCTTGTTGGCTGTTGTTCATTTGGGACTCGTTGGCAAAGTGCGTGGGTGGAACCCAAACCCAAACCTAAACCAAGAGGCAAGGCAATTTATTATCTGACGCCAGCATGTGTAAATAAACTTGGTGAGCAAGTCCACTCCCCCTGGATTTTCCCCCTCACGAGAAGGACGAACTCAACCTCGAACACAAACAATTGCGTGGCAGTGTCACGGATTTCCTCGTAACGAGCTAAACAAGATCCTGCGGGGGCGATAAGGCCGTAATCAAATTATGCACAGGACCAAAGGGGATTCTCGGGTTGATTTTAAGTTAATTAAAAATCATGACAAAACAACGCCCTTTCGGGTCTGTTGCTGGGTTTTTTGGGTGAGAGCTGAGCTTTTGGGATTGGGTGATAAGCGTGTAAGTGCACAGATTGAATTAATTACGACCCGGTGAGTGGGTGTTAGGTTGGTTGGTTATATCTCCCTCCTCACAAAAACACTACAAAAATGGTGGAAAACCCAACCAACAACATGGTGACCCTAATCAAGCGTCGTAAAAGTTGGGCTTCCTACGTTTAATTACGGTTCCAGTGGAGGGGCTTCCCCTGTTATTAGGGCTAAAATTAATTAGGCAACGTACCACCAAAATATTCACTTTCCTCTACACCCCGCATAAAAATGAGATTTTAATTAATTCAGTTATTAGTGTAAATATATGTTATTGCTCGGTACGTGGATGGAAAGTTTCTTTGGACGTTGTGTAAAAACTACGTGTATATTAAACAATCATCATTATAATCATCATCATCATAGATCTATTAGAGGCGGAAAATTATTCTAAAATTTGGTTCATTTTGGAGCACAGTTTAGCATAGATATGATCAAAACATTTGCTTAATTCGGGGGTATTTTAAATATAATTTGGGTGATTTTTAGAGAGTCATGCCGGATGGAAAACAAAGTCTTTAACTAAACGGGTTTTTTAGGGTTAATTTTAGATAAATGCAGAGAAAATTCACTAAATTAACTAACTATAATCTATTAAAGATTATGCGGTTTTTTTAAATGCACTTGATTAAAAATAAAAAGTGATTATAATAATAGTATCTAGGGCTTGTTAAAATTAAGCACATTAGTTTTCTAGACAATTTTAAGCAATTTTGATTTCTGTTTTCATTTACCAACAACTTTTCAACTGAAAACTGTTTACATTTCCCCCGCTTTTCCACCCGTCAATGGCTTCAACAGCTGCCAGGTTTTCCATTCAATTAGAGAAAATGAAAAGCAAATAGGCGTTCTAAGGGCGGCAGGAAAACGAAGGCGGAGTTTTCCATCTACCACACGATGAAAAGCTCAAAAGGTTAAGTTGAGAGTTTAAACTTTTCAAACTGTGGCCAGTGCCACGCCCACATTCCACCCACAAATGGGGTGGTAGTGGCATTAAATCGAATGATAGTACAATTTCAACGGCCCTCAAAGAACTCAAAGTGGCACGCAATATGCATGGCAGACCAAAGCGATTAATATTCGCTCTCGGTGAACTGGAAAAATATTTATAAATATTTCAAAATCAACAAAAGAAATTAAAGCATTACACATTATTTTTGTTTTTACTTTGAATTGTTTTCTTCCAAAAAATCTTATTATTATTAAAAGTATGGTTTATAGATGCAAGATTTTAAAATTTATTAACAAATCACAACTGATTAATACTTCTTGTGACTGGTATTTCTTTTTTAATTTAATTAGATACATAAGATTGAAAATATTTGTTTATTTTCCCGTGTATATTTCTCTTAGCTGAACATGAGGCACAAACAACTCTTTGGTTATATTTTCATTAGCGACTTTTAATGCTGGGTTGCAGCACCTGGGAATCGAGCAGCCTGCTCGAGAATCGTTAAGTTCTCTACCTTATTATTCGGGCACCTCCTGCATTGCGAGTAATTAAAATAGCTGGAGGACCTCGAACCTCGAGCCGCGTTCAAACTTGGCCTAATCAACATGGCCGGCGACACGAAACGGAAGCGCATGGCAGCGTTTAGCGAATGCCACCAACCCAACAAACACCGACGCCATTTCCACAATTTCCACATTTCCACACGCATGTGAATTAGTTGCTTTTTTGGGGGTTGATGAGGTCCAAAAGGTGTGGTGTGGTGTGGCCTGTGGAGGGTTAACTATAACTAGGCCTATGGCAACCATTGAGGCCATGTAGTTAGCGTTAATTACAGCCAATATTCAGTGAGGGAACAAGTTTGATAGCCCTTGGGAAAAGTTGGCCATAAACCAGTAAGTAATTAAAAGGAGGGTATTTCTTGGGTTTGAACTCATTAAGTCTTGCTTTGATGGAGCAAGAACAACATTTTATTAAGATATCCTAAAGCAAAGTTTTAGTTTTTTATTTTTTAAAGCTAAATAATGTTTTTAAAAGAGTGTAAAGGTATTTTATTAAATAATTGGTAAGTTTTTGTTATAATTAATTGTATTACTCGGAAATTTCCATTAAAAAAATATTTACAAAATTATAAAATCGTAATTATCAAAGTGAAGTTATTTAGATTAATCTTCGTCAGTATAAAATTCAATATGTAAAGTATATAACTTCAATGTTGACCTAAAAAACTACGAATAATAGATTGCTAAACCCCACCAAGTATTAACAATTCCATTCCCAACTCAATTAATTGAATTAGGTTCTTGTTTGCGTGTCAAGGAAATCATGTCAAATTTGGACTGGTAATTTAGGCACGTGAAAAACTAATTACTAATTAGTGGTAATATCAGGATAATTAGCCAAGTTCTGCACTGAGTTAATAATGGGCTATCGGCGGGAGTTCATCTATCGGACGGAAACATTTACAACTTTATCATAATGCGGCCATAAAATGCAACCAAATCTGATTGGAAACTCGAAACGGGCAACCAGTTTTTTTCAGCGGCACTTCATTAGCAGAAAAGGGGGGTAAAACATAGAACCTGGCCGTACATTAGCATTAAAAGCCACTTAAGAGGCAGAGTCCTCTCCACTTGGTCGCAATTATAATACTTGGCCATTAGGCCTGGCCAAAAGAAATGAAATCAAAGAGCGGCCTAAGCAAAAAAAGAAAAAATTAAATAATTTAATCTTGTTATTGCTGGAAAATCAAGTTGTTGACTTAAAAATCAACTCGCGTGAAGATCGTGCAGGCTGCTCCCCCTTTTTCCTTCCTTTCCCTCTGCAAAAAAAAACTGGTTCCAGGAGTTTCAGAGTTTCAGGCCAGAAGGATACACACTCGTGCACTTCTTATGACTTCATAATCTTAATTAACGTTTTCGCGTTTTGCTTGCTGGCCAAGAAGAAGACTTTGCGATCCCATGGAACTTGGGTCCCCAATCAAGTGAAGTTGTAGCCCAAAAATAAAGAAAAAAAAAAGGAAGGAAAACAGGGAACGTGTTCGTGGGGTGTTTGCTGGCTTTTACCTTTTGCCTTGATACTTGGTGCTTAATAAATGCAAGGCAGGTAGAAGAAGGTAGAGGATCCCCGATTCCGATTCCCAATACCAATTCCGAGACTTTGGAGCCTGTCCAACCAGTTCGTGTCTTCCAGAGGAGCGAGAAGACCCTTATGTATCTGCTGGTTTGCTTTGGGTTTTACTTAATGATGCCTGGAATTCAGCATGGCCGAAACCAAACCGATCGTTCTCCTCTCCAGACTTTTTGCAATAAAGATATTTGATGGAGAATTTCGCTGTTCAATTTCAAATGGAGCAATTTGCCGGGCTCCCAAAAGTTGTGTTTTTTTTGTTTGTGCACAAAAAAAAGGGGGAAATGGAGGGAGAAGCGCTGTTCGTGTGTTATTGAAAAACATTTATCATGTCCTGTCAATGGGCATGTAACCGATACTTAACCACAAATGTTGCCACATCCTCATAAATCCACTTAGCACACACAAAATGGTTGAAGCAGCATCTGTGTGGCAAGTGCAGGATGTTCGGGATGTTTCAAGGATGTTTTCCAGGGATATTGCTAACGAGGGGTTGAGGCTTATGGCTTATAGCTTAGAACACAGGAGGGTGACTCCTGACAGTTGAGCTGAATGGTGGCCACAGTATCATCCTCTTGCCCATCCTCATGTAACTTGTAACAACTGACGATGACATGTATGTGTCTGCGGTTGGGATTTGTCTCTCATCTACATCCCCATAACCATTTGATTGCTCTTAATGGCTGTTTTCCCTTCCTAGAATCCCAATTTCAATTCCGAATTCTGGGCCATATTCGCATCTTGGTGAAAGTGCAGCAGCTGCTTGAGCGAATAAGTGGATCTGTCGACTCCGATTCGCTTAATTGCTTATGAATACTCGAGTCTCTGGCTACCAGGAATGCTAGCGATAATCACTACTGATGTTGATGTTGATGTTTTGATGGCTGAAACTGATGAGATGCCGGCTAGAAATCTGCAATGGTATTATTCTCACATGATGCGGGTAACTCAAATTAAGAAAGAATTTCGCAATCGCGCAACTTTCTAATGAGAATGTGAGAATGGTAAAAGTAGGGAGAGGAAGGGAAAAATAAAGTAAAGGTCTAGCGTATTTTACACTAAAAAAAACGGTTTTATAATGTTAAAAGAGAGCGAAAATTTTAGAAACTTATCGTCTGAAATAAAATACATTCAAAACATCAAATAAAAAGACTTATTTTGATAACAGAAAGTTTCTAAAATTTATTACAAGTACTATAGATATTTTTTCTTATTTCTTTTGCCATTTTTTTATAATTTTATTCAATTATATTGTCTGAGTGCCGATGGGATGATGGGATGTCAAAGCTGATCGCTCTTGTTTATCGGTAACTAATGATCCAAAAACTTTCGCTTAGGCACGATTTAGGTGAATTGATTGAAAAATTGTAAGCATTTGACACGCCATTTTGTGGCCATTAAATGATAAAGTCGAAAAATCAACAGACAGCCATCAAAAGCCATCGAAAAAAGGAGGAGTGACAGGGGGAGGACAGACCGAATGAGCTGAAAAACTGAGGTTGGCCAAGAAAAACAAAAAAATCCAACCGCGGGCAACGTTTTGCATTTGAAATCAGCTTATTCAGAAGAGAGGGAAATATGTAGCTGCCAGGCAAATGGCACGCAAAAACACAAAACCAGGGGAAAAAGAGATTCTTTTGTGGCAGCAGATTACATTAATGCGACGATTACAAGCGGCAACGGGCATAATAAATGGATAATGCTGGAAAATACTGTTCGCTTTTCAATTTTCAACATCCAATAGGGAGACAAGTCTGGGATCTGTTTATATTGATTGTTTGCCCAGAACTATGAGATTATTAGCACTTGGCTGCAGCTGCCGCTTCTTTAGATACAGATACGGTTACATACGGTTGCGGATACAGATACTATACAGATTCAGATACTCATAGGGGCTGATTGGAACGCCTCTCACAAATACTTTGAGCATGGAGATACAGACATGGGATGTTGCGTGTTCTGCGTCCATTTTCAAATTTTTGCTGCTTCATCATCGCATCTCATCCACGTTGTAATCCCCCCTCCCTGTTTTCCTTTGACTGGCTGATGATACGAAAGTAAGTATAGTGTTTTACATCCCTCCCCCGACTCCTCAACATATCGCCATTCCTACACTAAAATAAATTTGAAGTTGTTATTTATGATCTCTTGGAAATAGTTATAATGATAGTTATGGAATAAATATTTATTATTTTAATCATTCTGGCCTTAAGGAAACTTAGTAATTTTATCACAGACAAACAGACTTCATCCTATTATTTAAGTATAGAAAAAACACTTTATTTAAATTTTTTAAGGTAAGTTTAAATTAATGTTTTTTGGTCTCTGTGTAGTTCGAATATCGCTAGCGGCATCATCAACAACGGGGGCAACATTTGGGAAAATTTATGACCCGCTGGGCATTAGGAGAACATCGATTTAGTTTTCCACCCCTCCTCCCACCACCAACAGCAAAACCAACCACATTATCAATTTCAATTTTTTGTTTGATTTGGCCCTAATGTGTTTTCCAATTGTGCGCACATGACGATGTTCGATGCTCAGTGCCCGATATCCAATATGTTGTAATTTGTTACTGATGACCAGGATGCAGTGCATCATTTGTAAGGGTAAACACTCGCGTCACGGCCAAATAACCAAAAATGGAGGCGCTAACGCACATTTGCCAAAAGTAAAGTAAAGAAAAGAAAGGATGGAATATAAGAGCTAAACATGCGATTGCGTTTATCTCCTCGGGGCAGACGGCAAATTATTCCTTATTTATAAAGCTCCATTTTATCGGTTCCGCTGGCAGCTGGGCTTAAAGCAGCTTCGTTTGGCATTAAAGGCTTTGCCTAATGTAGAGGTACAGTGGAAGGAAATTCGGATAAATTAGGTAAAATAATGGATTAAATAGTTTTCCATTTATATAAAAATTTTAAGTTCCTGAAAAGCTAATACAAATTGCTCTTAAAGACTTGACTTTGTTTTTTAAAAACACATATTTTAGGCAATTTTTTTGTTTATAAATAAGTAAACATTCCTCCTTAAGAATACCTTTGTTTTTAGGGAAAAGGTTAAGAAATTAATCAAAAGATTTTACAACCAAATGATTTTATAATGCAAAAACCTCAACTTTCAATAATGGAACCTTTTTGAAATATACCACCCAGACTTTATTTCTATATGACTGGTTTATGAAGTCCAGCGGAATTTACGAGGCCATATTCTTTTGGCCAAGTTAAAAGCACAAACTCAGCCAAAGTGAATTTAACCCAATCATCCCATTGTTCGAGCTGCTCCTGTCCATTTGTGGATTCTCTTAAGTCCCAACTCCAATCCGGCTTAGAAGTTCGATTCGAGACCCTGTTGCATATTCATAAACTGGGCTTTGCCTTGGGATTTCCTATCCTCCTGCCTCTTCCTTTTTTTTATGGACTGCTCACATTTCGTTTTTGGCCAAGTTGGAGCAGCCAAGTTGGCCAGAGAGACGTCTCTATAGCGAAATTAGGATCTGGTATATCTCATATATACAAAATATATAAGGCATATGGCCATATTTAAACAGGGAAGAGAGGTTACAGGGGGGGAATTTTGTCTGTGTGTAGACTGGCGCCGTTTGTTGTTATTTTAGCTTCGGGTTTTGGGTACCTCAACTTAATTGCCTGAAACAGAAACAAAAACAGGCCCCTAATTTGTTATTGTCCCAATATCAACAACAAATCAATCAATCGATCATTTACAAAGCGTTCAGCGATCAAATTTGATCGGTTTTCGTTCGTTTCGTTCGCTGGGGAAAAACATCATAAATTATAAGTGTATATACACACATTTTTATGTAGATGTATGTGCATATGTACGATCGTTTCGGACTGAGGCCACATATAAAAGATATTGTATTATTATTTATGTTTTATGTTTATGCTTTTCCATGCGGATGGAAAAGTTGCCCAAGGCAACTCCATTTTTTTCGTGGGCATCTGCAGCCACCACCAACCATTTCAATATGGCTGTCGTCGATTTGAGCCCACTCCACTTTATCCATATATCCCCCACTTTTTCTCTTTTTTTTTTTTAAGATCCCCAGCTGCATTCGATTTATTTTCTTTTCCTCCGAAAAAATCACGTTGCGCTCATAAAATATTGTTGACAAGTTTCTTTCGGCCATTCGTTGTTCTGCTTTTGGCCAGGGCCTTTGTATTGAAATGAGCTTTTGATTTTATACCCGAGAATTTGCTGTTAACTGTTACCAATTGCGCATAAAATTTTATAATATACACGTCTCCCGCCATCTGAATTTTTTTTATGGTTTCGTTTTGGCCTCAGATTCGAATTGGGATTGTGATTTTTATTAAATGAGCGGAAAACAAAAAGCAGTCAATGCCAAAAATAAAAGAGCAGCGAATGGGGAGCAGATAAAATGAAACAACGTTTATAAGGCGGAGATCGTAAAATTAGTGAACATGTTAATGGTTGATTGGCCGTCATATATCTTCCATCTTATGGCGCTTGGATATGGATATATATACTTTTCGGTCTCGGCTTTGATCGCAATCAAAATCGGTACACTTTATATGGCGGGGCAGTAAACTTGATTGGTGTGTGTTGAAAATGTCATAAATCGTTTTTATTTTGGGGCATTAGAATTGAGTGTTTCCGGGGCAGGGATTTAAAAGGGATTTCTATAAACTGTGGGAACTGAAAAATAAAGGAATGAATCTTTGGGGTTTCATAATTTTAAGAAATTTTAAGGAAATATTTGGGATTATTTTGTCAGATATTTTAAAAGTAAAATAATATCTTTTAATATTTTTAAAAAGTAGAAACTTCCTAATCTATATCCCCAACTCCTTAGACATCTTCCCCATTCACTCCATTCTTAATAGAAAATATAGTAAGGAAGATGGCCTAATGACAGTCGACAGCTGCACAAAACTAAACCAATAAACAAGGGGAAAATTGGTAAAATGGCAGCCGTAGGAAAACGTAGCAAACAGCACGCGCACAAAGTTTTTATATGAAAGAAAATTAACTTTTTTCTTCTTTATTTTGTGGAGACGAGAAGAAAGACCATAGAAAAATGGCTGGACAATGTGTGAGGGAAACCGAAGGCTGGAAAAGTCAACAGCAATAAAATTACAGGCTGCAGAACACGAGCTGAAAAGAGACCAAAATCAGGAGCAGGAGCTGAGGCAATAAAACCGAAATCAGGATAATGGCGGGCAGCTTGATGTCAGCAAATTAAATAAATCCCCAGGGCGGCAGATGTCCACAGATCGCTTGAAAAAAAAAAAAACAGGGAGGAGGGAAAAGATAGCTGCCGCAAAAGGACATTTTTTGGGCTATAAAAATCAATTACATAATGAACAAGGAAAAGAGATGGAGGGGATGAGATGACCTGGCACAAAACCTTTAAGCTGATTTGACCCATACGCATTTTGGCAGTAGCCAAAACACAAAACACAAAACCCAAAACAAAGCAGCAGCCTTCTTCTTCTTTTGACTTCTGTGCGGTTGGCTAAATAAAAACAAACAATGTCGTATGTATATGCATCCTGTTGCCAAAAACTGCAGACAAAGGTGCAGGATGCTCAGCGGGACGCGTGTTTGTTGTTCTTTTTGTTCCTGATGCTGATGTTTTCCTGGCCCAGACAAATTCCATTAAGCAAAACAAGCAGCTCAAAAAAATAAGCAGGAAAAACAGCAAAAGAGTTTTGTGCGGTTAACTGACTTTTGCCCAAAACATGAAACCTATATTAAGGAGTGAGGAAAAAAGGGCCAACAAACCTTATTTCTTTTTTGTTCTATTTTTTTAAGTCATAAAAATGTTTAAATTTTATAAACATTTTCTTGTTTTTTTTTAACTTTAAATACAGATTTATTTAATTTTAAAAACAAACATAGAAAAAGAATAATAATCAAAATCGGTTAAGAGTTCACTGAGTTATGATCACAAAACCTTAAGTTTAAGTAGGTACATTTTTATTTAAGACTCAAATACTTATAAAAATTGTGACGACAGTTATTTAAATATGAAGATGAGCTTAAATTATTTTCTTCTGTGTAGTAATATATTTTCGTGCGGTTGGGTGACAATTGGCAAAAAAAAAACGGATCCCTAAATCAAAAAAAAAGGGGCTGGGAAAAAAAAAATAAAAACCTCCTTGCTTTTTGCTACTCCTGCTCATTTAGCAAATTGAGTTTTTCTACGCAAAATATAATACAGGACAAAAACCCCAACAGTTGTGCTCCCGACAGGATTGCGTGACTCAAATGTTTTCATCATTTTGGTAAAAATATAATTTACCATATAATGGGCTGAAGGTATAAATTATATAGCCAGCAACAGCAATAACAACCTCCATGAGTAATGCACTGCTATAAGGACCTCCACCCACATCCTTTATTTTTTTGTATTTTAGGGTGTTTTTGTGTGGGGAGCGTGGGTGTTTCGAACAGTCGTGAAAAACTGAAATGTCAAGAATTGTGACAGCTAAATGATTGTTGGGCCAATATGGATTACAGGTCCCAAAGGAGTGGGGAAAACTTGGGTAATTTGTTGTAACTGGTAACTGGTGGAAAAAGGGGGCTATGCAGTAATTGAAGTCTCGTTTGCCAGACAATTGCCGGACAAGTGATTGAGATTGAGACAGAAGAAGTTTTAATCAAAGCGTTCCGGAAAAACAATTGTTGAAGAAAATCAATGGTTAAAGGCTTTGTTTTTTTGTAATTGAAGGGTCTGCTCTAGTTGGAAGTTTCCGCTAAAAGTTTGAAATGAAATATAGGTAGGCCAATTTGTGTAGATTTCTGGGAATACTTTGATTATGAGTATCAGAAGTAAGAATGTAAAACATCTAAAAAAAACAACTGAAATGTGCTCGTTTTGCAAAATTACAAATATTATTTTATCCTCAACCCAATTTCTACTCACCTCTGTTTTTAATTTTTCTGATCTTTGGTTTTTAAACTATTCCTCATTTCATTTTTCACTTGACACGATAAAAACAAATCTTCCAATTCACAGAGATTATTAATCCTGGCTTTATCAAATGTATTTTATTATTATCACTGAAAAAACAAAACAAAAACAATAACGCGCAAAAAAAAGAACAAAAACAAACGCTGTGTTTATCAATCTTGCATTTGCACGAACGTCACACATTCACTATCGCACATATGCATGTGGAGCACCACACGCACATATGTATGCACATATGTACACATACCTCTGTCCAAAGGAGCACCCCGCATGAAAACGACGCAAAAACGCTTTCATTCGCAAATTACTTGACGGAATTGACTTCGATTCCGTTCAAACACTTGTTTTCACCAAGAATATTGCACTTTTAACACTTTTCTTTAGTTAAATAAGCCGAAATTGAATTAATTACCAATTTAGACGCGCCATTGTGTGTTACCTTTGCTCCCGTTCGTTTGTACTGGGAGAGAGGAGAGGAGCGTTGCCAGACGCAAAATCGGCGGAAAGAGAGAGATTTTGCGTAAGGAATACGGTAAATTAAGCTCTGCTCAAGATCTACTTTTCATTTTCCTTTTTTACCTTCTCTTCGCAAAATGGGAGGAGAGAGCCTTTATGATATTTGTGGGTGGTTTGAGTTTTCTTTATTAAAAATATTTAGTCTAAAAAAAATTGGCTTAAAAGAAGAACTTATTTTTGCAGTAAGCTAGTTTTATAAGTTCTAAATTTTATCTAATCCCTTTTTGTAACCATCAAAGCACTTAAAGGGAGATAATTACGTGAAGCGTTCTACTTATAAAGTCAACCCTTTTCATTTAGTGGCCCCTAATCTCCTCCAAATCAAGAATCCAACTGATTTGCATGAGTCAAAATATTTACTTAATAAACGTCGGTTGATTCGGAATAAAAGGTGCGAAAAGCAATCATTAAGTGGAGAGATGACTCGCCTTGGGATTTGATTTGATCCGAGGATGAGCCTCGGAGCTGTCTGGTTGTTAGCGGCATCATTAAAATGCTTTAATTAATTTTTTTTCTTTATTTATTTATTTGCTTTCCCCCGCGGTTTCTGTTCTGTCTTTTTTCCACATATTTTTGGCAGAACCCATCCCTCAAATGGGCCCTGCATTTTGGGTGGTCCTCCATTTGCGGAGGCGGCGCCTCTGAACTTGGGATATGTAAGTGGGATATGGACAGCGGTACTCCGACACCAATGCCGACACCCATGGCTAATTGATCAGCGCTCAGCGGGCAGCCTCCTGATTTGGGTATACTCGGGGTATATTTGGGTATGGGGTATATTTGGGTATTGGGTATGGCCAAGCAAATTGGCCAAATTAATTTTGTTTTCGCTGGAGCTGTGGCCGCTGATCTGTGTTTTGACTGCAGGCCACGCGTGCGAGGCATTCCACCTCCACCTCACGACCAAGTAAATTAATTAAAATAACAATTTACGCCAGAAACATGTAAATTTCCAGCTAAACGGGGAAGTGAGTTAGTTAGTGCACTAGGAAAAATTATGGGTTAAAGATTTGTGTTAAATTAAAATGCTGTTATGACATAAGTGATAAATTACATTAAAATCACGCTTAATTAATAAATAATTTATATCAACCTAAATTGTATCAAAGTTCAATAACATAAATACTTTTTAATTGTCATGATATACAAAATATTTATAATTAATAAGTTTTCAATAAGTGTGTTAATATTAGTATTAGAAGGGAGGTTTGTAAATAAATGTAAATATGTAGGTATTATTTTTTAATGTTATTTAAATGTATCTGAGGAAACTTTTGAATATACCTTCTAGCTGGTAACATTTTTTTACAGAATCATTTAAAATGTTATTTGAATTTATCTTTGGATGCTTTTAAAACACACTTATGATCTCATTTCTCCCTGTGTACCTATTCTTTTTCGGGTTTTACGAACTGTCAGCCCTGTCAGTCATAAAAAGGTAGTTTATGTGCACCTTTATTCCCATTTCCATATCCCCATCCCCATCCTCATCCACATATCCACATATCCACTCCCCCAATCTTCCGATGTGAGCCATTAGTTCTGCGTCAGCTGCTGTGGTGTGGCCCTTCTGCTGCTGCTGCTGCCATTTCATTGGGCCATTGATAAGCATCGTCTTGGCCTTAGTCTTGGCCTTAGTCTTGGTCGGTTTCTGGGCCTCCAATAAAATGTCACGATGCAGGGCGATAAGCACCTGTTAGTGGCAGTGGCCCCTCTTCACCTGAGTCTTATAAAAGTGTCTTCGGGTTCCGCTTCCAGACAGATGCCATACCATTTACGAATGCGAAGGCATATAAAACGCACTATTTTATATACAGCTCGACCATAAATTCTGTTGGCCATGTTTGACTCTGGCTCTCGCTCACTTTCTTTGCTCTTTACTCTTCTACGCTTCTTGCGGTCGGTTTTATTATCCTATTTAAGCCACATTAAAATCAACGGGGTGCGCGACATTTGACAAAAACAATTTATTGGACATTAATGCCTGCCGACAGTTGCAGTCGCAGCGAAGGAGGGAGGGGAGGGGAGGGGATTGGATTCGAAAAGTTGGCGGGGGGCACAAAAATGCTATGGGAGCAACAAATGTGGGAAGCACGGGAGAAGAATCAAGGAATTCCAAGGAGTTCCAAATGGGAGCGGCGGCTTCAAATGGAGCGACTTGCTCACCCGACTTGTGATCCCTGTGATTCAGCCATTTGTTCATATTTCAGGGGGGAGTGAAGAAAACGGGAGTGTCCTCAGTGTAGGGGTTAAATAAAATTCAATAAGGTAAAAAAAAAAAAAAATTTAAAACCCTTGCTTCAAGGGTTTATTTATTTTATTTTTTTTTAAGTTTAAGTAGTTTTGGTTTTTTTTTAAAACAAACACTAGAAAGCTTGAGGCTAAAAATCCATGTGGTGTCTTCTTAATCTTAAAATTCTAAGACTTTTCTGAGCCTTATTAGCTTTTTAATTATTATAAAAAATATTTAAACTTAGTTAAAAATGTAATTTATTTTGACAACACAATCAATTTTATAAAAACATATTAGGTAGAAATTATTTCTGTATATTATTAAAGATCAAAGCTCGAAATTTTTTTTCTCACCTAATCTAAAGCTCTTGACTTAACTTATAAAAGCCCTGTAACCGAATAAAGTAAATAATCTTAATTATATTTGCCATCCTCGAGGGTAGTCCATTAAATGTAAAGCACTCGCAGTAACCACCCGAAATCCATTCTCACCCACTTGAAACCAGTTCGTCATGGCCACTCATCCCACATCCTTTCGAGTATTTATCGCCCGCACGGCTTTCAGTTCCCGGAATTATGAAATGGGGGTACATATGCGATATACGATATACTATAGAACAGAGCCATGTTGGGAATACCAAAAACCGGAACCGTGACCAGAGAACCGCAACCATAACGATTCGACGCCATTTTGTTGGTGGCCCAAAGCAAACACAATTTCTAATTGCCACCCTTAGATGTCCGAGGGGTTGAAATTGAAATTCATATACGTTAGATTATGATTATGTCATTTGGCCCCAGAGAAATCCACAAAGCAGGAAGCAGGATATTTCTGGGTGGTTCCTGGAACATAATTTAGTTTTCTGTTTGGGCTTATTAGCGTGCACAAATCAATTCTCAAAGGATTTGCACAACAAATCCCCTTCTCTGTGGTTTTCTCATCCTTGTGATTTATGTCACGCGTCCTGGGAAAGTCCTTAGTCCTGTGTTCATTGTGTAACAGATAGCGAAACAAGAAGGGTTCCCAAATCCCTTTGACTTTTGTCTGTCCCGATAATATCATTTGCCACCACAAAAAATAAAAGGGGAAAATAAGATCGAGATTCGTCAGGGCTCGAGTGGTGAATAAAATGCGCAATTTTGTCAGCGGGTCACGTACTCCCAAAAATAAAACCTGGGAATCGAAAAGGACCTTCGACTTTAACCAGTAGCTTTAAAATTCAATTAAATATAATTAACTAAATTATGCGGGTCGATCGGAATCGGTATCGGAATCATAGCAAAAGCAAAACCAAAGGGCGGCAAAGAGCGAAACTTGAAACACGCATAATAGCTTACTTAGCCGGGCTCAAAAGACACGCACTTAATCAGCGATCTACGCAGCGAACAAAAGCAATCTGGCCGAAAGCAAACTCAAGTGAACCGGGCTAAAAACTGGGCCTGCACAGAGAACAAAATTTCGAGGGAATCGATGGATCTTTAAAAAATAAAGAGGTTAAACTAAAGACTTCAAAACTTAAATTGGAAATTGTTTTTAATGATTAAGATTCTTGGTTTTCCCATTTTTTAAGGGGCTTAAAAATAAAAAGATTTATTTATTTTACACTATTAATCAACACTTCACTTCACTTCCTATAAAAAATATACTTAATAAATTTCACTTCCTGTTTGCGAAGTTTTTACTGTTGAAAAGTTAACCCAACATTTAAATAAAAATGTAACATTCAAAAAACATTTACTAGAGTTAAGAAATTGGGGTTCCCAATCACTCTTTTCATTTCTATTTAATTTTAATTTCGACTGTTCTGTAATGATGATCTTCAATAAATCCCCAAAAAATCCTATGTAAATGTAAAGCTTCCAATTTGATAAAATTTTCTTTACTGTGTAGAAGAAAAACCATTTAAAAATGTTGTGGCTGCTGTTGCTGTTGCCTGCTGATCATTATGCGATCAATGTTGATCATTTTATCCCGCAGGCTGTTGACAGCCCCAGCGCATGGACATGACAGCGAAGAGGAGTCCAATGCCCAAGACCAAGACCAGATTCAGACCCAGTTCCACTCCACTCCACAAAACAGAACCGTACCGAACCGATCTTCGTCTTCATCATGGTGTATATAATAATTACCAGAGAAGGTAGAGCACACACGCAGTCCACACAAAAAAAAGGGCTACAAAACTCTGCTTAATTTTCTCGTCTCCCAGCAAAGCCTTTAAATGGCCCTGGTCCGTAACCGACATTTTGTTTCTGGATCTGGAGAAGGGTTCTCCTGCCTCTCCTGCTGCCTTATAAAAATGCAAAATTATGTACAAGCCCGAAACGACGTTGTTGTATATTGATCCTGTCTGTTGGATCGTCTGGGGTTCCTTTTGGGCTCCTTGTGCCTTCCTCCTGGGTAGCTTTACTTTATATAGTTGTAGCTATCGCTGGCATGGCTGCACTTCGTGGTAGCCTTATCCTCTGTTTTTCCCCTTTTATTTTTTCGGTTTTTTTTTTGGGATACTTAAGCACGATCGCCGCTTGCCTGCTTTTTAAATGATTTCTGTAGGTTTTTTGTGTGTGGACTGGACTGGACTGCACTGCTGCTCCTTTTCTTATGAACCAATCAACGCACACACATTCACATTCGCATTCGGGATGCTTTGGGCTCCTTGTACGGCGATCTTCCGCAAATTGGCGGCCATAAGCATTGCAAAATTATCTCGTCGCTGTCTCTGTTCGATTTGGACAGACGATGTCCAGTGTCCAACATCCGACGACCAGTAACAACAATAACAACGATGTCTCGGTCTTCAGTCCTCAGTCTTCAGTCCCCAGTCCCCAGAAGAAATATTCCGCAAAATGTCTCTCAACCAGTCCTCAGCTATCCCCAATACCCCTACCCATATCCCAAGCTCAAAATATCGAGGCCCGTTTTCTTATTTCTTTCGGGGCTTAGCTCTTGATTGCTTATTTTTGTCTCAGAAGGAAACAAGGGTTAACGATTAACTTCCAGTGAATTTTTGGGACACAGGAGAAGGACCTAAAATTGTATACAAACTAGAGAGGAAGTTATATAATATGGAGTAGTACGTGGAAGTAACTAATTTAAAGCTTTCTCTTATGACTTTTAAAAAACTTAGAAAAAGGGATTTAATAATGAACAATATATAATATTCTATTAAAAATGTAAAGTGTTTTTAAAATGGGAAAACTATATAAACGTTTTTTTTTTATTGGGAAAAGTGGTTAATATTTATCCTTAGGGTAGTGCTATGATAATTTATAACTAAGTTAAATTTATGCAGATACTTAAATAAATATACATTTCCTTGTTTGTTTTTAAATTATCTATGCTGTCAAAACCTTTTAATAAAGTAATAATCTATAACAATAAAATAATAAAAATAGTAATAAAAAATATGTATGTAGGTATATTTTATTATGATTTCAACCATTTTAATGATAATTTTAATACCCGTTAACTTTAACTTAAGTGGGACTTTACACATAATGATGAACGAAATTCCTGGAAATAACAAATGTAATACCTCTTAACTTTCCAACTACAATAGGTTCTCTCATTAACCATCAATATACTAGCACTTTAGCAACCACTTAATCACTCTTCTATCACTGCCAGCCAACTTCTTCAATTTCCAGCTAATATTTCCCCCCCCTCAACTGCGTGTTCTATCACCATTTCCTTGGTCCCACCCATATTTCCATTCGATGTGCTGAAAACTCATTTCGATATTTATGACTGGACATTACATGAGCCGCATACAAAGTTTCGCCAATATTTCACGCAAATTGCAATGAGTTTGGAGTCCGCGGATGCCATTAGCATTAATGGGGCTTCGGAATAATAGTTCCGGTGGATTGGTAATGGAGTTGGTTTCGAGTCCGGTTATTTTTTTATGGTGGGTACATAAGAGGCTTAGTGGGCGCGGTGGCCACTAAAAGGCTTAAAAAGCCGTGGAAATGTAAGCGGAGACAAATGAAACTTAGTGTCAAAATATTTTGTGATTCACAGCAAGACTTCCTGCGATTGATCGACCTTCGATGACTCGAATGTATCTTTGTATCTTTGTATCTTTAGCCTCGTTTGATGCAATTCATTGGTGCCGACAAAAAACACTTTCTCCCTTCCCCTGAGGAGATTTTTACAAACGATTCCCTGACCGTTTACCGCATTTGAGGTATGAGGTAAGGTCCTGTGCCCATTAATTTCATCTATTGTCAGGCCATATAGTACATATAATCTCCTTGGGCCTGTGTCCTTTTTTTCGGCTCCTCCTCCTTGCAGTGTTTACAGCCTGAATGTCACAACAATTATGTCGGCATTTGGTCAAACGACTGAGAGGAAGGACAAGAAATGTCAAAAGGATTTTTATTGACTTTTTATGTTGTTAACTGACCGACATAATGCCCAGTTTTGTGGGTGATTAGCCATCTGTGGCCTGGGTGGTCCCTAGGATCCTAGGATCCCTGAAAACAAGTGCAGTCTCCGATTTCAGTCGGCATTTTCCGACTTTTCCTATGATGTTGCAGCACATTGCACCCATGGCACATGTGTCCTGCGTCCTGTTTTCATGATATATGACTTGTAATTGCTGAGTCAGTGGGTGACCATCGACCATCGAGGGATCCCCTTGCCTCTTTTTTTTTGAGTTTCAGTTGAGGATCTGGCGAAAGTGTCACGGAGAACAACGGGTTTCTCCCCCTTTTGGGTTTCTTTTTGAGATCATTAATCGATCGATCGCGCGTTGAAAGGCGATCGCGAGGAACATCGACGACAACGACAATCAGCAGCAACAAACAACTGAAGCAGCCACAACAGCAAAAGCAACAATCAACAGCAGCCAAAGTAGCAGCAAACAAATGCAACAATACAATAAATATCCACAAACGGACGACAGCAGAACAAGGTGGCTTTCAAATTGGGAATTAAAAGCCACGAATTTGAAATACCCTTGATATTGAATTTTTTCATTAAAATAAAAATGCACAAAATATAATAATTTCATATAGCACTAAGAAAGTGTTTGTAAATAAAACTAAAAAATTAAAATACTGGTGCACAAAATATAAAAATTTCATATATAAGTCAACGACTATTTATCAATCGATTTCATGTCATTAAAAAATATATTTTGACTGGTATTTTATTTAAAAGCTTATTTGATTTCGGATTTATTTCAAAGTCCTTTTTTAAAGTATTATCTTTGTTAAATAATTTATTTTTAGTGATTTAATTTGCATGCATTTATTTTAACAAGAAATGTGTACTAAATTTTGTTATTTATATTTAAAAAAGTTAAAGGTTTAAGTGTAACTACAATAAATACATTTTAAATCAAACTATTAATTTAATAAATATTTGTTGTAGGTGTATACCTATGTACATTATTTAAATAATTTTTAAATAAAGTGAAACCCGGCTGAGATTAAGTACTTATTTTTTCAATATTCATATATAAGTCTTTAAGGGTTCTGTCTAAAATTTAAATAGGTTTAGTGATTTTATTAATTTTGTAGAAGTGAAGAATTTAAATTAAATATTTCTTTTAAATGTTTCTTATATTTCCTACCCAAAACTAAGAGCCTAAGCAAACAGCTCCTTAAGGCAAAAGGGTATCACCCATATTGAGGACACCAAACGGCAGTCGAAGGCTGATCGTCTTGGATCGCTTCTCTTCCAATACTCGTATCATCCCGCATCCTCAAGCCTCAAGACTGGATATTTAGCTACCAGTGACAGTGGGATGATCGGGCTTCTGGTAGAAGAAGAAGGGTTCCCAGTTCCACTTTCGGCCTTTCAGTCTGTATTTTCCACCGACTCTCTGACTTTCTGACTTTCTGGGCGATGCTATCAACGCATTGAGCATTGAATTACAGTCACACATAAACTGCAGGAGTGGCTATCCAGTGGATTGCAGTTTGGAGTTCTTATTCGTATTCTCATTTGGTTTCGTTTACGGATTCGTATTCGTATTCGTATCGAGATCGGTGTCTTCGCTTTGCTTAAATGCTCATTTAAAGAGATTTACAATGTATGCCACTTAAGTACAAGCCGAGTTCTCGGCTCTGCAGGCCCGATAAGAAACGGATTGTTGCATTAATTTTGCTGTCCATATAGCAACACGTATGTGGTTGCACATAGAGAAAATGGTATTTAAATTTTAGGGGTTTTATCTAACCATTTTGAAAATAAATAACAATCAAACGTTAGTTTGTTACCTTAATTTTCCGAGGGACCAAAAATGTGATCAAAATCTTAGAAATCGTAAATTGTTGTATTGTGTTTTTAAAGATAAATTTAATAGAAAATCAATTGAAGTTTCTATTTAATTTAAATATTTATGCAAATATAAACATATGTCATCTCAGGGTTTGAAAAAAACCAAACATAGACTTTAAATATTTTAATACTTTAAAATCAATTAAAATTCAATTCGAAAAAAGCAAATCATGTAGTTTGAATCTTTAAATTCTCACTAACTTTTGGAATAGCTACTTGATAAAAATCATAGATTTTCTTTAAGTTAAAAAAATATAAAAGAAACCCCCTAAATTTTCCCTAGTGTATGTACGTGCTGCAACGGAGGCGTCCGTTGGCCTTAGATTAATTGCTGCAGTCATTAAAAGTGGCCACCAGGCGATGGCATCTAATGCACGATCCGTCGATCGAACATACATCAACATCAGCATGGGTACTCCTTCCATCCCCGATCCTCCTGTGTGCTCCTATCCCGAGGAATAGTTCCCTAGTTTCACCTTTCGAGGGCGTCGGCGAATAGCTTGTTATCCCGATTGCTCTCAATACAAGGGCATAAATCGTCTTGTTTTGACAGCAAAATCGACCGCAGGCAGAAAAAAATAAAAATAAGGAAGGGAGGATGGAAAGGCAACTCCTGTTCACTGTTTTAGTAACGCTGGCCCACACACACACTCAACTCCTTTGAGTTTGACCGAAACTAATCATTGTTGCGCCAACAAGAAGTCAACTGCAGTCCTTAGGTGTCCTGCTGAGTCCTTTTTCGGCCATGTGTTTTCTAATTTTTTGTTTTCCTCTTTGAGCCAAGAAGCAAGGTGTCCTTTGATCCTGATGCAGGACATATCCGTAGCCAAATTAAATTCTCTGCGGTAACTGCAACATGCGGCGTTCGCAGTTTGCAATTGCGGTTAGCCAAATGTTTAGTACGAGCCACAAAAACTCTCACGATTTTTTTTTCAGCTACTCTAATTGCCTGGCTTTTTGTCTGTGAGTTTAATTAAAAAGCCAAATCCACAGGCACCGCAAACTTAACACTAATTAGATTGCCAACTTCGAGCCCTGTCTATATAAGGCAACTTGGCCAGCATTTCCCATTCGCATCGTTTGTTTAATGGTGTAGATTGTTGCACGCTGACAATTTGCAGCAGCAGCAGCAGCAGCGGCAGCAGTAAATGTTGCAGTTGCAACTGCAAAGCTGCAATTGGCAGCTGCATTTGGTTCACAGAATGTCGCGCCTTTATTAAGTAGATGGTAAATGTGCTGCATTCTTCTGTCTTCTGTCAGCTCTCGATTCAATTCGATTTGGCTTAGTTTGGTTTTTTTTTTATTTTTTATTTTTCTCTAAAGGTTAGAAGGCGCCAAAGTGAAACTTTCGAAGGCTCTGCGGAATGTGGAAGCTCTGAGTTTGTGACCAAATTGTATTGGCTGCCTGCTTATATGGTTAATCGCAGTCGAGTTTCGCGTTTAATTTGATAGTTGCCTGAGATAGGGGATACAGATACAAGTTTAAGATACATTTGGAGATAAGAAAGAATTTTTATTGGTTTTTTTTATGTTAAGATGGTCTCAGTTATCGATTTTTCTTTGACAAATCAACGTAAAACCCAGATAGGACACCAAAGATATAGTAATTAAACGAAGATGCATCTCACACATGTGCCAGAGGAGTCACTCAACTCCATCTCATCTGTGGACCAAGTGGATGTGGCTTTATTTTGCCACCCGAGGGTTTTAAAAGGGGGCAGCTGCTGCCTCATGGAGGACACCATTCACCATTGATGGGGATCACTTAATCGATTTTAAGCGCCTGCAAACATAATTTCCATTTCAGAGCCCCGACAACAACAGCAATTGCACGGCCATCAGAGGCAATCAAACTGAGCTTAAGACGCATCTTGAGGCCCCCTCTGCAGCCCTCTTCTTGGCCCGATTCTCCCGATTCTCCGCCATATTCTTCTGCTCCTCAGATGGCCAGTAAATGCAAAATTAAAACATAAATCGTGCGCGCCATTATGGTTATTACAAAGCAGCATGCCACAGCTGTGAAAAGGGGTAAAAGCGGAAAAGGGGGGCAGGGACAGGGGCAGGGGCAGGGGCGTGGCAGGAGGGGGAAAGATGACCAACAAGGGGGAGGGGTTTTGCAGGCGTGATTGAGTGGGGCAAACACACACACACAGACAGACGAGAAAAATTGCACTGAAAGTACGCGCAAAATGATTGTTCGATCAAGTGAAAGATTGGAAACAACACACAGAAAATAAAACATATTAAAAAAATAATATTTTCATAAATAAATCCACCTTAAAAATTAAGATACACTCAAGGCTTTAATAAGCGTTTACATTAAAATAAACTAAATAAACACTATAAAGAATTTAGTTAATAGTTTACTCTTCAAACAATTTAAATTTGCGTTAAATAAAATTAGCTTTGTACGACATAAAAAAGATGCTTGGAATTAAGTTATAGGTAATTGAAAGCTACTTTCTCAAATATACTCAAAATAAAATAATTTATTCAAAAAAATACACCCAGCAATTTGTTTTTAAATGTAATTTAAAAATTATGGAAAGAAACAAAAAATTTTATTAGATGCTTTTAAATTATTTTCATGTTAATTAAGCTTAAACAAAATAAATACGTACTTTATATATTTTAACTTTGACAAAATTGTCCATTATCCCTTATATGAATTATTAAAAAGTTATGTTTAAAATTAAGTTGTTCCTACTGATTTAAAGACCTTTTAAATACTTTTCTTATCGGAATTTAATTCTTTAAAATATATTTTCCAGTGCAGGAGGAGTTGCCGCTCGCCAGTTGCGATTCAGCCATAAAGTGGAGAATTATATGTGAGGATCTGGGCAGCACCAGAGTACAGCACCAGCACTCTTGGCCATGTCCATGTAACAGCTATGGCGGCTCCACAAGCGTTGTTATTACAAAAGGCCGCAAAACAAAAAACCAAAAAAATGGTTAACTTGTTCCTGGCCAAATTGCAATGATTTAATAATGCTGCCAGATGAGGACTCACTCACTCACCCGCTGAAAAACCGCTGAACCACCAAAACCACTTGGTGGGGCGGAGTCAGCAATTGGCCCTTGGCCCTGAAATAAAATATGGAAAATAAAAACACTTGAACTCGACTGCTGAGCTGTTGTTTAAATTGCTTAAGCGGCCCAGAAAGCTGCGTAGATCACGTGCTTATTAAATAATTTATTTAAGCACCCAATTCAATTTAGTAATAAAAATGTAGCCGCAGCAACGAGAGACCCCACAACATGGGCACAACAAGTGCCACTTACCGAAGTGGCCAAGAGCCACCAACCAGCGATCCCTGGACTCTGGACTATATGGACTAAATGGACACTCTGGACAGACAGACAGACAGACAGCACCACCAGGGAGTGGACATGGACAATGGACACCATGGCAGCCACCATCAAAGTGGTTAATTGCCAGGCGATTTTGTTCTTGCCCATATGCAATTTCCTTGTCGTCTTCGTCTGCGCCGTTTTAACTCGTTACCCCCTTCTTACACAGCGAAATAAAAATTTATTTTACAACTTATTGTTAAAGGTAAGTGAATACATTATTTATAAGATTTAAAGAAACGAAATTAAATTAAATATCTATACCTATATTACTCATTCTTTATTCTTAATTACTTTTTTCAACTTTAACAGACTTATTTTATGAAATACAATACCACAAAGTGGCGCTAATTTAAAAAATTTTAGTTGTAGCAATGGAAATGCGGAGTAATTAGGTAAAGAAATATTTCTGTTTAATTTAGCAGAACTTATTTTACTATAAAATGTTATATTATCATTTATATAATTATAGAAATTTTAATTCCAGAGCAGAGTCCATTTTCTATGACAAGGAATTCTTAAAAAATCGTTTAAGATGGGATTTTAATTTAGGTTTATTTACTTGAACCAATTTATTTAGTATTGAGCTTATATTAATTTCTAACTCTTTACCTACCAATAAATTTATATAATAACTTTGAACAGCTTATTTAAAATAGGATTTAAAATATTTAAAAAATTCACTACCTAAAACATTTAAGCTCTCTAAATTATTTTCTGTGCACAATTCTCCACTTGCCTGCTTTGCAATTAAATGGGCGGAAGCGAAAAGTAGGCGTGGCCGGGGCTGCATACGCGCTTTTCATTTAACTCTCGACTGGCTGCCAGCAAAGTGAAGTGAAGTGAAGTCCTGCACTTGTCTTCTTGTTTCATCTGCTTTTTCTCTCTTGCCAGCTAGCTCATTAATTTAATGGTTTAATTGCAGGTTTCCCCCTCTTCCCACCCCTTTTAAGTGGCCTCGTGGAAATGAGTTTTAATATTAAACTGGATCAGGTTCCCAGTCGCCATAATCATCGTCCCATCATCTCGCAACTGATGTTCATTAGGTTTGGCTCTTCAATTTGCAAATTTATGTCTTCATAAGCCACGTTGGCTATTGTTGTTAGCGGCATAACTGTAAGTCCAGCAGCTGGTTAACTGATTCATGTCGTGATTCTTTTTTTGGACTGCAGTTCGTACGTGACTCAGTTGCTGAAAATTTTGGGATCACATAAAAAAGGATGTTTTGAAAAGGTTATAAAAGAAAAAGAAAAAAAGAATTACAAAGGATTTTTGGGGGAGGTTAATTAAGTCAGTAGATAAATGGAAATAAATGTAAGTTACAAAAGAAAAAAAAAAGACACAACAAATTTAAATTTTCAAAAATAATAAAATCAAAGTCCTTTGAAGAACAAAATGTTATAAATATAAACCTGATAATTTCGTAAATCCACAATCGTCTAAAGTAACTCAAAAATGGCTTAGAATTATTTTACCAAAATCTAAGAAACCTCAGGACCCCACAAAATACTTGGATAAAAAAGATACCCAAAGCAATTAATATTTATTTCCACCCAAAACAAAACACTTCTTCCCACACTCTCCACACCTTCCGACCTTTTCGGTGTGAATTGTGCAAACAAACAAAAAAGCAATCGAATGCGAGGAAACTCGACGGACAACCCCATAATTCAGTGATATTTAATCTCAAACAAATAATAATAATAATAATAATTTCCTGCCAAGGCAAACACACAACGAGGGCCCAGAGCTACAAACCCCATGAAAATTGCAGAAGGAAAAGCCAGTGAACAGGCAGAGTTTTAAGCCAAATAAAAACACGCCCACTTCGACAACAAAAACACGGCAACAGCATTTTGGTCAATCAATATCGTAAAATGCAATTTATGATTTGTGGCTTCGATTGGCCAAAACAAATAGCAAAGGAGAAGTAAAGACAAAGGCACGAGAGGATTGAGGATTGAGCAACAACGGCAACAAACAAGCAACATGCCACATGCAACACCAGCAACTTGCAACTTGCGGCAGCAGTTCAACCAAAAGTTATGGCACAATTTTCACATCATTTTCTTACTCCCCACCGATACCGATGGCTGAGTTATGGGATGAGATGAGGTGGATGGTGGACTTGTGGACCTGTGGACTCCTCCAGTCTCTCTGGCAAAAGCACGTAAAATAATTTAACCAGCGTTTAACCTTAGTTTTTCGCCACTCGCCAGCGTCTGGGGATCGCAGGCCATTGTTGTTGCAAGTTGGTGTTGCTGCTGCAGCTTGGTGTTGCTGCTGCTGCGATGTTGCAGCTGTCCAAGCGCTGATTATGATGAAGTTGTGCGCAATTTGTTGGCCGTCTGTTGCCCACCAGGCACAACGGAAATTGGAGATGCGAGATGGAAGATGCAAGATGGTTTTTTTTTCAGGGAGGTATAGCTATATGTATGGGGGATCTGAAAACTTTTAGCCATGGCCAGATCGCTTAATTGGCCGCAACTGGAACCGAAAACTGAGCCATGACCAGTTTCCTCTTTCTTTTAACAGTTTTCGTTTCGCTGCGGCACACGAGACTAATTAAATTGCGAGCGGTTTTTTTTATTTTAAGTTAGGATCGTAAATGTATCTCAGGTCCTCTACAAGGCTCCTCCTTGTCCTCCTTGGAGAGTGGAGAGTCTCCTGCTCTCCCTCTAACTTTGATAGCCATCTCCCTCTCTGAAGCTTGCTTACCTTGTCTCTCCTTAAAAACTGGTTTTCGAAGTTTCGAATTTCGACGTTTCCCCAACTTCGAAATGTATCTGACAGATACAAATGCCGCCAGAGTCGCAATTATGACTTAATGTCGGGCCATTCGATCAAAAAAACTTAAGAGGGGTAAAGGGAACTTTTTTATAGAGGTAGAGAATGCGCAATTTCCTGTTAAATGATACGTGCTATGAACGTTTAATTTATGCCACCTCTGGTTTAATATTAGCTTTGTTCTGCCTCGCTGACCCCCCTTAAAAGCAACAAAAAAACATGGTCCCCCCCCTTTCGAGGGCATTTTTAATTCCATAGCGAGGGCCACGCATGCGCAGACCATAAATTATGTGCAACGTTTTCATTTTCCCATTTCCCCATGTGGAGGTACCTACTCCAAATGGGATCATGATTAAGGCAGCTACACATTTTCCCAACCAGATCTATAAGTGAAACTTGTAAGAGATCCACATCCAAACCTTTGCGGAACGTTGAGCACTGAAATTGCCGTCTCAATCTGACAATCCCTCAGTGTTCCAGGTGGGTGGTAAAAAAGGGGGGTTACCTCAGTACAAGAGAAATAGGGGGAAAAGATAGGTAACGCTTAGCGCTTTTTAGCCGCTCGTTGGCCGCCAGTTCTCTGGCCAATTTGAGCGATAAAACAAATAATACATTGCACCTACTTATTTGCTCAGACTTTTCCCCCTTTTTGTTCCTTCTCTCATTGTTCTCCGCTGTTTGTTTGCCCTTCCCCTTTGTTGTTCTTGATTTGTTTGCCCGGTTTGCCAGCGATAATGAAAAGGTGTAAAGTGTCAGTTTTGTTTGCAGTGCCCCCATTTTGTAATTGTTTGTTTATTATTGTTGTCTCTTGTTTATTTGCAGTGGCGCCACTGCAAAAGGTGCTGACAAATAATATGCACAGGTGTCAAAAGGTGTGTGTGTGATGTGGCAAATTTAAGAATCACCAAAGAGGAGTGTTAAATTAGTTATGGATTTATGCATTTATTTGCATTGTATTTTTTTTTGTCACTAAATTTAATTTATTATTTAAAGAACCCATGAACAAGTGTAGATTTCAATCACCTTTGCACAGAGAAAATTGGCTTTTTAAAATTGTATGAAAACTTTTAATTTTTAAAATGTTTCGACCCTTTTTTTGAACCTAAAACATTTTGTTTTTGATTTAAAAATATTTTGTTTTAATATGGGCAAGTACAAAAATTTTTCTTTTAGAATGACATTTTAAAACAGAATTTCGCTCATATGCATTTTCCCTGTGTACTGTTTAAAGTGTTCTTATAAATAATATTTACTTATACACACAAAATAAACAAATATATTTCACCAAATATAAAAGAAAAAAAACTTAAATATTAATATGATATTAAAGTTTCGTTTTTAAAAAATTGTCTCATTTCGATAGTGAAAGTCACTAGAGAAAATAAATGTTTCCCATTAGAACTCTTTAAATTTAAATAAGAAACTAAATATCAATTAAAACTAACAAAGTTGCCTGATTAGTATCTCTAAAAACACCTTCCTCAGAACTATATCATATTTTAATTTTCCTGTCTTTCAAAAGACTTCTCTCTACTTCCTAATGCATATTTATAATTAATTTCCTTGGATCTTCCGACTTCTCGACTGACTCTACGTGCCGTCACGGAGTAGCTAAAAATCAGCCATGCTTATAGAAAAATAAAAAAAAAGATAAAATATGCCACGAGGCTTCCGAGTGAGTTATGTCAGAATCGGAAGAAGGGGAGATAATTCCCCATTCAGGTGGTTAATTTATTTATAGAGAGCTATCCAATCCAATCTACGCAAATCGCACCTTTCAAGCTGTTAATTCACGAAAAATCTGTTCACACTTTGTGGTAATTTTCAATTGTCAGATCAATTTGATGAGTTTTAACAAGTGTTGGATCTAGTAGGGATATTATTATTAGACAGCCACGTTTTACAGACGAGTGTGAGAAGTGCTCTTTGAAAAGAGTTACCGATGTTTATTTAAAATATTAAGCTGTATACATAAATTATTCTATTAATGGGATTCATTTAAATTATGTAGACTATCTTAGTGTTTTTTAATTCTTTTTTAATGCTATAAAAAGGATTAATCTAATGCTATATAGATTTCTAAAAAGTATTATATCAGTAATTACATTTTAATTTAATTTATAAATAAAAAACTAGCTTTAAAGGTTCGGTTTTTTTGTTCTTAAGTTGAAAAACTATATGTTATATTTTTAGAAATATTAATTTTGAATTAACAACCATTAACAACCTTTAAAAAAATATTTTTGTAGTGTCGAACAAAATGAAAGTCGAGGCGACGAGACCATTAATTTGTTACCACAAATCGGCAGTCAACATCGAGCGTGCCACACGCTTTAGCCTTTGGGCTTCTTTAGCCTCCATTTTCCCTACCAAAAAACCCAAGCTCCTAATTAGTTTTGGACCAAGCTCTCTTTTTTGTCAGCGAAAGTTGCAAATTTGCCAAATTGATTTATGTTGAAAATCGAACAGGAATCGAAGCCCATCAATCAAGGGGGGTAAATCTATTTGGCAGGGTGATTAATTTCAATAAATTCGAACAAGCCGCCTAGGAAAAAAGATCGCGAAATGGGTCAGGGATTTGGAGTCGAAGTCAGAGTCAGGGAGTCTGGTCTTTTTTGCTCTGGGGGATTACAACGTCTCCCGAATGTCTCTGAGAATTTATTATTTGCACTGGATTCAAAGGCAGCCCCGGGAATATATGTATAAAGCATTGAGAGGGTGGGCGGTGGTTGTTTCGGTTCTGTTTTTCGTTTGCTCGATCCTCGGCAAAACCGAACGAACACAACTCATTTGCAAATTCCAACGAAACACTGTTCCCCAGAATTTTCAACGATCATTTAGAATTCAGTTTGGGTGCAGAATCGCTGCTGCTGCTGCTGCCTCCAAGTCTCTCAGCTTTTGAGTTGCGGTTGCATGTGCCCCACAGACACACAGCATTCAACACTGGCAACTGCACAGGGAATAAATTTAAAAAATATATGAATAAAATATTAATTTTTGACTGTACAAATTTTGTTTTTTAAATAAGTTAAAGAACTCAATAATTTAGATGTAAAATATGATTTAAGTGTAATTTCTGAAATTGATTTGTTGATATGTTTCATTAACATATATCAGTAGATAGTTAAAAAAGTGGCAGTGTTTTTAGGTTTAACAGTCTCTTAAAATATAAGACCATTAAAAAAAGGTTTTATAAAATTAAAATAAAAAAAAAATCAAACCAAAATAGGAAAGAAAGAAGTTTCTCTATTAATTAAAAAATGTTTTTTCATTATGTAAAACTTATTTTTTAGAGATTAAGGAAATATCCTTTTGATATGTACAATGCTACTGTTAAAATTTCAGACAGATACTAAATTAATAAAATATTAAATTTAATAAAATATTATTATTAACATATTTATTATTAATTTTAGTTAGCAGCTTTCAAACCAGAATTAGAAATTTCTTTACAATTTTAAAATCATTATGGGTCTTTAAAAAAATAATTTGATAGCTTGCAAGCATTTGAAAATGTTTACGCTTTACCTACGACTTCTTTTAAAGTGTTATTAAAATTAATATAATTTTCTACATAACGCTTTTTTTTACGTTTAATTTAGCCACAAAAACTCTCAATTAATACACAATTTATATGATATTTTTCACAGTGTGCCCCGTCTCGTTCTCAATCTCATTCTGGTTCCCCCTCTCGTCTCGGTTTCAGGTTGAGTTTTAGTTTCAGGTTCAGGTTCAGTTTCAGATTCAGATGGAGAGCTTGAGCCAGAGTCCGGAGTCCGGAGCTTGAGCTTGAGGTTCGGTGCATGTTCAGTGCTCAGGTTCGAAACGAGACGCTGCTGCTTTGAAGATGCGCCGCGGAGTTGTTCGAGACCACCCAAGTGGACGCAGCGCTAAGGATGCTATATACTATGGATACTTGGATACTTGGATACTTGGATGCTGGATGTTGAATGTTGAATGCTTTAAACTGCTGCAAAGGGCCCTTTGTGTGTGTGTGTGTGAGTGTGTATCTGTGTCTTCTTGGGCCGCAATAAATGCGCAAATAAAGTCACAATTAGAGTTGAACTGGTGGGAACGTCGAGCAGCCGCGACATCGTCGATGGGGAGAGATGCTTTTGGCATACACTTTTGGTTAATATTTTCGACTTGGACCTGGGCCTTGTTCCTCCCCCTCCTCCAGCTCCTCCTCCTCCTGCTCCAGCTCCTCCTGTAACATATTTTGAGATGCGTGAAGAATGCCTCCATCTGCGAATCTTCGGTTGCAGCTGCATCTCAACTCCAACTGCCAACTCTCCTTGGTGCTAAAGTAGAAATTCTTGTACTGTCCAATGGTTTCGTATTGTTAGTCGGGGTCCTTGTCTTCATCTTAGGATTCTTCTGGGCTCCTTGGGCGGGGTCATTGATTTGTTACGAATTTATTAGTCAGAAGCCGCTTTTGGTGGTGTAGAAAATATGGAAAATGCGAGAAAAAAAAGTTGGAGATAAATTGTAAACAAAGAAACAAAATTATATAACTTATTAAAATTGTATTTAAATTTTATAATTACCAGAAAAAGTTTGGTTTGATTAAACATTAAAGACAAATTCGTTGTTTCTTTGCCATTTTTTTTAGCTTTAAAAATTTTTATACCGAACCTTTCTTTTAAAATGTTGTGCCCAATTAATGAGCAGATTTTATACTTTTTAAATCAGGCTAAGTAAACTTAAAGCTCTTAGAAATTAGCATTCATTAAGTAAAAATCCAATACAAGTCTTAGGAAAAAATTCCAAAAATTCAAATAATCTTTAGACATTTTTCTAGAGCATATTTCCGGGCGCATTCTAGATCACCGATCTCTGCAGCAGCCAATGTCCAAGTCCACTCCCATTGCTCGAAAGCAATCCAATCCAATCCAATGAAATCCAATCGCAATCGAAGCAGCTTCACACGCTCCTTGGTTGTTCCGCAATTAAGCCAAATGTATCTGGATAATTGCAGCGATGTTCTCTCTCACTATCGCCACCTTGCTGCTCCTCTTGGATCTTGAATCTTGGCTCCGAGAAGCAATTACAGTAGCGGATCTAGGGGGGGGCGAAAGGGGCAAGCGCCCTGGGCGCCAAATCTAAGAGGCTCAAAATCGAGTCCGACTAGCAATATATGTTTCGAGAATTCATATTTTCTCGCGGCGCTGCGCATGTAACGCTCCCTATAGAATACAAGTGTAAGTGTTTTATGATGTGATCAAAAGGAAAAGGGACGCTAGAAACGTCATAGTAAACTTTCTTGCTTAGAGAGAGAGAGAGAGAGAGCAGTATACGTGTTAGGTTATGAGCGCGTTTGTTTACATACATTCCAATCAAGGCAGTGTTTTTCTATTGCAACATTTAATCAAGGTACTTATGCTTGATGTTATTTATCAATTATTATTCACTGAACCTTCCTTTTCTTGATGCTCTAAAAATATATTTCTACTATTTCAAATTAGGCGTGGAAAACACAAAAATGAAACGAATAAAGCCAAAAAATGTTCCAAACCAAAGGGATCACCATCTACGAAGCGACAGAATTACTTGAGACATTGTCAGACCACATAAAAGAGTGGAGAGTTAGTCTTTGCGACACAGTCATATTGAAAGCTAAAAAACTGTGTGAAGAAATGGGCGTAACGATTTCGAAGAGGATAATCAAGAAATGTAAGATGCCAGGTGAACTTGCTGATAACGCTGCGCTCGATACCTACGAAGAAACAAGACGCTTTTTAATTGAAATTTTGGACAGCCTTTCAATCGAAGTTTCTACTTGTTTTGCTAGCTTGAGAGTGCTGAATGAGCGCTTCGGATTTTTCTTCAACTTCAAAGAATATCTTGATGACGATAAAGAAGTTTTGAATAGAAAACTATTGGAAGTTAACGATAAATGCAAATCATTAGCTGAAATTTATTCTAATGATTTAAATGGTACGGAATTGTTTCACGATATCAAAGATGTCATTTTTCTTCTGAAAAGGGCCAATAAAAAGGGAGAAAGTCTTGATCTCACTCCAAAAGGAATATTATTGTATATTTCATCGTTGGGGTTAGAGGCGTACAAAACACTTGTGACGGCATTGAAAATTTTGCTGACTCTACCATTGTCCGTGGCTTCGTGTGAGCGATCATTCAATAAACTGAAATTGATAAAATCTTATCTCCGCTCAACCATGAACCAAGACAGGCTGACAAATTTAGCTATACTATCTATCGAAAATGAAGTAGCAGCATCACTCGACTACAATGATATTATTGCTGAATTTGCGGCAATCAAGGCCAGAAAAGTTATATTCTAAAAGTAATATTTGTTTGTCTTGCAAAAACACAAATAATAATGTTTTTTTCCGTTGTAACTGACAAAAGAATCGATATGAAATACAATTCTTCAAACATATAAGCTTTTAATAATTAATAACCGATTTACACTTAAAATACTCCTAATGTTATTCGTACAGCAAATAGGGAGGGGCGGAATTTTTTGCTTTGCCCCGGGCGCCAGCAACCCTAGATCCGCCACTGAGCAATTAACCTGGCTCATCTCATCTCATACCCCATTGATTCCGATTCCGAATCCACTGGGGGATCCGTTATCGGGTCCAATAGCGATAATTGCGGCAACCAATTTGTAAGATACGCTTATGACAGATACAGATGCACACCGTATAATGCAAGATCTATGGGGCCATGAATAATGGAGACTGGAAAATGGCCAACGCATTTATTTCACTTAATGCGATTTTTATCGATGGCAGTTCAGATGCTGGACTCTGGGAACACCCATTACAACTCACCGTTAATGAAGTCCAGCATTCTCGATATAATCTGGCTGAAAGCACTGCTGGAGTTAAAGGAATTTGCGAGTTGATTGGCCCGTTTTAGCCAAAAGAAAGTGTGCAATCCAAGGCTGTCAGCGCAATTAACCTTGGTCATTTTCCAATTACAAATCGCATTTGGCTGCCACGCGTTTCGTACATTTCCACAATGACCGATGACACAAAGGACACACGACCTGTGACCTTAGGACCTGCTTCTTGATTTAGGGATACGCGTGGCACGCGTGAGTCTCATTCCCAAGGACTAACAGTAGGCAGCAGCATCCTTGAGCTCTCAAGATCCTTTGCAGTTTTTATGACCATGTTTTGCGACCTTGCTTTGCGTTGAGGGAGTCCAGAGTCAGGAACATCGCTCCCGGAATAACCTTGGACACAAACAAATCAATCAGTCACAGTAGCTGCTGTCTTCCAGGGAATAATGTGTTTTATGTATTCCCCAACTCAAAAAATATTCCACTTCTGCCTCTTTTCTATACTCAACACTGTGAAAAATGTGTCTCCATTTTTTTCTTATTTCTAAAGATTTTTTATGATAATATTTTTAACATGTTTTGATGATCTTTGTAAAGATTGGTACAGATAGAAAGCCTTAAAAATTATTCAATTTACAGAAAAGTAGTTACCTATGTGAACTCTTTTTTTTAACCAATAAAAAACTTTTTAATTGTTGTCCTGAAATCTTTGAATTTTTATAGGAAAGTCTATTTACCTTACTTACTAAGTAGGTATATATTTCCAGTTAAAGAGGAATGTATATTCTTCAATGTTAGGGTCAAAATTATATAAACAAATCATCCAAAATAAAAGTAAACATTTTTCTCCTGTGCATTTTTAGTGTTGCCCGTTGCTGTCATTGTTTGTCCGGGATGACACTAATCCAGCTTATAATTTTATTGGGCTTACAAGCGGCATTTGGCGTGGGTGTCCCAATCCCCCCGTAAACCCCCTCAAAACCCCAACCCCCTGAACCCCTCACAGTAGCAAAAATATTCTGACACGGGGCTTTTGACAAACCCAATTCATCATCGCCTCTCCGCTAAAAACTTGAAGAGGGAATAAGTCCAAGCGGCTTAGTGTCCATTTCTGTGATGCATGATCGTTTAATTGGATGTGGAACCTGGGACTGGGACTACCAGGGAATCCAACTACAGTGGAGTCTCGTCTCCCAAAAAATTACAAAAACACAACTCAATTGCTGGGAAAAACTCGCCCTCAAATTAAGTTGAAAACTTTTCCAAATTGAATTTTTCAGCAACTTCAGGTGCTTTTATCTGGGCATGCGATATACTTTATGACTCAACAATCGATGGAGTCCATGGAGGAGCTGGAGTTCACTTCCAAGGAACTTTGGGTGTTCGTGTTAATAATTTAGTTGCTTATCGCGCAGTGTTGACGTTCAAAATGGTTATGGGTTCGGGTGGGTATCCTATTCTATCCTATTCCATATCATATTCCATATCCCCTGTCTGTCAGCGAGTGTGGATAGTGGTATTTCCCCCTCTTTCGGCCAATTAGCGGGCTCTTGGCACTTGGTATTAGATACTAGGCCTAATTGGCAGGCGTTGAGTTTGGCTTATCAACGCAGCCACTCGATAACTTGGCCCAGACAATGGCTAAAAAGGGGGGTTACGAAGGGGGGAACCAAAACAAACTGGAACCTGGAACAAGAAAGACCACACACGACGCATGCGCAAACGAGATTTAAATGAGTCGCAACTCTCTCACGATTCTGAATTTCAGCGAAATCCGCATCCGCGCAGGGCGCAGTGCATCTTTCCCTCTCCCTCTCTCCCCCTCTCCCTCGCACACACTCCCTCTGTCCCTCTCCCTCTCCCTCTTTTGGGGCGAACGGAATGCCACGCATTTCAGAGATACTTTTGGCACCTCAGCGGCGATTAAATGCACACGCACGAACCAGATACTCAGAGAAAATTAAGATAGTTTTCCCACTAGATAAAAAAAGGAAATTACTTAGTAAACTTTCACAAAATTAAGCAGTTGTTTAAATTCTGATGTTTTTTAAGAAGCGTTTTAAAAATACTCTTTAGAATTACCTTTTGTAACTTTAAAAAGACATTAAATAAAGTAATTAATTTAAAATTATTATGTTTCTTTTGTAAAATATATTAAGACATAAATATCTTTCAAACTAAACTTATTTTAAACGGAAATGTAATTTGATTGGTTTGATATAACTAAATTTTAAGGATGTCTTTAACCAAATATTCATTTAATATAGCTTTCTCAAATTAAATAAAAATTTAATTGTTTGACGAAAGAAAGAAAGTAAAGAAAGTTTCAGTGTAAGTTTTACTTATTAATCAAGAACATGTAGCAACAATACCTCATTTTCTTTTGATCGTTTTTGTTCAAAAAAATGTCTATAAATTAAAAAAAATCTAAAAAATTCTTTAAAAAATTTCTTTAAGTGCAGCTAACGAAGTCGAACGCCGAGAATCTCGGTAAGCGGCTTTTGGGCCGGCTCTCCCTTTTAATTGCCAAGTACAAGGACCACACACGCGGCCTGTTACCGCTGGTCCACTGCTGGTCCGCTGGCTCCGATCCGCTGGAGAGGCTGGAGAGGCTGGAGAGGCGATTAGAGGGCATTTTAAATGTAAATCGACAGTTGGAAGCCCAACAGTCGCAAAGGGCCATTTGTTGTGTCACAACACAACAAAGGGGCAAATGAAAAATGAGGCAAGCCAACAGGTTGCCTTTGCCTTTGCCCCTTAGAGGCGATAAGATGACCTGACCACAAAGTGCCCCCAAAATGCAACCGCAGCAGCAGCAGCAGCATCCCAAATCCCCTGATCCCCTGATTTTCATTACCATTCCCATTTCCATTCCCTTGTTCCATGTGACACTAATGTCCTGTATGGCATTTGTCGGTGTCGGCATCTCGTTTGTCCACCGCCGCTTATCGGATTGCCCCGAAAACAAATGGAAATAGTAGAAAAGAATAGAGGCCCAAGAAAAAACCCCTTTCCATTTCCCATTTTCTGACCCCTCATAATTTACGATCAGCCAAAGAAAAGCCTGTAAGTGCTTTCCTCTGATTGTAATAACAATATTTTGCTTTCGGCTTTCGCCGCATGATTAACGGAGGAGCTGAAACGAGCCCGAGGAAAACTCGATCGGCGGCTTGTCAGCTTGTTAAGTCCAAATGGATCGCAGATTGGCTTAGAAACGAAAGCGCGAAATGCGTTAATTTCGCAGCCAATTGACGTGTTCGAGGCGAGGTGGCAAGCCTTCCGGCGGTTTGCACTAAAAAAAATAAATATTTAACATTAAATTTTAGAAAAATCGGAATTTGTGTTATAACTGTGTATTTTGACAGCAATATAATTTAAATACCCGATTGTTAACATAACTTATGTATATATTTCTCTCAACACCTTTATGTTTTAAAAACTAAAGTTCAACTTAATTTGTTATTGAAATATATTATTAATATTTCTAGACACCCGCTAGCTGTTTTGATTAAGTTTGTTTATCTTAATACTCAAATTTTTTCACTATTAAGAATTTGGTATCAGTTTTACTTTAATATTATTGAAAGCGTATTTAATGATCAATTATTAGTTTTTAGCCTTAAAATTTAAAAATTCCGTATTGTTTTTATTCCTAAAAGTGTAATAAGATTCCTTGAGACAAGAATGACCATTGAATGTTTGTAATTTTTTAATTTATAAGTTTCCCGAACGAATTTTGTAGATCATATATTTCTACATTTTTAAGAACTGATCATGTAATATTTTGTGTTGTGTTTTAATCAAATGATTTTAATATTGATTTAAGAACATTTTGTGATAAAATTGAACTTTTAAATAAATATTAACACTTTTTTTTCTGTGTGTTTGTCCGTCTTTCCATTTTTCTGTCCGCTGATTGAGCAAAGCAAAGTGCGCCTCGTGGACGTGCCAGGGAGCTTGTTTGCAGCGTGTTGTTTCTGCTTCTGCTGCTGTTGGTTTTAGCCGCTAATCAGCGTTTGCTGCTTGACTGATTCAATTGACTTGGCCAGCAAAGCAAGTTGGGAATAGGAAGGGGCAGGGGCAGGGGCAGGGGATACCTCCCATGTGGCCCCCAACCTGCTGCTGCTCACTTTACGCTTGATTTGATAAATGAATAGTATAAGGCGGGGAAAAGGGGCTTAAAAACGAAGCTCAGCTGGCTGCCTGCAAATATTTGCACTGCACTTAGCACTCAACCCCCCTTTCAGCACTCCCCCTTCCGTTTAGACGGCATTTTGAAAGCTTCAATCAAGCAAAAGCCAGCGAAAAAAAGGAAAATGAAAAATGAAAAAGCCAAAGCAAACGCAATCGCAAAAGCGGTAGCAAAAGCCGGCAGGTTGAGCTCGCTCGAGCCGCCTCAGCGGCTGCAATTATGTGGAATGAGGTGCTAATTTATGGATTTGAAAATTGAACAGAAAAAAACTATACTTTTTACCCCAGCCGAACAATTTTCGCTTCCATAATTTACACTATTCCTCTGATTGCTCAGTTAGCTAACGGTTTTCGCCTGCAATATGCATTTAAGTGGAACTAAACGCTTCGCTTGAAGGAAAAAAAAAAAGCGGAAAATGTTGAGTTTGTTTTGTGGGTGGAAATTGGGCTAAGGTGGTATTTACTTGGCTTAAATGACTTGGACAGCCAAAGAAAGTATTGTTTACAGTAGCTTAGAAACCAAGCTTTTTATTTGATTATTTTTATTTTTATGAGTGACTCAATCTTTGGTATTTTTCTTGAGTCACAGACATAGTTGGCTTGTGCACATTTGCGTCTAATTAAAAATAATTGAGGTGCTAAATGGGTAGCGTTTTGCATAATTGAGCATCATTAAAAATCTGAGAAATTAATAAAATGTCTTACTCATTATAAAATATTTTTGTACTTGCTCATCTAAGTTATGTTAATTAAAAAAAACGCATAAGTAAAAAAAGTATCACTCCTATTATTAAATATTTATTTTAACAAAGGTATAAATATAAGGAAACACATTGTAAAAGAGTTATAAAAAATGTTATGCCAGGGTTAACTTAACCATCAGCTAAAAGTAAATGTTTTTGATTTAATGAAATATTAATCACTATTAATTTCGTCAAAAACCTACTCAATTTCATCGAATTGATATTTTCCCGTTTAATAAATTGATAAATCCAAAGATGATCCCTTCGTATATCTTGATTTGAATTAATATGCAAGCCCATTTCATAATGATGGGTAAATATCCATTTCAAGTATCTCAAACCCCACTAATTGTACCTACGTGACCCCAACACACACAAAATATAGAGAAGAATCGAACAGAAGATATCATCCCGCAATCGTCCAATGGGAGAGACGCATTAATTTAATGTGAGTTTCAGGTCATTGGTAGGAAAACCGAAATTGATTGCCCCAATCTGGATGAACAATCTCTCAGTTCTCCTTCTCAGAGTGAGAAACCTTGTAGATACAGATACATCCACCCATAGAATAAGAATGTGTATCTGTATCTCGCCGTTGATGGGTTTAGATATATCTAAGGCATCTTTCATGGGTTCGTAGGTAAGTTTTGTCGGTTTTTTCGGCATTTTTGAGGGCGTGTTTGCTGTTGTTGCTGTTATACTCTCCACTAATTATTTATTACGCTTTAGCGTCCGCGCAGCAAGATATAGATACATTTTCGTTTGGGGGCCTCCATCTCCATCTCCATTCTCAGGAAATTTGTTTATTTATGGCCGATGGTGGCTTTGTTATTAAAATGTTATTGGATTTCTCTCGCTTTCCAGCTGAGCCCAAAAATCAGAGAGAAGAGACCCAAGATTGGGCAGCGATCATTAGGCTATTTCTTCAATTTCGTGGAGTGTGGGGTGTTGTGATAAATGATTTTCATTCTGGCCGACAGTTTCCCTGCCTGCCATTTGCTGTTCTTCGTTCTCCATTCTCCGTTTTATGTTCCCTGTTTTTTTTTGTGGCCCATAAATTGGCTTTATTTTTCATTTCAGACATTTTCAGGTGTCAGCTACGATAAAATGGCCGTTCTCGATCCTTTGAAGCCCCCGCCGTATAGGAAAATTGGGAAAATATTACCAAGTCAAGGACAAGCCACCCAGGTGACTTTGCTGCTGGTCGTGTGACTCTAGTGGCCTTGATTTAAATTAATAAAAATTAAAAAGAAGACAAACATCATTAGGAGACATGCGAAAGCACCTTAATTAGCCGAAACAGCAAGGACGACGAGTCAAGGTCGCCGGTGGGAACTCATTTGCAGTTGCTGCCGTTCGCAGCTTCCGTAGCCTTCGTCGTCGTCGTCGTCCTTGTTTTTGTGATGTTCCTTCAAATTTTACGAGTCCTGCCAACCGCACAATTATTTGCAGCCGGAAAAAAGGTGCACAGCAAGGACCTCCTCCTGCGAAGGTGCGTTGCTAATCGCCAGCACTTGTCCTTGGCCAACATCTGTGCGACTCCTTGTGAGCCATGGCTAATATCCTTAGATTTATCCTTTCATGCTTTGCGGTTTAATCGAATTTACAGATTTTGCTGGGATTGTTTGCAAACACCAGTCCGCTTAGGTTTTTATTGGATTAACCACACACACAAAAGTGTCTTAAAACCCTTGTCCTCTGGGCTTATGTTATTTTGTTTGCCAACATTTCCTGGAAAATCTGTCTTACCAATCTGCAATTAAATGGGCGTCGAAAAAGAGATTTAGGACACCAACAAAGGCAAAACTTTCACCTGTCTTGAGGTTAATTTCCACTAAAAAAAAACCACTACTAACCAAATTAATTGCCACTTAAATATTTAAAATAAGATATTAAACACTTTAGGCCAATTAGCACCCAAAAGAGCAAACATCAATAGCAAATGGGCAGAAAGCGGCTAACAAGCTTAGCCAAACTCTAAAACTGACAAATTAGCTGAGAAAACAATTTGTGGCGAGTGGCAAATTAAACAAATTACAGCTTTTTGGTGGCAACGTGCAGCGGAAATTAGCCAGGCCAAAAGCGAGTGGGTTAATTGATCGAAAACGAGTTAAAAAAAAGGCATGCAAATCCGGCATGATGAAGTCATAAAATTCTTACGACTCTCGAATCTTTTTTAAGTTTAATTCTGAGCCTTTGAAATGCCAGCCAAGTTAAAAAAATTAATAAAAATCGGGGAAGCGAAATAAGCAATAAATATGAAACTCGTTTTAGCCGATCTATTAGTTGGCTATTTTCTCTGGGCAAATAAAGTAGTCAAGTTTATAATCAACAAGTTCATTAACATTTAACCCTAAACGAAAAACACAGCGAAACAACAACGATAAAAACAACCAAAGGCGACAACTCAACGGATGAGCAACCAAAAAAAATGTATTTTTAACAATTTAAAAATTATTTTAAAGCCTGAGGCATTGTGCGTATTAAGCGGAGGGGAAAGGGGGGGAAAAAGTTGGGTCAACAGGAGGTGGAAGTGATGGGAGTTGGTCCGAAGTGAAGTGAAGGCAGCTCACTGACAAACGATTTACGAACAGAGTTAAATTTTAATTAAAGCCAGCCCAGAAAGCTTGGAGGGGAAATAAAAAAAGGTACAACTATGAGATACCCTAGTAAACAAATTTTTTAATTTAAGAAACACAAAAACACACAGAAAAACAGTTGTAAAGTACTACATTCTTAACGTTCTTTTCAAAATATGATTAATAAAAAAAAAGAAACTTTAATCTATTGTTTTACAAATTAAAAAAAATATATTTACATCGTATTTCCCTGGAATATTTATCTCGAAAAGCTATAGGAGTTTCTAAGCAATATACTGAAAGTTAATACGCACCTTGCACACTCCCCTTTTAAAATATAACTTCCGTCAAAATAAATAATAAATTACCACCAAAAAAGACAAACCATATTTCTTTTAAAAATCTCTATCTAGATAACTATTATGTAGTGCTGTGAGTCCCCAAATAAATCATGCTGACTATATCAAATATCACACGGAAACCTTTTACATTCATAAGTGGCGCACTTTCCCCATTAATTCCAGTGATACTTTCGGTAACAACATATCACAGCCTCTGATCATTGGGTCCAATTACGCCTGGTAACTCTATATTCAAATATCCAAATAAGAACACGAATAGTTCCCAGAAGGAGAGCACCTTTTCGGAATGGTAGGGTATGCAAATGACAGACGGACTCATTTGTTTTAACCTTTGTGTGAGCGGAAGGAACATTTTTGTTCCATTTCGATTTTGCTTGTAAATATCTCGGGTTGTGTGAAAGCTATCGATCTGAAATTTTCTGACAGCTCGTCTTCAGCGATTCTAAACAAGTTTGCCGATTTTTAGATAAATCTGTTGGTAATCTTGGGTTTTATTAGGGAAAACTTTTTTTAACTACGTTGTTGAGCGGAAGACACAATTTTGTGCATCGTGTTATAACCGCGTATATCTTAAAAACCTTTATTCAGAAAAATTTGAAATTTTTACTGAATATGTATTAACTCAAAATCATTAAATTTAAAATTTATATCTTTAAATTAATCTTACACTAAAAAAAAGTTTTAAGTTTTACCTTGGAAACAAAAATTGCAGGTGCGATGAATTACGTAAAACTCGCAAACTGATCAAAAAATTGAAAAACGTGATATACTACGTTATAGGGCTTTCAATAAGCTTTCCAAAATGATCAAATGTTTCATACCCTTCTTTGGTAAAACTATAAGAAAAACAACCAATATTGTTGAAAAATTGCATTTATTTTGTACAAATTTGATTAATAATACCACAAATATACTAAAAAACTAGTATTATTATTTGCGATACTCGAAGAGTAAGCAAATACTGTAAACGATCAAATGTCTGTCTGTCCGTCTGTCCGTCTGTCCGTCTGTCCGTCCGTACAAACGTCGAGATCTCGGGAACTATAAGAGCTAGAACCACCAAATTTTGCACACAGACTTCTATAAGCAAGGCGCAGATCAAGTTTGTTTCAAAACCTGACCACGCCCCTTTTTACGCCCACAAACCGGAAAAAAACTCTGTGGTGTCCACATTTTTAGTGCTAGAGAAAAGTGGCCCTTACAAATGTTGTTCGTATTGAAAATATCTACCCAAATATCTAAAAATTTTTAAAATCTGACCATTTTTAAGAAATTGTTTATACAAATGCGTTGAAAATTTTTATTGCGCCCAAAAGTAGGCAAACATTTTTTTTAAGAGAGGGCGCTTAAAAATGATTGCGCATGAAAGTAGGCTACACATTATTGAAGAGGGCTAGCTAGCTGTTTTTAAAGAGGGCAATGAGTATCGCAAATCTTATAGTCGGGAAACCCGACTATAGCGTTCTTTCTTGTTTTTATTTCAAAATTATTATTCTTATAAAAATAAATTGTTTTAATCCCATAATTATAACTATAAATGTCCAAAAAGGGGTATTTGTGGTTTTAGGTACTCTTGCTAATAAAAGTAACGGTCACAAATAACCCAAATCATTTATGACCGCCAGGTGCAGCTGCCGACAACTCTTTTTGGAATGACCCAAAAAAGGGTTGATGGTAAAACGTACTACCTGCCCACATTTTTTGCACGTTTTTAGAACTTTGAACTACTTTTATAGTGACTTCTTCTAAAGAAAGGTATGACACATTTGACCTTTTCGAAAAGCTTATTAAAAGTCCTATAACGTAGTATATAACGTTTTTCAATTGTTTGATCTGTTTGCGAGTTTTACGTAATTAAACTGACCTGCAATTTTTTTTTCCAAGGTAAAATTTAAAAAATTTTTTCAGTGTAGGCTTAATTTAAAAATTTAAATTTTAAATTTAATGATTTTGAGTCAATACATATTCAGTAAAAATTTCAAATTTTTCTGAGTAAAAGTTTTAAAGATATACGCGGTTATAACACGATGCACAAAATTGTGTCTTCCGCTCAACAACGTATAAAAAATCTTCCGCTCACACAAAGGTTAAAGGGGAGTGAAGATGAAGAGAAAAACTCAGAGTGGGCGTACGTACGAGTTTATTATGAGTCGCATGTGTGGCCATTAATAACTCCCGATCGCCACTCGCCGGCACTCAGCACAGCGGACGGATTTACGCATTTGGCTGCGTAAAATATGAATTTTAAATTACCCAGCTTCAGCTTCAGTTTTTAGTTCCCAGATTCAGTTCCCATTTCCAGTTTTTCAGTTTTCAGTTCAGTTGTTAAGGCAAAGAGAAATTATTGTTGGGTTGAGGAGGAAGGGGAAATCGGGAGTTGTGGAGCCCTACAAGGCGTTCATTTAATTCCGACCAGTTTTTACGTTCCAATTTTAATTTCGATTCCAGTTTTACAATTGAGTTGTAGCCTGTGATTAAGATCCTTATGCAAGTGGGATTTATATTTACCTGAAATTTTGATAATTATTATTAATAATTATTTTATACTAATTAAGTTAGGAAAATGTTAAGAATTGAAATATTACGTTTCTTTGTTATATCATTACGGTTATAATAAAAGAATAAGAACATATTTTGCATTATATTTTGTTAAAAATATTATGATGTCATTTTAAGATCAAAGATATAATTTGAATAAAATATAATATTATTTTATTGTCTTATTTTGGTATTCTTAATATTTCAAATCAAATTCAGAATATCACAAATAGGACATAAATTAAGTTTATAAATATTTATATTATTAAAATGATATTTTTCATTGTGGTGTGTTTTTTGGCACTCTGACAAGTTTTTTGTTTGAGTCTTTTGTTTGGCCGGCAGCAACGAAGCTTAGGAACCAAAAAAAAAATAACCATTAAAGGCGGAAAAGTAACCGAAAACAGAAATAGAAACAGAAACAGAAACAGTAGCCAGAGTGGTGGAAAGGCAAAGCTCATTAGCAGTTACCATTTTATCCAAACAGACGCATCATTATCATTAAGGGCAAACTGGTAAAGCAGACGAACAAGAAGAAGAAGAAACAGCATCAGAAACAAGTTGAAAACTTTAATTAACGCATTTTTACGCAACTGTCGGCGGCTGTTTAACCCTTCCTTTGTGGCCAGCGAATGCTGAGCAAACACGACAACGGTAATAATTGAAAATCATGGCAATCAAAGCGGAAAGTGTGGTGGAATGGAAGGGTGGAAGTTGAGCGGAAAAATCAACAGCTGCCGACGGCTAAGAGTGAGTGTGAGTGAGAGGGGGAGTGAGGGACAGAGTCAGCAGCCATTGTTGTCATGCGTGAGAGAGCCCCAAAGAGCGAGCGAGACAACTAGCTGGAACAGAGTGTTCGAAATTTTCGAAGGGGAAAACGAAAGAGAGAGAGAGCGGGCTACGTTCCAGTTTCCAGTTTTTCCAACTTCGACTTTTAATGGCTGACCGCAGCTGGAAGTTGCGTTCGAACCGGTTAAAGCCGAATCGGTTAAGGCCTCTCAACGGCTTTTTAATTCCGACGCTAAAATATTTATTAATATTAATTTATATTCGATTCAAGTCCATTTGATGCTAATAAAAATGCGCATAAAAATTGCATAAATTTCAGGCCATTGATTGGGGAACAGGTTCACGGGTTACTACCAACGAAATGTGCTCTAAATATGGATTATTGCTTATTGTCTGGGCGTTAGTTTATTGTTTATTTATTTCTTTTAGCTTATGTCACAATTGGCAACAGGAAATAAGTGGGCGGGGTTACTCTCTAATTAAATCCTTTGGACCATAAATCAGAAGCCCACATGGCATCGATAGCTTTTATTATGCACAAAAATTAACACAACAATTCATTAGCGATTTCGTTTTAATTCAGCTTCAGTGATTTATGTGCCATATACCAGTGGCCATATCATCTAAACATTATTTGCAGCACATGTTTCACATTTGTAGATCTCCGTTTGATTAGAGCCCCAAAAATCCATTGTTAATGTCCAATGCCAAATGGCGTTCGTTTTTAACACCTTCCCAAGTTTATTTTGACAGTTAGCGATGGTTTTTTATGGCTTTGGATGGCAAATCGATATTCGATGGGCAAATAAATAAATTAAAAGTCAATTAAATATCAATCAATTGCGTCAGCTGGTTTTCAAGGCACATTTAACCGTTTAATTGGATGGTGGGGCCTCCAAAAAGCATGTTTAGCATGTTTTTGTGAAAAATCACAAATGATTCCAGGGGGAGGGGGTGGGGGGTGTGATAAAAAGATTCCCCCCACCCTACCCCACCCATTCAAATTAAAACAATTAGCTTTGCGGTTTTCCCCCGCTCTTTCCATGGACGCAAAGGTGGTGTCGATAAAGTTGTAGGCTGTGGAAACGCAGATTGAAACGTCGCGGCCAAAAACAAAATCAACAAAAACTAAATGCTTATGAACACCAAGTGCTTGCAGAAAGAGATGGCATTAAGCAAATAGAAAGGGAGGGTGCACTCTCCCCCTCAGCAAGGCAGCCATTTTCCTGCCTAACCCACTGTAGGAGTGAGCAGTGCCGCTATATGCGGCCCACTTGGTAACGCCTCTTAAGAGAGGGAGAGCGCAGCGCAGCCGCAGTTCGCTGGGGACACAGTTGTCAACCGGGTGACAGCTCCAGCATGCGCATAATAAAGTCATATCGCCGCCTAACAAGCCCCCCTCTTTGTAAGAGAGAGCGAGTGAGAGAGAGCAAGCAAGAGAGTATAGGAGTGAGCGAGCCGGCGAAACCGGTTCGAGCAGCAGGGCAGGTGACAAAGCGAAGAGAGAGCGAAAATCGATCAGTGGAAGGTACACACGTCCACTCTCATCCTTCCACTCTCGTCATCGTCACTGTCACAAAGGGCTGCTGTCACTCACTCACTCGCTCGCACACACACGGCCAACCACTTGTGTCTGTTGCCTGCTCGCTCCCACACGCCATCTCTCTTTCCCGCTTGACAGTTCAATCGGCTCTCGCAGCAGCAACTCTCCCCGACGTCAGCGCTGCGATTCCGAAGTCTCCAACTAATTCAGTCGTTGCGCTCGACGTGAACAGACGTGCGTGTCGGAAAACAGGCCGAAAATCAAACACGAAAACAGATTTGAGAAACCAGAAAATCAGAGAATCAGTAGCCAAGTGCAAGTGACCCAGTGACAAGTGTCTTTTACATTTAACCCGAGTCGAAACGCAACCAATGGCCCTGGAGGATCGCTGCAGTCCACAGTCAGCGCCCAGTCCCGTTACGATCTCCACACTGCAGCAGCAACATCAACAGTACCAAATGCAGCATCTCCACCACCAGCAACAGCAGCAGCAGCAGCAAATGCAGCATCTCCACCAGCTGCAGCAGCTGCAGCAGTTGCACCAGCAGCAACTGGCCGCCGGTGTGTTCCACCATCCGGCGGTGGCCTTTGATGCGGCCACTGCAGCAGCAGCCGCAGCTGCAGCAGCGGCAGCCGCCCACGCACATGCTGCTGCACTGCAGCAGCGTCTTAGTGGGAGTGGCTCGCCGGGATCCTGCTCCACGCCTGCCTCCTCCACGCCGCTGACCATCAAGGAGGAGGAGAGCGACTCCGTCATCGGGGACATGAGCATGAGCTTCCACAACCAGACGCACACCACGAATGAGGAGGAGGATGTGGAGGAGGACGATGACATCGATGTGGATGTGGATGATACCTCGGGTGGAGGAGGTCGCCTGCCACCACCTGCTCATCAGCAGTCCACGGCTAAGCCCTCGCTGGCCTTCTCCATTTCCAACATCCTTAGCGATCGGTTCGGTGATGTCCAGAAAGCGGGAAAGCCGGAGAACCAGGGTAGCATTTTCCGACCCTTCGAGGCCAATCGCTCCCAGACAGCCACGCCCTCCGCCTTCACGAGAGTGGATCTCCTGGAGTTCAGCCGGCAGCAGCAGGCGGCCGCCGCAGCAGCCACCGCGGCCATGATGCTGGAGCGGGCCAATTTCCTGAACTGCTTCAATCCCGCTGCCTATCCCCGGATCCACGAGGAGATCGTGCAGAGTCGCCTGCGCAGGAATGCAGCGAATGCAGTGATCCCGCCACCCATGAGCTCCAAGATGAGCGATAACAATCCGGAGAAATCCGCTTTGGGTTCTCTCTGTAAAGCAGTTTCCCAGATTGGTCAACCTGCTGCTCCCTCGATGACGCAACCACCGTTGAGCAGTGCCAGCAGCCTGGCCAGTCCGCCACCCGCCTCCAATGCCTCCACCATCAGCAGCAGCTCCTCCATGGCCACCAGTTCGAGTTCCTCCTCCTCGGGCTGCTCCTCCGCAGCTAGTTCCCACAACTCCTCGCCCAGCAGCCGCCTGGGAGCCAGTGGATCGGGTGTGAATGCCAGCAGTCCCCAGCCACAGCCCATTCCTCCACCATCTGCAGTGAGCCGGGACTCCGGCATGGAGTCCTCGGATGATACGAGATCCGAGACGGGATCCACCACCACCGAGGGTGGCAAGAACGAGATGTGGCCCGCCTGGGTTTACTGCACCCGCTACAGCGATCGTCCCAGCTCAGGTTAGTATCTTTAACTTGTGGAACTTATTAGATCATGGAAAAAGAATATAATATATATAATCAAGGATTACCTTCATCACTCATTTACTGGTTTAATAATATATTTTAGTTTAAACTCAAACAATTAGGTAACAATAATTCCCTTCATACAAGACCTCTTTCACTCTGTCAAAACAAAACTCACTTATTGGTTCTACATAAAAAACCCAGTTATATACACATGGAAATAGGATCTGGTTACTGGGGACCAGGACCACCCTTGGGGAGCGTAATAGTGGCGGCAGCCTTTCAAGCAGCTTTGTTTTGTGTCATAAATCCCAAGGACACTGCCACAATTAGGAGACACGCGGACAATGTGACTCCCATTTCTATAACCGTTCCCATTCCGAATCCGAATCCGATTTTCTTTTTTTGGGCCTCACGCAGCGCTGCGCTCCTTTTGAAGAGCGACACTTTATGTGACAACATGTAGCGCAGGCAGCGTTTGCTTATCGCCGACAAGGAGTGGGAGTATATAGTATTCCATATAGATCGGAACTGTTAGATCCTCGGGTCGTGGGTCGTAGGTCCCAGGTCGAAGGTCACAAGTCACGCACACGAGTCAAGCAGAAGCAGCGACCCTAAAACGCGCTGACGATTGAGACGGAGAAAGAGGGGAAAAACCTCAAGGAAAACTCTTCTCCTCCGAGATTTTTCCTTATAGCGCTTCTTAGCACTGTGTGTTAATTGACGAGTTAAGTGCTTTTTTATGGCTGGCAATGGTTTTTTAATTTGGTGTCGATGCAATCGAAGGCAGCCCATAAGCGAGGCGTTGATAGCACCACAGATTATAGTCCCCACTCCTAAGATACGAGTAGAAATTAATCAAACGATCTCCACTTACTAGCGGTCAATTAAATTATAATTTACAATGTGTGGAAATCTAATAAGCACTTGGGCTTAGCGGGTAGAGCTGCCAATTAGCCGGGGACCTGGACTTGGCCGCTAATTAGAGAGTCTAAAATATTCTAAAAAAACACATTCTGCGACCTTAGGTTCGTTAGAGTTAGAGTTCTTCTTTGCCGCTGACAGCTGACAAATTGAACACTTCCACTTCGCCAGCAGCACGCGAAAGGGAGAGCGTGAGCTCTGAAATTCCGCCCAGACATATGCTAATTAAATCATTAATATTATTAATAGTATAAGGCACATTTATGCAAATAAAGCAGCCCGTCTAACGTATTTCTTGTGTTCTTTTTATTTACAGGACCCCGCTACCGCCGCCCCAAACAGCCAAAGGACAAGACCAACGACGAGAAGCGACCACGCACCGCCTTCTCCAGCGAGCAGTTGGCCCGCCTCAAGGTGAGATTCCATTCCTATATAGTGTATCCTATCCCACTCCCTGTGTTGTGTCATATTTAAACCAAAATATTTACACCGCCCGCTGTTAATGCATCCTGGCCACCACACATCCTCTGTCCCTAACCAATTAGCCACGCCTAGGACCAAACCGCAAATAATTGATTTGCCCTACCTGCAAAAGCCATCCGAAACTCATCCAGAATTTACTCTCTTCCTTACTTACAGCGGGAGTTCAACGAGAATCGCTATCTGACCGAGCGGAGACGCCAGCAGCTGAGTGGTGAACTGGGCCTGAACGAGGCGCAGATCAAGATCTGGTTCCAGAACAAGCGGGCCAAGATCAAGAAGTCCACGGGCTCCAAGAATCCCCTGGCCCTGCAGCTGATGGCCCAGGGATTGTACAACCACACCACCGTGCCGCTGACCAAGGAGGAGGAGGAGCTCGAGATGCGCATGAACGGGCAGATCCCGTAGATTTATGGAGGAGCTTCCTCCTTCCTCCTTCAAGGGGAGCGTGCAATATTCGAGGGCGTACAAATGGTTTTTCATGTGATATAATTGTAGCGTACATATGTTTTTGTATATATGTTTAAGTGAGATCTGTAAGTTGTTTGCGTATTTATTTAACCACCCTTGGATAGCCGAAAGTATTATGCTGTATCCACCCCAAAACTTAGAAGGCTTGTTGCTATCATCGCTGCACTCTTAAAGCTTCAGCTATCAAACATTTTTTCCTACACTAAATTATCTGTAGTTATTATCCTCTATAAATTATCACACTCTGTAAATTAAGTAACTTAACAGTTCCCTAGCTTAATTTATAGTTTACACACGTAAGGATCGCTATGAATGAGTATTTTTAGTTTTAAGCGAAATGTTAACGAGCAACTTAAATAGCTGACAAATGCACCTAAGAAAAAATTAATGAAAGAAATGTTTGTGCTAAAGCAAGTTCAGGAAAACAAAAAACTACAAAAAGAAATAAAAAAAAATTATGGAGAAAATTAAAAGAAAAGTTGGGTGTTCTTTTTTGAAGGGGAAGATCCTTTTGTTTTTCACTCCCTATTTTTCAGCCGTCACATGAAAGTGAATAAAAGACCTTAAATCATGTACACTTGTCACCAGGGGCGAGGGTGCCGCCTCTGCTAATTGCACAATCACATTCCGATTCAAAAAATCGGAGGCCGCCGCTGAGTGACGGCAACAACATCTTTGGTCTTCGATTCCATTCCGTTTAATTAAAGGCAAATCCGCATACAAACTATAAACAAATATCTGTGACGAGACAGAAAAAAGAAGACTGCGAGGCGGCATCAAATGATTTATTGGCACGGATCTCGCGTTAATTTGCTGAAAATAAATGCAAACGCGAAAAATGCAATGTGAATTTAGGAGGGGGGCGAGATGAGATGGTGAGATGGGCAGCTGACATTTACTGGCAAGCGTTGATGTGTGCTGCAGTTGCAAATACTACGTATATATGTATAAAAAAAAAGGAATATGAATTGATGCCAAACGCTAATTGCACAGCTTGAGGTTCAAATACGTTCGCATGTCTCGCGTTTCAGAGTTTTCAGTTTTTCAGTATTCAGCTGAAAGGCGGATTCAAATCGAGCGAATTATAGAGGCGCAAATCCATTTGTGCACGTAATGAACCAATTAGACAATTTGCCCATTAGCAATACACACTCAAAAACACACAAACATCTGTCTTTCTGTCTATCTGTATCTGCAAATCGAATTTATTAGAAGCGGAAATCAAATGAGGGTTTTTTATTAGGTACTCTATAATTGTAAGGGAAGATTTTTGGACAAAGTAACTGAAACAACTTAATATATTTTACTTTTTACTCTTTTCAAAACAAGTGACTAGCAGATAAACCAAGTTATACTTGTAAATAAATTTAAATAAATTAGTAAAAACTAGAAAAGTTTAATTAACATGTCCTTACATATGCGATGTGATATAAATTAAAAGCGGACATCTTAATTTTATTATGTAATACCATCCATAAATGTTATATATTAAAATGTGCCTTGGGCTTTAAAACATTACTTTTTTATACATGTCCATTAAATGTGTCGTTTAGTTTAAATTGAATTTTTTTAAAAGACTTTTAGAGGAATATTTAAGAAAAAAAATACTTACCTTTCATTAGGCTACGTTATAAATCCAAATTACCAGTTTACTATTTATCTGCTCTCTCTTATATAATTGAAACCTTAGGGGCATGGGTGAAGTTTTGAAAGTTTCAAAATCATTAAACTACTATAAATAAACAAAAGAATTGACTAATTTCACTAAACCATTTCTTAAGGTGGTCATTACTTTTAAAACAGAACTATAAATTTAACAATTAAGTTCCAATATATATTTTTTAACAGCAAATGACGTTGAAATACATTAAATATAAAAACTCTTTCAATTTCTACCCATCGTTTTGAAACCATTTAATTTAAGTCGTGCTTAAGGCTCCAATTTAGTTCTAATGAGTCACTTTAAATAACTGTATTGATTCATCGATTTGATTGTTGCTGCCGCACGACTTTATCCATCTGTTTAGTAACGATGGGGTCACCTCACCTGTAATTGATTACCTGCAGCCTAGCGTGTGCAATGTGTTGGTAATTTCCTGTCTAATAGTTGGGCCAACAAAACGAAGGCAAATTACATACCCAACGATCGATTACCGCAGGGGGATTATTGAGATATCATCGAAGCACGACGGGGTCACCAAATGTCAAATAGATTCGAGCCACAAATTATAATTCATAGTCTGCAAAGTCTGTACGGGCCTCTTTGTTTGATTCGATATCAAAGCAAACACTTTCAACACTTCTAATTAGCAGAAATTGCCAAGTGACACACTAAATTTCACTTTCAGACAGCTCAAGGAATGGAATTTCAATTGCGCATACAATGTACGGGGTATTTAGTTGGGGATGCAGATGCAGATGCAGAGGCAAATGTGCATATAAAGACGGAGTTTCAGGGAGCGACGATGCGATCCATCGAGCGGGCTATTAAAAAGCCACAAAAACACATATGCCGGCTCCATAAGTCAGTCAGTCCCTCAGTTTCTCAGTCGTCTCTGTCTCTGTGTGGGCGCAGCTTCCCCTCTTAACCCGATCCCCCAGTATCATCCACATCCCTAACTCCACTTCCACATCCATTTCCATTTCCACTTCCATTTCCATAGCGACTGTGATTTATGCCCCTTTGACGTCGGCTACAAATACTAAATGCTAACTACAAAATCTGCACAGCAACAAAAATTAATTAACATTAGAACTCAGAATTCAAATTTAAATGTTAAATAAGAAGATATTGTTATTTAGAGTCATTAAATATTAAGAGCCGAATCCATTCTATTTCGAATTTTTTTTATTTAGTTTTTACCTTAACCTAGAAAGATAGGTACATTTATTTTTTAGGTTTTTTTTTTGTATACAGTTTTTAGGTTATACCAGTTTTTATGAAAATATTTCATAGCGGGAAGGAGTTAAAATAAATGTTATATACTTATGATAGTCCTTTTGAATTATTACAATTATAATATTAAAACAAAATCTTACAAAATATATTATTAAAAAGATTTTCTGGCTTCCATGAATGTAAACAAAAATCTGATGACTTCTTAAATTATGACCATATAGATTTTGTTTAGAAATAATAATTATAAAACATTTTAAAAATATTTTGCAGCAATAAAAATTCACTAAAATTATGAACAGTATTTCTCTCAGTGTGGAGATGCTGCTCAAGATGCTGGAGTGAATAGTAGTGCCCCCTTTTGATATTGGGGACCTCGGACACGTGTCTGCCACCCCAAAAGCCCCCGCATACATGTGTACACATAAGTAATTTACCCCTAGATCGCTAATTGCGCCTTTTTGGGTGGCTCATTTTGCAGTTTTGTCGCCTTAATTGCCGCTAAAGTTGAAATGGGCGACGGCAGATTTATTTGGCCCATCCATTGGCAGCGCCACTTGTTTCCGCTTCGCTTTATCAATTGATTTACGAGATTTGTTGGCCCCTCTTCTGATGATCATATAAAATACGAAAATAAAAAATACTTAAACGTAACGATTACGAGCGCCTGATGTTCGCCATTTGCTGTGGCTGTGGCTGTCAGTTGTAGCCAAGTTGTAGATCTGTTGGCATTTCATAATCGCTGCTGCCAGAGTTCCGTGGAAAGTGCACTCAATTATGGCCAACAGACAGGCTCTCCCGCTTTTCAGCGGCGCTACCAATGAGAAGTATGAGTATGAAGCTTCACTGTTCCAGCTCCAGCCTAAACAAACATTCAAATGGCCGGTACACTTGGCTTGGATTTTCAGCAGAAGTCAACGCCAACATGGCTTAAAAAAACTCAACTTGAGCCCTGGCATCATCATCGTCATACATATCTCCTTCAACTCGAGACGTCAATGTTGTGTGTTTGTTGACTCAACGCATTTGATCGTCTTGTTGTTCAGTGTGTATCCATGTATCTATGTACCTACGTATCTCCTGTATCCAAGTATCTGAGTATCTTTAAGAACCCCTTCCCCCGCTGGCGCTTAGGTCTTAACCAAATATTTGAGCCGCGCTTTGTTAACCCATTGTAATTGATTGTCTTTCGTTAGAGGCATTCTTGATATGTTTGGGAGTCCGTGAGCGGGTTCAATTTGCTGCCTGCTAATTGCTCAGCTGCTTGCGCCTTTGTTTAACCGGCGATTTGCACCTCCTCAGCTGCTAACTGCTCTCAATGCCCAGCTAATTGAGTTGGTCAACACGGGCGCCGAGTTTGGGCCTCAATACCTCAAGATTTAGGCAGCCAAATAATGAGATTTTTAACCCACACTCTAATAAGAAGTATCTAATAAAATATCTTTAAGGTATTCAAATTTATCTGAGCTTCTTATTTACTGGAAAAATGGAGCAGCTTTTAAATTTAGATTTATGTATTAAATTCCAAACAGTTGTACATATTTTAATATTTTTTTTTTGGTAGCTAAATTTATATAATAAAAGCTCTTTTTTTTTTTTTTAGGGGGTATCAGCTAGCTCTTTTAAGTGTTTATTTAAATAAAAATATATACCCGCAGGTAAGGCTCTATTAAAATTGTTCCCAACAAAATAATGACATACTTCTTAAAAAAAAAATGTTTCCAGAACTTTTTATACAAGAATTTTTTTTAATAAAACGCTAATTATTAGGTTCACACTTCTTTTGACAAATTAAAGCTCAACAACTGTTAACTTTATATTAAAGTAATAAAAAAATATTTCATTTAATATGAAAACTATCCAAATATCATTAGGAAACCCCACATGTGAATTTTTTAAGGCGGCGCTTTTTTTTCTGGTGGGTCCCCCGGATGTAATTGTAATTGTAATTGCCGACCATCAAACAGCCAAATTAATTGAACATTTCGTTTATGAGCACTGTCAAAAGGCCATAAATACGTTATTATTATATTATGAATAAATATATGTCGATGGGTGAGAGAGTCAGGATTGCCGTTTATTACCCCAAGAAAACATGGAAAAACGCATGTTCAAATGGCTTTCAGGTTTTCACCTCAGCGGTGGGTCTTTTTTTTCTTGGCTGCAATGATGACATTATTAACATTATTTTGTACTTAAAACGAACATTATTTTGTGGACAGTATGTAAATGTCATTGGGTTCGAGGTGTCTCCACCAGATGAGAGGAGGAGGAGGAGAAGAAAACAATTATTAATTTGAACTGCGGGTCAAGAGACACCAGAAATCCTAATTGAAATGCACCGACAATAACTGACTGAATGGCTAACTGAATAAATGACCGACTGACTAACTGACTGAGAAATGCATTAGCCAGAAGATACGAAAACGCAGAGGTGGTCAGAGCCAGGGAGACAAATGATCCCGAACAATGAAACCTCTGCGATAATGACAATATTTTGGCATTTGAATATGACAAACAATAAGTCCCAAAGTCTCTTTCTCCTTTTGGATTTTTGGATCGCAGCGAGTGCAGCGGAAGTCCCTCATTTATCATGCGATGAAATTCGCCTTTTTTTGTGATCCAGCCAGAATTGCAACCATTACGGATTACGGATTGGATCTCCAAGGTTTTCTGGGGGTTTCTGCGGCTTCAAAGCCCGCAATCATATATCAAAATCTCACGTACATATGCGTGTTAGGTTTGTGGGTGGCCGAAAACTCTCGGTTTAATTAATCAAGTCGGGCAAACACAGAACGCATAACTTGTCCTGGGCTCAAAGTAAATATTTGGCCAAAAAACAAGCCAATTAAACGGAAATTGTTTACGCAGCGATGTGGAATTTGTTGCGTTTTCGATTTTAGAATTTATGATATATATTTTTGAGTAAACTGAGAATTTCGGTGTGAAAGCAAAATTCTTGTCAAGAGAAAATAATATAAATATTAATTTTTATAAGTAACTTTCGGAAGTCATAAATTTTCCATACTTCAGTGAATTTAGTTGATTTTTAACTTGAAGAAAAACACTCAAAAAATATATAAAAAGGAAACAAATTATATGGTTTGTAATTGATTAATTTATTTACGTTAAAATTGAGTTCATTAATGAACAAATTGTTACACTACGTAGCATATAAGTTATATTGCTATGTTATAAACCACTTTTTCACTTAAAAAATCAACTTTTAATGAGAAACTTATTACGTTAACCTCAGTAAAATTAATTTGTGCACACTCAAGAGTATTTCCAAGCTTCCAATACCCCATTTAGCATTTAAAAACTTGTTGTTAAAGTTACCAAACACCCAAAACAAATTGTTTTCCATATGCAAAGTGAGCAAACGACACAAAAAGCAAAGGCAAACGGCACACACCAGGGTTAATTGGTAGCAGCGGGCTTCATAAACAAATTCAGCGCTGATTCCCGATTAGGGAAGTGGAAATGGAAAATCCCAGGCACTTGGAATTGAATTCGCTTGGCTCACAGCTCACACCCCACCCACTTTTCACACACCCACCCGCATTTTCAGTGGCTGTGTGTAAAAATAAACATTGTTCGCGCAAGTTGTAAAATTTTCAAATTAAAAACGTGATCTCAGCGCGAATTGGAAAGTAAATTATTTGATTCTGCACTTTTTTTCACCAGCCACCCCCCAAAAAGCCACCGGAAAAACAAAAAAGCCAGAAGAGGGCCAAAAAAAGAGAGAAAAGCCAAGCGAAAGTGCTGAAAGCTCAATAAGGCAAACAAAAAAAAAACAAAAAACAAGGAGGAAAAGCGGGCGAAACTGCAGCCTGAACATTGGCGCAATAAAACGAATGAAAAGCGTGGAAAAACAGAAAAAAGGGGAGGAAAAACCCGTGCTAACGCAGCAGAAAACAGCAAAAAGGATGTATATGTATGGGGCGCCGGGGAAAATGTGTTGAAAATCGCGCGCCGCCGTTGGTTATCTCTCCATTCAGGAGGCTTCCAGGATATTTCGGCGGAACATTTCGGCCAAACAGTTTTTATCAGAGTCCGTGCAGCGCCTCTGAGCACGAACCATGGCCATAATTCATGGGGGTCTTGGGGGGCTAAAGCCACCCCCTTCTCCATTCTCCACCAACGGAAACGGAAATGCGCCACAAGCAGTCGAGCTTTTTTGAACCACTGTGCCATGGTCGACGCCTTAATTGAGGTACAAATTGAGCTTTTGTTACCCGCTTCTTTTAGCCAAAAGAAGAATTTCCTTGCAGCGAAAAAAACACCTATTCCAGTGGGTGGTAAGGCGAGATTTAATGCTACCCCCCTCTTGTTTTTTATATGCCTTTTTTTCAGTCTCTCTCTCGCTGTGTTGGCCATAAATCCGAGTGCTGCGAACAACTGAGCGTTTTAGTGCATGCCGGCTAAATTGCAGTTTTATAGCAACTAGTTTTCGAAACGGACGCGACTTTGATGTGATTTTTATGGGCCCAACTCCAGCTCCAAACTCAACTCCAAAGACCCTAAATCCCAGAGTCACTCGGAATCGCAATCCCAGGCACCAAGTGTAATTAGTGCGATAAAAGGCAGAAGTGGTGTAATTGAGCTGATCCCATGGCCAGCTTCAGATTAATGGGTGAAACACATCTAATTCGCTGGAAAGATATAGCCTCTGCCCTGATTTTGTTCACAATTTGGGTATTGCCTTTAATTGAGATCAAAACAATCAAGTGGGTGAGTCACTCAGCAAGGGAAAAAGCTATTTAAATTTGCTTAGATGGTTTTTACTTAAATTTGTATTTAAATTGTTGATTTAGTTTATGTTTGTATTTTTTTAGTATTTAGTAAACTTACAGTTATAAGTTTTTCTACACAACTGAATTTATAAATTATTCATGTCTCTAAAATACTTTTCTTTACCTGTTTTTTAAGATACAATCCCTAAGCTTAGCTCAAGGTAACAAATTATCTTAGACAGTAAATTAACTCAAAGCTTTAAGAACCCACAAGTATCTAAACAACACATTTACCCTTCAAAGATAGAGACGTATCTGAAAGCTCAACATGTTTCATTAGCTTCATTAAGAAGTATCTCAAAAGCACTTATCAATTATATAACCAAGCCGGCGGAACCATCCACAAAAACCTTCGGCCTAATCAAAATACATAAATTATTACACCCTTTTCAAGGCGCTAACTCAGCGAACGAGTTCGACTTCTCTTAAGTCTTCTGCAGCTCGAGACCTCTCTTTGGGTTCGGGTTCTCCTGGAAGATTTGCAGACTGAAGAAAGACCCTTTGGATTTCGGATTGCCTGACCAAGATCATTACAAGCACAATGCTAAACGCTGTTTTACTTTGCTGCAATTTGGCGCCGCATCAGGCGGAGGAAGATGGTCTTCAAGATGATGAGGTTCCCCGATGATCATGATCACCATGATCATGACCAAGATCATGGGGATCGGCGAAGAGTCAACGCAGCAAACGAGCCGCAAAACTACTGTCGATGTTGCCGCCTTCCGTTGCCCAGAGTTGCCTGTGGCGCAGCCTCGAACTTCGTGTGTGGTCTCGACTTGCAGTCTTCAGTCTTCCCCAGTATTCAGTCTTCAGCAGTCTGCAGTCTTCTGCCTTGATTCTTCCCTTTTTAAGAGAGTCTTTAAAGCGCTCTCTCTTAGCCGGCATCACAGTAGCCGCCTCACGTAGCCAAAGCGATCGCCAAAGTGTCAATAATTTTAAGTGCAGTGCATTTTTTGCTTTGGTTCCAAGTGGATCCATGGATCCATGGATCCGCTCTTCGTCGTCCGATCTTCGCTCTTAGTTTCTTCTGTGCAGAAGTATCTGGCTTTTGCCGCTGCCGTCGAATCGCATACATATTAATCACTCCTAATGGACTGCAATTGAATTTCAAGTAATCATCGAGTGGCCGGAGTTGGAGCTGGAGCTTGGGGCTGGCTTAATAGCCACTCGCTACAGTCCGAGTCCAAGCCGTCCGAGGCAACTTGGGTGGTCCAGATGCCGTGTCTGCGACGAGTCGGGTATGTGCACTGGGAGAAAAAGGGGGGTATTTATTTGACATATTTTTATTAATTTTAGATTATTTTATTCCCTTCAACCATCTAAAAATGACTTTAAATTTATTTTTTAATTAAAAACAGTCTGTTTATATCATTTCTTGTTCAATATTTTTACTTGCTCTAGATTTTTGTGTTTACTAATATTATGATCATAAATTGTCCTTAAGTTGAAATTGTCTAAGAATATTATTTCTAGATAAATATATTTTTTATATATTAAACATAAAAATGTAAAGAAAATGTATATAAAAGAATCTGATGTTTAAATTTTGTTGTATAATATTTATCTTGACTCTATATATATAGTTTAATAAATTCTATAAAGTTTTGTGAATAAATATTTTGTTGATAACTTTCTAACCAATTCTGATTTCACCACCATTTTTCTTTAACTAAAAATCAAATCACCTCTGTAATATTTGTTAAAGAATGCGATGAACATCAATTTTTAATTTACTGAGGACTTGTAAATTATATTTATCTCAATGATTTTTTATCTAATTTTTTTCTCAGTGCATAAAATCGTTGTTGTTCCGGCTGCTGCCCTCCGCCTTTACTCCTTTAGCTTTTTTCAGTTGTTTTGGCTGCCGCATTTTGCAACAGGGCCAAAGGTTTCTGCGAGTCGGAGACGCGGAAAAGCATTTTACACGCTCAACGCTGATGATGATCATAACACAATGATGATGATGATGGTGAATGGTGATCCCCATACTCCCCATCTTATTCGCTTTTATTTGGAAAAACTGATTTTGATAGGCAACCGAAAAACATTAACGACTGCAATTTTTCATAATGGGTAATTAAGCGCGCTTTGAAAATTGATTTTGGTTCGTTCCATGGAAACACACTGTGGCGATAGCCGGAGATCGAAGATACGGTAGCCCGGGATTGGGATTGGGATTGGGGTCCATTGAGCAGCAGCAGCAGCAGCAGCCTGATGAGCATCATTAGTTAAGCGTCGAATTCCAGGTAAATCGTACCGGAGGAGTCACCTGCGCACCGCATCTTCTCTGGGGACACTGGACAACATGTACTGCTCACTGCTCTTTTTTCGGGTTTTTTTTTGTTTTGAAAAATTTGAATCGACCGTGGAGGTAGCCACATAATTTCTCCCGATCCGTGTATTCGCATCGATCACATGAGTGAATGAGTTAAAAATGAGTTAAAAAAATGAACACAGGCCCGAACACAATTTCGGTAAAAACTCCACAGAGACAACATGACATGGTTTTAGTTTCCTTTTCTTTTGTTTTTGTTTTCCCGGTGGCCTGCTCCGCTGGCTAATTGACAAGATCGTTTCTAATTAGACCACCATGCTGGCTAATTCACTCCCCGTTTTTAAGTCTTTGTTAGCCGGCCAAGTTTGTATGGTTTTTGGCCTGCACTTTGCATACTATGTGGCCAAAAGTGTCGCGTGGTTCCCGGACTCCTGAGGTAATTTACACGGGGCAGGTGTCGGGGTACAGGTGAGTGGCGAGGCAGAGGCCCTTTTTTTTTGTTGTTTTTAGACCTGCGTGTCCGCGTGCTGTTGGCGATAAATTATGGCTTAATTAAAGTAAAAATGAAAAGCCATACATACATATTTATACAGTAATTAAAATAGCTATGGCCGCACATATATTTCACTCATTGAAGGAACATATTCATCAGCGGCTTATCCACATTTAGATCTCAGCACTTGGCCCTTTTGATCCGAAGCTAAATCGGAGAATGAGTCAATGGACACAGTCAGTGGACAGCAATTCATCAGACGGCGCTCGGTGATTAATCTAAATCCAAAGGGAGGGGCTGAGGAAAAGTGTTGAGATGGATGGATGTCCAGGGGAAATTGATCTGCGGACACTGATCTTGTGACTCATGCAATTACCATGGCTTATTCTTATTCTTATCGGAAGGGGAAAGGAAAAAAAAAAAGAGTGCTGAGCGACAGTTGACAATCTTTTAGATGAGTGTTTTGTACACTGACAAATAGGCGACAACAAATCACTTTCGCTGATTAGGATCTAAGCAGATCAATTGAGAAAAAGGGAATTTGTAGGGAAGGGCAAGAAATTCAGATTTATTTATTTATTTCATTAAGAAGATTAAAAGGTTAAGAATTTCAGATTAATATTTTTTAATTGTTTCGTTAAAAAAATTGAAATCTATTTGTTTTTTTTGTGTTATTAAATTTTTGCTGGGATTCTAACTTTGTTTCTCAGTGCTTATACTGATTTTAATTACTTTAGGTTACAAAATCACTTAACCAATTTTTTATCTAATAATTAAAACAACGTTAAGTTTATATGTATATATAAGAAACTTCAATCTTTTTTCAATGAACTGTTAAAATAATAATACTCTACAGTCTGAAAATGATTTTGTGTCACCCAACTTAATGCATTTTTTTAATAAAACACGACTACTTCGATTCTTATGCTAAGAATTTGATTAAATATAATCTTTCAGTACACATATATTTTATTTATTAATATTTTTAGTTACCACATGCATCTTTAAAATTCGCTGACATAATCAGCGATCATTGCACAAACAAATGGATCACCCACGTGGAAAAGGACCTCTCCTCTTATCGCTCGATCGCATGTGTGCCGTGCTGCTGGTCAAATGGCCAACTGGCCAAATGGATCAAGATCTCGGTGGTCCTGCGATCTGTCATCTGCATATGAGCCGACACAAAGAGATCATCCAGAGTGAAGGAGAAGCCCTTGAACAGGTTTGCTCCAGATTTCGGGCAAACTGTTTGTGTGGTCCCTCGATTGAGCCATCAGGCATTGGACACACGAAAGGAAAAAAAAAAGAGAATGGGAATGGGGACCAACTGCCAACTTTTATTAACCAAAGGCAGCAGGGCGTGGAGTGGCACTCGAGTGCCAAATCATGACAACGCAGATACGCAGATACATTTCGAGGAGGAGATTCAGATTGATCCTGCAGTACGTGTGGCCCGATGAAGCGCCCCCAAAAGTACCAGGAATCAAGCACTCAACGGCTTAAGTGTGGGCCCAAAACCCAAAGCCAAACCGAAGATAAAAAAAAAGGGTCGCACGATCATCAACATCGTATAGTATCATACAAAAGCATCCCGAGATCTCTGCGCCAGCTGCAGCCTCTTAATTTGACACAAAACAAGATCAAATGTCACTCATCATAACTGCGAGCACGTATGCATATGAGCATAATACTAATGAGCAACATCGATCTGCCCTGTCTGGGTCTTGAGTTTCGGTTTTTGGGATCTGGGGATCGGGAACGGAATTGGTATCCTCTCTCACTCCTTCCACCAAACCCAAACCCAAACCGACCTTCTGCTCATTCTGCTTTTAATATGCAGGCGCGCATGCGCTGACCGACTTAAGATTGCCAAGTGGCAACCACAAGAGCGACAACAACCTCGTTGCGACAAAGAAGTGCAACTGCACCGAGAAAATAAAATACTTTAAAATATCTAAAGTTACTAACACTTTAACGTGGCTTTTAAAAGTATTTTCTGATATACAAATAAAATGTTACGATTATGACTAGGTATATCTTAACTATTCATTTTAAGTGTCCAATATTTTTCTATATTAAAAATATATAAAATATCAAAAATATTTTATAAATAAAAAGAAATTGTTAAATACATTTTTCTTTGTATTTCTTAAGCTGAAAGTGCCTGGTTTATCTTATAAAATCCTAATTAAATAATTAGAACACTATACAATATAACCGTTTATAATATTTAAGGTAAGATAGGTCACCCTTTTTTTCCCCTGTGTACTTTCCAGTTCAGGGACCCCGAATTGCAGCGGTTTGCTTCCCAGTTTTTGGCCTGGTCTAATGCGCACGTTTGGTGCATAATGAAACGGGGAACCTTGCCTCGAAACCTTCATAATTTTCGGTGACATTTCCTTCGTTTCCGCGGGGCACTTTCAACAATGCGCAACCTGAACGTGGATTTATGACTTTTAATTTGTATGTCCGCCTCGACACTCGATTAATTGGACCTCCCTGAAGCCTCCTCCTGGCTACTGTGCATATCATTAGGGGTTTTGGGTTCCTCTTCTTTTCGGGTTTCCCATTTAGGGGCCTAGGGAAGGCACTTTCACTACTGCAACACAGTTGTTTGTTTGATGAACATTGATGGTTGATAGATAGTAGGGCCTGCCAAACTGTCACACCTGCTGCTGGGTTTTGATCACCCCTTTTCCCCTATTCCCCTAGAGAACCGTAATTGTATGCAGAGGACGTGGTGTCTGGTGTGTGTTTTCCCGGGGAGTGTACTATTAAATGGCTTCTGGGAAATCTACGACCTTGCCACCGTTTGTCATTTGCCAATTGTGAATTCTCACAGTTGTTGCGGTTTGTTGTTGTCCCTGAAATTTATGCAAGTAATGTTTTGATTTGTTGTGAGGGATACCTACACACCCACAATTGTACCGATTTTCCAGGTTTCAAGTTAAAGTCCCAATCCCAGACGCGATCAATAACTGTTTTGACAGCTCTTCGCTGGCTGTCAGGGGAGTTGAAGTGTGTCTAATTGATGGTGGCTGTTAGGTGGGCAGGTCACAGATGTTTAACCATGTTTTAATCGACAAAACCAATATCAAAGACACTCGAGTGACATCTGCCGGTCGTCCTGGTGACAGTTTTATAACACTTTAAATATTATTTAGGCTTTGGGTTACGTGTTTATTGCTTACCCATTCCCTATTCCAAATCCCAATCCCAATCCCTTTCTCAGGCGCACGGACATGCGTGACCAATCGCGTTTAGGCCAAGCAAAACAACAAAAAATAAAAAAGGGTTGCCGAGTCGCCCTTTGATACAATTAAAATTGCGCTGCAAATGTGCCATGAAAATGCAATCCCAGGGTGGGGCCCACATCGTTAGATTTTACGATGCGGCTTTCTATATCCCCTTCCCATATCCATTTACCAGTTCCGATTGCCCTTGGTATTTCCTAATTGAATTGAAGAGGTGGAAACGAAGCAAACTTTTCGGTGAGTCAGTATTTGTATCCACAAGCTCCACACTTTTGACTTTCGGCTGCTCACAGTTCATAAACATTTACGAATGGCTTGTTTTGCATGTTAACAAGATACTTCCGCTCGAATGGCACTTCCAGTACTCCAGTACGCTCCCGTTTGTCGGCTGAACACGAATGAAAACGTAATGTAATTTCCCCATTTTCATATGTCACTGGCGGCAGGCAGCCCATGAGGCATTTTCATTGCATAATTAACCCAGCCCACAGCCCACCCATATTTACCTGGCTTTTACCTGTTAAGCAGCATAGTCTTGTTTTAATTAGAGAAGTTTTGGGGATTCATAATTGACTTCAGTTACTCGAATGTCTTAAAGTTTATTTAGATTTTAAGTATTCTCAGTGTTGTGTTATTATCTTATTATTAGTTTCTGAAATAATGTTATTTGGTTTTTTGTTTTAACCTTAAATGCAGAATTGTTAAACTCTTAATATCTTAACATTGAAAAAGCAATCCGATTGGAAACCGTTTGTCAATTCGATAAGTTATGTCCAGAAAACCTTGGGATTTTTTTGCATTTTATTAAAAAAAAAACAGTAAAAAAAACACCTAAAAAATTGAAGTTTTCCGGTGCCCTTTAAGTTCATAACTCACTCAAAAAAGGCAGATTCCCGTAGAAGTTACTTTTTTACCATCGTATTAAGCAACCTAGTCAAATGACATTAAAATATTTTCATTTATAAACTAACAATTTTTTTCATTTTTTTGAAAAATTTGTAAGGGGTACCATCATAAAAATTCGCAAATTTTATGAAAAATTTTTTTTTTGTTTTTTCTTCAACCTTAAATGCAGAATTGTTAAACTTTTAATTACAAACTCGGAAAAGCAATCCGATTGGAAATCGGTTGTCAATTCGATAAGTAGTGTTCAGAAAACCTTGGGCTTTTTTGCATTTTATACACTGGCAAAAAAAAACTAGGAAATCGGACAAATTCAGGCCCGAATCGACTATTTTTCTTAACGAAATGAAGTCAAGTCTGAAAATAGTAAATATGAATACGTTTATAATTGATTTTTAATCAATTATGGCCATAATTGATGTAAGTATGTTCAATATTAGAATCGATTATGGAGCAAAGTTTTTTAAAAATGCTCATTTTAGATTCAAATAACTAAAATGATTAAAAACATAGTAAATTTAATTATGCCGCATAGTAAATTTAAAAATGGTAAACATTATAAAAATTTTAAAACACCAATTGTTGTCAAAAAATGTATTGTTTTTTGCCTTTGTCAAACAACATAATTTTTTTTTAGGAATATACCTTTAATATAGCTTAAAATTTTAGACCATTTTTATGTGTACTAATTTAAAGTTAAAGCTTATTGGTATAATTTAATTTATATGAAAACTGAAATTTAAATAGATAAAGAGAGGTATATAATTATTATTAAACATAAACATAATGTATAAAAACTCACATTCAATTTGACTCGACTGGGACTCGATCCTCGGACCTTCGGACTCGCGCGCGCGACCTTAACCACTGAACCACGCTCGCTCATAGCAGAGGTTGGTCTTAGCTAAGAGCTGAATCGCTTTGCTTTTGAAAAAACGTGTTCTGTCTCGTCAAAATTTATGAGTACATACATTCATAGTTCTTCAGTCAAAAACTACTTTGGTAAATTTATATCTTTTCAGTTAGCGTAAAGGATTTATAAAAACAAAAGTTGTGTCGTTTATGAAAAGAAAAAAAAAACTCGACCCTGCCAGGGATCGAACCCGTGTGAAACTAACTCTAACTCTTTTGTGTCCTCTCCTTTTTACCCTCTGAGCTACGTTTAAATATATAAAATATTCAATTCGTTAACAGGACAACTTTGATTTTACTATATTGACTGCTACTATTTAAAATATTGAAAACTACCATGGTTCACTTTGTTTTCTAAAGTAAAATATATTTAAAATGTACACAAAAAATCTTTGATTCTGTTATTTTTTTTCAACTATTTATAATAGTAAAATCTACCACGGCTCACTTTGATTTTATTATGGTAACCTTATTTCTATTAGGTGTCACTTTGAATTGATTATTTTCATAATTGACCTATGGTTTGATTATGTTTTCTACTAGAATCAATGATTTTTGTAGTTGAATCGGGAATGAAAAACTATGCAGCAATCAATAATAAAAACTTTTGAAATCACTATGCGTTTTTTTTGCCAGTGTAAAAACAAATATTAAAAAAAAAAAAAAACTTAAAACATGAAAATTTCCGGTGCCTTCATAATTTTTTCCTTTTTTTCCTATTTAAACATACTGCTGATTTACTCAATAAGGAAAACTACAATTTAAGGCATACTGTTTGGGAAAAATTTAAGTCTTTATGGTTCATCGAAGTTCTTTATGAGAGATTTATCTGAATATTTACCACATCATATTTCTCAAAACTTAAATGACATCTTAAAAAGTATTATTGATTAAGGACCCGGACAAAGGCCTTTTAAAAGTTCACAACTATTGCAAACCCCCTAAACCAACCTTTGTCTTTTACGTATTACCTCTCTAAAACTTACAATCTTATGGTGACTATAAAGACTCGTCTCCTGTTTCACACTAGCCCACCCATTATTTTCCATTTCCCACTCCAATCAAAATACAGCTCAATAATCGCCTGTAGATGATGCTCATTTGCTCAATCGAAGACTGTGCTGAAATTAACGCAGCAGCCTCCTACGCCAAATCTTTAAGATACTTTTATTGTGGTTCTTCTTCTTCTCTCCTTCCCTTTTTATTTTATTTTTATTTTATTTTTTTAGTTTGATCTTGGCTGATTGTCTGCGCGCAGGCGTAATGAGGCAACTCAAATCCACTCGCTGAGCAGCAATGTCAAATACGCAGATCTCCTCAAGCGATTGGCGCTACGTGGGAGGTCCCTCGATTCTTCTGTCTCATGAGAAGAGCCACTCCCACACATCATGTGTATTTGTGTGTGGATCAATAAAGTCGACTAAATAATCGGGGAAGGGGGTATAAACCCTTTGAAGGGGAGTTGAATTTGCATGTGCCTGTGCCCCAAAAACTCATTAAGTCCAAAGGGAATTAGAAGTGCCGCAAAATGGCCAAAAGGCTCGTAAATCTTCAGCTAGTTTTGGCCGTGGTAACAATCCCCATCTCCTCCAGCTTCCCTTGAGCGCATTTCGCTGTAACTTGGTGTTTCATTAATAATCCGAAGCTGAAAGGGCAGAGCTGGCCAACTTGGCTGACTTGGCCGAGACTCTTCATAAATCTTGTGTCGCATAATTACAGTTAAAATTTATAAGCTTATCTCCTTAGCCGCAAATTTATTGGCGAGTCCAGCGTCCAAGTATAACGCTCAACGTGCGAGTGAGCGTCCGTCAAGTCGCTGAATGTCGTTCACCATGCACTGAGAGAAATTAATGGGACTTTAATTAATATAATAATAATATTTGAAATCTTTTAAAATTCCAGTTTTAATTGTTTTATTTGTTTGCAGATACATTAAGAACCATTCAGCACCTCATATCCTAAGCATTTTCATGTTTTATCAAAGTAATTGGAATATGTTTTAAGATTGTAAAAGCTTTGACAAAACTTGATTTTTTAAGTAGGGATTTTTAAATAAAAATACACAACTTGATGAGATTCAACTCATTTATTTGGTCATAAAAATAAATAAATATTTACAATGACAAAGATTTTAATAGTAAACTTTTAATAAACTATTTTATTAAAATATAGAAGTACTTCTGCCTTATGTCTTTCTTTAACATATTTTCAATGTTATAATTTTGATATTCTATATTTCTCGCTGTGTATTTTCCATTTTCCGATACCCGTTCCCGATTCCCGTTCCGGTCACCCGGTTCGGTTCGGTTCGCTTTGCGTTGGTTCCCTTTTGGTTTCGCTCATTAAACGGTCTCCAAGTATCGGCTAAAAAATGTGTATTTAAAACGGCGTGAAAACAATTTGTTGCCAATTTTATGACGCCTCGCCACTCAGTTGGTTGGACCCCTTGGACCCCCCTTAGTAACCCCCATGTAACCCATGGATGTGCAAAACAAATTCATTTGAAGTCTGTGGTCTTTGGGTACTAAGTGTCAACCCCATAGATTTATGCGTATTGTCTTTTTTTTTCGGGTTACTTGCGCTGGCTGACTGGCTGACTGGCATTCCGGGAACACTCGGACTCTGGACCCGGGATTCTCTGGATACTGGATGTTGCTGGTTGGCTCTGTTTTCTGGCCTTAACTCTCGCCAAGGCTGCGAGCTGCCAGACATTAATCATTTGGCAGGAAGGGGGGTTTTCGAAGGGGTGTTGTAAAAGGGGTTCAGGGGTTACAAGGGGAAAACTGAAGAAACAGGACAGCGGGATTAATGTACGCGGACAAGGTATTTGAATGGGCCTTTTTATGGTCACATTTATTAAATTTATAACGTAATATACTCGCACCCATGACTCATGTTCCAGTCTCCTTATATATCCAGATTTACCATCCAAAATCCAGTTTCTCTCTCTCCTGCAAAAGGCTATAAAAAATTATGCTTAAACAAAATACTCAACTATAAATTCAACAAAATATTACTAAACTTAAATTGACTTTTTATGAAGTTATATCTCCCAGTCAGACGCGTGCCATAAAAAATCACTTAAGCCCGCACGCGGAAAAACTCCCACGCACAGTGAAGCCTCGCAAATAAAGTGTCATACGTAATAACGTTATAATGTTCGTATCGCTCGCCTTTGTTCGCCAGTCTTATACCGATACCATATGATACACAAACAAATGTCGCAGAGTCAATGTGAAATCCAAAACCAAACCGTAAATCATTCACAGCGAATTAAGACGTTTTTTTTTTATTTCGCGCGCTTTTGAAGGCGATTTCAAACTTGTTGGTCTGGGGTGTCAGTCGAGCTCAAAAAACAAAGCAAAGTCACAAATTTAACATTCCATTATATGGTTTACACTTTATACTTGTTATACATTTTATTTATGGCTTGCAGAATGTATTTTAGTAGCACATCGGTAAACAAACAAATAACACATTTATATTTCAAAGGTTAAAGATTTAAGCAAGTAAAAAAAAATAGCTTTTAGGAAATGTGAAAGATCACTAAGTCAAGGATTGATGGATAAACCTAAACTATTTTAACTTCATACTCTACAACATTCTTTCACTAATACATAAGTAGGTATTAACAACATCGTTTCTCTTTAAATTTTAAAGTATTTTTAACTCCTTTTAGCATGTACTTTCAACTTAAAGTTTTTACTAATACAAATTATTATAAAGTCAATTTATTTATTAACACATTAAAATTCCCAAAAACAAAAATGTAGCTAGATAAATATTTAAAAAAATGTGTGATCATGATATTCAAAATACAAATCCAGTTTGTTGGAAGTCTATTGATATAAAACACTTTCAAATTGATTACCTATTAAAAAAAACCCAGAAAAATTAAACGTTTTTACGTTACCAATCTTGGTGATATTTTAAATGTATTAAGGAACCACCTTTTTTTTTTTGTTTGTTGCTTCTGCAGGTGTTACGTGCCTGCGATCTACTGTACCGCCTTACCTTTCCACTCCCCTTTACCCTTTCCCTTAACCCGTATGCCGCCTGCAATGACAGACACATTTAACACCTACGCGATGTTGACGCTGCACTTCAGGTGAGCAAAGCAAAAGCAAAAGCAAAAACAAAGCAAAAGCTCCGACGCTTTGACGCCGCTTTGGCCGTCAAGGTGTCAATTTGTGCCGTTGGCAGAGACTCACACACTCGCTACACACACACTAATACTCACCTGCACACACCTGGAATTGTGACGACTATATGCAAATTTAATGGCTAAATTAGAGGAGGGAGCGAAAACAAGAGAGGAAAAAAAAACAAAAGCAAAGAAGGTGGAATTTAATAATATAATGTTAGGAATCGAGACGAGACGCCGTTTATTAGGCGTGATTATGCTCACAGATAGCAGTTAAAAAAACTTCAATTTGCATAATGAATTTAATTCGAATGTAATTCCCGCAATTGCTGCGGCCGATTTCCAATCTTTTTTGATCTGATCTGCGCATTGTTAATTGAGTAATTAATGCTGCACGACGACGACGCCCACGGAAAATGGTAATACGAGTCCATAGATTTGTTTAAAGACCAAAGACCACCCACTTGGACGATTGGCTGCGGCCCATAAACAGATATGGCAATCAAATTAAAATTATGCAAAATTCTTTGATAACGACAGCAACAACACGGCGTGTATAATTTAAATGTTTATTCAATTATTTAGTTGTGAATTTATGAATCTATTATACAAAACGCACACGCAACTTGGGGATTTCTTTTCTTCTGTTTTTCTTGAGGGCAATTCTTCGGGAGATTTCTTGGGGTTTGCGTGTGCGTTGGACTAGAATATTGTACAACTTAATCAATTAGCATTTCTAAGAGCTAACCTTACACGCTACTCTATAAATACTAGATCGTAGATATTGCGGGAAACCCTTTTCCTTGGATCCTTAGCAGGATTCCTTTGAGGCAGCGGCACTGGCTGCTTCCTGCAGCTCCTGCAGCTCCTCCTCCTCGCGGGTCAGCGGTATCGTCGAGTGGTTGTACAATCCCTGGGCCATCAACTGCAAGGCCAGGGGATTCTTGGTCCCACTCGACTTTTTCAGCTTGGCCCGCTTGTTCTGGAACCAGATCTTGATTTGGGCCTCGTTCAGGCCCAGTTCCCCGCTCAGCTGCTGGCGTCGTTTCTCGGTCAGATAGCGATTCTCGTTGAACTCGTGCTGTGGGTGAAATCAATGGGTAAAAGGTGGGTTAAGGTGTGCTAAGGAAGGTTGTCATATTAAATATAGATATAATCTTAATTTGTTTTATTTTAATTGTTTTTAATTACATTTTGTATCATCATCTTTGATCATTAAAAAAAAATTCTAGGGTCGAAACACGTTGCTTTTTTATGCTTTTATACGTTTTAAATTTTAAATTTAGAACTCAAAACAAAAAAAAAATAAAAAAAAATCGATTGAAATTAATTTATTACGATTTACACTATTTTTATAATTTTTTTAACAGAAAACTTTAAGTACCGAATCAGCTGTAATAAGTAGTGCAGTAGAACATATTATTTAAGCAAAAGCCTTAAGAGTGAAATTAATTTTATATTTTTTTGGTCAACAATAATTTAAAGAAATTAGATTAGTGCTTGTAAGATGCTACTCTATTATTCTTTCTTAATTTGCCAAAAGGTTTTTTATTATTTATTCCCTTTGATTTTTATCATTATTTCTTAAGTACACAGGCCTTATTAAAAAATAAATTACATGTCTTACCTTCAGTCTGGCCAGCTGTGTGCCGCTGAAGGCCGTTCGTGGCCTCTTGTCCTCCGGAACTCCCCCGCCGTCCGCTGCCTCCCCCTTTTCAACGCCTCCGCCTCCCCCGCCGCCAGCCGCTGAACTCGATGAGGCCGGCTTCTTGGGTTTTCGCGCTCGTGGACCTGCGAAAATGAAACAGAATCGAAAAAAAAACAAACACAATGAGATGAGAGGAGGTCATAAAAATTCCAGGGAGCGCTTAATGGCACCAACATGACTGGACCTCCACCTCAATTGTGGATTCCCAACCTGCAACTCATCGAGCGGACATAAATCCTGCGCCTCATATATGCAGCAATTAATTCACATTTAAATGCGACCAGACAACCCCAAAGAAACGTACTTCTTCCTTCCTCAACCTCCTGCTAAAAAAAAAATACCTCTCACCAGCTAAAGTTTTCTGGGTGCGAAATTTGCTCGCGTCATTTTCATTTTCCGAAAAGTAATCAACGCAATGACTTTTGACTGTGGCTAATTTTCCTGAAGGATAATACGGAAAACACCCCCCTTGAGAGGACTTGGAACGACTTGAGTTGTCTTGGATTTAATTAACAGCATTTGGGGCGGACAGGCGCAAAGAATTGCGCCACTTGATGTGGGTTTAACTTTGCAACTTTACCCCACAAAACAAAAACAAATAAAATTCTATTTGTATTTCAAAGTTTTGAAGCTCGTTTCGTAAATAGTTGGGAAAACTGTAACCCCAAAATGCAAATGGAAAACGAGAAATGAAGCGATTATGAGGTTTCACTAATGGGAATATTTTGGTCAGAGGAGCAGGCGAGTCAAGTGACCGCAAGATGTTTCCAAACGAAGCTCAAATATGTGGCAAGTATTTTGTAATTTAAGACCTCCATCTATCATAAGGCATTTGCGAGTGTCTTGGGGATGAACCGGAAAATTGTCTTGAATTTTTAGAGTGTTTTACTGACCGGGAAAACATGTTTAAAGTTTTCTTTAAAATAGATAAAAATGTTAAGGAGTATTACTTTTAAAGCAAACCTTTGAAACAATTAAAAATTAGAAAAATATCAATCATAAATCAAGGCTATAATTTACTGTTCCAAATAATTTAACAATTTCAAAAACCACATAACACAAACACTAAACTTCACCTAGTTTAAATTGGATTATCAAGTATCCGACTTTATTTATGATTACCGTAAACCCATAAAGAAATAATAATACCAAATTCCACTATCAATGTATTAACAGATTCCTCAATTACGGTTTAACCTCAACCAAGAACCTATCCCCAATTCCTTTCATATCCTTCAAACCATAAACCACCATTATATCGATCCTTAGTTTCCAGTTGACCAAGTCCCACTTTTTCATTGTCCTTTACTTACTTCGACCTGCAAAGAAAAGAAAGATTTAGGTTAGAACGTTTTAGGTAAACTGCTGGGGGACAATTTAAAATTTAATTTACTTTTAACGCGAATCAATAAAATATCGGAAATTGATTAAATTCCACGACGTCAGCGCGGAAACTTTTCTGCTGGGCTAGTGAAACGTGCAAAAATTTCCGACGACCCCCCCAGTCGACCACGCCCACTTAAAACACCACCCACCGCCCCCCAAAACAACCTTCAAAACAAATGTAGCGGCACTAATGGCAACGCAACCAAGTCATGCCCTAAGTTAAATCGTTGGAAAAATTGAACAAATCAATTTTGTCAACAAAATGCCAAAGCTGCCGACGGGCGCGAAATTAAACCAAAAAAAATATATATATATATATTTTAAGGGGCTGAGGAGAGGGCTGACAAGTGGGCGTGGCTGTGTGTAAGGTGTTATCACGGTTTTAAATTTCACACGCAGCCGACACAATAAAAACAAATAGAAGGAGCAGCAGGAAAAAAGCAGACCTTGAACCTGTCAGACATTCAGGAGACGATGACGATGACGACGACTACAGGAAAATCCAAGTCACGGTGACCTCCGACCCCCAAAAAGAAAAACACCCTCTTCTTACTCAGTGAAAGAAAACGCATGTTGGCAGACGAAGATAAGCGAACTGGAGAGCTGCATGCCAAAGCGTCGCAAGGACATTGCCAAGGGGTTGGCTCTCGTCCTTTTTGGCCAGCAAAAAAATATATAAACGCTCGACAATGCAACAATTGCCAACTTGAAATCTTTTCCTTTCCTTCTCCTCAAAAGGGAAATTGTGATTTATAGCGTGTTAAATTTTTCATTGCTCTGCTGCGCAAAATTGACACAATAAAAGTTTCAAAGTTGTTTTTTGGAAGGGTGTTTCCCGAGGTTGTTTTCGGAGGGGGGTGTTACTTCAAATTGGCTTTAATACAAATTATATGAACTCAATCAATGTTGGCTGGAAGAGTTGTTGAAAACATGTTTATAAGGAAAAGTGGGGGATGAATAATTTTAAGCTTTCAGAAGCTAGAGAAGGAAATACAATTTATCTACAATTAACTTATAAGGTCCACAGAATTTGTAACCTTTCTTATTCATTTTTTTTAGGATTTAAAATGACTCGTATGCATAACTAAATTTATCCTCCACTCTGTTATAGAAATAAAGCGCCCTTCTCCGCACTTCTCAAACATTTTACCTAAGTAAGTGCAAATACTCAAAAATCTACATAAAAATCATCATAAAACCCCTTTCTCCGCGCTTCTCAACCTTTTTACCTAACTAACTAACAATTAAATAAATCACCCTAAAAACCCCAAACTTTCTTGTTTATTAACCACAAACCAAATCCCGCAAAAAAAGAAGTCAAGCAGTGGCCTTGTTCTTGCTCAGTACTAAGCCCAGTAAGAAGTAAACAAAAACAGAGACGCACATTCACATAAATTCCTGTTCATCAAAAAACAACAAAACAACACAGACGGCAAAGAAAACAAAAACGGGAAGATGTCTTCATCATCAGCTGAAGCTTCAGAAGAAGCCTCCAAAGACCCAACTTGGCAAAAGCAAAAGCAAATGTGCCCACTGCTAACCGAGTGAGCTGAAAAAAGCAAAACAGCGGCTTCTTCTGCTTCTGCCACTGGGGCATATGTTTAAAATAAACGCATTTGTTTTATTTATGCTTAACATGAGTTGCAAATGCCAAAAGCAGCCAAAGGAATCTGAACCGACGACCAGGTGAGTTACCTTTTAGGCTGTGCAGCTCAAAATGAATGAAAGCGCAATTAAATCCGGAGAATGACGATTCCTTCAGGAGTCAAAAGTATCCGAGGATCTGCAGTACGTCGACACTCGTAACTCACGCTTTTCTCGGTACCAAAATTGACTTATAAAGATCTCAAACTAACGGGCCACACACAAACTCACAGGGGAGCCAGAAAACCGAACCAAACCGAAACAGATACAGATACACATATGGAGATACAGATACAGATACTCCGATTCAGATACAGATCGAGATGGAGCCGGTCTGTCGGCGATCGAGAGAACCAGTCACATGAGCTTCAATCGCTGAGCTTCGGTGTAAGCGATCTGTTCGTATCTGTCTCTAATGATCGCACACATTTTCGAGCCAAGATCATTAATAAGCCATAAAATCTGGGGGAAATTTACATGTGAAAAAGTGAAAGTAATAAATGATTGATGGGTGGTAAATTTGAGGATCCATATAGTTCTGATCCCACGCAAAACACACAAAACCAACCTGGCAGACAGGCAAATTAACGTTGCGGTTTGGCGACACTGATGAATATTGACATGACGTCTCATCGGTTTGATTGCACGTTTAATTGAAGTGATTGACGCGGACAGCGCGACACTCGCAATCACAATCATCGTTGGATGACAAACGATGCCGATCCGATGATCGTACTTTATATAGCTTGGAAACTTTGTCAGCGTTTTGTCTATCGATCGATCGAAAATAGCCATCAACTACGATTTTAGCCAAAGGCCAACGACAACATTCCAGCGCATAATTTCGCTCTCCTGCATGAAAATATTTTTAAGCATATTTCTTAATTGCTCTATCAGTGCGCGGTTGCCTGTTATTTGTTTGTTGCTTTTTGCCACTGCCGCTGGCTAATTTGCATAGAGCCCTTGCCAATGGCTCTGCATATGAAATTGCTGTGAGGTAAAGTTGTCCTCGCTTCTGGGTTCTTTCATCGCCAGGCGCTTCATTGAATATGCTTCATGGGCAGGTTGGAGGTGTCAAAACATGTTGCTTCAAACGCGATTTGAAGTCGGCAAATTGAAAGTAGGGAAAGACAGTTAACTTATGGAAAACTGTGCTATAATTACACCATCATCATAGCTGAGTTATAACCTAAGCTAAGATTTAAAAAGAAATTTATTTTTGTTTTATTAACTAGAAATAAAATTATTATGGTCACTCTATCTCCTATTTATTTTTCAAATATACTCTTATGGTCACTGTATCTCCTATTTATTTTTCAAATATATAATAAAAATCCATTAAAAAAAAAACCAAAATACCTATGAAATTGTTTAGTAACTTGAAACCCGCATAACCGTAAGGCTTTATTTGGTTTTGTGAAGATAATCTCGATTGAAGCTTCTCCACACAAGGAGAGGGATTCCTCAATGATCCCGAACAAATTCCGAGGCAACCTTTTACGCGCTCTCACACCTTTAGCGATTTAATACCCTGCCAAAGATATCGCTTACACCTATAGCATTGATTGGGTCCATGGAGTCCATGGGACGGACCGCAACTGGTTTGACAAATTGCAAACCGCATTTTCCGCTGATATTAGCAAACAATTTCATTAAGAAACTGTAATCAATCCGTGAGTGCTGAGCATCAGGTGGCAACTGGAACTGCAACTGCGATTGGAGATTGGGGATTTGTACTGAGGATTGAGATTGCGATTGCCAGAGGCCTCAAGTATCAGGTATCTGTGTATCTTTTTAGCTGTGTGTAGATGTATCTCGAGCTAATAGACTCGTTGCTTTGGCTTTGTGCAATTGAGGTGTGAACATTTTACGCTTCTATGGATATTTCGACTAAATTAGTGCACTTTTATGGGCTCTCAATTAACGCAATCCCCAGTTTCAGTCTCCAGTTTCAGCTCCCCAATTAGATCAGTCAAAAGTCTGGGAGTGACGACTTTCACCCTAATGAACACATCAGAGTCTGTGATCTTTGTGGACCACCCGAAACGAAAGGTATCAGGAGAGTGTTTGTTTATTTGGTAGTCAGCGGATTCTGGGGGCCATAAAAATAAAATTAAATCGAGGAACGCTGAGCGCGATCTCTGAGGCGATCAACCGACCCAGCCACTAATGAATATTTAGATGGCCCAAAAAGAGAGCCCAGCGGCAGCCCCTGAAATAATTTGTAGATCAATAAATGTTCGCTTTATGGCTCTATTAGCGGCGATAACCCCAGACTTTAAGGCTTCGTGTGTGGCCCACCAAATGGCAGGGTTGCAAAACAAATATGCGAATAAGTGTGTTCACACCAGGGCGAAGCCAACATTAACATCAATCTTCCACGGATCACCGAGATGCAAGCCACTCGAGCTGGACCACACCAAAGGTCCTCCTCTATGGAGATGATCGTCTTCGAGAGCTCGATTATCACGATCACGATCATCGCGCAGTGATGATGACGTTGATGGGGCAAGGCAGTGAGGCAGAAGATCGCAACCCAGACTCGAGATCCCAGATGCAGCAGGGCTCCTCCGACAGAAGGTTCAGGTCTCTGGGTTTTGATGCTCTTTGTGGGTCAAGTTTGGTCCACTTACTCAGTGCGCTTTTTGCTTTAAAAATTCACAATTATCAGTCTAATATTTAGAGTTCATGAATGTTTTTATACAATTGTATATTTTTAACTAAGGAAACGTTATTTTTAACATTTCCCTAAATAAAACCTATTTTTATTAAAAGCGTGTTCCTTTTTTAAAAGAATATTTACAAAGCTAGTTTTCTGGGAACTCTTTTAAATTTAAGTAAAATTATTTGTTTTGTTATTATTTTAAGAATATTATTGTTATCATTTTATTAAGGAATATAAACTTTAAGCAATGTCTCCTATGCCTTGCACTTTGTGTGGTAGGGTGTCTGGCATGTTAAATCTTGAAATGTCTTAATAAAACAATAAATAGCACAGCTGAGCTCATAAGATTTTTTTCGTTTCATATATTTTTTTTGCTTGTGCCAATGTTTGGGGCAGACACAAGATCTCGAAAACGGGAGCGTATTCGAAGGGGAATTGCTCGAAATATTTACAATTATTATTTTAATAGTGATCACAATTATTATCAAAATGTTAAATACCCAAATATCTTTTGAACAGACTGTACACATAAAATATTACTTGAGTAATTTATACCAACTTTCAAAAACTTTTTACAAAACATTCAAAATATATAAAATGATTAGAGTTATTTATTGGATTGTAATATAACTTTTTCTATAACCCAAATTATGCAACATGAACTTTAACTTAAAAATAACTTATGGACAAGCACACTCCCTTTCTCCATTAGCTCCGCTCCTGAATCATTTTTTATGGCTGAGCGCTGTGTGCCAGGCTACAAAACAAAAAAGTCAGAGCCAAATCCAAAGCATAAGCCAGGCCGAGAGATCGTTCGTATGTCGTGTACGTACTATAAAGTAATTGAAAAGCACAACAGATTGTTTTAAATATCAGCAGGGCGAGCCGCCCAAGTTGACCACCTGTGCGGTGGTGTTCACTGTGGATTTATGGCCCGGCTTTTGCTTTTGGCCATGCCCCTGAGTTCTGAGTTGGCTCTTATGCTTATTCCTACTCTTTACTCTTTTTTAGCCATGCAGCTGATCTCTCTCGCTTGACCAAGGCAGCATAATCATCATAATCATCATCGTCGTAATCATCATCGGGGCTCTTATGCTAATTTTCGAAGACGACCAAGAAGTCGCTTTGGATTGGAATCCATTCCATGTGGACCACACACGTCGACCGATTCGCATGGTCGTCTCCAAAGGTCGCTTCTCCCTTTCAGAAGTTTATACGCTTTTATGGGGTCCGTAAAAACAAAAAAAAAACAGAAAAAAACACACATATAAAGAGTATTCGCCACTGGGTTTTTCGGCTTTGATAAATTATCGATAAAATGATGCGATCACTTTTAATTTGGCTTAGTTTACCTACCGCATTCTTTGGACTCTTTGAACTCTGAAGTTGGGATTCCGAATTCGGTTACGGTTTCGATATCAGTTTCGGTTTTTTTTTTTTGTTAAATATTTAACAACAGCAGTTGAGGAATTCTGAACCCGAATTGATTGGGGGATGCTACGGATGCTGCTGCTCTTTCTGTTCTTAATTAAGTTATCAAAGTTTTTATGACGTCAGCAGGTTGTCTGATACCTGAGCGCGAGTGAGGGAGAAAATGAGATGAAAAGAAAGGGAGAGGCAGCAGCTGGCGCCAGAAGACGCCGCATAGAAGACTCTTCGATGGGTTCTTCTGGGCTCAGGCTGCCCCTTCTTCTTCTCCTGGCATCTTGACAATTTTCAGGAGTTGGGGACTGTTGTGGTTAATACCGAAGTTGGGTTAAGCAATACAGAGATACTCTTTATGCACAAGATGTTATAAGATTCTGGATATATGTGTTTAAAAAAAGTTTAATACTTTTTAATTTATTTTATTACTGGTTCAGTAGTCTTATAAATTGTTTCTTAAAACCCTTAAAAAAAAACACAAAAATTATCACAATTATTGCCATAATGTTTTGAATACCATTTTCATATTACCCTTGTTTTTTTGTGTTTAATTATATATATTATTATCAATCTTAGATGGTCTCATATCTCCCTTTTGTATTATAGAGTACAAAACGTAAACAAACCTGCTCTAAATTCAGATTGGATCGTTTTCATTCAGTTTCAGTTTCGCGGACCCTATCGATGTGATATGTCGCTTCAGCAAAACAACCCCAACAACTCAGCGTTTTTGTTAAAATTCTCACGCTTCGATCTTGGCGACTTTTAATTACTATTATCCTTTGTTTGTTGTTTTTTGCTCGGCGCTTTTAATTAAGTAATTATGGCCGACGAAGGAGTGGGAAAAACAAGCAAAACAAATTTCAATTCAATTTCAGCTTTTCGTCGGTAATCTGTGCTTCAATTTCAACTGTCATCGGAGCTGCACTTGGTATCCGTATCCTCCTTAACCTCCTCCAAGGACCCCTTGCACCCCCGCTAATTCCTGTCTCTCCTTCGGCTGCCTGCAGTTTGCGATTCTCTTCATCCTTCCTCGATTTTCCCTTTTTCCTGTGAAGAGGAAACTGTCATTTGTCTATTTTTAACAGACACGCCGACATGAAGGATTTAATTAAATTCAACTCGAGCTGACAGCTTCCATACACGAGCTTTAGCTTTTGATAGTCGTTTAAAGGGTGTTTGGGGGGGGGGTTTATAAAAGTATCTGTATCCGTATCCCCAGTATCTGTATCTGCGTGTGTGGGGGAGTTCTGTATTTGTTTGTTTGTTTGTTCTTAGTTTGTCTGCTGCAGAATCTCAATTTCCGATTCGATTTGTCGACTTTTCGACTGCAGTCAATTCACTTACTTCTCGCTTTTGACTTTTGTTTGCTGTTTTTTTGTTTTGCGCAATTTGCCAAGCAAACTTTCAATTCAATTGGATTTCAAAGTGATTGAATAAATTTGGGGAACGAGCGAATAAAGTTAAGTGGGTGTGAGATAAGTTTACAGAAGGCCCAAATACAATTCTTTTCTTTACCATATTAATTCATACTTAAAACCTTGAACAAACAATGAGTTCATTTAGTTTTGTGAGTGTTCAACAAATTTGTTATTCAAAATAATAAATATAAATAATATAAATATAAATAAATTTTTGTTACGAATCAACAATTAAATTAAATTTTTTTATTTTCCTTTCAATTATCACAGAATCCTGATTTGTTTTGTAAATTAGGTGGCCACTAAATTAGCAAAATCAAAGATTTTTAAAGCATAAAATTCATAGGTTTTATTCCACTATTATTCACCCATTCCAAGTAAACACTTAACCAAAATTGCCAACAATTTGGCATTACTCATACGCCTCGTTGAGCGCCATTTAATAACTCACTTGTCGCGACCCGGACTTGAAGTCATTTCCCTACTGAAAAACTAAAAATCTAGTAGCCCCAAATTAGCCGTGCAATGAAAATGTCACCATAATAATTTCCATAGGCCATAATTGGTTGACTGTCGGCAATTTTGGTAAGCCGACAATCAATGCAAATGTTGCATGCAAGCAAAAAAATCACAAAAAAAAATAAAATCACTGGCAGACATGAAAAGAAGAACGTTAGAGTGTGGTGAAAAAAAAGACCGGCGTTGCAAGCATAATTAAGCACACGAATTGGCCAAGTTAATAGCGCAGACACACAGACGTTGCTTAGTGGCAACGTCAATCAGTCGACTGGATTTCAGAGTCAAACATGGCAGCTAAATTTTTGCAGCTAAAGCGGCTAAAAGCCGTTTTCTTCGTGGCCATTTATGAAATTAAGTTATTTTGCTCTTGGGGCCACTGCAGCAGCAGCGGCAGCGGCAATTGCTGTTGCAACAGCTGCAGCAGCTGCAACGACAACGACAACAGCGACAGGCAGCACTCTGTTTAAATGAGTTATTAGCCTCGAGTTGACGATTTTAGCCAACAAGTTTTTAGCTGGCTGTCTGGCAACGCCCCCGAAAAGAAAAAATGGCAGAGTTTCCACCCCCATGAATATGAATCTCTATGAATATTTAGCCACTCGAGATGACAAACCACAAATAAGCGGAAACAAAGACCCTCTTGTTTATTTTTCACGCTAATCATAAGCCACATTTTGTCACCCCCAGGGAAAACCCCTGGAAAAACCACCCACAAGTGAGCGAGTGTGTCGACAAGATAAGCCACACTCAAACAATTTGGAGGAAGAGGAGTGAGAAGGAGGCGATGATGGAGAGCTTGCTCCTGTCCGGAGGGGTGGATTTTATTTTATTGGATTCGGGCTTATTGAATTTGCTGCATGAAAGCTTGTTTAAGCACTTGTGTGTAGTAGTGTAGTACACCCACCCACCAGTCACCACCCTTCAGCAGCAACCACACTCAATTATTAAGTGGAATGGATTGACTCAAAGGGGCGGAGATCTGGAGAATTGGAAATTTAATTAAATTTGTTAGTACTGCGGATGGGTGGAGATAACAAAAAAGTGGTTTGCTTGTTTAAAGAGAAAGTTTTTTTATAAAAATAATGTCAAGAAATCCTTAAAAAAAGGAAATTATGTGAGATAGAGAGATTTTTTAAAGAAACATTTAAGATGGTTAAATTTCTAGAAGGTTTATTATCTTAGGATTTTTAATAAAACTTACACTGGCAAAAAAAAACTAGAAAATCGGACAAATTCAGGCCCGAATCAACTATTTTTCCTAACGAAATTAATCCAAATCTGAAAATAGTAAATATGAATACGTTTATAATTGATTTTTAATCAATTATGCCCATAGTTGATGTAAGTATGTTCAATATTAGAATTGATTATGGAGCAAAGTTTTTTTAAAAATGCTCATTATAGATTCAAATACCTAAAATTATTAAAAACATAGTAAATTTAATAATGCCGCATAGTAAATTTAAAAATGGTAAACATTATAAAAATTTTTAACTACTAATTGTTGTCAAAAAATGTATTGTTTTTTGCCTTTGTCAAACAACATAATTTTTTTTAGGTATATACCTTTAATATAGCTTTAAATTTAAAACCATTTTTATGTGTACTAATTTAAAGTTAAAGCTTATTGGTATAATTTAATTTATATGAAAACTTAAATTTAAATAGATAAAGAGAGGTATATAATTATTATTAAACATAAACATAATGTATAAAAACTCACACTCAATTTGCCTCGGCTGGGACTCGATCCTCGGACCTTCGGAATCGCGCGCGCGACCTTAACCACTGAACCACGCTCGCTCATAGCAGAGGTTGGTCTTAGCTAAGAACTGAATCGCTTTGCTTTTGGAAAAACGTGTTCCGTCTCGTCAAAATTTATAAGTATATACATTCTTAGTTCTTCAGTCAGAAACTACTTTGGAAAGTTTCTATATTTTCAGTTAGCGTAAAGCATTTATAAAAACAAAAGTTGTGACGTTTATGAAAAGAAAAAAAAAAACTCGACCCTGCCAGGGATCGAACCCGTGTGAAACTAACTCTACCTCTTTTGTGTCCTCTCCTTTTTACCCTCTGAGCTACGTTTAAATATATAAAATATTCAATTCGTTAACTTTGATTTTACTATATTGACTGCTACTATTCCAAATATTGAAAACTACCATGGTTCACTTTGTTTTCTAAAGTAAAATATATTTAAAATGTACACAAAACATCTTTGATTCTGTTATTTTTTTTTCAACTATTTATAATAGTAAAATCTACCACGTCTCACTTTGATTTTATTATGGTAACCTTATTTCTATTAGATGTCACTTTGATTTGATTATTTTCATAATTGACCTATGGTTTGATTTTGTTTTCTACTAGAATCAATGATTTTTGTAGTTGAATCGGGAATGAAAAACTATGCAGCAATCAATAATAAAAACTTTTGAAATCACTATGCGTTTTTTTTGCCAGTGTACTTAATGTGGCAGTATGCTTAAGTTTTTTTTACCCTTAAGAAATAGGTAAATATTTTGTATTTTATTAAATATTTTATAAAATAACTAAAAAGCTTATCACAAGTTAATCAATAACTAATTTCACAGCCAAACTTTGTCATTTTCTGAATGACGACAATATCTTTCAACACAATCGAAATCACTGGGCCGTGTCACAGCTTTTATAGCGATTATTCAACGTGCAAACCACCCCCAAAGTTAGAGAACCACCCACTGAACCAACCCCATGAAAACTGCCACATCATGATGTATTCCTGGGATGAAATTAATTTAGTGAGATGCAAATTGAACAGAATTGAGGACCGAGCATATCAATTAAGCCCAAGCCTCAATTTACATTTCAATTACAAAGCGTTTGTCGAAAATGTCGAGAGCATTAGGCAGGTTGATCTAGTGTATCTAGTGCCTCGTACTGTCCGCTCTATATAGAACACATTCATTATTCAAACTTGGCAAATTCTATGCCATTAGTCAGGAGTCGAGAGGACTGAAAAGACTGAAAACAAAACCAGACGACGACGACGACAGATGTCAATGGTTGTTGGGCTTGTTAACACGAATGTATCTGTATCTGTATCTGCGGCCCAGTATCTTTATCTGTATCTGTGTGTGTGTCTGTGATCTGTGGAGTGCACAGAATATTAATTACACAAACTAAAAATGCAACCAAACAATCGCCTGGCTGAGTTTCTCACATTGATTGATACTCTCCAGCCTCTCGGCCAGTTGTGCAACATTTTCTGTTTCTGTTTCTGTTCTGCTTTTGTTTCGCAATGTCAGTTGGCTGTTGTTTTTATTGAAATTGAAACAATTTATGCACGCAATTAAGCTGAAAGCGGAGCCAGCTTCCAGCTGAATCTGTGGCATGCAAGTAAATTTGTTTTCCGCAGCTTCATGTGCTGCATAAGCAATTTTATTGGGTGCCCCATTCAACGAACATCTGAGCATCCAAACATCTAGAGGAGGGTGCGAAGAAACCCCAGCGGATCGAATGGATCGTATTGCTACCGATGATACATGAATAAAGAAATTAGCACCATAGAATAAGATGTTTTGCTGTGCGGAATTTAGATTTGGAAAGTTTTACTGAGTAATTTAACTGGTTGGTTTTTAACAGGTAGTAAAACTAGTTTGCTAATTGTTGTGGTCTATATTTTAAAAATCAAAATCCTTAAAAATTGTTATTGGTGACCCCGATTACTCTCATTGAGGCTCATTACTCAACGGTTTTTATAAAGAGGTAAAGATAGGGGTTTGAAGACTTTTTTTTATTAATAAGGCAAATAAAATTGAGTGAAAGTTTACCAAAAGTTTATTTTTTTGGAGTAGGTAGGTACTTATATTTAAAAAGGAACCTCTCCTCCCTCATACAGTTATTTTTGTGGCCCATAAAAAATTAAACAAAAACCCAAGCACCTTTCTCCCATTCCACTGTCTCTTCCCCGCTTCCCTTCCCCGACCTCCCCGATCGAAAACCCAAAGACCGCATCCTTATCTTAGTTAATTGTTCAATTACATTAAAGTCAACTCATTTGGAGTCATTAGCATGTCATTAAGGCACCGACTAACAAAAAACCCAACCTCATACTTTCTCCTCAGCTGCAGTCGGCTCTTCTTCTCTCTTCTCTTTTCTTCTTCGGGTCCCCTCTTCGCTGCTCTTCGGTAATTCTTCCCTGAGCGTGCAAGATGAACATGTTCGATAACCATATCAGGGATCTATGTGTGAGTTACGTAGAGATGTCTCATCTTTGGGGGCTTAATTACTTGCACGCGTGCTAGAATTTTCATATGAGACGGTCGGTCATCATCTGCTATCCCCCTCTCTTTCTCTTGCTCTTTCTCTTTCTTTCGGATGCAGCTGCATACAAAAAGTTTATTTAAATCTCCCGTGAAGATGCTCTTCTTCTCTGGTTTTCCTAAATGTTGTTTTTATTTATCCCCATGTTAGCTGTCTGTTTTGTGTTTTTGTGTGGCTGCAATGTTTTTGCCCTGCTTAATTAACTCATTAGGATTTGGCCAACAGAAAGAAAAGGGAGTGGAGATTCAAACATGGAAAGAAACATAACAACACCGGTTCCGTATCGTCATTAAAATTAGAGTTTTACATTAAATATTTATCCTAACTATTTGGGCTTAGTATACAAATTAAGTATTGCACACAGAGAACAAAAACAAATAAAATAAAATTAAGAACCTATAATATAATCTTGTTTCCATTTAACTAAACTTTTTCTTTGTTAAAATTGTAGAACCCTCTTCCAAAACCCATATACCCTCTTCCCAAAAGGACACAGGGCATCCATATATCCTCCATATGGCCGTGGCAATAAACTAAAGTCAAAAACTGTTGCTGATGAGTTCATTAACGAACTAATTTCAACTTAAATTAAACTTAATGCGAAATGATCGTCATCAGCAAAGCAAACAAAGAATCGCTCGCGAAAGAGAGAGGAGAGGAGAGAAGAGAAGAGAAGAGGAATGTTTTAATTTGCAGCTTCTGCGGTTCGTTCGAGCGGAAGAAATCAAAGGAGCAGAGAGAGGGAGCTCCAAGTTGGAGCTCTGCCCCCACACCCCTTCTCGCACTTACACTCGCGGATCGCGCATGCAAGTTGTGCTGCAACAAGTTCGAAGGCAACATCCGTTTTGTATTGGCGACAGCCCCTCCCTGTCCCTCCCCCTCCCTCCCCCTTTGGCTGTTATTAATAAAGACCACACATTTTGACAAGAGCAAAAGGGGGACCACCCAAGTTGCAGCTGCCTCTGCCTCTGTCGCTGCCTCTGTCGACGCAGCTCATGCTCGCAATTTCCAGGCACGGCTTAATTATATGCGAAGAGAGAGGTGAGCGGAGGAAGAGAGAGGGGGACCTACTACTAAGAGAGCAAGGGGTAACAGTTAAGTTACTTAATTCCCCAAATGCAAATTCCTCTGCGAGAATGAGATGCCTATCGGTGTTTTGTAATTGCAATCGGGGGTAAATAATTCACGTGTGGTCAGGCACCGTTGCTTTTTGCTTTTTGCTGGCTCTCGTGGGTTAACAGCATTAACCAACAAAACTCGCTTAATAAAAATGTCAATGCTACATTTACGGTATGCAAATTCAAGGAAAAACTTCTACACACAGGGGGGAAAATGGGGGCAAGAGAGGGAGAAAAGAGATGTTGTTGTTGGTAGTCCCGAATCAATGTAAAAACATTGCAGATAAGCAAGGGGACAAAAACAACAACAACAACAACAGCAGCAGCAGAAGGCGACTATCGGGATCAGGTGAATTACACTGGGCAGCAAAGTTTAGTAGTGAAATTGGGTTATTTTCAAACTGTATTACAAAAATTTCTTAAAATGTTAAAGGTATGTCAATAAGGAAAGATATTCTTAAAAAACTTGATCGTAAAAATGTTTTTTGTAAATGAAATCACCTTTACAGTTATTAACTTAGAATTAAGAGAACTATTTGTATTTAATTTTTTTCCCCATTTTAAAATAAAATCCTCAGATGAATTGCAATGACGTATTGACTTAATTTAAGTTAAAATAAAAAAGTTATCATTGAAAAATAAATCCCACTTTGTAGCTTAGTGCAACCTTAACATTACACGGTTGCTGACAGGACAAGATGACCGCAAAAAGTGTCTCTTCTTTCGGCTTTCGACTTTCGGCTTGTCCCTGGATTATGTCGTCGAGTGTTATGGGTGAGCCTTCTTCATTGGCAGCCTTCTCTCCTCAACTTTTTCACTGCAGGAGCGGCAGAGATGCAGAGTTCGGCTTTTGGACCACCCCAATGGCAGGCAGCCTGAGAATGAGAATGAAAATGGGAATGGGTCCCAAGTCTTCTCAGCTTTGGACCATCTTGCTAGGTGGTCCAATCCGCTGCTTCTGCTCTGCTGCTCCGTTTTCCTTATTGTTGTTGTTGTTGTTGTTGGCTTCTTCGCCTTGCCAAAATAAAAAAAAAAACATCAGAAAGCTTAAAGATTCGATCCGTGAGTCATTCCATCTCAAATCTCAAGAGAGAGCGACAGAGAGAGCGATAGCGGGGGAACTCCTAGGTGGACACACAGATACAAAAGCACACACACACACACACATGTGTGTGGTCTCCGCTGATTTACTGAATCATCGGAAAATGCACTGAGGGAAAATAAGGGGTTCAAATTAAGATTTGGAATAGATTCAATCTTCATCTTCTAAAAAATTGATCTAAAGACTTTTTTAAATGGTTAAAGCTTTAATGGTTGTTAACAACTATTCAATTTTATATATTTTACAGTTGAAACTGTTTAAAAAAATTTATAGTTAGAATGCGGATCATAAATTCTAAGAGTCAAGAGAAGTTTACAAAAATGATTAGTATATGATTTTTTTTTCGATTCTACCTTTTAAGATATATTTCTACCTTTCTACATATCTTAGTTTAAATATTTTATTTTAAGTGCAACCGATGAAGATCGAGCTGATGATCATCTCTTTTGGTTGTTCATCATGTGGTTCTTGTGTGCGCCGCCGCCTTCGAGTTGCGGGTGCGTCTCGTGGTCACTGATCTGGCTGGATTCCTCCCTCCATCTCTCCCTGAATCCCCCTTCATCCGCCAAAGCCCTGCATCAATCCCTCCATTCAGTCCAGAATCTCATCTCTCCATCCTCCTCTCCTCCTCAAAAAGTATCTTTGGATGCTGCGATCGCGGCGCAGATCTCCAATTAGCCTGCCTTCTGGTTGATGACTTAATTAAGTCTGTGTGGCGCCCCCTCTCCTCGTACTCCTCCGATATTTGCTGCATCGATTTCGTTTTCTTTTTCGATTTCGATTGATTTGTGAGCGCAATGGAAATCTTGGCTGGTTAATTGGTTGTAAGAAGACCAGACATTAACCCCTTTGTACATATAAAAATACCACCCAGAACAGAACAGTGTGATTTATGCTCCTCATTCCAGATGGATCTTTTAGGGGGAAAAACTGCATCTTTAAGTGTTTTGTGCATTCGGTTGACATCTTCTTGCTGCATCACATTTCTCATGTTGTGAAATATTTTTGCAAATCTCTGACATGTCGGTTCCTTTGAAAAAAACGCGAATGTGGGTGGCCAGATGGATGGATGGATAGATGGATGAATGGTTGGGCTGCTTTTGGAATGGTTTCGGTTTGGCTTAAAAATATGCACACACGACGCTTTTCCCCACTTTAATAGCTTACAATGAAAACTCTTCCGATCTTCCCTCTTCCTATTTTGGAGTGTGTCGTCTGTGTGTGGTCTGCGGGCTTTTTTTTTTTTGGAGGCTGCCAGATGGAAATGAAAGATATATCCAAGATCCAAGTGAGTCATGTCCTAAGCGTGACAGAGACATACTCGTAAATTACACACTACACCACATAATGTCATTTGTCGATTTGTCACACAAGTATTCAATTAAGTTTAACTCGGCTTAGTTCATTTACATTCTATGGGTATTACGATTTATGGGGGGTCTATTAGGAGTTTTGTAGAGGGAGAAATTCCCAAGTAATTGGTTTCGTTATGTTTGATCCAAGTCATTTAAGTTGTATTTTATATAAGATAGCTAATACTTAATGATTTCACATTATCTTAAGCTCAAAATCCTTTGAGTATCATTTAATTTCAATAAATTGTTTAATAAACCCAAGTTAACCGTTAGAAATAAACCCATTTAACGCTTTCACTTTTCCGTAAACGTAAATAACTTAACCTAAATAACGACCCCACGTAACAAGCTATATTTCACGCTCTTTTGGTCATTGCTTCGGTAATTTCTCTCAGTGTTAACCGCCTGCTGTCTGTGTCTGTCTGTTTCTCAGCCCGCAAATAGTAGTCACTTATGACCTGCCCCCCAAAAACAGAAAAAAAAACAACGCAACACTCAAATCGAACCACAAAACTCCTTCTGCGACAACAGTTGGCTTCCATAGTTAATGGATTTTTAATGACAAGTCTGCGGGCTGCCATTGGCAAAGTGGAAAATAACTCATTTTGTTGCGGTAGCCATAAGTAAGTATATAGCGTATATAATGCACATGTAAATGCGACCAGCTAATGTCAACAAATTTACAACAGTTAGTTCCGCCTTACGCAGCTTTCACCGCCCACAATTTAGCAATGGGTGGTAGCTCGGAGATGTTAGGTTTTTCCTTTCCAGCGGCTTTAACCGCATTTTCAATGGAGCGCAAATATTTGTAAGCTTTCCCCCCCTTTTCCCCCTTTTCCTCCCTTCTTAGCTTGTCTGTCTTCTTGGCTTTTCTTTGTTTATTTCCCTAGCGCAGCAATTTCCATTTACCTTGGTCCATCAAATGGGCATTTTGTGAGCTGTGCGCTACGTTTGCAAGTTGTTGCCTCGTTTCCAGTTTTCCGCCTTTGCCACATGCCAACAAAACGATCGTGGATCTTGTGGATCCTCCTACCTCCCAATCCCCTCCCTGAAAAACACACAAACAAACTGTCAGGCGGCAGCTCGCTCACTCGCCTGATTTGCAGTTGATGGATTTTACATTATTCACCATTTGTAATCGTTTTGCGGTTAAGTTCTGTTCGGACACATCGTTTATTGTGTTTGCTGGGGAATCGGAATCGGAATCCAGAATCAGGGGGCTTTAACAAGGGGGCACAACAAGTTCCCCGATGCGAGTTAATTGAAGCAGAAGGTCGTTGCAATGATCACTTTGAGAAAAGAGGGGAAAAGGCTGGATAAGTAGGGTAGTTTAATAGGAAAGTCTAGAAAATAGCACACAACATATCAAAGAAAATAATCAATGAACACAAAATAAGGATCCCTGAAATTTTAATACCTATATTTCAAAATACTTTTTCAACAGCGTTACAGTTTAAATATTTTTTTATTGTGCTATATTATTATGAAACTCAATAATAGTTTTATTTTAATTACCTATTTTTAGTCACATTTTGAAACGTTATTTTAATAAACAAAAATATGCATTTCAAAGCCTTTTAAAAAAATATTTTAAACATCTTTCAGTAGTTAGTTTCCTCTTCTTAGCCATGAACTCAATTCTAAGCATTAGAAGCTCTTCAAAAAGCCGCCAGCAACTCAATTCACCTTCAAGTAACAAGTGGCAGGCCCCAAAAATTAAAAAAAAAAAGAAACCAAAAAGAGACACAAGATGGCTAACCGAAAAACGAACTCAACTCTGACAATTAACACCTGCTCACCTGCTCAACATCATCGGTAGCTGTAGCAGCAGCAGCAGCAGCAACAACAATAATAAATAATAATTGCTCCAATGAGGAAAACATGGCCAACACACACACACACACACACTGAGTCAAACAAACGCGTTTGTCAAAGAGCAGCAGCTACCAAAATGAAAAAAATAAAGAGAACCCCAAAGCACCTGAAGCCGTTCGTCTTGGCCAAAAAGGTGAGGTGGCTAAAATGGGGGGAAAAAGGGGGTAAGGGGAAGGTGCGATCACGACACACGACACAAACACGACAACAACAGCAACATGCGACAACATAAGCAACGCAACAACATCATTAACTCAAAAAAAAAACACAACTCAAACAAACAAACAAAAAGAACAGCTAAGAATAAAATTTTATATATTTATTTTCAAAGTAAAATTATTCATTTTTTTCGCCTGTGGCTTTACAATTTTTGCATTTCAATAAAGGAAAACGCAACATGGCATTGCCCATTAAAAAGACATTAAATGAAAACAAGTGTTGTCCCACAGCAAAAACAACTACCACCAAATAGAAAAAAACAACGAAAAAAAAGACAACCACTAACAACAACAATAACAGCTGCTTAACAATGGCCACAAAAAACTACAGACCCAAAGTACCAAACTAAAAGAAATGGAAGCCATGAAAGTATGACATGGTCTATGTATTACTAGACTCTAAATTTATGGGTTTATGAGAGGGACAGAAAAATAGGTTGAAGTTAAGGAGTGAGCAAGTAAACTGTCATCGATCATGTGAACTACTTAAGGGTTCTAATTAATTGTGCAAACAAAACTATTTGAAGAGACATCATGGCTAAGGTAAGAGGTATGTAGAAATGGAGAATCTATACTTGTGAAGTAAATAAAACTAGTTCGTAGAATAAATAAATACAACTTATCGTTTGTAGTTAAGAAATCTTGATTTATTACCTAAAGTTCTAATTTCTAAATGGCTCAAATGGAGTTCATGATCTATTACCTTAAATTTAGGGTTATAAAAAAGATAGAAAAACAAATATGAAGTTAAAATAAGAACGAGTTATATACGATCATGTAAACAACTCAATTTTATTGAGCGGCCCTAAAAAAATAAATCCTAAAAGTCCTTCATAAAAGTAAACAAAAATGGATCACATCTAAAATTTCAGTTAATGTTAAATAAATATTTTGTAAACCTCTCTCCCCCGAAGAAACTCATGCAAGATTATAATAGGTACTGGAACTTAATAAATACTATTAAAATACCCCGAAATTATGCAAAAAGAGACCGAAACCACATCCGAACTCGAATCCCCATTGTCGGCCACAAACTGCCCTAATGAACTGAACCAATGGAACCACCCAGAGACCGCAGAACAGAGCGCAATCGCTTAACTTGCAAATCAATATTAAAATACCATAAATTTGTTCCTCTTTCGGTTGTTATTTCGAGAGTTGTGCAACTGAGAGCAAACCGCAAGGGGCCTTTTGGTTTTTGGTTTTCGGCTTTTGCAAATGAATGGCAAATCGTTTAGTCAAGCAGCAAAATTAACCGCAGAAGTAACCCCAAGGTGGATTTTTTTTTTCTGGCATTTTTGGAGTACCCTTCGCAGCTGCAGTGCGGAGATCCCCCGAGATCCCCTGAGAGATTCAGGCGCCACAGACACAGGAACTAAAATCAACGTCAACTTGAATGCAGATTGAACGTCGTCAGTTGGAGAACTCAAATCTCCTGAGCTCTGTACCACACGCATATCCAATTATTTAAATCTTGGGCCCCACAAAAAAAAAACGTGGCCTCGGTAATGAAATGTTTCAATCACCGGCAGTTCAATCATCATCCCAAATTGACAGAAAAACTAACTGCGAATAATAAAGCATAAGCTCGAAAATATGATTACGATGTTTAAATGCAAATATATTTCTGGGTCCCCCCCAACACAGATGTTGAAATCAAGGTAAAAGGCCGGACATATCCAGCAGATGTTTTGCGGCTAAATCAGGGATAAAGAAGTGGCTCTGGGGACAACTTGTTAATGGACAACATTCTTCTGATTGAATCGGGGTCTCTTCGAACTTATTGAGTTCTTTTTTTTTGTCATTCTTGGGGCTTTTGGCTAATTCAGCAGTCAACAAGATGCTCTACACTCAAAAATGTACAGTGAAAGGATTTTCTTTTGGAAGGAAGCTTTAAAAAAAATTATGTTAAAAACTATAGTGCTCATTTATATTTTATTTGCAGATTAATAAAAATTAAACACTAATATTTGTATGATTTTTCAATATTTATAATTAAACTTAAAATCTCTTTAAAGCTCTACTTTAAAATATTAAATTAGATATACAACCTTTTTATCTTAAAAAATACTTTAAATATATTTGTAAATAAACTTTTGGACATCTCAACACTTAATTTAAATAATATTTAAATTAACAAAAATTTCGTTTATCAATTTGTCACTGTGCCTGATCCTTTGAACAGATTTCCGACAACTTGTCACTCTCCACTTCCCCACAATCATCATCACACATAAGTGCAAAGCAATTCCCTACCTTTTTTTATTTTTTATTCGACATTCCATTGTGGTTTCAATTTCGTTACTCAACTACGAATTCGGTTTCAGTTTCAGTTTCGATTTCGTGTTGGATCGAATTGAATTGAATGGAATCGAATCAGAACGTCGGATCGGAGAGACCAGTAGCCAATTTTGGCATAGAGTCAATTGCAATTAATCAATACCAAATGTGGGCATTAGCTACAAAATAATTTAACCTTTAAAATGGCAATTAAATCGTTGTCTGATCAACTTCGCCATCAAAATGGTAACGAAATGTCCGACAATTAATCCAAGTCGAAGGCCCTCGACCCGCACAGACAATTAAATAACAAATTCGTAGAGTAAACGTAAAAGAGCAACAAATTAATCGAGATGAAGTTGAGTTGAGGAGTTGAACCCATTTTTGTTTCTAATTAAGCAATTTTGTGGCGCGTTTGCGCGTTAATTGCCGCTTCTGGGAAATTTGGCCAAGAGTGGTAATTGACCGCTGATGACTGATCAGTAAATGACTCACAGAGCAGGGATTACAAATTCCAGAGATCTCCTCATTCATTCATTTGGTCAATCAGAGCGGCTCAATGTCAATGCACTCCACAAAGCGGCAGAATTTATATGTATCTGAGTCTGAGACAGAAATACGTTTTAATCAACTTATCAAAAAGTGTCAGTCAAGTCGGCAATCAACATTTGCAATGTGTGTGGTCCCCACATCATCGTGTAGATCCCATCCATCTCCCCTCCCGAAGACTTTGTTTCCTCAAGACCCCGCTAGCTGACTGACACCGAACTTAAGTGGCGCACAGCCACACACAGATACAAAGATACTCAGATACTCGGATACACAGATACTCAGATACTCGTTCTCACTGAGCCAGTTTTGAATGCATCTGTGTCTATGAGCTCGTGGTGGACACACTCGTCAGCTGGCTCCGGCAAAAGCTTCAAGCCATCAATCTTATTGACACTGTTTCTTTTATTTTTACACATTTTTTTCTACTTTACTTTGGAGGAAAGAGGAAAAAACACAAAAAATCAAATCGGTGGCTATGTTGCGAGTGCGCCCGAAGCAATTGAAGCAGTTTAACCGATCTCCATCTCAGGCAATTGAGTTTCCACGCACTCACAGTTTGCGTATCTTTGGGGTTGAGTGAAGTTTTAGTGGAGTGCTATAATTTGTCGCTAATGGATCGGTTCATAACACGATATCACCGAATTTATCTGGTGGATTTGACCATAACTTTATATTTACTGAAAGGATTTACTGATCTAAGATTTACCTAATCAATACACGTCGTAATAAACATTTAATTCCTAATTAAACATTTAAATAAAAATATAATTTAAGTTTCCCTTTCCATTCACCTGATTTATTATTTCTATTAAGACACCAAATGAAACATATAAAGAAGAGTTTAAGTAGTCTAAAAATTATTAAATAGTTTCTTTTTCGTTTAAACATTCCTCTGATTTACCTGATTTATCCTTTACAGTTAGCCTACTTTAGCAAATTTATCTTCCTCACTAAAGTTTTCCCCAACGGGCGCATAAATTCATCGGGAAATGCTATTTAATTACCCGAGATGAACTCACATTGCCCACCAGGGTAGTAATGATGACAAAAGTGATCATAAAGCTGCCTCTGGCGATCATCAGCAATCGTCATTATCATCGATTGTCAGCGACTTGGCATTTGTTGTGATTGTCACAATTATTACGCACATAAATCGCAATGAAACCGGCAACAGGCCAACGACAATCGACAATCGGCGATCTGATGATGAGTGGAGGCTGTTGCGAGGATCGAAGATCGCGACGATCACGAGTCCGGGGAATGGGTATCGAATCGAATCGAAACGAATCGGTAAATGGGTAAATAGAGGGGGCTAAAACGTAAGTACATCAGCCATTGGCAAGGCCGGCAAATTGAGTAGCTCCTCTGTGTCCAACTGATCGCGGCTACTGGTTAACCTGATCGGATCTGCTCCGCAATCTCTTTTCCCTCTGCTTGGACTTGACGAACAGATCTGCAAAAAGATCATCTTTGTACGCAGACAGTGATGCTTACGATCAAAATCAGTTAGAGATGGGTAAAGATTTTATGTTTTCTATCGATTTGATTAAAAATTAGAATATGATCTTTAAATATCTAAATAAGTATCTAATCTAAATTATCTAAAATGTTTAATTTTGATCAACAGTTTACTGTTGCAGTTTAATTTATATAATTTTAATTTTTGTATTACATGGCACATAAACCTCAAAGTTTTTGATCATAACTCAGCGTATACATAACCGATTTTTATTCAAATTGCTTTATTGTGTTTGTTTTTTTAATTTAAATAATTCTGCATTTAAAGTTTAAGAAAAAACACAAATAAAATTTTTCCGAAAATTTTGATATTTTCAAAATTTAAAATAAATACAAAATTTTCAAAAAATTCAAAAACATTTTTTTTTTATAAATTACAAAAGCTAATTTGCAAATTTACTTGGCTAATAAATACGAATTAAAAAATGTATCCCATGCGGTAATTGGCCCTTTTTTGGGTTAGCTATGATCAAAAAGGTCCCAGAAAAATCACATTTTTAGATGCTTTTACCAAGAGTTAATCCCTTAATTGGTTCCTTCCACTTCCTCTTAGCATATCGATGCCATTATCACATTCTCACGCACCCATCTTCATCTTCATCCCATCAGACATCAGAGACTGTCTGCTCGTGGTGCATTTCATTAAGGCTTGTTTCTAACTGCTTAATAAAATTTATTTGTATGCACTGGAACGCGAGGTCTGCGCCGAGAGTCCAGTCAGTCGTCTTCTTGGCCAAAATGTGAGGCAGCAGCTCCAGCTCCATCTCCATCTGCAGCTCCATCTCCATCTCCAGAGTATCTTTCTGTTGGTCTGCTGTGAGTACAGGACAAGCTTAAGCGTTGTTCGTGTTCGCTGTCAACTTGGGTGGTCCAAGAACTTGGCTCGCTGAACAACAACTTGGATGTGGGATGAACGGGATGAAGACGGGGAGGGGATGGAACTGGATGGGAACCCCCTTCTCTACTCGATCCTTGCCTTGTGACTCAGAGCTCTGGAGTTGAGGGAGCTTCGTCCTCCGTATATAGATCAAAAGTTAGACAATAGCTGATCCCAGTTGACATTGCCTTCTCCTCTTTTTTTTTCAGGTTCCCAGTTTTTCCCACTGGCGCCTTTTGCTGAGGCTTCCTGGAACGATGCTAGAATCTCTCAATTATCCGCCGAGTAACTAACCAAACTGATTATTTACCCAACACTCGACGGCTGATGGGCTGGAGCTTCGCCACTCCACTCCAGGCTGAAAACTGGTTCAGGCCTTTTGTTTTCCCACTAACACTCCAAAGTTGGCCAAAAACTCTTTAGAGATGATAATGAAGCAGTAATTCCAATAAGTGTGACTATCCGATTTCTCTGCGGGCCCCATCTTCATCACGAACAAGTAATTAAAGCGAAACAAGTAATAAACAAACAATAAGACGACGTCCAAGACGCCGACGACGACGCCGACGCCAAACATATGTCTGAAATAAAGGGAAGCATCAGCGGCTCGCTGGGCATGCAAAGTATCTCTTTTGGTTTTTTTTTTTATTTATTTTTTGTTTCTGATTCGACGGGAAAAAGTGAAACCAAGGGAACCGAACCCAAGCCCAAACCCAAACCCAACTCGCTCTTCCCAATTAAACTTGACAAATGCGGCTGACCACACACACGCACTTCGATTCTCTGAGTTGGATATCTGTCGTGACTGACTGACTGACATAAAATAATCAAAGCGATCCCTGCAGACATGTCAAGCTGTATGACATCCACATCAACATCTTCCCGGGGCATCCGAGAGCTGCTGCTGCTGTCAAAGGAAGTCACCAAAATTTCCCCTTGACTCCGATATCTCAGATGATCATCGGCAGCATAATCTCAGCTTGGGTGCGAGTTATGTGCTTTAATTAACACCAGAAAGACCAGCGGGATGACAGGGAGTGGGTTACAAAACAAAACATTACTTGTTAAAATTATTAAGTTTAAATGGAGCTGTACCTATCGATATTTTACACCCTTTACAGCTGTTTTAAGAGAAAGCCATTCCCTCATCAACAGTTCTTTACGAATTTTATTTAAGCTGCTAGAACCTGTTGAGAATTATAAGACACAATCAGCACATCAAATATCCCTCAATACCCCTTCTTTTTCAGAGCAAATCTTTACTACTCTTGAAAACTTTCCAAACAATTAAATAATTAGTTCACCTTACAGATCACAACCTGAAAATAGTGTCGGCTACCGAACTGAAAAATGAGTTCAATTAAGGCCGGACCACAAAAGCGACTCTCGATCAGATCAGCGATCTATTGAAATATTCAAATCGTATATCGGGTAGGTCGGGTAGACATGACCACAACTTGAATCGGTTGGGTTTATAAGCTCATTATTAGTGACAGAACACCGAACCCAAGACTTGTGAGTGTGAGCAATAAATAAACGATTAAGTAAAGGCAACACAATTCCTGTGTGTATGTCGACCGTCAAGCTTAATTAGATTGCGATGGAAATCCAGAATTCTTGATGCAGTCATAATAATGAGGCTTATGGGGATTATTTGTTTGTTTTGGCCTGATGTGATGCATATTTGAATGATTGACTGACTGACTGTTCGAATGCCAAAAGCCAAAAACCAAAAAAAAGGGAGACCATTCCGGAACCTCCCACGTCTCTCGAATCTCGAAATGTTATTTGCCTCTGATGAATGAAGTCATTTGCTTGTAGAAAATATTTTGACAGCTGTAAATATCTCCACACCCCGTCCGAACGCGTTGCCTCGTTTTCAAATTAACACAAATGAAGTTATAAAAATGATTTTTATATGCCATGCCCAAGTTATACAATATGAAATCCCCGAAACCCAAATGCGGAAACTTGTCTTTCATTTCAATTCAACATTTTTTTTCAGTTCGGTTTTGGTTTGCTTTTGCCTTTTGCTTGTGCCAGCTTTTGGCCAGCTTGGGTGGTCTTTTGGGCCTATAAGCTCGCTGTTGGGTCTTGATTGTTGTGATCTTGAGGTTTCTGTTACATACGAAATTGAAATTTCTGAATTTTTAATATTTCTCCTTTTGTCTTTTCGTTGGTTGTTGTTACTGTAACTGTTCGATGGAGCTCAAGTCAAATGATAGATAAGCAGGTCGCAGTCTATTGAGTGTGAAATTGGGCGAACCTTAAATATTGGTTAACGAAGATATAATACTCTAACTGTTAGGTCATAAAAACTGTTTATATCTTTTTATTTTGTATTTGTAAACTAGATTTTTATGGGAAAGTAAAAACAGGTTGTAAACTACATGTAACAGTTAGTAGATAAAAACTATAATCTTGTTGGAAATTATATTTGTAGATAAAATTAATCCGATTAAAAAGCTCTTAGATATTTGAATAAGTAGATGTATTAAGCTAATATTTACAGCAATAATACTTGTTCAAATAGTCAATACAGTGCAAAAGGGTATGAGTTCATTGCCCAGCTTAATCAAGGGAATTTTATGGTATTTAAAATCATATTACCTATTGATATATATTTTATAAACAATTTACTTATATACAAGGTTTAAACTCAGTTTTTCACCTTAGTTTTTACCCCCTTAAAAGGACTTGATCCCAATCATCTCCCTTGTCCAATCTACCTCTCATTTTTCTGCTCTAGCTCTAGGGTACACAGAAACAATTACAAAATGCCTGGCCAATGCCCAATTTCAGGCCATATTAACTGTTGAGCAGAAAATGCAACTGTCCGCAGCAGCAGCAGTCGCAGCAGCCGCAGCAGCAGTTTTCAGTTCACATTAACCAAATGCGGTCAGCAGTCCAGTCACAGTTTAAACGACATTTTTCGCTGCTGCCGCTGTTATCGTGCCGCTTTTTGTTGCATTTGTTGTTGGGGCTGCGGGTCTGACAGTTTTATTACCAAGGCGCATGGCTGCGTTGTTGTTTTTTTTCCCAGTTGCGGCAGTTGCAGTTGCCTCAAAAGCCTTAAAAGGCGCTACTAGTTGTTGTTGTTGTTGCTGCTGTTGCTGTTACAGTTGCTGCTGCCGTCGTTGTTGTTGCTGCTGTTGTGTGTGTTGCTTGTTGGTTGTGCGATAAGTTAACAGTTGAAATTAATTTTTGTCACTTCATAAATCGCCGCGGCTGATTGCCATTTCCTTTTCTACCTAACACTCATCATTACACTGAGGGAAATGGGGTTACCTTAATATCTAATTTGAACTTCTTCAAGATTGCTTAATTGTTTTTGTTTAAACGGAAGTTTTTAGTGTAGAATGATCTTAAATTAAATGAATCATTAAATAAATTAAATATTTAACAATAGTAAGTTTTGTAATATAAATATAATTCTTCACAGAAACACATTTATTAATTTCATATGATCTTAAATTTTGCGAGAACCTGACGATGTTTTATTACCATTTTCTTTATAAAACTTTTGTTAGAGTTTTTCTTTAGATCCCTATTTTGTTTTAATTTTTAAGTAATAAAACTTCTCCATTAGTCTTCTCCCAAAATACACCTAAGTAGCTTCCCCCTGATTTATGTTGTGCTTTTGACCCACAAAAGCCACTCAAACTTATCACCAGAAAGTGATAGAGAGAGTACCTATGCTTAAAGTACATTCATTTAATAGTTTTTACCTATCCATCCAACCACTCACATGGCCAGAACTTTCTTAAAGTGTTTGCCAGGAAAAAGGCTAGCACATAGAAGCCGGTAAGTATTTTCCTCAATGGCTCAATTTGGTGGCCTGAAGGGAGTGTGTAAGTTCTCCAAGTTCTCTTGAGGCTCTGGATATCGTGATTATCATATGACGTGACAGCCTCGCATATTTATGAATGCATTTGGGTCATAAACAACGTGGTTCTTGGTGTTGTTGTTGCGCAAATTGCGCACTTAAACCGTAAAATCGTTTTGGTTAAGAAACTTTTCGTGTTCCTATCATTGATTGAGTTCTTTGATGGTTGCCAATAATTGTGGGGCTATATATGTGTGTGCATACTCCTAATACCTAATTCGGTCTCAAATTGCCCCAATTGCATAAATTAAAAGAAAATAGGATGTAGAGAGTAGGTTTATGGGTACAAGTAATATCCTCCCATTAAGATTTAATTGAATTGGTTTCTCACTTTATTTGAAAACACTTTAGCGCACCCGCGGGCGCCACTAAAAATTATAATGGGAACAAGGCTGACAATCACCACCAACGGCGTTCACTTAATCTGCAATTACATGTTCAGTCAATAAAAAAACACTAATTTAGCTTAGGGGCCAGGTGATAACCTATTAAATTGTTGGAAAAACGCTCATAATTTTTCACTTATCAACGAGTGAAGTTGACCTGCTCTCAAACGTTCTGTTTACCCCCTTCTTCTGCTTTGTTTAGAGCGATTTCCTAAGTAAATTTTCCATTTAGAACATGCAAAGGCAACGCGAAGGCAAAGAAACTTTTCCAGCAATTTTCCAGCACACAGAGATGAGAAAATCGGAGGCTTTTCAGGGCGCAGGGCGCAGGGGGGGTAATTGCAGGTCGGTGTAATTGAAATTCGTTTGTTTATGTTGTCATTGTTGTTGTTGTTGTTTCTGTTTCTCTTGCTGTTTTAGCCGCGTCTTCTGCGCAAATTGAAAATTACTTAATGGTTCAGTGGCGATCGCTGTCGCTCCCGTTTTCCCGCTAGCCCCGCTTTTCCATTTTCCCGCTTGTCGCTTTCCCGGCTACCGGTTAAATGAGCTCAAAGTGCCGGACAAATGCGAAAATTGCTATCCAGCAGCTGGCAAAAGGGAGGTGAGTGCTTGTTGGCCCCTCGAGTGGTTTCAAACAAATTTCTTTATCTTTTCTTTGTTTAGTTCTTCCTTGAACTCAAGCAGAAAAAGTAGCAAAAAAAAGCTGGCTAAAAAATAAAGAGGTAAAGGAGGACTTGAACACACAATTATTTAATCAATTTGTAGTGCAATTTTTACTGTACATTTTTTTAACTTGTTCTTTTAAGGGTTTACAACATGTCATTGTTAATTGTCAAAGGTATTTTTTTTTAATATCCTGTAATTAAATGTTGTTTCAATATTGTGGTCTCATTTTTTTGTGATTCGTTTTAATAACATAGCTTTAAAAAAAGGACACTTTTTCTTTATTTTCTTTGGAGAACATGAAATAACTTTAGAAAGTGTACAAACAATAAGGTAAATCGAACTGTCAGTTTATTGATGGTTTAACACTGTATTCTGCTATTGTGGTTTTCGTCTTAAAACTAGTAATGTCCCCTTTTCAACTTTGTGTCCTTATCCTTATTTTTTTTCACTATTTATTCACCACTTCATATCATCCGATGAACTTAATCCCATAAAATGCTATATTCATAATTGCTAGATGCAAACAGTTAACTGAACACTTGCCACTCCCTCTCATGCCCCAATAAAATCCAATAAAATATGGCCTGACCATTTTTAAGATTAAACGCAATCTTGTATCGATTATCGAAAGCTGTTCGTGGTTTTATTATAATGCCATTAATCTGCATCCAAAATGGGTGCACAATATAGACGGCTTCCCCCACATGTTAGCCATATATCAATATATCATGTGGACCACAAATGGTCGTTCGTTGCAATTAACTAATTTGTTGTCGAATGTACGTTTTTGGCAACTGTTTTAATCGCCTACGCGCACACACACACGAAAAATATGTTGCATTAATTTGTCAAATTAACACCTTTGTTGGGATTAAAAAAAAAACTTTTCAATTTTTCAAAAGCAACAAATTTATGACTTTTATTCTGGGCCTGGCACAATTTAATTCAACGATTTTATAGCTGACTGCGGCCAAATCTCACGCTAAATCATTGTTTGCCACACAGCTGCAACTTCATAGCCACTCCGAAACTCCGAAAACGTTTCCGAATTGGAGGCCCAACGATAACGACGACAACGACGCCATCGCCTACAACATTCATTCAAATTATGGAACCGCAGTGCGATCGAGATCTCGTTTTAGTCACGCTAAATTTATACAACAAAAAAGAGCTCAGCCGAAAGAAAAAAATAAAAAACCTACAAATGAAACTGAGAAAATGAAAAAGCCACAACAATAAACACACCTTAAAACCCCCGGAGCGAAAGAGACAGGCGGCTTTAGAAGGAAAGAGACAGCCTGAGTGGAGGGGACCGAAAAAAAAATCGTTTCAAGTTAATTAGCGAGCGCGACAAAACCCACCCAAAAGCGTAGATTTATGCACTCGGAACTCCGAAATTCGTTTTTGGGGATTCAGTTACCCCTCTCAAAATAATTATGGGTTTGACAGTCATCAACGTAATGAGTAAATTGCCAGGGAATTACACGTATTTTGGCTTATTTGGGGCAAGCTTGTAACTTGTAGAAAATTGAGTTTTAGAAAAATTTGGAAGCCAATTAAAAAAAATTTTATAAGAAAATGGTTTTTGAGCTTAAAATATCGAATGTTAAATAAACGTGTGGATAATTGCTTAAAACTGTCGTTAGTGATTTAAAGTCGCAGCTATTCAATGTAAGAAATTGCAACAAATGATACTTAATAAAGCAATTACTTTTAGCTCGTTAAAGTTAAAGTCACTCTCGTAGTTATATGGTCACTTATTGTTAATGTTTTAATGATATAATGCACAAATAATTCTATTGTAAACTACTCAGTTAGATAATCCAATCTAGCAAGGTTTTGAACGTAATGAAATAGTGCTATAAAGTGGGTAAACTGTTGTTAAATCCACACCCATTAGGTTTTAAATCATCTAACCTGTAGTTAATTAATAGACCTTTGGGAACTCACTATAAATAATTGATTCTAATGTTTATAATCTGTTAAGAAGCTAATAAAGGTAACGACTTTCAAGTGTTTTAAATCATTCTCAACTCACCACTTGAACCACATGATCCATGGATTTACCAGAGATTCTAGGGGATTAGCCAAGTAGGAATCAAGGAATCCAAATTGCTTGTTTAAACAGCAATAAGCCACCCCATAAATGAACTCCCCAGCATATGGAGCACACTCACCCACCCATTTCATCCATTTCACCGCATGAAATTATTAGGCAAACGATTACGAATTCCCTGCGGTGGCATAAACTAAATTCATGAGAGTTGTTTTAGGGTTGATTTTCGGGTTGGGGTGGGAGATGGTGGGTTCACATAATGAGCTTAAGTTATGTTACATAAGCCATAAGGACATAAAAACCACTCGAGCAGACACTTCACTTTTTTGGGGTGAGTGTTGTGTGTTGTGTGTGTGCCTCCTTTTCGCTCTCACTTGTTTTTCTCCTCACTATTTCGGTGGTTGGCAAACTAATGAGCTGTGGGTTGCTGTGGTTTAGCTCCGTTTGCAGTGGTGTCTGTCGCTTGTTTGCACAACCGCTTTATGAGCCACCACACCACTCAACAACTCGTCTCCTCGAGTGTGTTTGAGTTTAGTTTCGAGGAAAGAGTGAGTGAGTGAGTGAGTGGGACAGGGGCACTGCAAGAAATGGACTCTATCATCAGGAATGCGACTTTACAGTCGAGATTGTGAACTCTTTTTGGGGGAACTTTTTCCTTGAAGCTATGTTCCTACTTTGTTCAGACATATTACATATTATTTTTTGGTGTGCATTTCAAACGGAAGGTAAATATGTATCAGGATAAATCGTTCTATAAAAAATCAGACATGTTTTAAGCTTTAAAATAAAACTGTCTTTAAGCCCGGAATTTAAAAACTTTGAAGACTGTGCGACACCGACGGTTTTTTAAGAGGCTAAATAAAAAAGGATTGACAAAACTATTAATCTAAAACAAATACTTTTGAAACCCTCCATTTATTTTATTGTATTCAAAACTATGTTATATCCATGTAGTATAAGAGATAAAATTTGAAAAATACTTTCAAAAAATACTTTCGAATTTCCAATTTTTTGTATTATACCGTGAACTAATTTTTATAGACAAAAAACAAGGACTCACCTGAGCTGGGGCGATCGCTGTAGCGGGTGCAGTATACCCACGCTGGCCAAACGATGGGCGTTCCCGAATCCTCACTGGACTTGCTACCTCCTCCGGTGTTTCCTCCCGCCGGTGGTGGCGATTTGACCAGATCCACTGGCGCCACAGTGGTGTTGGTAGTGCTGCTGCTGGTAGCTGTGCTATTGGAATCATTGCTGTTGCTGCAGATATTCGCTAAAGAGCTGGAGAAGCTCAGGCTCGAATTCGCGGCATTACTTTGGGCCAAGTTCAGGGGCTTTCCAGCCTTTTTGGGCGCTTTCAGGGGAGATCTGCCGCCGTTGGCACCTCCAGTATTTTTACTGCTACCCGTACTCCCTCCACTAACACTTCCTCCACCTCTATTGTCACTTAGTCCTCCTATTTTGGGCAACCTGGAGCCAAAGTCCGCTTTAAGTATGTTATCTATGCTGAATTTCAGAGCTCTCTCGTGCAGATTTTCATTGTTGTTGAGGTGGTTTTGCAAGTGATGATGGTGATGGACTTGACCCCTTTGCAGGAGCAGTTGCTGGTGGGGATGTACCGCTCCACCGGGTCCCAGTCCCAGAGCAGTGGCCGTCAGCTGAGCCAGTGCATCCTGACCGCTGGGCACAGTGGCTGCAGCTGCTGCTGCCATGGCCATTTGCAGTTGTTTTCCCGCCGCCGCTGCAGTTAAAGCATTTACCCTGGCAGCAGCCATCAGATGCATCTGCTGCTTCATCAGCTCCTCTGCGTAAAGCTGGGATTTCCGCAGGAACTCCTCCTGGAAGGTTCCAGTGGAGGGTGGCAGCTGCAGGAGGTCCTCGGGCGACAGGGGTGGTCCTTCAGTGGGCGGTAGTACAGTGGTGCTACTAAAAGCCGACGGCCGGTAGATTTGGCTAATCAAAAGCCTCTGTCTAGCCTGAGCTTGAGCCGATGACAAAGCCGCCTGAGCCGCTTGAGACTGCTCCTGGCCCACACTCAACACACTGGTCTCACTGCAACAGCTGTTTGCATCCTCTAGGTCCAAGTCCTGCTCCTCCTCCGCCTCCTCATCCTCGATATTCAACTGCTCCTCGCACTCTCCCCCATTCTCCTCCTCCTCCTGCACTTGGGGGGAATTCCCGTGCTGGGCCAGCGGCAGAGGCAGGCAATCCGGATGCATTTCACCCACTTCCAGGCCTTGTTGCGACGACCCCCCTCCTCTCCTCTCCTCCTCCTGTTCCTCCTCGTCTTCCTCCAAGGAAGGAATTGTCAACTTGAGCGGGGGTGGTCGGCTGCTGGCCAAAGTGGACATCAGTTTTTGGCTTGGGAGTCTTCAGCTCGAAAGTTGTTCACATGCAGCAGCAGCAGCAAAAGCCGACGGCATTTTCAGGCAGCCAGAAATCATTAAAAACATAAACAGTTCTTTAAGCTATCACTTCTTTTTGGGATAAACTCAACGCTTTCGATTCAATTCGATTTGATTCGATTTACTATTTATTTTGGTGATTTTATCGATACCGACGTTAATCCGGTCGCCCGTTATAACGAAACACGAACCGCCGACTAACTGAGAGTCGCTCGCTGAACGCAAAGCGAGACCATGAGCGAGATGGCCAAGAGCGGTGAGAGTGGACTCTCTTTTTCTCTCCGTCTCGCTCTCCCTGTTTTTTTCGAACATCCAATGGGCGATGGTGGGGCGTCTTGTCGAGTGCCCTGTTGTTGTCCCGCTTACTCCCTTGGGCCGTCGCCTGCTGTCAGTTGAGGTTATGTTAAGTGTTTGTATATTTGTTAATTAAGTGCGTCGTCGCCCCAAAAAGAACAGGGAAATAGGGAAAAGAACGAGCTCCACTCCATTTCCATCTGCGCCTTGTCGTTTTGATTATGCGCTGCAGCATTTAAGTCGTAAATCTCACTCTATGTCTCTCCCCCTCTCGCGCTCCCTCTCTCTCACTGGCCTTGCGGTCTGGCATCTGCAGTCCTTTTTGGCATCCTCCGTCCTGCTTTATATACCCACACACATATGGGCGTGCTGCAGAGAGAGTGTGTGTGTTTATGTACAACACATGCCACAGCCTCCCCATCTCCTTCACTCCTTCGTTTTCTTGTTCTTTTTTTTTTGTTGTTGCTGCTGCTTTGGATTCAACGAAAATTTTTGCGCTTTTTGATGTCATTGTTGTTGTTTTAGCTGCGCTTTATAAATCACCACCACAATTTTTGTTGCCCCAACATCTGCCGTGATTTCATAATTGCTTTTGATGCTTTTTTGTCGCTGTTTTATTGTTTGTTGTCGTTTTGCCTTCACACATCCCATCCATCGGACAACATTGATGATAGTTGTGCGTAAATGAATACCAATACTAGTGCAATTGCATATGTTGAGTGCAGGGGTGTAGGTGAAAGAAATTGAGAGGGGGTAGTAGAAGGGGGTATGAAAACCATTACTTTAAAGTATCCTTTTCAAGTGACTCCTTTCAACAGACCCTTCCGAACCCAAATAATCCGAACCAAATCCAAAATTTTGGAAGTATTTTTTAATTTTCTTATCAACAGATAATATTAATTGGTGTCAATCAAAACTTTAAACAAAATGAGATTGATATCTAAAAAAAAAAATTATAGAGTGAGAGCTTTCTTTTAGCTAATATCGATGACATTTTTAAGTCTCAAAAGAAATCACAAGAATTTCTATAGTTTTTTCAGAAATTTACTAATGAATGTAATTTGTCTGCCACAGAAACCACAATGTATTTATTTTTGACCCATTTAAAATACCCCTAACTCCCGCCCCTATATAAATGACTGACATGCGTATGTTTTGGGCTTGTCTAATTGGCCAACATATTGCATTGTTGCAGTGCTTTGTGCTCATAAATCTGTATTTAGCTTTCCTTTCAAGTATTTGTGACATATTTTTTGTGCGGCATGGCATGTGTGTGGGGTGAAAACGGGTTTGTTTGCCCTGCTGCTCGAAGTGAGGTTATGCAGCAGGGAATGCTGATCACTCTGTTAATTAAATCAGGCCTACAAAAAGAAATCTAATTTACATTATCTAGCTGCAGAGCTCTTTAGCGACCATGTCACGAGAGTGTTTAATGGATCATATTTCATATCTCAAATCGCCCATCAAAGTTGCACCTCTTCTTCGTTATCGCCAACAGATTGGTCATAAAAAAAATATAGGAATTCCAGCGATCTTTTTATCGCTGTGCTGTTGAACCCATAAAGCTCTACGGATCATGGAGGTTTTTTTTTCGGGCTGTCCACGCTTTATTATCGGAGCGTCGGATCGGATCGGTGGTGGAGCCACGCCCCGAAATGCAAACCAATCCAAGCCAGTTTAATAACTTTGTTGCAGCATTACAAAGCACCCAGTGCCAGATGCCGACTTGGCGATAGTATAACCCCCCAACCCAAACGAATTAATCAGGCTTAATTTCCAGCCCTCGACAAAAGAAACAATTATACACAGCGATTAAGGGGAAAAATAAGAGGAGAATAGGGAATAGTAAAGACCTACAGTTGAGCTTTCTTATAGAGAAACTTGAATTCTTATAGAAGTTAAGACCATTACCATGATTATTACCATTATTTATGAATCTAAGTTACCATACAGAAGTTCGACTGTGGAAATTATCAGGCAGTAACCCAAGACCACGAATTATGAATAAAATTAAACGCAATTGCTCAAAATGTCTAAAAAGCGAACTGATTCTCCCCCCTTCAGTGATTCTCCTCTCTTTAATCCAACCATTTTTCCAGGCAGATTCCAGGCAAAGAGGAGACATGATTAAAGCCGCGCACGAAACGCTTTTCACATAAAAGAAGCCGCGGAGCGTAAGGCGATCTCGCTAGTTAATCGCGCAGAAAATCTTCATCAGAAATGGACGGCAACCGAAAGAAAAAAAAAAAAAAAAAACAGCAACAAAAAGCAAGAGCTGCGCGCAGTAAAGTTACTCAAACTAAAATAAATACAATCAAAACATGAAGCCTACAACGCAAGCAATAAGTAACAACGACAACACAACGACAACGACAAAAGAGCAAAGCGCGCCGGCAAAACATTACAAGACCTCGCGCTCTCTCTTTCTAGCAGCAGCATCAGCTTCAGCTCCTCCAGCAACAACAAATAGCATAATCGCAGTGAGTGAGCTGCCCCCTTCCCCTTCCCACCCCCTAACAGCTCCCCACTGTGCACACAATTTAGATGCGCGGCAATAGATAAACTTAAAGAGGCTTTTATTTAAACAAAGCGCAGCAGCAGCGCAAGAAACGCCAATGAAGCTGCTCAGTCAGGCAGACAGAGAGTGAGATTCGGAGTCTGAAAGGGGAGCGGATTTAAACACGAGGAGGTTTGGGGCCTAATAATCTTAATTGTTTACAGAAAAAAACTTTAAAAAATACTATCCTTTCAAGTCATATTCTTATATATTTTTTTTTGTTATTATGAACATGTCCAAACATTTATTTTAACTCTGGGAAATGTTATAAATTTCATAGTGTTATTCAATGATTCTTATAAACAAATTTGTTTTAATTTTAAACAATATTTCGTTACAACAAAACAGGTGTCTTAAGGATAATGTCTTTGGAGTCCTGCAGAAGCTTTTACAAGTCCCTGTTCGGGCGCCATTTAGTTATACCAAAAGTTGTAAAAAAGCTTAAATCTTTAATCAAAAAGTAGCTTTGTGAGTAGCTGATCAGGTAAACAATAAAGCAGTTAAAACTATATCAAAACCTTAACTTTATAATCTTTACTAGAACAATACCCTTACTGTTCGGGCGCTAATAAAATAGTTACTTCTTGAAGTCAAATCATTTATTACAAAAACTAAAATATATAACAACCTTGAAGTAAGAGATATATGTACTTCCTTTAACCGTTTAGAGCTACACACCTTACCTAAAATCACTGTTAAGCTTGCATAAAAAGTACTACCCCTAAGTCCTTGAATACACCCCTGTCTCAGCTAGCAGTAGCTAAGTGCTGGGGACTGGGGAATAAGAATGGGGACTCCTCTGAGTTGAAGCCTGATCTCTGAGGCTCTGCTGTGGCCCGCTGCTGTCGGCCGAAGCGCAAAAATGTATGTAGCTTACAAACGAGCAACATCAGAAGAACAGAAACAGAACAGAGCTGGGATTGGGATTGGATTGGATTGGTGCTCTCTTTCTCGCCCGCCAACAGGATCGATGGCCCTCGTTAGCTTCAGCGCTCTCATTGTCAATCTTATAGGACTGCAGTGTTGTCAACTTGGCTATTTTGCTGCCAGTTTCAGCGCTTTTTAAATGATTTGGCTTTTTCTCCAGTAGAGAGTTGTCAACTCTGTTGGTCTCCATTCGTGGCTTTTTTGTCCCTGCTTTTCGAGCTGATCTTTTAATCGAATCGTAGCATTTATTATGTTGCGACTGGGGATTGGATGTGGATTGGAGACTGTAATTGTTGTGATATTTGCGACCAGTTTGTCTAATGTCGTTTAGCAAACAATGGACATGGCTGTGTCATAAGTTAACCAAAAAAAAAACAGGCCAACATTTGTTGCGCAAATTAATAATTTGCTTTTCGGCTTGCACAATTCGCTTTTGATGTGTGTTGTGATTCGATTTGATTTTACTTTGATTGAATTTGATTTCTTGTCTCAATTGGAATTTGCATAATTTATTCGTTTGGAGAGCGTGCTGCTCTAATTGCAATTAACACGTGACGACAGCAGTAATCAACATTATCACCTCCATCATCATCATCATCATCATCGTTGGCAGTCGGCAGTTGGAACTCCCATTCCATTATCCCATTTCTCGATTCCCAACTTCGTTCCACTTGTCGACAGTTTGGAGAGAAAAATCAATAACAGGCATGTGGAAATTGTATTTAATTGACAGTTAAATGGTTTTCAACTCGCCATGGAAATCGATTGGGTTGGGTTGGAATTGTTGGGGGTTCAGAGAAAGAGAGAGAGAGGAGGGGCTTTTCCAGGCGGGTGGTGCGTAACAGCCAATTAGCAGTGGAAAACTTTTTACGACGAAAATTAATAAGCAGCAAAAAAGAGGAGGAAACTGATTTGTGAAGTTTAAAGCGACGAGGTGGGCTTAGAAAAAGTAGGGCGGAATATTTTAAATCTTTTTAAGAGTGGGAAAGAGTAATAACGTGCTTTAGTTTATTCTCTTTTATTTTTTAACGAGGGATAAGAATCCAAAGAACAGAGAACCTTTAAAAGGTTAACGGTATTTACAAGTATCATTAAGAAAATGTATTTAATTTTACCAATTTTAAATGTTATATTCAAAATAAAATTTGAGATTTTTTAAAATTTTTTACAATAACGTTGAATTGATTTTTAACTCTATCTTTAAAAAGGTATTGAACAAATTTAAATAAGTATTAGAAAAACAATACCTTTTAAAGGTATTCAAGAATCCTTAAAAAGTAGTTCTTTTAAAGAGATGAATGTCCTTTGTTTCCCTTAACAATATAACCCCTTTTCTATACCCTTCTTTACTCCTTCTCTTCCCATTTTACTGGAAACTGTCCCCCAAGCGAATTGGAACCCAAAAGCAAATAAATAAAACGCGACATTTGAACTGAACTGACAATCACCTAATTACATGCACAAACAGTGCCGCACACACACTCACACACACACTCTAATTGAAGTGCGAGCGGGACAGCAAGTGGCCAGAGGGGGGGATGTGGGGTAATTGCAAGGCGATGGCCTGTCATCAGTTGCTCGTGTGTGTGTGGTTGTTGTTGTTGTCGTTGCAGGACGCTTAAGCAAATAGCATTAAATAAAAGGTTAATAAATAGCACAAAGCCGTCACTGCGGTCTATAGAGAGTGAGCGAGACAGAGCGACTGGAAAAGCAGACAGACAATATGGCCGACAAGGCTGACATGTGTGTGATGTGTGTGTGTGTGTGCCCGAGAGGGAGAAGGAAAGCTCGCATATGTGTGTGCACGTCGTTTGTAACGCCTGCTTATTTATGTATGGGGCAGAGAGAGGGAGAGGGAGAGAGGGGAACACTTTGGCGGGTCCTTTCAATTTAACCGTCGCTCCTCCATGCAAATGTCAATTGTCAGTTGTTGTTGATTTAAGTTTATTTGGTACAACAATCAACTAATTACGGCTTGTTAAATTGCAGCCATTGAAATGACCATTTAAACCATTCAATTTCAATCGCATGCAATTTACCCAGTACCCCCTTCTCTTTCTCCCTCCCTCTTCCTCTCTCTCTGTCATGTGTCATGTGTGTGGATTTTTATTTGATTTATTCCGATAATGTCCAGATCTGTAGTCATCGAATCTCCACAAGTGATTGGAACTGTACCATTCAGATTGAGGTATATGGGCTACGAATATTTAATTTATTTTCATTTTATAATTAATATTATGAAAATATCGCGAAAAAGGTAAAAACACTCTAGTTGGGAGTCTTACGTATGCGTAATTTTCAGTTTTTAAAAATCATTGCATACTTTTTGGCGACCGCGTAAGGCGAATTATAATAAGACATCGAAAGAAATGTTTTTTTTCTAATTTTCTTCATTTATTTGGCGGTATTAAAGTCACAACTTTAAAAATACATATTAGACATTTCATAAATTATTGTACTTGGTAATGATAGGTATAACTTTTTATAAAAACGTTGTATTCAATGTTTTTTAAAGAAAATATGTATGATAATTTAAAATATATGAGTTTACAAACTTGTTTAATATATAAAATGAATTTTAAAGCTTTAAATTTGACTTGTTGTGGTGATCTTGATCTTCCGAAACGGAAAACAACAAAAGCATCGACGCCTCTGCAATTTGTTGTACACGAAATGCAATTTGCTTAAAATTTATCGCAATTTAATCATCAACATGGAAATATGCCCCCGGAGCGTTAGAGGGAGGGAGATGGAATGAGAGAGAGGGAGAGAGAGACGGGGGGGGTGCGAGTGCAACAAAACTATTAACGCCAAACGATAGAGATGCCGTTCAAGATCTCTCTCCTTTTTCTCCTCCTCCTTCCTCCTTCTTCTCCTACTTCCTCCTTCTTCCTTTCGCACTCCCCTTCTCCATTGCTCTTTCCACCTGCTCCCACCAAACGCTTCGGGCCAAATTCGCGATGGCAAATGTTTTCATTCATGGCAGCCGCAAAATACATGCAAAAGGAGTCGAACAACAAATGGCCTACACAAATGAGGGACGTTATTTTTTATGACTTGAGTAATTAAGAGAATTAAATGACTTAATCTATTCTTTTGGAAACTTTAAGTTTTTTTTTATGTTTTTTATGACATCTACATATCAAAAAGGCAAAAACCTCTCTTTGACTGCGGTTTTATTATTAAAATATTTGTTGAATATATTTACCGAGAAAGTTTATTTTTGAGGTTTTATTGAATTTAATTTAGTTTTCTAACTCTTTGTTAAAAAATAAAAAGAATATGAAGCATAAAACGTTAAGAACCATAATTAAAAATATTGAAATTTCAAATTTGTTCTCTATTAAAAAATATGTTATTTAAGGGAAATGGGTTCATGGATGTTGAAAGAAATCCACATCCTAAAAATATTATTAATAAGTTATTATATATTGTATTAATTTTTCTGGTATTTAAGCTACTCCTAATACAATATTATCAGCATTTTACTTTAGAAGCATATTTAATTTATTTAAATATTTTATATAAAACTGTTTTTAAAGGACCTTAGTCTATAATCTACTATAAAATCTAACATACTCCCCTCTTGATCCCATATTTAATATCACCAATGGACTCCACTCGTACCCCTTAATAGCTGAGTTTTCGGGGCAAAAACAAAAGGTCAGGCGACCCGGGAAAAAGAAGAAGACAAAGAAGCCAGGAGGGGATCAGGGAAGAAGAGAATAACAAGAGGAGGACTCTCAAGAGGCCACAAGCCATAAGCGGGAAAATTTGCATTTTTGCCACATTTAACGGTTTTGTTTTTTAGGCGGCAAAGCAACCGCTTCATTGCATTCAAAATTGATTTGTTCATGACGAACTCATTCCAGCGGGGGGTAGTAAATGTGAGGGGGGGGTCTGGTAAATGGGTAACTGCGAGTTCCAGACTTTCAGACGACTTATGGCTGCTGTTAACCCCTGGGACGAAATGAAATGCCAGCGATGAAAGCGGCTAAAAACGGGGACCAGCAATTAACCCAAGCAATTTACCCCACACTTAACGGTTAATTGGATGGGGTCAACGCAAAAAATCCACAAAAAGAATTTGCAAAACATGACAAAAGAAAGCTGCCGAAAACTGTATTATCGAATATGTATCTTGTATCTTGTGTATTACATCTGCCGACATCGGACATTGACACATTCAAATCGATCAAACTTTTCGGGGCGCCCGGAAAAAACTCATTTAACTTTTGTGCCCGGAAAGTGTCAAGTCACCGTATTAAACGACAAAAAATGTACACATTTCTATTGATATTTGCACAAAATGACAGTTTTGATTGCCAGCGACATTTACACGCGAACCCTGACAGCACATTTCGGGCTTAAATAATTTGGAAATCTATGGGTGGATATGGTCCTGAAAAAGATTACCACATATTTTTCATTTGCAATAAAATAAATATTAAAAAATTTGAATTGAAAATATGATAAATATTTATTTTATTATCGTTATAATTAAGCTTCCTTGAATTGTTGTTATAATATTATATTTGTATTTTTATAAAATTTGTCATACACATAAAATTGTTCTTATCAAAACCCCCTAAATCTTGAAAGCTTTCTGCTCCATAACCCATTTTCCACATCCTCCACATAACATATGAAAAACCTTCGCTCCTTTAATGTCAACTCGCTTTCACAGCTCTGACAGCCCCCGCTAATGAGCTGCTAACTGAACAAAAAGGCGCTCTAAACTGATTTTCCCATCAATTCCCAACACCACATACAAGACACACTGCATTATAATAAACATCATGTCAAGCCAAAAGGTCAAAACGGCAAAAGGAAAGTCCTCCTCCAGTATTCAATTCACACAGCCTGCGGAGGTCTCATCGATACGGATTTCGGATTTCGGATTCCGAATGCCATTCCTGTTTCCCAACCAGCTCCGGCCAACAAAAGTGGCTTAAATCAACTGATGACAATGCTAACGAAGCAGTCAGCAAACAACAAACAAACTGCGACACTCCGCTCCAGAGGAGCAGGGCAGGCCACAAAAAAAAATGGAGAGGGATGAGGCCGAAGCTGGAGCTAAAGCTGAAGATGAGGAGGAGTAACCAGGAGTCAGCACCTGGAATTGAGTGCAAAATATGGCGCAGCATTAAGCAGGGTTACACTTAGGGAAAAACGTCTATCAATGCAGTTAAAAAATTTAAATTTAAATATAAATATAAATTAAATATAAAAGAAATCATAATATGTTGGTAAGAAACTTTTGAAGCTAAGAACAAAGTTCTTGTTTTCTAAGCTGAGTTAATATTTCATCTAAGAAATATTTAATATAAAAACTTAAAACTTTGAACCACAAATAATATTAACAAATAAAAGAAATCTTAAAGGCAAACTAGAATTTCGTAATGCTTTTTATATGTTCTATGATTCCAATCATAATTTATAAATGAACAACAGATTACTATTTTTTAATCCTACAAAACAATTTTTTAAATTGGGTACTTAAAATTACAGACTAACACAAGTTAAAAATATTTAACCTTTTTTTGGTCCTTCGAACAGAAAACATTGAGTTAGGTTAATTTATTACCAAAATCTCTTCGAATTTTGGGCTAAATATCCGTAGTGTTTTTGTATGTAAATTTTCCTCAGTGTATCCAGTTGGAGGAGGAACTTCTTATGTCTTGTCTGGGCCATATCCATGTTACTTAGCGTCTTAGAGCAGTTGGCGCGTCATGTAGCCAATTAAAAAAGCGAAAAACGACAAGCGCGAAGAGCGAAGACTGCAGATTGGAGAGCGAAGAAAGGGGGTCGGGAGAATTGAGGCTGAGATTCGACAATGGCGGAGTGGCTGGCTTGCTGGCTGTCTGGATGAGGTTGGAGGTGCGGCAACTGGCTGTCCTGGTCACGATCTCAGCCAGAGTCGCCCCGAAATCTAAGCGAGGCAATCAAATTAGGCAAGAAACAAACCGAGTTGCATTCTCCCCGTAGATTTGTGGGGGGAATCCTGGAGGGGATCCTGCCTTAATTGCATCTTTAATGTGGCAAGAGCACACACACACTGGTTGGTATGCTAATAAAGGTCAGGCGATATGCACATCTTGATAGGCGAGTGTCAACGTACCGTTGAACAAATTTCATGCCTGATTTTTTGGTTTTTTGGGTTTTCTGTTTTTTTCTGCTTTTTTTTTTTTTGGTTTGAACGGCAGCTGGGACATTGCAACATGACACCTCGACATGACAGCAAAATGAGCTTCTGTTGCCCGACTCCTTTTCGAGATCTCCGCCGCAGCAGCAGCACCAGCAGCAGCAGCAACATTGTGAGTGACAACTGCAACGGCATGGCTTTCAAATATTTAACACCACACCAACTTGCAACTTCCAGCCTTCAGCCTGCAGCCTCCAGCGGCAGAAACAGAAACAGATTCGAACGCACCAAATGCATGTGAAATCGATGCCAAAACGAACACTTTTCGCACTCACAAAAAGATATAAACACGGGACAGGGAGAGTGGACACACTGGCAGTACAGTGAAAACGCCCTAAGAACTACTATTTAAGTATAAAATATATGGTCTATTATTTGAAAACTAAACCTAAGAGACGACGTTCATCTTTACATATTTTAATCATTTAATTTCATAAAATTACTTTTAATATGCTTAATATTTAATATTTCTATAATCGTATTTAATTAGCATTGTGTTTTGTTTTAAAAATTTAAACTTAACTGTATGAATTTAATGTATTTTTAATGTGCATTTAGTTTTACTAGATTTTTTTTTCTATAGAAAACCAGATAAATTCCAAATGAAAAGCTTACCAAACTATAAACTAATAATTTATAGTTTTAAGTATGTTAAAATTTATAAAACTATAAACTAATAATCTATAGTTGAAAGTATTTTAAAATTTAACAATTGATTCAAAGTTACAAACTTCTTAATTAGGTTTGTTTGTGCACCTAGTTTACTCCCTCTAAAAACTTAAAAGTTGTAACTTGTCCTAAAAAAAAGGATGAAAAATTGTTTTATCTTTAAATATGCTAACCAATTAATTTAAAACATTAGCGACCCTCCCCTGTAGCCTTTGCATTCGGGCAAGGCTCTCTTTTTGATTCGACCAATGCCAGTTTGGCATTCATTTATTCGCATCTGTTGCCAATTTACAAAACTCAATTTCAGTTTGTTTTTTTTTTTCGTAGCTTTTCGTGTGATTTTCGATTTCGATTTGGTTTTTGTGGGTTTTCTCGCGTTTTTTGTCAAACGTCGAGCCGCCTTAATTGATTTTGGCGCTTTAACGAGGCGCAAAGTAAACACACTCCCGATAAAAAAATAAACCCATTTGACAACATTTGTGGGCCGAAACGAACTTGGCTATCGGAGTGTTAATTGAACGCGAAATTGTAACGAGATTGAAATTGTAATGTGTGATTAAAGTAAATAGGTGGAGTGTCTAATTGAATCAGTGTTTGTTTCTAATGTGACTAAGGTCACACTAACAATACCCATACTTATCGTCCTTGAAAACCTGAGAGCACATACAAATAAAATCACAAATGTGTTGTTTAATTTTTATATTTTTTATTTCATGTCGTAATCATGCACTCTGTCGTTTTGCATTTAATTTTGGTTGCCTTTTTGGATTCTGTCAGCTTTCAATTAGGTTTTCCGTAATATTTCGTAATCGTTCATCACCGCTGATATTAATATTTATATCTGTTTATTATATGTACACCACTGAAATTCGGCCAGTTTAATGGTAGGGATATGACCCGCAATCCATATCCGATTCGTAATTACACATATTTTAATGAGTTTTCAGCTCCATGCTTCTAAATGTGTAATGTTATATTTATTTTTGGTTTTAGTACTTGATAGCTTATGCAAGAAACAGTTAAAATCGCTTATGCCGCTTATTATTTTCTTTGTAATCATAAGTATATTCAATTATCCATCAATCTCTACGATAATATTGGTTTTATATACTTGTTTTCTTGTGCTTCGGTTTATTTTTTACAGTATTGCAAGTAGTCTCAATTATGTAGATTAAATATTTATTAATTAAATATACGTTTTAAATGTTTTTGTTTTTTTTCTTGGATTTGTTTACTTAATTACCACAACAAGCGTTTCCAGTTTTCTTATTTGATTTACTAACAATACATTCATATACAATATTTGATAAGGGAATCAGCTCAACTGCAATATGGATTGGGTTCGATTCAATGGGCCTAAAGTCCCCGAAAATGTTAGGAAACAATTCAAACGTAGTTGTTGAAATTTCAATTTAAATAAACTTGAAAAAAAATTGTACAAAAAAAAATACTTTTTTAAAAAACCAAAATTCTATTACAAATCGTTTTGAATTCTAGTATTTTAAGAACTATACAGAGAGGCTACATGCAGATTAAGCTATTAATACTCGATTGGTAAATTTTCACATATTAGTTAGTTATAGAGCGTTATTGATAGACTGATAGGATGCTTTCGAGGGAGGATGTGGAAGGGGTAAATTCTACGCACAGGTTGTATCCGCTAGATGTGTCTGCTGCATTCGCTGTAAACAATTTCACATGTAGTTTTGGTTAAGTTCAAATACGAATACGCAAAATGGCTGTATTGATTATATATAATACATAAATATTTGTTTTTAAATATATTGTATAATTTCCCTCTTTTTTGGTTTTTTTGTTTTTTTTTTGTGTTTACACTTCATGCAAAAGAAGAAGTAAAAAACTGTTAAGTACATATAAAAAATATGAATATTCAGCCTTGTACTGAAATCTGTTTGCAAATAATTTTATAAAATCAAAAATGCTGAGAATAGAATTTAAGAATAAATAATAAGAATATTTAAAGACAAACGGAATTCAGAACAAGGCTGCTTATTGTAACTATTGTTAATCATAACTATATACAGATATTGTAAAGTACTAGACAAAAATGAGTTAAAAAACTCTTACAAAGTCAAAGCTATGATTTCATGGATTTTTTTTATCTAAATTTCTGCCTGAAGATCCTGGGGGGTTCTGGGAATTGAAAGTTAAAAATGTTGAATAGGATGTCAGACAGTAATTATGTTTATTTACACAACTATATATCCTTTATATATTCTGCTTACTAATCTGCTATATGTTGACTGGTTAGATAGAGTTTCGTGTTCGTGTTTACCCGTATTTGCTGTTGCAGAAGTGTCAAATCATAAAAGTTGTACTCATCACAATATGGTTTATGGGGGGTGAAAGTAGGGATCGAAGAAGACTGAAAATATGGCCATCATATTCCCATACTACACATTCAAAATACAAGATACAGGATGCAAGACATGCAATGGAGGATCTCGAGTGCTGAAACTGAAAATCACAAAACTGAAAAGAATAATGATGATCTCTGGAATTTCGATTTAATCAGAGTTTTGCTTGGTTTAAGTTTGCAATTTGTTTTCCATTTTATTATCGCTCTTGCTTACGCTCTTACCGCACTACAATTTACATACTACGAAATTACATCGCTACATAATTATTGTTTAATGTTTTTGTTTTTTCGTTTTGTTTTACTCGGTTTTGTTTTGGATTTTAAAATATTATCGTTATCATTAGAGTTGTTTATATTATATCTTTATTATTATTATTATTATTATGTTTTTGCCGTTGTAGCTTTTGCCGCTTGCAATTACGAATACAATTAAAATTATTACCTTGTATAAAAAATAATAATAATAATAGCATACAATAATAGTGTTCTTCTGCAACTCTCCGCTATTTAACTCGCTCTCTCTCAATCTGTTGCCTCTGAAGTTGCCTTCCTTAGTTAAAATAACTAAATGTAGTTTAATGTGTGTTTTTTTTTTCTTTTCGTTTAAGTTACAGGATAAGTTAATTTAATTTACGTACATTGAAAAATGTGTTTTTGTTTCTTATTTTTTTGTTTTTGTTTCCTCGGGCTGCCCTGACTTGCCACTTGCCCCCGAATTCGGGAAGGGGTCGGTGCTGGGCGGGTGGGGTGGTGGTTCGTCGGTGGAGCAGCCCGGCTAAAGCGCGTGGTTCTGAAACGGCGTGAGCCGGAGAGAAGTGGTTTCTTCTCCATCGTTACAACTATTCGTATCACTAAACATAGTTTCATTAATCATTATTTCTTGCTCTTGTTATCTTGTGTGTGTGTTTTGCAATTATTATCGAATATTTACAGTTTGCTATTTAACACTTGAGTTTATGCTGTTGTTGTTATTGTTGGTATGGGGCAGGAAGAAAGAAGGGGAAAGGATGGATCTCTAGCCCAAGAGAAAGAGCCAAGTTCTCGGTATGCATTTCCATATACATTGTACATATATATATTTGTTTTATTAATTTAATTCTTATTATGGTTTTAGGGTTAGGCGATCTTGAAAAATAAGACCTAAATCGTTATACACACATATGCTTCTATATATAGGCTATAGAAAATCAAATTAAGCGAACTTTGTTAATGGTGGCTTCTTTATACAACTTCTCCTTCCCATTCCACATTCTCCCACTTGGCCCTTTCTTTTCTGGCTGAAAAGATCTGTCTGCTGGCTAATCACACCAAATAGTTGGAAGGGTTTCTGTGTGTGTGTGTGTCGTGTGTTGTTGCATATGAAATTCTGAAAAATCTAGTTCTAGCTTCAGACCAGCTCGCTTTTGTTGACCAAACAGAGGGTGCAGCCGCAGAGGGGCTGCTGCAGGAGCTGGCCCAAGGCTACTTGGGCTTCAGCCAGAGGCAGGGATATGGCCACCGCCTGGGCTTCCGCTTCCACTTCCACATGCGTTGCCAAACTGACCGAAGTGCCGCTGGGCAGTTGCAAGGGTTGTTGCATTCGATGTTAGCTGCTGCTTCCGCTGCCATCCGCGTCTCATCTGTTGATGGTGGACGTCACACCCGCTCCCCCAGCTCCACTGCCAGCGCCTCCTCCTCCAGCTCCCGTTGCATTTACACCGCTGCTCAGAGTTCCTCCATTTCCGCCTGCTCCACTTCCGTTGTTGTTATTGTTGTTGCTGGTGGGCAGCACCACTCCTCCGTTGTTAGCACTGGCTATCACCTGCTCCACGGTCAGAGCTTTTCCCACTTCCTTAGCATTCAGCAGGCTGCCATCCTGAGAGCTCACATTGTTCGCATTCGTGGCCACCAACTGCCTAATTGTGGTGGTGGTGGGTCCCACAGCACCTCCCGTACTGTTCACAGTGGTTCCCAGCGGCAGGGTCCTCGTTATGATGGCAGAATTGTTGAGCCGTCCCCGAAGCACCTGCTGTAGTCCACCCGGTCCCAGCTGCATCTGCATCTGGCCACTGTTGTTCTTCTGCAGCGGCTTCACATTCAGCAGACTGGTGTACAACACTCGCTTGTCTCCCTGGCCGGTTTGTGAATTTCCCGAGGTGGCCAGCGTTTTGAGCTTCTGATGCTGCTGTTGTTGCTGCTGCTGCTGTTGGGATTTGTTCAGCAGCACTGTGGTGGCTCCCACCTGCTGCTGTTGTTCACCCGAACCGGCGCTGCTCACAAAGTTCAGCTTGAGGTTGGAGTTGGGCAGCTCCTTGTAGTGAAGCTTCTGACTGGCCGCCGCTGCCGCTTGCAGTTCGCTGGCCGTCGCTATGGTGAAGTTGCCGGTGGATCCTCCGCCACTGCTATTGCTGCTGGTCAGAAAGATTTTGTTGGCCTGCTGCGGTGACTGGGCGGTGATGATGGCCGTCGAGGCCGAGTGCAGGCTGTAGTTATGGTTGGCCGCTATCGCTGCCGCCGAGTTGGGCTTCAGTTGCTGCTGCTGTCCTTGTGCAGTCACCTGCTGTTGCTGCTGCAGATTGACATCCGACACGAGCAGCGGAAATTGCGACATCTTGATCACCTTGCTGAGCTTCTGCAGCTGCTGTTGCTGGTGTTGCTGCTGCTGCTGCTGTTGCAGTGCATCACTCGTGTCCATCTGATCCCCGCTGTTGCCCGTCGTCGTGGCCACCAGTTCGTCCAGATCTTCGTGCTGCACCAGCTGTTGGAGCTGCTGCTTGGTCAGCTGGATTTGCTGCTGCTGATGCTGTTGCTGCAACTGTTGCTTGCGCAGGAACTTTCGGTTGAGCAGCAGTTTGTTGATGTCTGCAAGGAATTATTGTTGTTATTAAAAATATAATTTACTAGAACGCTGAGAAATAAAAAGATCATTTAGCTTTTTTAAGATTAAATACTTAAAAAAACATTGAAATAAAAAAACATACATATCTTACGAAATTCCCTAATCTAAACAAATTCGTAAACAACTTTACAGCTTAAATCAACTTTTATTAACAACCCAACAACCTCAAGAGGTATAAACAAGAAATCTGAATGTAGATAAGATTACAAAATTGTTTTTCTCTTCAAGTAAGTGTGATTAAAGAAAATAAGTAACCCAAACAAAAACAAGAACCCAGAAACACCCAAAAAAAAATACTACTTTTACAAGAACCCTTTTCTCACCTGTATTCTCTGGTCCGTTAAGCTGTCTTTTTTGGGTGGCCCTGCTGGTCCAGAGGATCTTGCTGCCCACCGCCGTCGGCGACGAGTCCACCGTAGTCGAAAGCACCGCTGTGGTGGCCACTGCGGTGTTTGTGCCGCTCACCTGGCGCCACACAATCGGCTGCTGCTGCACCAACTGCTGCTGCTGTTGCTGCTGCACGTTGTTGCGGGTGGGTGTAGCGACGAGCAGAGGAGTACTGGTGGTCACCTGCTGCTGCCCCTGCTGCTGCTGCATGCCCGCAATGCTGTGCACGGCTAGCTGCTGGCCACTGGCGGTGTTGATGATGTTCACACTGGAGCCCGAATTACCGCTGCCTCCCGAAGAGCTATCATCGTTCTGCACCTTCACATTGGACAGCGTGATGACCGTGTTGGGGCCAATGGAAGCGGTGGTTTGTCCACCACTCGAGACTCCCGTCTTCTGGATGGCATAGGTGACCTTTTGACTGGCAGCCGCTGCAGCAGCTGCTGCTGTGGCCGCAGTTACAATCTCGCCGCAGCTGGTGGTGTAGATCAGGTGGTTGCCCGTGGCGCCAGCGCCGGAGCGCGAGGTATCCCGCTGCATCTGGAAGAGCAGCTGCTGCTGCTGGGGATTCTGGTTCTGGTTGGAGGTCTGCGGTGTCGCCTGTCGCTGCTGGACGGTCACGTTCCGGAGCTGAGCCTGGGCCAGCTGGTGCTGCAGCTGCTGCTGGGCGGTGAGCGTGGGCAGCGGACTGCTTCCCGTGTGCGGAGTAATCGTTACTATATCGCCCACTGCTGCTCCTCCGCCGTATTCCGTGCGGGCAATGATCTGCGGTCCGGCGTTGGCAAACTGATTGAGCAACTGCGTTACCTGCTGCGGCTGCTGCTTTTGCGTGGTTATTTGGGCGGGTATGTTGATTAGCTGCGTCGTGGGCAAAGCAATGGCTTGTGGTGGCAGCTGTGGTGTTGCAACGGGAACGATCTCCGCCTGAGGTTTCTCTACAGGCTCCACTTTGACAGGCAGTAGCGCTGCTGCCTCCTTGACCACGACTACTTCCGGCTGTTCCACTACAGCAGGAGGCTCTTCTTTGGGTGTGACCACCTCTTTCGGTGCTTGGCTGAAGAAGAGCTCGCGTTCCTTCAAAGACTCCGCTGTGGGACACACTGTGAACGTGGAACTGCCGAGCGGAACATGCGCTAATCTCGTCTTGCGGTTGCGGCCAGCGCGCTTTGATGCATCTGCATTGCCCACCTTGGGTTTCTTCTCGTCCATGCAATCCAGCAGCTGATCGGCCATCTCCACATCCTCCACGGCCGCATCGCCGTCCAGGATGCCGTTCCAGAAGCTGGTGGCCTGATTCAGAGCCTTGGGGTCGTCCATGGCGCACTCCTGCAGGATGTTGTCCAGCATATGCTCGTGGTTGTTGTCGTCCTCGTCGTCATCGCCCAGCAGGTTGTTGATGTCGTTCAGGGAGTCACCGCCACTCAGGTTGAATTCCAGGGCAGATCCGGAGCCCGATCCCGAGCAATTTGGACTTTTGCTGCTGCCGCGGGCATAGTCCTGCACTTGAACCGTTTGCAGCAGCTGCGCATCCGACTCGAGATCCGTGTACTTGAAGCCGCTGGCCAGGAAGTACGAGTTGGAGTCGGTGGTTTCCTCAGCCTCCCGCTTGCCCAACCGATTCAGCTCCACACTTATGGGCGTGTCCTGGGTCCAGTCCACCGCGTGGCTATCGCAGGACTTGCTCACTTCACAATCCTGACTGTCGGACAGCTCGTCCGTGGGCGTTTTGGGTCGGAAGTGCAGCCAGTCGCGACGAATCTCCGAGAGCAGCTCGTTGCAGATGTCTAAACGCTGGCTGGAGGTGGGCGACAGTCCACCCAAGTAGTCCGTATTGAACTCCTCTTCGACGGGAGCTTGGATAAACAGATCCTTGGGTCTCGCGTGCACTTGGCTGTTGCGCAGATTTCGCAGGCGAATCACATCCGGCAGCTGGTTCAAGCAGGGAGCGGCATCGTCCTCTTCCATCCTCCTGGCTGCCTGCATCTGCTCGTGCTCCACTTGTTGCTGATGCTGTTGGGCCTCCAGCTCCTTCTTGACCGCTGTGTGCCGAATGATGCTGCTCAGCTGGGCGAGATTGACGTCGTCCTCCGCCTCGTCGTCCATGAGTTCGGGATCGGGATGCGTGGGCGTGGACTGCAGGACGGCTGCTGTGCGAATGATGCTCAGCGGCTCGTTGGAGTCGTCTGCGTCGATCAGCTCGCGCTTTATCGTCTTGGCCACTTCCTCCAGCGAGGGTCCGGCAGGATTTACCACTCCGGTTGATGCGGCTGCCTCCGCTGCAGCGGCTGCTTCTGCGGCTCGAGCGGCCGCCGCTGCTGCCGACGTGGAGGCCACCGGCTGATCCTGATCCTCGCCTCCGACGACAAACTCCTCCGCCTCCTGCTTTATCACATTGATTTTTTCGCTAATGCTAACATCCTTATTCATAACGTTACTACTACTACTACTATTGTTGTTGTTGTTCAACACGGTGTTATTATTGTTGTTGTTGTTGGAACGGTGGTGCTGCTGATGATTGGCTCGCGGTGGCTGCAACTGCTGCTCTTGATCGCTCTTTTCCAGCAGCAACTCTGGTGCCAGATTCTCGCAAACTTCCTTATCCTCTTCCTTTTTGAGTTTTTGACCCAGAACCAAAGCCAATCGCTGGAGGTAAGACCTGGGCAGTGGACCCAGTGCTGGTTTAACGTCCTGCTTTGGCTGCTCACTCTCACCAATTATCGTCACCGCTTCCGAAGATCTCTTCAGCCGCTTGGCTGCATTAAGTTCTCGAAGTTGCTGCTTTTTGCGACGCAGGCGGCGGCGTTTCTGGCGAAGATCCAGGGAGCTTTGGGGTAACGTAACTGCAGAGGCGTATATTCCAAGTCGCGAAACATTCTCATCGTCGCTGGCTAGGTATTCATCCTCCACTTCCAACTCATAACCCTCCTCGAGCTCCAGTTCCTTGCCATCCAGGCTTGACTCCACACCCGCTGCAGGTTTCTCCACATCGCTGGGAGGCTCCACCTTTATTGGATCCGGAGCAGGCAGCTCACCCTCAACGGGCTTCCCAGCAGGAACCAAATCCACCACCGTGGGCGGCGAGCTGGGTTTGCACAGCTGCTCGGGATGCTCCTGCTTGAGTTTGTCGCCACATCTGTCGGCCACCACGCTCTCCATCACCGTGTAGTCCAGCTGCGACCAGAAGTCATCGAAGTTTGTTGTGGCCCGGTCGAGGAGGATGCGACCGCCACGACCCAAACGACGACGCGCGAAGCCGATGCAGCGTGGCCTGTAAGATTACCCCAAATCGGATTCGGAGTGAGTATACGCATGGACAGAGGCCAAGTAGAATGGCAACAAACCTGGGATAATTGAGGGAGGTCAGTGTGTAGCGGTATTTGGCATCCGAGCAGGCTCCGCTGGGGGCTATCTCCTCGTCCGCAGAGTCCCACGGCCAGCGACCATCTCGGTGACGTGTCTAAATGGAAAATAATAAAGACAATTAGAGTTTAGGCCATCAGCTCATATAAAAACAACACTTACCGGCAGGTAAATACAGCTTGACTTGCGCCTAAATGCAAACGGCGTCTCCTCCTCGCTCTCGGAGCCCAGCTTGTTGCCATTCTGGGCATTGGAGCCGAAGTAGTCCTCCTCCTCGCTGTCCGCAATGGAGTCGTTGGCCGCCGGCGAGGCGCTCTGCTGCCTGCTGAGGTGGTGCAGGTGGTGGGGCAGGTGGTGCGCGGGCGAGACTCCAGCGCCTCCCGACGCCGGCAGACCCGGCAAATACTGTTGTTGCTGCTGCTGTTGGTGTGGGTGGTGCTGTTGCTGCGGCTGCTGTTGCTGGTGCTGCTTGTCGCGGGGCAGTTTGTGCTTGCGCTTCTTGTACGGACGCTTCTCCTTGCGACTGCTGCTCCCGTTGCCGCTGCCACTGTTGATGGCGTCTGAAAAAGGTATGGGTTAAAAATGTTGATTAAAAACTATGAAAGATAATCTATAAAAATCGATCAATACTACATCAAATGAATATGAAATTCAGTAATTATTTAATGAACATTTACAAATCGTTAGGCATCCCCATGATAATCGATTATTTTCCAATAACGTGGATGGGCCATTCTTAACTTAATCATACATTTAAGCGCACCCTTACCCATTGTCAGATTCGACGTATTCAGGTACTGCGACGCTGAGCCGAAGACATTCGCATTCGCCGCTCCAACTCCGCTGGGCAGCAGACCCGTGGGCAGGGCGGCCAGAATGGCACCAGCCGTTCCCACCGCCGCCGCCCCTTGTGAGTATTGATTCGTATACAATGGATTATACGCGGGTCTGCAAATAAACAAGGGGTATTTTCAGTAACCTTCGATTTAATCTGCAAGCATTTACAAACGCACCTTGTGTTCTTGTACTGAGAATTCAGCTCGGAGTAGACAGCACCGTTGAAGTCGCGCATTTCGACGCGCTTCTCAAAGATGTTCACCGTCATCTTGAGATGATCGCGCTTTGTTTCCTCGCGTCGCCGCACCATCTCCAGTATAGTGGTGGCGCGCTGCAGGTCGCGTCTGCATGTACAGGCAAAGAAAAGGGTGGATTAGTCAGAGTTCAGGTAAGGACAACTGGGCAATAAAATATGCTGGCTAACGGAAAACTACCTGTATGGAATATATGTTAATTTGGAAATTTGGCAGGGGAAAGGACATTGCAAAATAAGAAATCATATTCGAAAAGATCTATAAGCATTTCAGCTTTCTTACAAATGATGAAATTTACTCTAGAAAACATGATATTTTTCCATTTTGTTTACTTGATAAACATCAAATTAATGACTCAGCTCATAAACAATCAAGCTATAGGATACTTCAGAAAGTTCAATTATTTTCAAAGGTCCAAAGTTTCCAATAAAGGCAGTACTATACGTTTAGCCAGCATTGACACAATTTCTCAACCGACATTAGGCAAACTTCACTCAATTCTTACCGCAGCTTGAGCATCTTCTCGTAGGAGGCCTCATCGTTCTTGCGATTCTTGCGGGTTTGCATTTTCTCAGTGCGCCGCCGAAAGGCCAAATACGGATTGTTGGAGCTGGCGCCGGGTCGACTCTCCGTTTTCACCGTGAGGATGAGCGGGTGTTGCTGTAAAAATGGTATCCAAATGATTAAGAATAAAGGTTCTAACAGATAGTTAAGCAAAGGTATAAATACCATCTTGAGGCGCTTGTTCAGCCAGTAGTCGTAGACGGATATGCTGGTCTCATCGTCCTGGTTGAGCAGCGATTTGGCCTCATTTAGCGTGACCACCGTTTGGCCGGAGCTCTTTTCCAGCCGGTCCATCATCTGCTCGAACTTGAGTTCGGTGAGCTCCAGGCGCTGCTGCTGACTGAGCCAGTCCTCATCGGCACTGTCCATGTCGTAGTCAGGGACCTCGGTGTCCAGCCCAAGAGCTAAGGGGTAATAAGGGGTATTTTAAGTAAGTTTTTATGTCTTGTTTAAATGGATTAAAGCACACTGAAACTCCTCAAACTCAAATTACCACATTCTTTGCTCGAATGCTTATTTAAAAGGTGTTAATTGAAGATATTCTGATATAGGAACGTCAAGAAAACTATTTTAGCTAACAAAACATGCTGAACTTGAGTTTGAGAGGTAGCCCTGATGACTGCTTACGTTGCATATGGATCATTTGGCGGGGCATCTTGTAGTCCGGCGGATAGTAGGCATCGTAGAAGGGCTGATCCGTCTGCAGCACCTCGGGCGTGGGGATGATCAGGCCCGTGCAAATAGCACGCTGCAGATGATGTTCCTGCAAGATGACAACACAATTTAGTTTGAAACTAAATGGAATTACAAACAGGGGGACCACTTACCGACTCCTCCTCCTTCTCCATGCCACTCGGCATCTGTGGCACTGCCCGGTTGATGGCTGAGTACTCGGGCAGGTCGGGCAGCTCCTCGGCCAAGTAGATGGGCATCTGCTTGGACGGATCCAGGTGGCGGGCTCTGAACGACAGCTTCGACATCTTGCTGGCTGTTGTTTAGTTTTTGAGTGGAGTGGGTTATGTGGGTTGTTGCGTGGTGTGTGGAACGTTTCTATTTGCTGTGGCTTCTTGTTGTTGTTGTGTGTGCTTCTTAGTGGAATTGGCTGCTTAGGTGGCTATGGATGCGGCTCCTCCGGCTGTCCAACTGCAGTTGGCCAACGGCAGCGGAGGATTTGTGCTGCAGGTGCTACTGCTGCTGCTGCTGTTGTTGGCTCTACTCCGATGCGTTGGCTTCGTTGTTTTTGCTGCCGCTACCGCTTCTGCTCCTCTACTTGCTATTGAGGGTGCTGTCCTGGGTCTGGGGTACAGGTGCTCCTCCTGATCCTGCTCCTGCTGATCCTGCGCCGATGAGTTAGCACCGGGGCTGCGGTGGCTGTGGCTGCTCTGCCAGCTGGTTAACGCAGCCCCTGTGCCCGTTCCCCTGGCAGACGTAGTGCCACTGCTGGTGCTGGTGCGGATTGGGTGTGGATTGTGTGCAACTTTGGTGGCTATGTAGGGTGTATCCAGATCCCCCGTATCGGCCCCTTCCCGCTCCTCCCTCTCCTCCCTCTCCCGCTGCTCCCTCTGCTCCTCCTCCTCCTGCTCCTCGTGGACTTTGGCTGACAGCACAGACAGCAGGAGAATGGCCAAGGAAACGATTTGATTGCAATTACGACGACAACGCAGTGGTAGCAACAACAGTGACAACGGATGCAGCAGCTGTGTCGACGACATTTTTCACGTTGAAATCGAAGGTTCTGTGTGAATTGGCATAATTACGTTCATCAAATTTGCACATTTCAGTTCATCATCGTTTATGCTAAATCGAAAGTGGTTCTCTTTCTCTGCTTCTTCCGCTCTCTTTTGTTGTTGTTGTTGTTTTGTTATTATTTATGATTATTTTGCTTGCTTCTTCTTTATTGTGTAGTTGTAGTTGCTGTTGTTTTGTTATCGTTCGATGATAAAAATCTACGGAGAAACAGGGACAACAACAAAAACTAGTAAGTAAACAACATCACACACACACATGCTAATGCATTTGGTATTATAGGGGGAAGAGTGCGCGGGAAAAAATATCATAAATATACACACACACACACGCATCTATATATATATTTGTATTTTATTTTAGCTACCGCTCTTTAAAATTAACAAAACACGCACAAAAACACGTCCGCCTTTGTCCCGCACTATGATTCACTGCCGCTGCCCGTTTCATTTCTCATTTTTTCTGTTATTAAACTGCGAAAAACGCAAAATCATAGAAAGCCGCTCGCAAAAGAATGAGAAAAAAAGGCGGCATAAACAAACACACGCTCAAACAAACGCGGCGAATTGCACGAAGTGGAAAAAACACGAAGCGCAAAACACGGCGAAAAAACGTAGAAAAAAAAAACGCAGCAAACTCCGCCTCATGTGGGTTTTGTTTTTTACATTTATCTGCGTAGTTGGCCGCTCGCCGTCGAGTGCGTATATTTTTTTAGGTTTCTACAATTTTTTCACACCTTTTACCGCACTTTTCGGGCATCGGCGAGCGCAATTTTGTTGATAAATCGCTCGGAAAAATTTACACAAAAATCCCGATTTTGCGTATAGCGTGGTTTTGCTGGAAAGCAATAATGGCGGCCAGAGAGCCGAACACCGACGACGCTGAGGACTGCGGGGCCGCGATTAACACAAGCCGACGGCGGCGATAACGATGAGCGGCAGCCGTTTGGAGGCGTAATATTTGTCTTAATTTTAATTAACTATAGCACTAACTGCTTTCTAAAAATTAATAAATTATATCCGTAATTTTTGAAAGCGTTAAATACGCTTGTTTACAGTCAAAAACTGTAATTTATCACTCTAGCTGTTATCGATAGATCGCCGTTTGTTGAACATATATCGCGGCCCGTCACTACGTTGACACTCCGAACGGCCAGCTGGCGCCCCCTGTCGTGCTCTTCCCGCACTACAGCAAATGCTGCATGACTTTTTTTTTCACAAACAAAAAAATCGATTTAATTTTTTCACGCACATTTTTCACATTGATTTTGGCCAGGCAGCGCCTTTAATGTGCCTAAACGATGCCAATTCTGGCGTATTTACCACTGCCGCACCGTTTCCAGCTATATTTTAAGCAATTACGCTAGCGCAAACGATCGAAATTGTTCTTCAGCAGCGGGACACGTTTTTACTTATGGGCGGCCATCACGAATGAGATTTTCGGAGTTGTCGGAGTCGCTGCAATCGTCGCCAATTGTGGCGAAATTATTTTGGCTCGGCCTCCGGGCGAATTAGTTAACCAATTCGATTGCGGTTTTCGGCTAAATCTGTGGAATTTTGTGGGGGGTCGCATGCATACATTGGGATAAATGGAGCCCAGCTCCATTTCTTTAATTTGTTGTTAATTTACGCAGCCCCAAATAGCCAGCTGCCAGCTAGTGGTGGTCCGATTATTCGGAGTGGTGAGGCGTTAGGGTGTTGGGTGCAGGTTATCGGAGACAGCTCACCACTGCGTTCGTAAGTGAGCCAGGGGTGGAAAAATTTAAAAAATGGAATTTGGAACAGGGAAACTTTTTAAATTTATTTATATTTAAATCTCTGGTTAAAATATAACCGTAAATAATTTATTAAAACATTGTTGTGTTTTGTTTTTAATATTTTATCATTTTATTTGGCTGTTTTTTAAAAATAAAAATCAAGTTCCGTCGATCCTCTTTTTTTATTTAAATTTCAAATAATATAGCTTTATTATTTCGTTTAAATGCTTTTGATTTTATTATAATATCTCTTACAAGGCTTTTCGTACTCGCTGTTTTGCTTAACTTTTGTTTATTTGCTAGTTACAATGTCTTGATAGTTTTTAAAGGTGCTCGTTGACGTTTTCATCATCATTATTTTTTTTTGGAATACAATTAAAATATTGTCGATTATCTTTAACGATGTTTTTTGGGAGTATGCTAAGTTGGCCAAGCAAATGGTAATTTTTGTTTGTTTGATATTTTATTTTTCGGTCCAGCAAAGCGAGTTGGAAGCACCTGCTTAGTAAAAAGTAAGCCTCAAAGCCTTCAAGCAGAAGAAGCTTGCTTAAGATTCTTAGATTCTTCTCCCGCGTTGATGATATCTCCTCCAACGGTTTTTTTCAGCTGCTCTAGATTCCTTCTTTTTTTTGGGGTTTTTTTTGGGGGTTTGCCGCACGGACGTTCACAATTACAGTTGGGGTAAAATTACGAAAAAGCAATTCTTTTTTTGGTATATATTCGCCGTTTCATTTACCCTCGAAGGTTTTAGATGCTCTGCAATGCACGCGCGCCTGCCGCCCACAACTGCCACGCCCCTTTTGGGAGGGATCTTGTTATATTTTAAATAATATATTTTGCAATTGTGGAACGGCTGTCGCGGCATTGCGACCACTCTGGCATGGCTGCGATGGCGTACATGATGAAAAACATAGTCAGACAGTGGTGTCGTATGTGAAAAAGCACCATTTATAGTGGGTGGCTGGGTGGTAGGTGGTGGGGCGTGTTGCACAGCCGCGAGAGGGAGAAAAGCATATCTCTCTATCGCGCCTGCGCAACCTGCTGGGGTGGTGGAACATATGTGGATGCCATCTGCGCGCAGGGCGAGGTAAGTTGAGGTGAAGAGCGAGAGTGGTGGGAAGTACAAAATGTGAGCGTGGTGATTTGAGGTTTTTAAAACTCAAGAGCAAAAATCTGAATTATCTGCTATTTTTTTAGAGATGAAAAATTGAAAGAAAGGTAACAAAAAAATCCAACTGAAAATTTATAAAAGCCACTGCTGATTCTTCTAGAGAGTTGGTTTTGGGTCTTTTTTTGTGTCTCTTTCTTATGATTTTTTTTTCTATTTTTGCAATATTCATCAACCAATACCAATAATCAGTTTGGATAGCATTTCGCTACATTGGTAAGATCTTTGATATTAATTTAGTGCTTTTTGTATTGTGAGGAATCTATGGATGTGAAGCTCAGGCCCCTCAAATTTTCGGGGCTCTTTAAAACGGTTTTCGATAAATATTTGAGAATCTTTTTGGGTTGAAAAAACGCGCCTACAAGTAGTAAAAATTCACCATTGGTTTATAGTATATTCGTGAGTGGTTTGATTGTTTTCTCTAAGTGCATCGCTAATTCTGTAACTGTATCGTATTTTCTGTATATATTTCGCTAACATTCAGTGAGTGTTGTGTGTGTTTTCATTTTATACTTTTATTGTTTAGTTTTTAGTATATGCTACAGGTGAGGCTCTAGTGGAAGAGTTCTATGTGGTTTCTGTTCTGGAAGAAAGTTAGTAAAAAGAGTCTTAAGATCAAACAGAGTGAGATATAGTCAAACAGATAGAAAGATATACAGAGAGAGAGATATAGAGGAGGTACAGAGAAAGAGAAATATAGAGTATGTTGGCGCTGAGATAGATGTTGAGAAACTACAAAAAGTACTAAATTAAAATATATGTTATTTTTGCACTACAAAATCTGTGTGTTTGCCTGTTTTTGTTTTGTTTTGTTTACTTGTTTGCATTGTCAATAAACTTTGGAACGCATTAACCGTCAATCAATCAATCAATCAATCAAATACTGGTTATAAGAATATTGTCAACATTCACAAACCAAAATCGGTTAGATATTTGTGGTTAAAGTATATATGTTTTTAATGTTATCAAACAAACCAACATACCAGGAAAGCAAGAAACAATACAAATTGAACTTAAAACATTGCATTGGGTATTTTCGCTAAGTGTAGGAGGGTTGGTAGGGGGTGGGGGCTTGGGAGGGTGCTGGATTGAGAGGGGTTAGTGAAAAAGTGTGTTTGTACCACCAAGATAGGCCGGCTTAAATCCGATATACCATCCATTTACGAGCGAGGCAAGAGCGAACTAAGAAAACGGTGCGCAACTGTACTTGGTTTTTTTATTTATTTTTTTTTTGGCTTGTGACTTACCTGTGCCCAAGCAACGAAATTAGTTCACATGCTTCCCAGCTGGACGGACATGGATATTCTATTTTTTGTTATTTTCTTTAAGCAGTTTTGGTTTTTTTTGTTAAATTAAAGCCAAGTCTAGGGGTAAATATTATACAAATGCGTGGGCAGAAGTGCACGAATGTTGAAAAGTTGGTTAAGTGAGTAGCAAGTAGATAAAGCAAATTGAAGCTAAAGGTTTAACGGCAAAAGTTGAGAGTAAATTTTGCTAGAGATATACGTATGGTAAAAATGTTTGTTGTTTATTAGCCAATCTTCAATTATACAAATGAAAAGGTTTACGCTTAATACTCTATTAATTCATAATATTAAGTCAAATTCCAAAAATGTAAATCATAATCTATGTAAGCTACAAGTTCCGATTCGATTCGATTCGTTTTAAGACTATCACTAGCATGAATGAGAATTGATTCAATTTCAATTTCATAATGAGGGATAAGGGTGGGGTTTGGGTTTTTGGTTAGGGATTGGGGATTCGGGGATCTTCTACTTACAAACTAATTATCACTTGTTGAACATAAACCAAAGGGACCAGGGTGATCGGTACTTTATACAGTTTGGTGCTGGTGGCAGGTTTTATATGAGGCTAACTACACTAAGATCGATAGGTACCAAAGTTCGGTCTCATTGTTGCTTCGTTAAGTGATATGATGCGTGAGTTTTTGTTATTTTTTTTGAACCGAAAGTACAGCTTAATGGCTAGGATCTAGGATACAGAGAGTATTAACAACAAAATAACGTTTTATGCATTATGAAGAAGTTCACTTCCGACTTTGGAATAAACAAGATGAGCAAATGTTCCACTTGGTCACTGCAAATACTTTTGGATGATCATTGACTGGGCGATATATACAGTGTGTCGTCTGGGTGTCGAGTTATTCCAAGTTTACATATGAATTGGAGTTTGGTAAGTAAGACTATAAACGTAAGTATTAGAGTGGCTTCGGTTTTTGGTTTTTTGGTTTTTCCCTCTGGTCGGGGCATTTACAAATGTAAGTAACAACGAAATCAAAATGTAATAATCACTACGATTCCTACTTAAGCGCTACATGCTTCAGCTTTAGCTTCATCAACAACATGCAATTCAAATACCGAGTACTGTGATTCAATTCGATTTGATTCGCATCTCAAGAACTCCGTGCATCCAAAGCTCGCTTAGTGTGTGTTTACTGTGTGTTGTGTTTGAGATTTGATATTAAGAAAGAGAAGAATAGTAAGCCTTCTGTCTTTGGAAGCTTCGGTATGCATTCACATTCCTTGGATCATCGCTTGGTGCTGATCAAACTACGGACTTTGTTCTTCGAAAACTGTGCTCCAAACAAATCAATCGTAATCGTAACTTCAACGGTAACCGTAATTAAATCAAATCAAGCTACAAATCATACGCTTAGAGAGGTAGGAAGATAGATAGTGTGAGTCTGTGTAGGATTCAAATATGTTCTGTATGTTCTGAGTGTGTGATTGTGGGTGATCCTAACACTTTCTATCTGCTGAGCAATTGACCCATTAGCCATGACACTGCCACTGCGATGGGTATGAGATGCAGCTGGCAACCGTAAGTGAGTAAATTTTTACTAGAATTGCACATATCTTCCTCACAAAAGCACATATGTCCATTGCCTGAACTTTCCATCATGCACACGTGATCGACCATGAATAAATTGATCTGTAACTGTGACGTACACATGCGTCGCACCACCTCGTACGCTAAAAAGAGAGAGCAAGAGAAGAGGGAGAGAAAGAGACGGCGACACGCACACCCAATGGTGTGGATCAATCAATTTGCAAGGTACAGTCACGTACAAGGTACAGTTGTGTCGGGTTTGCTACAAACTACTCACGTGATCTCTGATGCCGCACCATTTTCACGCAGCAACCGTTGCAGGTCATCAAGGGAGGCTGGTCCCTAGGCAGGGCAGTATAGTTAAAAGGATCCTTAAAGAACAGAACACATTAATCTCTACAGCCAATCTCTATTTCGTATATATTTCAACCTTGCAGCGAGCATCTGTCCAGGAATCGCACTCATAGCAGTAAATCGATCGCGCTATATGAAAATAAAGCTCATTATTATCCACTTCTCAATTATAATATTTTATCTGCTGCTCTTCGTACTAGTTTGAGGTTAGGTTAGCTTGGGTACAGTAACGTCAAAACGTGCAACACACAAAAGCATGCCAAGAGTTGCCAACACAAACAAAACAGCAGGCAAAATCCATTTATCGATACCAGTTTTAGAAATTAAAAAGGTGGTTTCTTGCATTACTTTCGAATTTGGTGTTGTGGTATTTAAGAATTTTGTTTGAATATTTAACAAAGAATCTCTTGCTAACCTACTTATGCAAAGAATATTTAACAAAACGAAAACCGTAGGATTTACTGGGAATGCATCTGATGGGAAAGTGTCTTTTTAAAGCATGCATCCCACTCACATTCTTGTACACCACATACAGACACACACAAATAACTAGGATATAAAATTGATTTTCCGGTTATCTTTTGTCTTATTTTTAAATTGAATTCTTTTTATTATAAGGAAAAACTATTCTTAACAAGTACTAAAGAATACGAAAATTAAAATGAGTAAATAATTATATTATTCTTCACATATTAAATAGTTCCGAAACGCACTGCACCACAGAGCTACTCCGCACTCAATTAATTTTTAAAGGATAATTCACATAAAAAATAAAATTAAAGAAGGTAAGTAAAAAAAGCCTTGCCTGGGTGCAAAACAAACTAGAGAAAAACAGTGCAACAGAAGGAAAAGTGAAGTGAGGAAAGAGATAAAGGGGATGCCCCAAAGAACTGAATGGATATTGGTGGCAAAGCTTTAGTTCATGGATGAGCAAGATATAGCGTCGATCGGTCGATTGATCGGGCTTTGAATACGAAAACGAAAAGATCTTAAGAAACACTGATAATCGAAAACTATTCCTTATTCATGGCGAACTCGTAATAAACCGATTCGAGTAGATTATACATATACTTATGCATGACTCTTATTTTGTTTTTTTTTGTATTTTGTTTTGGCAAAAAGGTAATCGATAGGTTTAAGCAAATAGTTTCTGGTTTGGAAAGGACTCATACTTTGACATTCGGCTGAGGCCTGCGGAATCCATATGAAAGTTATAAATCCGATTACGGCTGCAAATAAACAATGGAAGAGAAGAGAGCAAAGTAGAAGTGGGCAGTAGAAGGAGCACGAACCAAGGATACAAAATCAAAGGGGAGTGGATAATACCCCGTGAAAGGTACAGTTGATCCTTCAGCTCGTTCCAATTCCGCATTCCACCTTAGAGCAAGCACAACTGTACCTGTCATTGGGTTATCAGCTGACTTTGGGTTAAGTTTTTGGTGGGGGAGAAAAGAGAGTTGTGGGTTACGGGGGTTACGTTAACCCTCTACATACAACAGTGTTCCAATGCCATCCGTTTGTACCGCCTACTCGAAAATACTTATTAACAAGGTGACAGTGTTGTAAAAGGCACAGAGCACAGAGGATAGACAATTTACAAATTACGTTTACATTTTGGTGTGAACTTCACTGCAACTCAAGACGCATACGTGTTGTTGTTGGATGTGACCAGGAATATGCAATATATATGGGTATATAGAATGTATAGAGTACAGACAGCTGCTTATCATAGTCGATATATAACGGCATTTACAATCAACGGCACGTACGAAACGAAACCAATAATGAAAACCAAACCAAAACTCAAATCGAACGCAACAATTGCTTTTCACGTTTTTACAGGGGGATTATTTTTTTGGTTGTTTTTTTTTTTAAGATTAGTACAAGAACTGAAGGTAATTTTGTTCAAATTGAATTGGGGGAAATCATACGCAAAACGAAACTTACTTGGAAAACAATTATCGGAGGTAGCGAATTTTGCCAATGCCAAAAAAACTATGTATATTTTTTGTTTTTGTTACCGATGAAAAATGAAAAATAAAAATAATGTAAAGAAATGTTTTCAATCAAATTCCATTGAATTGTGAATGGCTTAGCAGCTATAAAGGCAAATGAAAATCAATCAACTCGCAGCCCTTATCTAAACAATTTCGATTCAATCGATCAGCTAGCACTTATGGAATTTCCCTTAAAATTCATTTATATTTATTTGGGTATTAGTTTTAAGTCTTCTCTATTTAATAATATTTCCTGCAGCTCAAAATGTTGAATGAAATTATTAATGAATTAAAATGAAAAACCAAACTATACCTCCTAGTTTTGTGATTTATTTATTATTTTTCCAACAAATTTTCCCTGTGCCTATTTTATTACTTAGAAATCTAATAATCCTATGTGTATAAAGTATATTCTTTGATCTATGTGAGAATAAAATTTGATGGTCCATAAAGCAGCAAGAAATGTTTATTGTTTGGCTTCTGTTTATCATTCAATTTGATATGCTGTTGACCTTTGTTTATTATTAATTTTATGGTTATTTCTCTTGCTACAACTGAGTGTTTGTTTGATGCGTGTGGTGATGGGTGATGGATGATGGATGAGTGAAGGGATTACCTGTTAAGATCAACAGCCAATTGCCGACAGCATTTCTCTGTGTCCACATCTTGGTCGGTTTTCCGGCTCTCCACCCACCTGAAATGTTTTGTTGTTCTGAGTGGTTAAATAGATTTAATTAACAACAAAACTCACTGGAAGTGGGGCTTAATTATTTGACTGTTTATTTTATCCTGTCTGCAATCTGCACTCAGGTCCTGCTCCTGCAGCGAAGCATTTTGCTGCCGTCACTAAAATTTGGGTTATTTTGGAATTTATTTATTGAGCTTTATTTTAACAAGTAATATTTTAAGTTGAGTCTTTTATATGTTGATATACTTTTAAATAATTTTTTCTGTAACTTTAAATCATTTCTGGCGAGTCTTTTCACTTAAACTTGACTTTCTCCCCATGTCCTTTTTTATTTACTAACAAATCAAAGTGCTTCAATATCACTTCTTTAACGATTATCTAAAAAAAACTTAACACATATTTCTTTCCCCCAGAAAATCACTTCCCCTTAGTTCCCTTTTTTAAATGCTTTCTATTTTTATTACCCAGAGATTTCTCGCAATAGAATAGAAAACCACAAGAATTAACACTTTTCCTTTGGCTTTCCCAATTTTATGGCAACTAAATGGTGCACATGTGCGAGGGTTGTCCAAAGAGTTTGGATAAAAATGATTTGTGTGTAAAATTTATGGCGACACATTAAGTTGCCCATGGAACAGCCTCAAACGTGTACGTCAATATGATGACAATATAAATATGTGACGTATGTATAGATGGCATGGAAAGAAGTGGATCAGAAGCAGCCCTCTAAAAATAGAGCCGCACAACCTCTAATAAGTGTTCTAGGTCAATCGGTGGGTGGGTCGTGTTTTTTTTTTGTGTTTTGTGGGTGAGTTCAAGTCATGGCTGCTGCTGATGTCAATGGTTCCTGTTGGGTCCTCAGTGATTGACCGACGACTGTTCGAATGCTTACCATTCAGTATCAGTATCTGTTCTGCATTTTACACATTTTTTCTTCGGCTTCTCTTGAATTTATTGTGGCATTTTTTGCATTGAACTTTGGCAAAGTGTCAAAATAATGCGAGGGTGGGCCACAAGAGGAGACAAGAGGGGCAAGGATGGTATAGCAGACAAAACTATTTATATTTGTATGTATGCCACTGCTAAGAATATTCTTAAAGCGAAAAGAAACTAATGGGGATGACGGACTAAAAGGTACCCTTTAAAATAAATATCGAAAAATTAGTCAGAATAAAAATTGGGATAAATACTGATTTAATAAAGTCATGACTTTTATTTCCAGAGAATTTATATTTTCTAGATTTTAAAACGACATTTTAGGTACCTTAAAAATGGTTAAAAAAATATAATATTCCATAAAAAGGTGGAAAATATAAGGAATATTAAACCGTTTCTTTTAATTTTGGATGTTAAATGCGATTAAATATTCTCTAAATATATTATTTAGCCATCGATGATTTAAATACAAAGTAGCTTATAATAAGTAAATATTAATGATTAAAGTGGGCTTTTCGTGGTCATAACAACTTTCCCTCACAAATTGTCAATTTAAGTACCCCTAAAATATTTAAGTGGTAAACATTAGCCTTTTATCTTTAAACTTATATACCCAATAAAATCGGTGGATCATTGAACTACCACTCGGTCTATTCTAACTTTTCAGGTTAAGGTTTACTAAATTTAGCGCAATGTTTGGCCAATTTAAGAGCCTATCCATTGCAGCAAACACACTCGAACCCACCAGCACCACCATATGCATATTCATGTGCATGTGCAAGTGGGTCAAAATGTGGTTCAGTGTCCGCAGTGTCCTGTTCAACAAGTGTTTGCAATGCCCTCGTTTTAGCCATGTCTTTTTATTAGTAGTTTCCGATCACATTTCATGGGCCATTCATCAAATTTTAATGGTACTAACGGGCTAATTGCATGGTGGGTCAAAGAAAAACCAGAATGTAAACAAAGCTTTGAATTTTTTTTGTGTTGCTCCTTTAAACCCATTAATAACTTGCCTTTTTTCTTAGTTACTTGTGCTAACTAAAATGGACTTTTCGTTCATGTTTTGTCGTTGACTTGGCCCAGACACACGCGAGTATTGATTTTGTGTGTTTGTGTTTACACACGGCGCTGCAGCCTCTCCACTTTTCCCAGCTTTCCCAGCACTTTCCACTTTTCCTTTTACACTTTTCCTGCTCGTTTCATAATATGTTCTCTTGGCTCTCGAATCGATTGGGCCAGCTTAACTGGGCCAACGTTTATACTTTTTTTTTTTAGCCTTTTGGGCCTAATGCAATTTGCATTCGACCCTCGTTGCGGTCGCGGTCGTTTTTCAGTGTCGATTTATGTGACACTATTTTCCTATTGATTTGGCTCACAACATTTCAGTGGATTTCCTTTGGGCTTTTTTTTTTTGATTATTCGTGTGCACTTGTCTATTGTTTAATTCACTAATTTGAATAATTTATCAATTTGTTGGAAGATTAGTTGTGGGCAATTTCTGCTCGTTTCTGTTATTTGTTTGTTAATTTTTTTGTATTTTATTTTTTTTTTAGCAGGGGCCACACGCAACGACATTGACAACGACGGAGACGACTGCGGATTTTCCGATTTTCCCTTTACGCTTTTTGACAGTTTTCGCGCATGACGCTTTTGAAGTATGCTTTTCCGCATACGCAGTGTTGGAAAATTGATGAGGGAAAAGCTCACAGCATAAGCTTTCAAGGCGGTTGTTTTAAATTTAATATATATATTTATATTTTAAATTCATAATTTATTTTGAACAATTATCCATTTTAATACATTTCAAAATTAAATTAAACCATCATTAACCTCTCAATTTTAATGTTTTCCACTTTATTTGTGAACGCATGAGAATACAAGTAGTTTTGTTGTTTGTAGATTGCATTTTAGACATTTTAGATTTAGGCAGCTTAGACATTTAAATATTAGTTAAATAAAAAATGAACTTTTCATGAATAAATACATAAATACACACGAACGAGAAAGTACACGACACAAGCATAAGTATGATAGACACTGAAATGAATGTGGGTTAAGCGAAGAAAGGCTTCGATCTGTTCTCCTCTGGATCTTCTTCTCTCTCTCTCTCTATATCTTTAGATTCGAGGGGCTTTAATCCTAAGCGTAATCCCGGGCGCCTCCCTCCAGCTTGCGCATCTGCAAGTTATATAAAATATAATAAGAAATGAATTAGTTGAGTAACTTAAACAGGGATGCAAACCGATCAAAATTGTGGGTAGATTCGGTTGGGAAGAGTTCACAGAAGTGCTGTTCACAATAGATTAGTTTAGCGTGCAGGTTGGTAAGAGCTTTAATATACGAGTATCTGCTGCTAAGGCGATAAAAACACATTAAAAAGCATATAAATTAAGTGGTAATAAGGGTAATAAAGGTTCGTGGTTCGGTTTGCATCCCTGAAATTGAGTAAGCTGGGGTATTTACAATGCATGTGAGTGATTGTGTCTGTGTGTGTATGGGAGGTGTGAGTGTGTGTAATGAGTGATCACTGATCACTGATCAGTAGAAGGACTCCTCGCTCCAGGCGCTTATCAATCGGACTCTCACCTCGCGTTCGTCGGCGTGCGTTCGGTACTTCTCCGAAGCCTCGTTCGTCTTTGGCGCCGGCTTCGCCTCCAGCACTTGAGTGTAGAGCAGGGCGCCTGCCACGCCTCCGAGTACAGGTCCCACCCAGTAAACCCAATGGGCCGACCAGTTGTCAGTGGCAAAAGCAGTGCCCACTGTACGAGCAGGATTCATGCTGGATCCCGTGTACCGAATGGTGCCCAAGTGTCCCAAAGTCACCGCCATTCCAATGGCCAGTGGGGCCGTGTAACGGGAGTCCGGCTTGTGGGGATCGCAGGCTCCAAAGACAACCAGCACCAGCAGGAATCCCAGGAAGAATTCGATTCCCAAGCCCTGCAGCTCTGTAATATTTTGGGCCAGGGTCGTGTGACCCAATCCATTGTGATAGTCCTGATCAATGAGGATCTGTGGAAGGTAGAGGTATTACATTATAATATTATAACAGTAAGTAACACTTCGTAGGAGTTAATTAACTTATAGACCGATTAAACAAAACATGACGCAAACTTGAGTTAAGATTAAAAGGGTGAAATTAAATTAATCGTTTAAACATTACTTATTCAATTAACAATAATAAAAACGTGTCTGCGCTAGACTGTATTTTTAGAAAAAATAAAACAAAATCAAGCCAAGAATAAGTAAGTTCTCGGTTTGTTTATGTGCTTAAAAACTTATCAACGGTATGACTTCATACACTCTTGACATTGCCGCAGCCCGTTCATTTATCCACTCAACGATGGGGAGCAATTGTCGAAAAACAAGTCATTTTTTAAGCCACCACCGGATGTGGGGCAATCAGAGCCCCAGAAGATAAATGACATAATACCATATTGACAAGGCTTTTGTTTTTTAAGGGACTTGCAAACATTTAATATAAATTTATACCCATATTTGTCTTTAATTTAAATCTTAAAATATTAATTAAAATTTTTAATTGATCTTTTTACTTACCTTGACAGCTGCTGTTCCAGCAATGGCACCCAAGCACTGGAATATGACATAGAAAAAGGCCCTGATGAAGCTGATTCGTCCTGCAACCAACATTCCAGCGGTAACAGCAGGATTCACGTGTCCACCACTCAAGTGACCCACAATCTGTTAGAAAAAGGAGTTAAATTAATAAGAAAAATAATTTACATCCAAGAATGTCTCAAAAACTCACCGTAATGGCCATGAAGATGGCCAGGCCAAAAGCCAGGGCCTTGAAGGTACTATCCTCAATTTGTGTGCATGCACCGCAGGCAAAGAAATTCAGGATCAGATTTCCCAGGAATTCTCCAATGAGGGCCTGCCACAATCTCTGCTCCTTGGACTTGAGCTGTGATACAAAAAGTGTTGTTTATTTAAAAAAATTAAAAATAGAGCTAGTGTTATTTTATGTTCTAATGTAAGTTCTTAAAGGTCCTAAAGGTCTTAACTCACCTCATTGAGACCCAGTGAGTACTCGAACTTTCCCATCTTGTTTGCTTTGCTTTCCAACTGAAACTGACGAACTGAAAGAGATACAAGAAAAATTCAGTGAGTGATTGTAGTAGTTAATGCAAATTGCAATCCGAATTGCAAATGGAAACGGGTATGAAAATATGGATGTGGACAATTGTCGGACATATGAGCAGGTGGTAGTAGTTAACCACCGACGATGGATAGTCACTTTTTGCACTCATTTAAGGTGCGATATTGTTTTGGCCTTTGGCGACAGCTTAACTATCCGCATTTCCGCTGCAATTGTCTTGCTTCCTAATTGGTTGACACTTTTGTCTGGTTTGCAATTATCATAAGTACAGTTGTTTTACTTAGTGGGGTTAGTGAAAATATTTTAAACATTTTTTAAAATGTATTTCTCCTGTTTTTAAACAATTAAATTAAATGAGATTTTTTTTTTGTAAGAAAATATTAAGAAAATAAAAGTAGTTTGAAGTCACCCTCTGCATATCTTAATTTAATATTTTTTGGCTACCAAAATATAATTATAAATATTTCCAAATTCCTAATATCATTAAGTTCCAGACAATCTTTGTGTATTTATTCAATTTCCAGCTGGTAATGTGTTTATCTTAGCCCGTTGTCATTGTATCGAAAGTAGGTAATTAGAGGCACCCTTCCCTTAATTCCACGAGCCCATCTTATCAGCTATTGCAGCTGCATGTGAGAATATATCAGAGCAAACAGAATGTTTAATATTTAATTGGCAACGAGTCATAAAAGTGAGGTAAATATTTGAGCGTAACACCGTCAGAAGTGAACAACACTTGAGAATGTGTGTTTAACCGGGGGTTAACGGGGGTAACCAGGAGGTTAACCCGTTAAAGCCGCGGGGGGATTTAGGCCTGCTTTATAGAGTGTGGAATCAGTGGAGACTGTTTGCTTTGCTGTTCTTATTTGGCTTATTGCGGTCACGAACATTTTACCAGCCAGCCAGGCCCAAAAATGGGCTAAGACTCGTTGACCATGCCCCCACACACCAAACATTGAAAATATATATAGTATATAAATAAACATGATATATAAGTAGCATATAATGTAGCATATTCAATTTGCCATCAATCAGTGACCGTTCAATGTTAATTCCCATTTTGTGTGCTTAGAAAATATTCTTTTATAAAGCAATCTTAATGAATTTCGTGTTTTATTTGCGTCATCGATATCAGTTTATAGACTCAAGTGCTCTGATATGGGAACCCAGGTTCTGCTCTTTAATTGGAGTGTGTGCTGTGTGCTGTGGATGAGCAGATAGTAATTGAATTGACTTAGGGTTGGGCCTTCCACTTAATAAGTGGAATACCTTGTAATGGAGCATAAACATCCCCCACACAAAAGCCTCCATTGATTGAAACGGATTTAACTAGAAAATGGGTTTTCACCTTAGTCTTAAAATATTTGTCATCATCGTTAATCATCCATTGATTCACCACTTTCAGCATCCAATTATAATCTTAATTAGTCTCTATGGAATGTTATTTTAATTTAATTGAAAAACTAACATTCCATAGTTGAGTTTTGATTCACAGGTGCTGATTCTCTATTTTTCGAGGCTAATTAAAATCCCTATCGCTAAGTTGTGTAGAACAATAATGAAAAAAATCTTCACAACTAATCGGCTCTGATTAAAGTTTGTTTTGCGATTATTTTGGGGCAGCAAATAATAGACGATAAGCTGGCTTTAAAAGTGGAAATTCAATACCCAACCCAATGGAATTTTCAATAGTGCGCTAATAACTTAATTTGCCAAGTGTGAGTGTGTGTCCGTGCCAATTCGCATAATATCCGAACAATAAAGTAAAAGTTTGCTCAACAAATTAGCACAAACTGCGAGAAGCACACAAAATTCACACATATTTCTGTACACCCAACAAAGTAGAATGCATTTCAACGCATTTCAAGCTGATTTGAGGTATTTTTTTTGTTTTACACAAAACGTGTACTAATTACGAGAGGGTTCATGAACTTGAACTCAAACCGAATTGAACCGTGAAAGGCGGCTAAAAATGTGTTCCAATAAAATTTAATTATATGCAAATAATGAAGAATGTCGTTTAGAAAAATCGGCCCAAACAAAGACATTTGTCATTAATTTAAAACATCGAGATAAAAAGCCTATAAATCTCCTGTTCATGGAAACGATGAGGTAATGTCTTTGGTTTTTGTCTTTTAAAGTTCTTTATTGACACACAAACAGGTAAACAAATTAGCTGTCGATTTTAAGATCGCTTTTTTTTTGTAGTTATCTATTACTGTTTTGAGTAGCATTTATTTGCTTTAAATTCATTACTCTTAGGAAAAATATTAGAAAGAGTTAAAAGCACTTTGTTTGTAATATATGGTAGTCAGAAGCACTAAACGTTATTAAGGAAAGTAAATAGTGGTGTAAATATTACGAAGCTAAATTAGTGGGTCTTTAAGTGTATTTTAAACGAAATAAATTGTATAAATTGTAGTTTAATTTACTAACTTTAAAATTTAAGCATCATTTGTCACCGAAATTCATAATTTGTCACCAGAAAACCATTACCAGTTATACAGGATATTTCGTATAATAAAATGCAGATCATCAGATAATTATAACAGCTTTAAAAATTTTTTAAAAATATAACTAACTTTAGTGAAGTTTTCCCTGGGGAGTTATTTATTTCTCCGACTGTTAAGTGTTGTATAAAATGTGGCCTATCCTCAATTGCGTACGTTTTGTTGATTTCATTTACCGATATAGACGTTTGCAATTGTTAGCCGCAACTTTGTCACTTAAAAAGCCATAAAACTTACTTAAGCTTTAAATTTGTATGCAACGCCAAACGTGGGATGAAAATAGGAGAGATAAATGCGGAAAGATAAAAAAAAAGAGTACAGAAGCAATTGCAGAGTTAATGCCTATGTAAAACTCCCACACGTGGCCACAGTAAAGCCACGCTAAGCGCAAACAGGCCAATCCAATTACCAAATCAAATCAGAGACCAGAAAATTGCTCTGTAATCTGTGGTCAGCCACATCAATCAAGAGTGTCAGATATGAAACAAGCTGAAAGCTGAATGAATTTTTGCTTCGAGGTATGTCCCATTACCATATCATCGGATCATGGATCATGGCATTCGGTGGCGTACCTAATTAACTACACAATACAAAAAAATATAGATATCTTAAAAGCTTAAACAGATCGCACGACCCCATCATTTCACGCAACGTTGCTTCTTTTTAATGAAAAACACAATAAAATACCCCCAAAGTTCTGTGTAAATACTGTTTTAAATATCTTTTGGCAAGACTATGTATTCTATATATGATTTCTGCCACTTTTAATTTCTCGGAATTACGTTATGGCGGACAAAAGTAAAACTGCTACATAAATTTTTATATTTTTACGATTGACACATGCGAGAGCATTCTCGCCAATTTGTTTATTTCTTCTCCAAGGAGAAACCAAATGCGTAAAAAGCGAAAAAACACATCAAAGCAGATTTGACAAAGTATATAGAAAAAATGGTAGAACAATAAATAAGGAATATATAGAACAACATAAGTTTTGGTGCACAGAGAGAAAATGTTGTACTTTCTATGTTAGCTTTGTTGAAATACTTTTTAAAAATATAAGAACCTGTTTTTATTTAAAAAATAACCAATTTTTGAATAGGGTTTTTAGTAGTATGAAAAATCAACACATAATATTACTGTTAAATATAGGTAATATGAAAAACTTTTATTTAAAATGTATTTATCAATTTAGAGCACTAGAAAATAGTCTAGGTAATTTATGTTGTTTAAATAAAAAACATTAAATATTAAAAAAAAAACATTTAACAAAATATGTAATTGATAATATTTTAATATCTTGTTTTTAAAGTTTATTAAGATAATTTAGAGCACGAGTAAAAAGTCTAGGTCAATGATGATGTTTAATTTAAAAGCATTGAGTATTAAAAAAAAAAACATTTAACAAAACATGTCATTGATAATATTTTAATATTTTACTTTTAAAGTTTTTTACGATAGGATGGGAAAAGCAAAAGCATATCTTTAGTTTTAGAAAGTATTAACAAGAAAAATTTCCTTTAAACAATATTTGATAAAGAAAATATCCTAGAATTCAATAATAAATGGTAAACGATGTAATTAACTAATATTTAAAAGCCGATTGGTTTTGAAAAGCATTAGTCAACGACTTGATGTTGATCAATCATTTCTCAAAGGCAACGTTAGGCAAATGCAATTTTTAAAATGTAAATTTAAACATTATTTTTATACTCTTGTCTGGGATTATGATCACTTTCAATTAGAGGTTTACCTTGTTTTGTTTACTACCTCACTTTTGCACCTTTGCACCTGGCTAACGAACTTAACTTAACAGCAACAACAATTAACAACTAGACTTGCACTTGACAAATATTTAATTTAGAAGGAATATTATGAGTAAGAATTTTTCGAGCGATCCGCGCACTTTGACTCGACGATGAAAACTGCGCGAACGCTTTTGAAAAGTGATAAACCAAAGCCCCAAAGACCAAGGAAACAACAACAACAAAGTGTATCGCGGTGGAGAGAGCGCCATGCAAGAGAGCTTGCAGAGCCTGGGAGCGAAAGAGAGTAAATAAATGGAGAGCGCGGGCGCAGCGGACGAATTAATTCGTGCGATTATCTCCAATTTAATAAATGACTAAAATAATTTAACCAAATCACAAACTCAACACACTTGTTGCTGCTAAGCCAAGACACAAACCCTTGGAACACCAAAAAATTGAAAATCATCACAATTTATTTTATTTAAACAATTTTTAAGCACAAATAAATATTTATAAAGGTTATAATTATACCAACCCATCATCAACGTCAGACATTGACGCTTGCAGAAAAGTTTCCATCGCAATTTGATTTTCTTATCACACAAAGTGAGTCCTAAAATCATGTCTTTCACAATACAAATTCTTTAATTAATTTAGTGTCTTTAGGGAACACTGAACTTTTCCACGAAACATTGACGCAAAATCAAATTCACTTTATCTTTACAACATTTTGTCTGCGTTGATTATTTACCTTTTTAAACAAATAACTGAAGATTGCAAGGCAACGGAAACAGAGTTCAAAAATTTAAGCACACTTTTATGAGCCAATATAAATTTATGGCTCTAAGCTGTTTGTATAAATTCAGGCGCGAACTTAAATTTATTTATATGATATATGTAAGTATGATCGTTTAAAAAATAATATTTATTGTAAGTTATTGTAACAGCCGTTTAAAATGCATTATTTATGGTTATGGTAACTACATATTCCGTGACATTTATGAGTTACAAAAAGAACGCTTACGAAAAAAAGCGTTAAAAATGCTGATAAGAAAATGAATTATTTACAATACCTTTTTTCTATTTTTCAAATCGATTATATTATTTTTAGGAAAAAGTGGCTTGCATTCTAAACAACTTTTCTGAAATTATGACATACCAATCCCTGCAAATTCTTGCTTTAGATAAGAATCTCAACTAATTTGCATAAAAAAAACTTAGAAACAGAATACTCCTTTGTTAGAACAAACAGCGAAAATCCAGTCCACAATTCAGTTGAATGAATATATATGAACCAGCCGACTCCTCTTGACACTTGACTCTTGACACCTGACCAACGCCCACTTTTCATTCTCAGGTAGCACAACAATAGTTCTTCGCATGACCTTGGCCCGACATTGCGCCCATTTGCATATGACCCGTAATCCTGTGGAAGGGCTCGGCTTTTTGCTTAGAGTCTCACAGTGAAATATGGAAAAGCAAAGTAATTGTGTCCTGACTGGCAAAATAATAAATTAGAATTGTCCGGTCATTGTGAGGAGCCCCCAAGTGGGAAGCCATTAATTAAATCAGACATTGCTGGAATTTAAAGCTGGCATTCGCAGAGTGACGTGATCTAGGGAATGGGTTTGTCTTTAGAGGCATAATTCCAATTGTTTTTCAATTTCTTAATTAATTTAAGAGGTAGGTTAATAGTTTTTAAGGGGATTTTAAATTTATTTTTTAGTTTAAGCCCTTGAACAAAAATAAGTGTTAAGAAATGGGATTTGTATTTCTTTGAATTTTTGAAATATTTTCCTACATTTTACTTTATTAAAAATTAAAAAACAATTTTATTTTTACATTTTTTTTCAGTAAATTTAAATGCTATTAAAAATTGATTAAAAATTAAATAAAATTTACGTTAGCAGTTAAATGAAAATTAAATTCCTTTTGCTATAACCGTTGCTTACCTAATCAGTAAATCAGCTTTAAACAGTTGTTTTGTATTTGTAATACGTCATGTTAACATTTTAACTGATAAATCATGCTTGCATTATCAGATATTTTGCAAGCACCGATAAGTGTCACTTCCGCACCTATAAAATACAATTGTTGATTGGCCATAACTAGATTAAAAGTACTTCAACTTTAACTGGAAACCATAAATTTAAACCAACGACACTTGAATTTAAAGTAAGGTTCTCTAGGAAGTTTAAATAATTCTCACTGGTAACAAGCTACTTTCGGTGTTATTTTCTGTTTCAAGTGTGTAAAAAAAACTCAAAACATCTGTGATGGCTTATCAGCATCAAATTTTCATCAATTGCCATTTTTTATGTGGCCATTACCGTTCCCCCGAACTTAATGGGGCTCTTCATATATAACACGTACGTGCCTAACTCCATGAAAAAAAAATTAACTGAAAAAATTGTGAAACAAAACAAATCCCTAAGCTGCGACAAAAAAAAAGAGTTCTGTTCTTGATGTATTTTTATATAAAACAAAAGCCAGAGAACACAAAAACCGAAGAAGTTGAGTAAACACAAATGGCGAATCCAAGTGCTTGTGTCAATCAATATTGGAGTGTTGCGATCTTTTTGGCCTTTGAGAAGTAGTGGATTTTTTTCTAGTTAATTACCTGCAATTTATTTTTTGGTCCGGCACGCGCTTCTCACATCGCACATTGCTCATACGCAGTGTGGTACAGGAAGTGAGTAAGCGTACGTATACGCCTCGTGTGCCAGAATTAACCTTAACATTTTGATTGAAGAACGGAGAATGTGAGATCTATGTTCCAAGACCAGAATTTCGGTTGCGATGCCCGCATAAGATTCGTTTCTACGAAAGCTCTTGGAAATAAGTATTTCCCACGGCGCATGCGTGAAGACAACTTGAAGACAACGATAATAAAAACAACAAGAGGTTAGTCATGGCTGCAAAGATGATGGAGTTTTTGGATGGAGCTGGTGGTGGAGATGGAGATGAAGGAGAGGTACATGAGCAAAGCGACAAGCGACTGAAAATGTGCAAAACAAATAGCTCAACAACAATTCAACATTTCGAATTGGACTTGGACGAGGCTTGCCAAAAAGGAAAAAAAAAATTAAGTAAAAATAAAACAATAACGAGAACCGCAAGACCAGCCACAGAAATAAAAGCAAACGCCAACAGCCCCAAGCCAGCGGCCTTATTGAAACATTATGTGTGATATACCTGTACAGTGAATGTGGACTAATGACAACTCTTTTAAAATTTAAAATAATATTAATAATAATATTTATTGATTGGGGGTTCTCCTAAACATGGAAAAGACATACAAATTTTTCCGGAATTTGGTTGATAAAATGTTTAAAGTGACATAAGCAGGAGTTTTATTAAAAAACCATCTAAAAAGTGCCTTTTCTAGGAACTTAAACCTTATAGCTCACGCAAAAATGGTCCAATACCCACATGAAATACTTTTTTATACTATCATTTGTTAGTTTAGTTAATTACTATTAAAACTTTTATGTCTTAGATTTTTTTGATTTAGATTTTTTCTAAAATGTTGTAAGGGGTAAGGTCATAAAAATAGGCAAATTTTATACAGAATAGAATAGATAAACTGTTAAAAAATACACAAAAAAGAAGTCAGAATAAAATTCGGTTATAAATTCTTTGATTTATGATCATTTTGTTCTACACAAAATTTTAAACAACTTGTAATTTAAACAAAAAAATTAAAAAAAAAATGTATTAAAAATCAGTTCCTTAATAGATGGTTTTAAATAAAGATTTGACCATTGAACATTAGGTTATCTAATTTTTAGATTTATTAGATTTTGTAATACCTTTTTTTGTAATACCCACTGTAGTGCACATGTATCATACATCATATACCTAGGCAATATAATTGAGTGTGAGCCATAATCAGAGCGCTGGCTAAATTTGCATAGCCCATGGAGACGAGACTCAGACTTTTGGACACTCACGCATCTCAAAGACTCAAAGACTCGCAGCTCACAGCTCACACTTTTACACACTTTTTTTTTGTACTAAACTAACCAAGATTGATGACGTGTCAAGCGTTGGAGATAGAGCATCTCATACTGTAAAAAAGAAGTAGAAAAAAAATAGAAGAGAGGGGGTGGGCTGTGACATTGACCTTTATTTGATTTTTGGCTGCTTTTTGCTCCACAGGCTAAATCAAAATCAATCACACGCGAGAAAAAACAAACAGGCACACGCTCCTTCATTTTAGCCATTTTGCCATTTTGCCACCTGATTGAACCAATTTCGGGGCATTTAATTTTCTACCGACTCATTGTGCGCATTATTGTGCGCCCAAAAAATTCATTTCATTTTGATTTCAATTCGGTTTATTAGCCGCCTTCACATAAGCGTACATAATATTAGATTATTATCGTTTCTCTGTGTTATTAAGCTTTGTTTTCTTTTTATATTTTTGCAGTCCACTCTTGGCAGTTACAATTGCAAATGTTTCAATGTCACTGGATTCCGCTTACGGTTATTGTTGTTACCGTATTTTTTCGATTTGTTTTCGTAGCATCGCAGCATCACAAGATCCACAAGTGCAGAGAAAACAGATAATTGCAGAAAACAAAAACAAAAATTAAATTCAATTTGGTTTTGGTAATTGCAGATGATTTATCATGGTTTTTGCATGGACTTTAAACAAATTTGTATCTGGTTCATTACGGGTTAGTGGTCTCTTTGGTGGAAAAGCGTTTTCCTATTTTCGGTTTTTCCACTTTCACTTATATGGGCACCTTGACCTTACTTTGTAACACGTATTCAAAGTGGTTTCTTAAATGTTTTAACAATTAAAAGGATGCAATGTTGTTTTTTCTCGCCCTAAATATATTTTAATAATTAATCCTGAATGGTTATATATTGATTTATACTTTGTTGGACCAAGTTAAACGTTTTAATTTAACTAATATTATCCTTAGAATTTTGTACTTATTTGAAACGTCGAGTCCGCCTTCGTCCTTTGAAGGACATAGGGAGTGGCCGCCCGTCAGGACACAGTTTGGTGCAACTGAGCTCGCCGGTTTTAAGTAAGAGATTTCCTATTTCTTTTAATTTAAGACGTAAAAATATTATTCCTAAATCCATACCATTACTTTATTGTAATTGATGTGATACTAATTGATACCTATGATCCCCATCTACTTCCACTGATCAAATCATCTATTTAATTGCTTTGTTTTTTAGCAGGCCATTAGGGGTAAATTTTGGTGAATGAAATCTTTAATGAAAAGGAGGCGGGAGAGCTGAAGATCTATGGGTAATTCCGAAGGCATAGACCATCTCAAAATCCGCGATTATTATCTCGCCCATTTAGCCAAGAGTTCGTGCCATTTTAATGGTTAACTGGCATTAAATATAATTACTCATTAAAGCAACAAAGTCGGCAAGTCTTTCGCTTCACTTCACTTTACTTTACTTCACCAACTTCAGACATAAACAAAATAATTCCGTCTTGTTTTTTCTGATGGACTGAAATCGAGGCTCTCGGCGAATGTCTCCTTTTATTTTCGGGTTGTCACTTGTTTTGTCAATAATTTGCAACTGTTGCTCCAAGCCACATTTATAAATAGGCAACAAGGTAAGAGCCCTATTCATAACCTATTCATAAGCAAAAAAAACTCACAATCAATACAGCACATTAAAGCTGTGGAAAGTTGTTATTTAAAGTGAAATTGATAAGGGGCCAACCGTCCATAACCCATTAGCCGAGTTAAAAGTGGAAAAGCTGCCATTAAAATTAAATGAAAAACTTTACGGCATTAAGGGGGGGTTTCTTTTGGGTGCTAAAACAGTCACGTGCGAAGTTTGTGGATTACCAAAAGTCGAAACCCTTCCGACTTGATAAGATCTTTGATAATTATGTCTGAAGTTCTGCATGACCAGCGCAATTAGATTAATCAAAAAATGTTTATTGCTTTTTGAGTGCCATAAACCACGCGTGTCCATATATCAAGTGCCCAAAATGGCAGGCACATTTTTTTTTGGCTGTGTGCAAAAGCCAAAAATGGCTGTGAACTTTCCCCTTGGGACAACAACAATTAGATTAAAAAATTTGGCACATCTTTAGGTTTAATTGAAATTTATTGGTTTTTAATTGATGCAGTAATAGCAATGACATATTAAAGTAGCTTTGGGAAGATTAGAAACAGCATAACTTAAAATATTTCGAGTGCTTAGGTATTTTCTTATCGTATTTAAAATATATTTTTATTGTACTTTCTTATCTTATCTGCTTTTGTATTATTTAGGGAATTATATAGATTTGAAGTTTTAAATTGGCTTAATTTTATTTAAGTATTGTAAACTTCAAAAGGAGATTATACAAATTGACTCAAGAGCTAATTCAAAGGAGAGCCCATAACCTATTATCTGTATTAATTTGGTGTCAGGTAAACACCTTTTTTACCTAAGTAACATTCCATAATTTTTTATCTTTTAATTTATAGGAAAATTCTAAGCTACAAAACCTTACAAAATGATTGTTAGCCATTCTTCTAATTTTAAAAATAGTTTCAATAGGTTAAAAAAGCATACAAACTAAGCCAAAAGCCAACTAAAAAGGATTTAATGATGTGCACGTTGCAGCTTAAATGTTAGCAAAATAAAGCCATCAAAAATCATACATTCGCTGCCACCAAAGAGCCATAATAAATGTTTTTACACCCCCATTCGATTAAGTCATCAGGGCAGGTGTATTCCGAGCCCAGATCCTTTTTTTTCTACCCACAGTTTGTAGTTGGCCAAGCCCCGAAAAAAAAGAAGAAAAATATCAGCCGCAGTCGACGCTGGCTGAGGCAGCGACGCCAGCCGAGGCAGCGACTGCGACTGCGACAGAGAGTATATCAGTTACAGCCGCAACGTTGCCAACGTTTATTTGCGCTCGAGCAGCGAACGTGGTAGCACTAAAATAACTACAAACAATCTCCGGGTGAAAAGCGGTAATTTGAAAAAATCAAATCCGAAAAGGAAATCGAGTACGGAGCGGTTAATTTAATTGAAAATAATAAAATCGAGTTATTGTTGCGCTTTCCAATTTTTCGAGAAAATTTAATTGGAGTCCCCCAGGTCCACAGTGTGAAAATAAACAAGGTGAAATTGATTGAAACTGTCCGCCCAAACTCACAATCGAATCTCTGTGGTCAAGTGCCTGACAATTGTGCAACCTCAAGACTCTTAACCTTAACAATTACATATATATTTCGGCCACAAAAAACTATTGGCACAATTCAGTTTTGGATTCAAGTGCTCGCTGCTGGCTCACTTTTACCCGCTGCAAAAAATCCAGCAAAAATCGCGATTTGAAAACGAAAGCAAAAATAAAATTCAATTCAAAACCCCCCACGCTTTGCTAAAGACTCAAGTGGCAGCCCCCAGAAGACAGTAGACAGAAGACAGTACGCAGTACACAGAAGACAGCAGCAAAATGGTCGAGAAAACAGGTGAGTGATTGGAGATTTGAGACTGAAGACTGACGACTGGAGAATGCTAAAAAACTATGCGTGTGCGTGTGTCCGAAGGTTAATTGCGAATTGCGAATAAAATGGGGGCGAAAATAGTGAGATTTGGTGCAAAAGTTAATGGCAATCTTTTGTTGGAAAAAAAACATGAGATAGTCCAATTTCAACCCACTATCTTTTTTTAAAGAAATTTCAAGAGAGTTTCCAGTGATAGAATAAATGTATACTCTCTGTTGACAAGAAAAGCTGTTTGAATTACAGAATTATTAAAGAATTATTAAAGAATTTTTTAAAATAATACAGTCTTGATCTAAGGAGTCTTCCTTTTAAGTTTTAAAATAATTTAACAAAACTTGTTTTTATTTAAGACTGATGAAACCACAAAAATTAAAAGCTTAAAAGAGAAGACTATTTTATAATCGTACATTATTGTTAAATGGTTTTGTATTATATAAAACATTTTTTATCTCATGAATAATAAAAAATGTTGGAATTTGCACTCAATTTTAAAAATAAATTTCTTGGGAATAAAATTACTTAATTTGATATTTATTATTTTGTATTCAAATAAATTAAATCTACAGCTATTGTTCTACATTTTTAAACTTAAACAAAATTTCTTTAATACGTCTTTAGAAATCATTGTTGACTAACTTCTATTTTCCCTTTCAAAACAAACTCAAAGCGGTCCAAAAATTTTCCTAAAACTTAATCATTCCAGTGTAATTAATCATATTTAATTAGCCATCTAAAGATGTTTTGATAAATCATCTTTTGTTTGGGGTGGTTCAGTAATACTTATAGTAGGTAAATCAAAGAGTAGCCCGCCTGTCGATAGCGATAACGAGATGATTGCTTTTCAATAATAATTTCTCTGGCGCAGCATGACAAAAAACGACGGTAAATTAGCCTCAAGTTATTTTTCTATAGTTATTTTTTGTTTTGTTGTGTTTTGTTGCTTTGATTTAGCTTCCGTGGCCGTTGATGATGATTTCTGTAACTGAAAGTTTGCATGACAGAAAAAAGCCTCAAAAGAAAAGAAAAAAGAAAAATAGTATAGATAGATAGAGAAAACTTTGGATAGGTAAACAAACAGCGGAAACTACATAGAGTCGGGCAATTTAAACGATGATGATGATGGTGATGAGACTCCCCAGCGAAGGAAATAAAACTACACCAACCAAGTGAATGAACTTAAAAGGAAAACAAATTTCAAAGCTTTTATTTGTGCAGCAAATTAATTAAAATCTTTATGGCATTTTCTGTTTGCCCACAAAAATTAAATTAAAGACGACCTGTGGCGTCAGTTTTGCCGCTATTTCGTTCCACCGATATCGTTTTGATAATGATAATGGCGATAATATTTACCCAAAGCTAAAAAATTCGTTTGCCTGCCAAGCTCCATTATCGAAATTCTCGCGGTTCCAGCTAATTAATGTCAATGCCTCAGCTTCTATTTGATCAAGTGTTTAAAGTTTAAATATTTGATTTGAAAATTAAATATTTTAACTGTGTGGTTTTTTGGTTCTGTGTGGTTAATGGAGGAATTTCGTATAAAGTAGAGGTGCGTGAGAAATTGGCGCTGAAAATTCTGCAAATTATAATACAGAAAACGTGTTGCTAATTTGATATCTCTCCTTTTCGCCTCATAATTCAATGCGTTGTCATCTTGTGGGGAACTTGGCTTTATAAATTTATGTACAAAAAGAAGACACAACCTGACGTTAGATATAAAATTACAGTAATAATCGTGAGCCAAGTTGACATGACATCACGGTGAAACTGTCTAAGCCATTTGATGGCATTCAAAACATTTAAAACACAAAAAACAAGTAGGAAATGTTTTTAATTCTGAAATTTAGCACAGTTAGTGCAACGTTCTCAATGGCAGATCAACTTGTTTGCTAATCTGATAGCTTATAATTAAGTTAATAAGCTGCTTTTCAGATGCACAGAAGCGAAGATTCTCGGTTCCCATGGAAAGTTTTTCATTCACGTAACATGGCATTAAATTTACGGAGAATAATTGAAGTCCAAAGCTTACTGATTTTTGTTTGAGCAACGGAAATAACATCAATCTAAGCCACAAATAGATTCTTAAAGTTTATCCACTACGCAAAAACTATGTTTATTTAGAACGTAGTAGTTCAAGAAGAATAACAATAACTTGTGAGTTGAATTAATGGGTTAACTAATTGGTATTTAATTGGTATATTAAATGGTACTTTAGAGAATTCTCTTGTTAAAGTTTAAAACTAAGAAGTAAATATTATTTAACTGCCTAAGGAAAAATCTCCCTTTTTTAATCGCATATTATCTCAATTAATTGGTTACTCGCAAAGTTAGTCATAAACCACATAGCCCAATAAATTGCCTCTGATTTATGGTGCATTGTAAACAAGTTAAGGTGACATAAATTTCAGTTTCAGCCAAAGTCAAAGCCAAAGCCCATAAAGATAATAAGTGAACGTTAAACGCACTTCACCCGCACAGCAAACGAAAACTGAATAGTCCCTCTGCCCAAGTCGACTAATTAATTTATAACGATTTTAATGGCCAGCAAACGGGTTTCAACTGTTATTAATAAAATCATCACCTTACCCGCAAACCCAAATGAATAATCCGATTAAATTGATTAATTGCTGTAGACGAGAAATGGATTGAAAACAATATGCCCAGAGAACCTTTTGTTAGGCACTTACATATGGGAAATTAATGTCCATGTGCTTGGAATTAACTTCAGATTAAAAAAGAAAACAATAACATCATTTGCATAAGTGCACCAAAAATAACCCTTGTAAATTTTTTAAGTTTTTTTTAAGACACTCCCCAAAACAAACTCTTTGTTCTTTGTGTCTTGTAAAAAATCCATTTAGTTGTCACTGATTTTTGTTCACTTTCTTATAGATAATAAATGCACACTTGTCAAAGTGACGTCAGTCTAGAAAATTACCATTTGAGCCACCTTAAAATCTATCACAAGCCATTAAACTTGCTTTTCTGAATCCTTTTTCCTACTTTCTCCATATAAGCCAGAATGATTATGAAACATATGAGCAAAAACAGACATAAATTAGGAAACTTATGCCATATTTGCGTGTCTTCAGCGAATTAATGAGTTGGGAGTCGGCAGGAAAATGCTTGGAAAACCCTGGCAACGAGTTGAGAAAAGGCGACAGGCGATGACATTGCTCATGTTCTAATAATACGCAGATAAGTCATGATGGCTAACCCAAGTTCCCAGTTCCAAGTCCCCAATCAACATAACCAGCCAAGTGATTTGGGCCAGGACTTGGGAGCGGCTTTTGCTTTAGCACCAAGAGCCAAGCCTTTGACTTGAATTTGTGGCCTTTACTCAGTCAGCCCCACGGGCACGTGTGCACCAGCTCCACCACGCCCCCACACCTTGATTTTTAGCATGGCCAAGGTTGGACACAAGAGGCACTGAGCGAAATTGGGGGTACTATTTATAAATATTTCAAAAAAAGTAATGATAAAAATGAACATGCAATTGACATTTAAAAAATAAGTAAAATAATTTAAACAGTATAAATTACAACTAAAGTAATTCATTGACTAAATAAATTTAAGTCCTCTTTAATTAACTTTTTTTTTAATATAAAGGAATAAATATATAAGTTTACAGATAATTTTAATATATGCAGAATCTTTTATTGTTTTTATTAAATTTATGTCTTATTGAGGAATACATTTTTAACATTTTTATTTAAGACATTATATGCTCTATCAAAAATACTTAACATGTTCTAGAGTTCAAAAATAGCTATAGGAACTTCGACATGTTCCCATTGCTTAAAGTAGATTATGATAAAATTCGAAATTTCAGGATTAAAATAATTTTTTAAAAAGGAAAAAAAATTTATTTATTAAGTATTTTTTTTCAAATTTCTCTCAGTGCGACTTTATAACAAGGTTTTCAGGATGTGAGCCACATTAACAACCAGCTGAACAAGAACAGAGAACGGAGAACAAGTGCAAGACCATGTCGAGCGGACATCCGCAGCAACATCAAGTTTATGGCAACTGCAACGTTGATTTTCCAATTTTCCAATTTTCCGGATTTTCCCGGGGGTCAGATAGCTAGACATGCACTTAAAACTTAACTTGGCATAGATTCCCAATCGGAACACCCAATGTGGATTACTATATTTGGGGGGAGTTGCTATTGTTGCTAATAATACGGTAATTTAAAACAGAACCGTACAAGGGGATTCGAAACTCTCCAACTCACCTGACTCACCTGTATCTTATCGGTCAGTCAGTCAGCCAATAGCCATAAATTGTTGGCCAGAACGTGCTTGGCAATGACTTGAAAGCGAACTAACCGCAAATTTCCAGATTTTATCTCTGGGATTGCGAAATAGTTAAATATTACGAGTACCACTTGAATGTGTGTACCAAGGGGTTCTAGTTCTAAGACTATGAAAGTGAAAATTTACAGCGGTAAGGAATTTATTCCCACGAGGATCGTGATTTATCAGGCGATGGCAGCGATAAGGAAAGTACTAAGATTTTTATACCTCAGCGTTTGTGGGTGAAGTGTGCAGCGACCTTGACATTTAAATTGCATTTGTGGGGGTCTATAAAAGTGACGAATATTGTATACCCTTAAAATTATGTTTTAAATGAGTGTTATTAGTACATATTATTATTTTTTTAGGATCCTTAACCCTTGATAAATGATTAAAGCTATACGAAATTTGTACATTTGTAAACTTTTTGATATGTTTATATTTTTAATAATTTTTTAAATAAACTTAAAGTGTGTATAACTTGTATTTGAAGTATAAGTATCATATATTAAGTTTCCCGTTTATTTTAGGAGCCCAAACAATTAAGAGGTTCATAACGCTAAACGAAATTCGTACATTTGTATAATATTTGTAGTATAATTATTATATTTTTCTAAAAGCACTAATTTGACGTATTATCTTGGTTAGTATTTATTTTCTCATTTTTTAAATAGGTGTGTTATTTTTTGTAATATACTTTATAGTTTTTATACCCCCTGTAAGAGTATCCAGCGCTTGAAACTTCACCGACGAAAGATTTTAATCTCTTTTGAGCACGAGTAATAAAAAATTGTTTTGTTTTCTTCGTTACGCTCGTTTTTGTTGTTAAAACACGGAAGCCAAAGAGAAAGAAAAAGAGCCAAAGCCACTCTTTGCCTGCTTTGAATTTTAAATTTCCACTTAAAAATAAAAATAAAAAAACGGGACAAAGCCATCAAAATCAAGTGCCAGGTACAAGTTAAAAAAAAAAACAGGTACTTTTTGGTATGTGGGTCAGGCAAAAAATAATGGCTAAAAACTCCAGAACAAAGTCGATATAAATTATTACGCATACGCTGGGAATTTGTCGATTTGAAAGAAATTAAATGTTTCTCGTACTTTGTACTCTCGTGTCTCTGTTTATGTTTTGTGATAACACTAATTAATTTCATGTCGATTTCGATGGCAATGGCAATGACAGTGTCATGTTCTCAGATTGATGGGGCTGGAAAATTGATGAAGTGGTCCCGAAGTACCAGTCTCTGAATTTATTTAGAACATTCCTCTGCGGCGCTAATCAAATTACTTAGAATTCATTGGACGATCTCGAAGTTAACATTTCCCTCTAATTAAATTAATAGCGATTTGATTTGTGAACATTATCAAATTGTATTCGACAAATTAAAAGGCGAAATTAACACAGATAAATCTTCATCTCAAATGGCCTTGCTGATGGATTGTTTTTATTTTTATTTTGTAGGTTTTTTTTTTTTTGCTAAAACATACAAATAATAATCCATTTGAAAGCCTCGACGTCGTCACGCCCTCACCTTCCAATTGATGACTATTCATGTGTAATTGTTGTTATTATGGTTTTTTTACCTTTGTTAATTTCATTATTTTTAATGTTTTTTGTGGCACAATTATTTATTGGGTTTCGCATTTTCTTCAGACCAATTTCAATGTTGTTGAGCATTAGTCAAGAGTCCCAAGGATTTGACAAAAACAAAAAAGAGGGCCTATGAAGGCCCCACGAGGGGCAATTTAGATTAAGCTGGGCAAACTCTGTAGATAAGATTTATTTTTAGGTAGCAGCCACTACTTTATCTTTATGGAGACCTGTTCAGTTAGTTGGCTTCCTCGTAAGATATAAAGCCCATCAATTATGGAACTGATTGCTACTGATAGTAAACCTTAAAAAAAACCTTTACTCACCTCAAAGTAACTGCTAATTTAAATGTCAACTTAAAGCCTCACAAATTGCTTATTAATGATCCTCAGAGGTTCCATTGAACTTGAATCTCAATTTTCAATTCAATTGCCGTGATTAATATCTGGCAAATAAAGTTATTAATTTCCATTCGCCTTTTATTGATTGATTGTCAATCGGCGGAGATGCACAATTCAGCAATAATTTGTATTTGTTTGTCTTTAAAATGATCGTGTAATTATGTTTGACATTTCTTTATCTTTAATTAAATTCAATTAACATTTGTTTGAAATTTACATAGAGAGAACACCAAATGATTTAAACAAATGTTCATTGCAAATAAACCATAAATTTTGTACATTTATGCTAATTGAGTTTTCAACAGGTCGATCTGGTTTCATTTACCAATCTTATTTTTTACGATTTAAAGGTGGGTGTATCAGCCCACAAAAAAGTTGAAACTAAGTATCACATTTCATTGCTTCTAATATTTTTTAATGGACACTTCCTGGGCTTAAGATATTTAAAGCGAAAGTGTGACAGCTGATTTTTGATTGATTTTTTCTTAGTCAGAGCTTTAGATATTGCTTTATCAGTTTTGTAATTTTATTCTGATAAAAAATGACGCCAAATTCTAAATTGGTTTCCAAGAAATGTCACCTCAAGTTATTTATGGTTATTTTTCTGGGGTTTTTCCTTGATTTCTGATCAAATTCAGATCACGTTAGCATCTGGTTTGTTATATGTTATTTTCACTTCAGATACACTTCAGCAGAAAATAAAGTTGGTAATTGATTTTGAACTGACGCCAGTAGCAAATCGTAAGAAACAGTTTTTATGAGGTTTTCCTTCCACAGTTATTATCACTTATAAGTAGTTTAAGTCATGGGACGCCAGATAATTGCCATATTAAGTGAAGTGTGCGAACTTGGTGATAACTTATCAGTAGCAAAAAAAAAAAGGGGCGTTGTGTGTTTATCACTTAAACTGACATTTTTGGTCAAGTGACAGCCATAAAAAAATGTCTATTTAAATGCGGCTTAAATAACGAGGTGAATTCCGTAACTCTCACTGATAAGATGATAAGAAATACAACATTGCACTAAATTAAAAGGCAGTCACCATATTTATAAATAGTTTTTTTATTGGCAGTGCAAGCAGAGCTTAGGCTGCATTTACTATTAAATATTTGCCAAGACAGACAAATTAATTAACACCCACTCATTAGCACTCAAGTACGCAAATGACAGGCTTCTGTCAGGAAGTAAACACCAAAGTGCCATTAAACAAATTAATTAATTGAACGATGCAAATTATTTGAACAGACTGTTGTGCAAAGGGCAAATTGTTTAAACAAAAAACACTATAGTAAACAGAAGTCAGGAGTGAGAGAGAGAGGGATGAGCTTGGTCTTTGTTATTTTGGGTATTTTTTAATGCGTCTTTGTGGTTTTTGTACTTATATAATGTGAGCTTAATTACTCCCAAAAGAATAAAAGAATGAGCAGTGAATTTCTACTGTTTTTTGACGTAATTTCACTAAGCACGCATATTCCATGTGCGCATTTATTTAGCCTATGACGTAAACAATTACGTTTTTCTGTTTTACTGGGTGAAAAGTGCCATAAAGTCATGTCTTTCTTAGGGAAAAAAATATGGGAATATTTAGGTGTTATGTATAAATTGTAATTGTAATTGTTGATCTGGTGAAAAGTGTCATAAAGTCATGTTTTTCTTCTGAAAAAAATATGGCAATAATTATCTAAGTGGGTTAAAAGTTGTAAAAGTTCAGTAAAGTCATGTTTTTGTTAAATGAAAAAAAAAAACGAAAATTTAGCTATTGCGTAAAATGATAATAAAGTCATAAAAATTAACAAAAAGTGTTACAACATCTCAAGAACTTAAATTTAATATAGTTTTTTTTTCCAGTTCCAGTTGAGTAAACACAATTTTTTGTCTTAACTTTATTGACTTTAAGAGCTGAATAAAAATTGACAATAAGCTGACAAAAACTAATAATTAATTATGATTTTTGGCATGAGCTGCTTGGGTTCTGATTTTCCGATTTCTGTGTTTTGTGTTTTGTGTGGCGATTACTAATATTGGGTTTGTTCATTCATTTGCAGAAATGTCGAAATTCGTTGGCGTTGCCGACATAACCGAGAACAAGAAAATCTGGCGCATGCTGCTCGGTGAGTTAGTGGGCACATTTTTCTTGGTCTTCGTCGGCGTTGGCAGCACGACGAGCGGAAGTGTACCACAAATCGCATTCACCTTTGGCTTGACGGTGGCCACAATCGCCCAGGTAACTATAACTTATACGCATTTGCAATTGCAACTAAGATGGACCAAAGTTTGAGAAAAAAAATATGTTACAATAAAGTGAGTTTGTTGTTTGAAAATGGCTCTTAAATTTTCTTCTTAACGCTTTAGTATTTAATTAAAACAATTATAAAAACTGTGAAATGTGTACTTAAAAAATAATACCTTAGTTGTATAAAAGCTCATATAAACAAAATTAAATTTTAAATTTTTTAGGTGTAATTTTGTTTTTTATAATAAGATCTTTGTTTCAGATCGTACTGTTTCTTAGGATTTAAAACTGTGTTATAGAGTTTCACAATTTATTAATATAATGTTGAACATGACCAACATGTCGTATGATTAATTTCCTTAAACAATTTGAAGCTATCTTAATGAATAAGAATTTCATATTATAAAATATTTAGCCTGTTCAAATTTTACCCAGAAAAAGGGTTAATACACTAAAAGATCATTTAGATTAAAGCCCTTAAATTAATTATTAAGGTAATGTTTATTTTAAAAGATAAATTGATTTTATTAAGATAAGTTATATGATTATAATATTGGTCTGTATGATTAAAGGTGTATTTTTTTAGGTTTTTTATATATTCTTACCCTAAGAAAATCTATTTTCCTTAAATATTTTTTCCATTTTTTGTTGGTCCACCCTAATGTTCCTAAAACAGATCATACAAAGAGAACGCATCGAGCGAGAGATTTGAGATTTGCTATCCAAGTCGGAGATTTCAGAGTCGAAAACCAAAGTGCGTGCATTTTTTTTTCTGAGATTTTCAAGGACACGCCACCGCCGCGTTACACTTTCGGCTTCGACTGCGGCTCATTCACAAACGCTGCTTTTGATTTTGATTTTGGCCAAGAGACATTGGCATTTAAAAGCGACAACATCGCGGGCAGCACGGCCATAAAAAAACACAGCCAACGAATGCAGTTCGGTGCTCAAGAATCAAGACTCAAGACTGCGTGCGAATGTAATTTACAAAATTGACAGATTTACAAACGCACACTGGAACTTGGATTTCAGAGCTCAAGAACTCAAGAACTCAGAACTCAAATTGCAATGCGAATGCGAATAATAAATGCGCGCTCGCAGCAAAAGCGTCTGCGCTGGCAATTAACATTAATCAACACGCAAAATATGCAATTAGATTATTATGCGTTTAATTACGTTATGCTGTGCGAGTGACGACTGCTTGTCGTTTTTTTTATTTTTTTTAGCTTTAGCTTTAGCATTTAAAGCGATTCGATTTATGGCACAACAAAAGTCAAGCTCAACCGAACCGAATCCATCAAGAACACGAAAAGGCTTCTACCGATGATCTATGGAGTTTTGTTCTATTTTTAGCTCCTTGTAAATTGATAATTCTGATATTATATAGATTTCTGTGGATAATTATTAGACATTAGGCGTTATATTTATGACTGGTAAGGTTTTATTTTTAGCTCCTTAATTCATGTAAATTGATAATTCTAAATTCCAAATATTGAAACTAAATAGTTTTCTGTGGATAATAATTGGTTATGTTTAAAAACATGTTCTCAGATTTTTAGACAATAACAAATTACAGAAAATGTATCCTTAAAAGTAAGAGTGTAAAGTAACCTGTAATTTTGTCCTTTTATAATATTTACTCCATAGTCTCTGAGTAATTCTCTAAATATATTCAACAAATATTAAAACATTTTCTTAAGGTCTAAAAATATTACTCATACGCAGTGTGACCTGTTTTAGCATATTTTAAACAGCATTTCTCTTAGTAATTATACAGTTTAACAAGTAGAAACAACTACTTAAACGATCAGTATATTTTTGCACTTAATCTTTCAAACATGTCGTATAAGTAATGAGGTTTAAAACTGATCTCCTTTCCAATTTATGATTAAAAATAGAAAAGGTGCAATGTAATAATCACATTGAAAGCAATAATAATTTCCATAATGAAATCGAGTAGCAATATTGGCAACATTAGCGATGCTTGTCGCTGCAATTTCCCCCTGCGGAAAACACTTGCAACACTTTTGCTATTAGTGGCAAATTAGTTACTTGCTTGCCACACACACTCACAGAGTGAAGAGAGATCGGCCATGTGACTGCAAAATGTGGCAGATTTTCCAGCTTTTCCATATTTTTCATGACTTGCAGTTGCAGTTGCAGTTTCGGTTGCAATTTCAGCACGAGCCCAAGATTACCATAGGTACAGGTATGCATTGCTAATTTAATTCCACCAGCAGGTGTGACGACAATTGGTAGTTCGTCATTGTTAACGCTACACAAAAAAAAAATTAAGAAAGTTGAAGAAATGTAATAAAATTAAATAATGTCATTTTAACCGCATTTATAAGTATTAATTCAATATTAAATCAAAAAATACAACCTATACTTTGCATATTTATTTCTCATACAGTTGAAACTTTCACAAAACAGTTTAAGTATTATATGATATGTAATAAAAAAGGCTTTTAATTATATTATCCAAAATTTTTTAAATTTCAATAGTTAAGAATTCTTGTACCTATTTTTTTTTGAGTGCATCTCAAAATATATTGCAATAACCGTTCAATGAAGCAAAACGCGTGGCGTCAAATTGGAAAACGTGCTAATTTGCCAGTAGTTTGTGTGCCCTGGAATTGCAAATCCCCCTTTATATGATATATATTAGTAAAAATAAATCAAGTAATATTGTATTACCAATCCCCTTAGCTAAGGTGTTAAATTCCCCGAGAGAGCGGCACTTCAAATGCAAATCAAATCATCCACAATTTGTATGCAGTTTGCGATGTTTGCGATGATCGCAAAAGGAAGTAAAATAAAATGAAATTTAATGCAACTCGAAAAAAATGCATAGAGAAAATGGCAAACAACAAGGCGACGTGCTTGGAAAAATTTATATCAACCGATCTTAGCGATTGTTGTTGGCTATATGTGGGCTGTAAATCTGAAATGTCATGTTAACTGATTGTTATCGAAAAATTCAGTTAAGAGGGCTTGGCTTTGAAATACCAGAGAAATAAACAGTGAGCTGATTTAAACTGATTTTGTTAGTTTGTATCTTAATCCAAACTATAACTATCTGTGATAAAATTATGAATGATAGATAATAATGTTTATCTCTCAAACATGTTAGATAAGGTTTCTTTTTTGATAAGATTTTATAGGGTTTGATTTAATTTCATGGGTATTAATTTGATATATTTTAATTTTCCTGGACTAAGTTATATATTTCTAATAAAAAATAATAGAAGTTCTAGATTTTTGAGCTTGGTAAATGTATTTTGATATCAAAATTGAGTTTGTAAATGATAAAACTTTCCTAAATAAGTAAACAAAACTACTACACTTAAGTTTAGGCTTCACCTAATGCCATTATTTAATTTAATTATGCAGGCGGCGTTAAAACAAAGTCAAAAAACAAAAGAAAAAAAAAAAAACAAAAACTTTGTGCGTGCAGCATTCACGTTTTCGTTTTCAATTTGCGATCGCAATCGAATCAAGTTGGTTGAACAAACTTCTACTTCGACTTCGACTTTGGCTTTGGCTTTGGCCCGATGCGAACTTGAATTGAATCGGCCAACAGGCCAACAGGCAAACAAGCTAACAAAAAAAAAAAAAGTAAACTAAAAATACAACAACAATCGCCAAAATGCCGCTGAAAAGCAGAACGAAACAAACAAGTTAACATTCGATTTTCAGCTGAAAAGCCATAAAATATGATTTAAGCGTAAATGTCGAGCTGCAGTTTCCACTGCACATGCGTAAGCCAATCGATCTTTCTATATATATATGTACGTAAAAATATATATCTCGATCGGTAGAAGAGACTCGCCAGACTTTTCGTAGCCATTGGAAAACCTTGAGATTGAATGGAGAGTGCTGACAGAGAATAATGAAGTAATGCGAGCATTGATTTAAGATTACGTACTCTGATATAAAAATCATTTTACATGATTTGGATGGTATATCTTGGAATAGAAATTTTGAAATCTTAAAAGTTATAACTTAACATAGCTCTGAATATTTAAAATATAGTCTTTATACTTTAGCACACTTTTAGGTGCTATAATATTTAAAAACAATTTTTTATAAAAAAAGTGCTTAAACCTTAGATTTTGTCATCATAACTTAATCAATTCCTAACCGATTTTGATTCGGTTTGCTTTTCTACGTTTGTTTTCAATATTTAAACAATTCTGAATTTAAAATTTAGGAAAACACAGAAAAAAATTTTTTAATAAAATTTCACTTTTTTGTGATGGTACCCCTTACAAATTTTTCAAAAATTGGAAAACAAATTTTTTTTTTTTAAATACAAAAGTTTTAATGCAAATTTACTTGGCTTATAATTCCGAGTAAAAAAATGTATTCCATTCGAAAATTGCTTCTTTTTTATTGAGTTTTAAGCTTGTGAAACCCTGGAAATCACTCTTTTTTGAAGGTAGAATTTTTTTTTAGACATTTTTGCTTTTTGACATTATATTCTAAAAACTATAAAGAAAAACTCCTTTATTTGTTTTTATTTTAAAACCCCACTTTTGAAAATTAACTTATTTTTATTAAAATTTCTCACAAATATAATACAGGTTTGCAGAACAAATGTTATCGTTCATGGTGGTCTTTCCATTGAATGTCCTTATATCCACACACTTGCCATCCTTGGTGGGTTCACCCTCTGCCCAACTCAAGAAGTTTGCTTTTGAACCTTTGGTTATCGACACATATTCGTCGTCCTTAAATTGGCTGGTAACATCGATCCAATATCGGCTTAGACCCTCTAGTTTATTGTTAAAGGAATCCAACTCTTCCTGGGTTTGCAAACTGGCCAGATATCCACCCATTTTGTGACACTTTTCCAAGGCCTCGTGCCAGTTTACCTTGGCTTCCTTTTCGATGTAATAATATTTGTTTCCCAGTTGTTGAAAAGTGTCGTTCCTTTCCAGTTTCCTGGCTAAGGGAAGGGGTGCCAATAATAACTGGCTGTGATTTTGTTTATCCTCTTGAAAAGTAAATGAACTGCCAAAGGTCTCCAGTCTTCTATCGTTCAGAGCAATTCTTGCAATGGTAACAGCTGCTTCACAGGCTTCAGTTCTCCTTTGCAAAGTCACGAGATTTGCCATGCACGGATTTAAAACCCCAAAACAATAAGCTGCACACTGTGATTGACATTCTTCACCCTGATTTAAAACATTTCTTGGGTTTTTTTAATCTATTAAAATTTATTTAAATTAATTACTCACCTCGCAGGCTGCAGAAAGGATTGTCTTAAAGTATATCGATAATACCAACAAAATAATAGACAGCCGCATTGCTCCGATTTTGGGTAACTTGTCTGTTCGCAAAGTGAAAGAAGACTGACGAAGATATTTGAAAAGAATCTCAGTAAATAACTTTGAATGTACGATGATCGAGAAAGCAGCAAATCTTACGCTGCATGATAAGAGATTTACATATGTTTCTGTTTCTGTATGCTTATCATAATAATAATAAATATAAGACGTCATTAACAATCTTATCATTAAACATAGAAAGAAAAGAAGATCGATAGCAGTTAAATATTTTTGAGAACATACCTGAAATAAACTTTAACTAAGAACAAATTTCTGACACTTTTATTAGAACTGAGGCCCAAAAAACAATATTCTAATTAATCAAAAATTAACTAAAATTTTTCACAGTTATGTTAGTTTCTCAAAAAAACAAATAAACAAAAATCGTAGGCCTAACTCAATGTTCAGTAATTTTTCATCGATGATTCATGTCTAAATTCAGTCAGTCCGTCACTCTCAGATTTCACACGCAACGCGGGCCGTCGATCGCGATTGCTTTCGATGCATATATTAAATTTAATTATGGGCTTTGGAGACCCAACAATAAATTTGATTAATTTCACGACTGTTTGGAGTGTGCAATTAAGAGGAGTTGACTTGTGTGTGGAGAACAATGCGATAGGCCTAGCTCAGAGATTTAGACGATTAGGTCAGGCGGCAAGTTAATATTATAGACGACAACGCGAAATTGCAAGGCACGCATGAGCATAACCAAAATGTCAAGAAGTTGTTCGAGTTGTAGTCGCTGCCTCGTTTCGGCCTGAAACTTGCTCTTGGCGGCATTTGTAATTAGCGTTTTGTGGCCAGGCCAAGAGCTGAGAGGCTGAGGTAAGCATTTTTTGCGCATTTATTAATTAAACGCACGACATTGGCCATGCGAAATCCATATCGAAATCGAATTGGTATCACCAAAACGGCTCCAAAGAGAGATATCAAACATAGAAGCCTGTGCACATCGACCTTGAGTGTTGAGTGTAGTGATCATTGCGTTTCGGGCTTCATTCATAACACTTGATACAATCCAAGTGATCTCTCTCTTCGATCAGTGGTGACTCAACAGAATAAAAACATATAAAACACTTTTACTTTCGAAGCCAACTCAGCCTGAACTTTGCAGACACACTAAGTACTCAATACTAAATACAATAAAATGCACTCGAGTGCATCTCATGTCTGACAAATTGCTTGTATCCGTTGGCAGGTGATTGTGCAACGGAAAATTCGGAAAATCGAAGAATTGAATCAGCTGCCATGGCAAAGGGCAAACACTAAAAGAAGATGGTTAAGATGTTGCATTGTCAACTTGACATTTACAATCATTTGATCGAGGAAGAGATAGGCTAGTAGGTTTTACCTTCTTCTCTTCATTAATTTAAAATTAAATTAAAATTGCTAAAAATTGGCAAATGATTATCATTTTAAGTGCTAAAGTGTTAAGCAGGGTTCTATAGCACGGAATTTTTAAATGTTTAACACTTTCTTAATTGATCCTCAATAATAAAAACACGCTTTTAAAAGCGTTCTTATTTCTACAGTTTTTTATTTGCTAATTACTGATTTAACCACATTTAATTCACATAGGAATATTAACAATTTGTGAACTTTGTTATATTGGCATGGAAATTTCCTAACAATTTTTAATTAACAAGCATGTTTTCAACAGTGGAAGATTTTTAGAACTTGTTTTCTGTGTTTTTAAAAATAAATTTGTTAATAAAATCATTACCTAAATAGAAGCTCATATGCTTTTAATATTTGCTTTTAAGAGTTAAGATCATAAATATAAAAAAATCTTCAGCCAAGGAACTAAACTTATGTACAACATTTTATTTATTTATTTTGAAACTTTCATTACTATTTTTTTTATTTATTTATTTTGAAACTTTCATTATTATTATTTTTTACTTATTTAATTTATTTTAATTGTATTTTTTCTTACCTTTTCCAGGGCCTGGGTCACCTCAGTGGCTGCCACATTAATCCGGCTGTTACCCTTGGATTCCTGATTGTCGGAGAGATCAGTCTGCTGAAGGGAGCTTTCTACATAATCCTGCAATGTGTGGGTGCAATTGCTGGAGCAGCTGTGATCAAGGTGGCCCTGAATGGAGTGGCCGGCGAGGACTTGGGGGTTTCCTCCTTTGATCCCGCCCTGGATGCTGGACAGGCTGTGCTGATTGAGGCACTGATCACCTTCATTCTGGTGTTTGTGGTGAAGGCTGTTTCCGATAGTGGTCGTCTGGATATCAAGGGATCTGCACCTCTAGCTGTGGGCTTGGCCATCACCGCTGGACATTTGTGCGCGGTAAGTTATAAAGAAATCTCAGCTGATCAGAGAGTAATAAATATTTAATTTTTCAGATTAAGCTAAGCGGTGCCAGCATGAATCCTGCCCGATCCTTTGGTCCTGCTGTTGTGCAGGGTGTGTGGACCAATCACTGGGTTTACTGGGTGGGTCCCATTGCCGGAGGTCTGCTGGCCGGAATCCTTTACCGATTCATCTTCAAGGTGCGCAAGGGCGACGATGAGGCCAACTCGTACGACTTCTAGAGAGCTGCCTGCCGATGATTACCATGTTCTTGTAAATGTCCGCACCTGCTTCCCATCCGCATCACATCTTCTTCGCTTTCCATCCACACAGCCACAGGGACACATCGAATTCGTCTCCAAAAATTTCTCTTAGATTAGGTTTGCTCCACCACCCCAAAAACAACCAGAACTTTCCACACACACAATTGTACCATTTTTATTTGTTAAAGAATAAAATGCAAATATCTTGTTTTAGTTGTAAACGCGAAGCTAACACTTAAAATATGCAATATTGTATTTGAGTAATTTTAAGCTAAATTATATGCACAACAATCATTACACGAAATCGAAGGTAATTTGTACCTATTGATGCTTAACTTAAAATTGTACCTCGAAAGCACTTTCCCATGGAAATCCGAACCAGCAGATTAGGTTGATTTCCTATTCCGTTGAAAATCACCACTTGTTAAGCATTCTACGAATTGTATTATGACTATGTGTAATAAAAAAACATTAAGAAAATACAGCTGTATGTTTAATTTCCTGGGGCTTAAATTATTCGGCTTTTATTTTGTAACAATTAATTAACTGATTCAAATTAAAAATCCCATTTCGTGTCACGATTCTATTCTACAATATTTCTACATTTTACATATTAAGCTTAGACACGAACCTTTTCTACATTATTTATACACAAATTGTACATGTTATGCATAGACACGAACCGCGAATGAAAGTTAGAAATAATAAGATCCTCCAAAAAACACAGTCAGGCGCGGATCCAGGGGGTAGTTTTGGGGGTTCAACATTTTACATATTAAAAATAAATTAATAAAAAATGGTTTAAATATCATTAGCTAAAAAGTTAACTTTTCTGCTCATTAAAATGCCTTATCTTTTACTCTGGATTTTCCCTAGCAAATAAACCAGCACATGTTATATATTCATAAATTCTTTTAAGTGATAAGAATTGTTGACATTCGTTTCCCAGAAGCGATGACTAATGTAGGCAAATCTTGAGTGAATGTACCGATTCTCTCCGTTCTTACGCAAACATTTACTTTTTCCCTTTACTCCGAATTGCCCTTTCAATTTCTCTTACTCACTTCATTAACTTTATGCCGGTACACAGAGGCGATATATAGAGACACTGAAAATGACAGTAAAGTGTTACAAGGTAAGTTGCGCACGCGTGCTGTGCTCATCCACCCGCAGGTAATTTGAGCGATCCGAAATTGTCAATTTCACCTCAAATTCTGATAAGCGATTTCCGCGTACACTGTCAGAAATGTGGAGTACCGCCTGTTGTTGACTCAAGTAAATGTTTTTTTGAAGCCAGCATCTTATTTTCAATAATTACTTAGGCATTGGCCCTCCCCGTCTGTCAGTGTTCTTCGTTCGTTATCAGGCCCTCACCCTCAACCCTCAGCTCTTGCGTGCGAGTCGGCATAAGTGTGTTAATGACTGCGGCACTATAGCTATAGCCCAAGCTCAGGCTTCTGGGGGGACTGACGATCGGTTTCAGTATTCGATGCAATCAGCTCACGTCAACACAGCTCGCTGAAAATGCAGTCCGCGGTTAAAGTTCCCTTTATACTTGTGTGTTTCCTGGTGGCTGGAGTTTGGACTCAGGATACACAGCCAGAGGTTCCAATTGATTTTCCGCCACCCACCACAGAACCTCCTCCAACAACAACAACGACAACAACAGAAGCGGTTACAACTACAACCGAGGAACCTACAACTTTAGCAACAGAACTTATAACAACTTCAACAACGGAACCCACTACAACGGCAACAGAAGCCATTACAATTCCACCAACAGAACCCACTACAACAACAACAACGGAACCTCCCATAACTACAGTTCCTACGACAACTTCAACAACAGAACCCACTACAATTCCACCAACAGAACCCGCTACAACTACAACAACAGAACTTCCCACAACTACAACAACAGTTCCTACCACAACTTCAACAACAGAACCCATTACAATTCCAATAACAGAACCAACTACAATGGAACCCACTTCAACTTCAACAACAGAACCCACCTCACCCTCACCAACTCAGAGGGAGCCAATATTACCAACCAATAGACCAACCAATAGACCAACCAATAGACCAACCAATAGACCAACCAATAGACCAACCAATAGACCAACCAACAGACCAACCAATGGACCCACTTACACCACCAAAAATCCATGGATTTATCATGAACAGGCAGAGAGTTGTTATCTTAGAGAGCAGCAGGATTACAGCATGACCTGTTATGGTAAGTGTAATGAGAAAGTGTTAAAGATTTATAAGGAAAAGAAGCCAAGGTGAATCCCATTTCAACTGTTTGCTTTTCAATTTGCAGGTTGGGGCTGGCGGACGACGATCAACTGTTATCGGTGCTGCTACTATGGCTACAACCGCATCGCCGGATGCAGTAAGCTCCACCAGGGGCGTTGTTCGTGGCTTGATTATGGGCTTAGGAAAACACCTGCATACTATATATAAACTGGTAGCAATTATAATAAAAACGAAACTAAATTTGAAAATTCATTTTGATCATTACTTTGACAGAAGTTTTGCAGGCATTTAAGTTGGAGTTTTAGTATTATTTTTGAGCGTCAAATATTTAATTGATTTTTAATGCTTACGGTCTTTGGATGAAATATGAAGTTACAGTTGTTGAAAACGGTAAAAACTCTTCTTTATTTTCTAAGAAACATTCCTTTTTATATCTTTTGATTGGTCCTGATCTTTTTTGGGTTCTTTAAAGATCCCACTCTAATCTAGAGTGTAGACATTGCCCAAATTGAGGAAGCAATCCTTGAGATGCTGCTGACTCTCGCAGAAATCGGGAAAAGGTGGTGCCAGCACTTCATACATAATCCTTATCAGATCAATGAACTTAGCCAGAGCTTTGGAGTACTCCCCTGTTTCGTAGAGCCTCTTGGCCGTACGTGTCATCATTTCGGTATCCTGCATGACCTTCAAACCCTTCAGGATGTTGGTAATCTCTCCACAGGTCACACACTTGACCATAAAGTCATTGCAGCTGGGTGGCACCTCAATCACCGCGGAACAGTTGTTTGGGGCATCGCAGCGGAAACGGATCACATCTCTAGGAAGATCATCGAATCTGGGCCAATTGTCAATGCAGGCATCGCAGGAGCACTCGAACCAGTAGAGTTCCTTTAAACGCGCCTGTCGATCCGACCGTTCATCTTGAGTGTACATGGGTCCATAGTTCTCATTAATCGGAAGTCCAGCTTCGATGGGTCTGACACTGTTTATATGGATGGTGGTGCCGCGGAAATATCTCACCACTCCAGGATCACAAGAGTGGTTGAACAGTGCTAAAGTGGGGTAAATCGCACCTCCAATGAAGATGGACTTCTCCCGGCCAGAGGAACTGAACTTATGAAGCTCTGCTACCTCGTGGGTGTTGAACTGTATGAACTGCAGACTGCGCAGCACCAAAGAGCAGATGGTTGAGACCTCATCTGCCTTGGGTTCCGCTCCAAAGTAGCCTCCCGCCTGGAGACAACGGGTTAAGAAGCGGGCCATTAGCACATGCTGGAAAAAGTTGGAGGGCTGACGTTCACCCTGATGTCTCTCCAACTGGGCCACTCTGCGGAAGTCGTCCTTGGGGAGACTTAAAAAAGGAAGTTAAAATTAGGGTACCCATTAAGATAAAGAATATTTAAAACCTTACCTGATCAACTGCTCTGGCGTCAGCTCCTCATCAATAGTTGGCTTTAACTTCAGGAAGTAATCCAACGGTTTGCTTGCAAAGATTCTCAGAGCAATGTGATTGTTAATGGAGGCTCCCGATCTCCAGAGAATGGGAACTATGCCACACTCGTACTTATGATACTTCTTGGAGGCCTCTTCACGACATTGCTCCGAGCAATAAAGAACATCAGCACAACGAGGACAGGCCACAGGAACCACAGTTCTGAAAAGGGGAGATATGTAGTTCCAAAATCTTTAATCATGTAGCTTTATTTATCATTACCTCACAAAACAGTTCTCGCAGTGAGTTTTAGCAAACTTTTCCAGCAAAACAGAGACAAAAGGTCGCTCCACGAGCAACTCTTCACCTGGTTTAACATCAGCGGAAGCTCTGGCGAAGCGGCCCTCCTGTCGATTTTGATCAATCCTCACCAAAGGACTCACAAATTCGTTCTCCAGCTGGACAGGATGGGCTTTATCCAGAGCAATCTTTTGTTTAAGCTGCTTGGCCTCCTGTTTAGCGGTGCGTGGATCATGTTGAAGCATCTTGATCATGGTCATGGCATCCAGATTAATCTTGGCACGCTTATCAGAGGTCAACGTGGAGTCATCCATGGTGGTGATGCATTTTCTATGGAAGGGTAAATATAAATGGTTTATGGATTTCATTTACAGTGTTTAAAGAACACTCACTTGAATGCTTCAATCGTGTGGGGATAATCCTTGAGAGCCATGTAACAACGTGCCTGACGTTCGTATAGCTTATAGATCAAGTCTTTGGGGTAGCCTAGATCTAAAGCTCTTCTTATATCAATCAGGCACTCTCTGAAAACAAATACAAATTATTAGAAAGAAATAAACAATTTGAATAACTCTGACCAATTTTCTTGGCTATGATTTACAAGATTCTTTTAGAAAATATTTTTCAAGAAAACAGTTTTTTTCTAAAACCGTCTTTCCTAAGTACTTTTGAATATTTTTTCAAAAACATTATTTTATCAAGGTTTATTCCAAGATTATTCTCTAATATAAACACTCCCAAATTGGTTTTTTTTAAGATCTTTAGTATTTCCAAATTTACTTACTGATATTTCTGCATGTGGTACAAAGTGGCCGAGCGGTTGGCCAAAACAATACGAATCTCAGCCACTAGTGAAGAAAAATAAACATAAGCATACATAAGTATATAGAAAACATTTCCTACAGACTTACCATTTTCACTAGGAAGAGCCACATAGCTCCTGGTGTACAGCACCATGGCCTCCAGCCACTTCTTGCCCTTAAAAGTAGCTGTGGCTCGTTCCTTGATCTCAGCCGCCAGAGTAGCATTCTTACCGGCAAACTCCTGGTCCACCACCAAGTTGGCATCCCCCTTCTGCACCCAGGGCAACTTATCCACATAGGCCACGCGCTCCTCATCGCTCCCACATGCTGATAACTTGGCAATGTCCGAGTCACAGGTGGCACCCGCCTCATCCTTGAGCTTCAGATAGTATTCGGCAAAGAAGCCCGTCTTCTGGCTAAGTGGAGTTTTCATTTTGATTAATATTTTCACCTCCAAATTATGCAAGTTTATAGAATTTTTCAGAATTTTTTCTGTACTCTCAGCAAGAAAACTGCAGACGAACTGAATGTGAAAATCGGGAAAATTCGACGACGACGTGTGGTATAAAAACAGCTTTTGGGGATTATTTATAGACAAAGAGAGAGTATGTGCCAAAGAGAAAAAGTGAGAGAGGGAAAGAAGAGAACGATCTGCGTTTGTTTACAAACAAAATTGCTGCCTTTGCTGTTTTCTTTACTCACAAAGTATGTTTTATTTTAACCATACGAGGAAAAGCATTACCAACTAATTAAAAACCCTGCTAAAATTGGCAACAAAAAGTCGTAAGAAATTGGCGGAAAATGAAATCGGTTTTTTGGCAGCGCCGGGTTATTCGCCTCTTTAGCTCAGTGGTAGAGCACTGGTCTTGTAAACCAGGGGTCGTGAGTTCAATCCTCACAGGAGGCATCAGCATCTTATAATATTTAGGAACCTTTTTGATATCATTTTTTTTCATTAACATTTAAATATTTAAAATTTTATAACGTTTGTAAATTAGTTATTAGGCATATATCAATCAATAAGCGGTTTGTTAAAAGTCAAAGGCCTAAATTAAGAACTAAATGTAATATTTTTAAATTTTAAGAGTGCTCAGGTTCTTTATTAACAATTATTAACTTTGTTTTTATAAAGAAATGGCATCTCTATTTAATAAAAACGATTTTAATTTGCGAGAACCTTAACTTATACATACATATACATTTAACCTTAAAGTGTAATTGTATATTACATTTTATAAAACATAAAAAACAAACAAAAAATTAAGATTTAAGGAGAAATAACTAAAATTATATAGTAAAACTAGAATTAAATATTTATAAAGTTGTATAAATGTATTTCAGTGGCCAAAATCTATTAAATATATGTAGAAAAGATGTTATTCCTTTCGTGGTAGTATAAAACCTTAAAAAAATAAACAAATAATAATAATAACAATAAAAAATTAAAAATAAAAAAAAATTCCTTGTTTTGCCTCCTGTGAGGATTGAACTCACGACCCCTGGTTTACAAGACCAGTGCTCTACCACTGAGCTAAAGAGGCTTGGGCTAGGCGGCCGTCAAAAACGAAACTTGAATCGAGCGTAGTTCGCTCTTTGCTAAGGTTTGCTTGCCGCGGGTAGTTCAAAAAGTTACAACTAACTCTATACGAGTGTATAATTATAATTGCCGAGGGGGTACTTTGAGAAATTGGCTCCATGACAAAGGAAATTAATGCCGACGCTATCTGGCATCGGCACTTGAGGCAACAGCAGCTGACTGACTTCGTTGGCTAATGAAGACAAGTCGAAGTTCAAAGAGAAATGGCAGCTTCGAGTGGCAATTTGTTATGGGTAAATTGCGGGGGAATTGATGTGGGAAGTGGGGGTAGATGCAACACCTAATTGTGTCACTGGGGCTGCCGTACATTTTTATTAGATTCCAGACACAACTGTACTTTCAGGCAGCATCACAAACTGTTTCCCATATCGAATTACCTTGGTTCAGCCTTCAGCCCTTTACTACCATTTAAGCTGTATGCAAATGCGTTAAAGAAAAGGTGAAATGCGTAAATTACAGTGTCAACATTACAACGCCCACTTGGGTAAAAATTCAAATCGCTATTTTTTCGGGGTGTCCCGCCGTGAAAATGCATTATGCACAAAAGGAAAGCGAAACCCAATATCCTTTGGTAAAAGGTAAGGGTGCAACATTATGTTGTATGTACAAGTATGTAAATTTCGCTAAGCTGTTGAATCGCGCCCCGCTTTTGACTTTGGGCATTTGTAACCCCTTTTTGTGGAGGTTTCTTCCTGGCAGTGTTGGAAAGCACATTCAGGATGACAACTGGACATGACAGCTAGTCCTAGAGTTCTGTCATCAATCATCAATCACGTACAGAAGAAGGGGTGTTTGGTGTGTCAAAAACAATGTAATCATCAGGGCTTACAGCGGATCGGCAGCTGTCACTTGTACTCAGTGTGACTTGTAGTACAGTAGAGCCACTCAAAGGATGCCCCGTGTGGTCCTGTTCCTGATTGAACATTGTCAATACTCGTAATCGCTATGTTTATGGGCTGTCATCCAGGCGCAAAATATTTATCACTCTGCCAGAGAGGATGCAACATCCTCGAATGCAACCCCTAATCATCGGGTATTGTAAATAGAAATGCAGTCTGCGATTTTTGAATGCATTTCGAATCGCTTTCGTCCAGTTTTTGACCCTGAGTTGCCTTTGAAACTGGCCACTGCAAATGCAAATTCATGCGGAATAAATGATGCATTTCCCCTCATCCCCTCTTAATTTTGGTTTTTGCAAAGAGCCGCCAGTTAATTACAGTTTATTTTGTTATTTCCTCAACCCCCTGCCGTTTATTTTTCTGTTCTTTATAATTCTCTACTCGATTCCGTCAAACTTCCGTTGCATTTGCGTTTTTTGTTTGTTTCCATACTCTTCTAAGGGGTTTGCTGTGACTCAAACTCTTTTTGTTAAGGTTATTTGTTTGGTTTACCCTTTTTACAATTTTAATATTTGTCAAATGTTTGTTAATAGCGGTTATTGACTTGGAAATTGATTATTGATTGTATTTTTTTTGGTCTACGTAGTACGAAGTTTTACATCAATAATTTTAAATTGTTAAATTGAAATAATTTAATGACATTTTATTTATATAAATTTATTTTCCCTTGGGTTAATATTGAAATTTTCAAAGAGTATTTAAAACTCTTATTTATCTAAGTTCCCCTTTATTTTGCAATATACTAAACTTCCGTTTTGCATTGTCGTTGTGTGTTTGCAAGCTATTGTCAACTCTTTGTTACTGCCTGAGTTTTTTCTGTATTTTTTTTTGCAGGTATTCATGTCAACTTGATTTGCACTGAAAACTCACAGACCGTTCACACAGACAACAATCAAATAAAACCGAAATTAATTGCAACAGCTAAATTGTGTTTAAGCCAGGCTGAGCACCTTCCTGCCTCAGTTTTGCCAGCTAAATAATTAAAAACGATTTTTCTCTTTTTTTAGCCACATGCACATTTCAAATGTCATTTGGTGGGCGAGACGCATTTGGCTGTTGACATTTAATGAAAACGTCATAAATAATTTATAACAGACTTTTGCATTTTGGCCATTGTCTGTAAAGTCTTGAAAATGGATTTTATGGATCTTGTACTTGATTGCCAGCTTTGATTTTTTTATTTTTGTCAATGTGCCAAGTTGGTTTTTATGCAAATTAAAGTGTGCCACTTAATTAATTTCGAACGATCGGATAAGCATTTCAATAAATTAAGGTCTAAGGTGATCGAAATCAAGTTGTTTTCAAGCGATATACAAGTTTTCGGCTGATTTGTAAGTTAATGGCATCTAAATATCATTCAGCGAAGGTAAATCACACGAAAGATAATGCTAAATCAACCGATTTGTGTCTTTTAGTTGAGTGTCAACTTGGTGATAAGATGGAGTTTGAATACTAAATTATTTGGGTTTATCTGGGAAGTGTTTGAGTTAAAGTTGATATAAACAAACATTTGTAAAAAAAAATAACTCAATGATTTATCTTCAATCAAAAAATAATGTGTGATTGACATCGTTAAATCACTCTTTTACTCAACTTTTCAATCAGCACTTATTGTTTTGGGTTTTTTTTAGACTCTTGCCCTTCATTGTAATTTTTCAAGAGCTGTCACTTATCCATCAACGAAAGGAATCAAATTTCAATTAAGTCCCTAGCTAACAATTCAACTCTTTGCTTTGCTTTTCTTTCAAGTACAAGCATTTCCTTAGCTAGAATTTTCTTTTTAGTCGTTTTCCATTTTCCTGATCAACCAATAACCCTCTTCTCCATATGGGTTCCCCCTTTTTAAACACTCTAAAAATGTCGTTGAGGTCAATGGAAGTGCACAAAAGCCATAATTCAATTTGAGTTCCATTAACGTAAACGCATTGCGTGGAAAACTCTTCAGAGCGAAATCAGTTCAAATTAATTAAAAACTAAAAATAATAAAAAATAGCCGAAAAGAAAGCAAAACACGAATGTGTGTATTTACAAAGGCAACAATGGAAAGTGCTTCAGCTCAAGTGGAAAACAAAAGCTAAATGAAATAATTGTTTTGAGGGGGTTGAAATATTTTCGATTTTGGAAGCAGCTGGGAAAGGCAAAAAGGGGGAAAAGGCACGTGGCGCATGCGCAGGATCGGGATCATAAGCTGTTACATCCAGTCCATCGTAATACAGTTACAACCTGAAATGAGATTGATGGCTTTAAAGGGGATGAGGACGAGAGGATGTGGAAGTGACAGACTGTGACAAATTGCCTCGGGTATATTTTTTTTGTGTGCCATCTTTTTTCGGGATGCTAATGACGGACGATCCTCTGCCTGTCAGCGGGTATTAGCCTCATATTTCTCTCTTTTTTTTGTACTGCAATTTTACACCAAATCAGGCAATTTTTTACCCAATTCTTTGAGCCCATTGTCTTCGCTTGACACATTTTCGAATTGATTGGTAAAAAAAGGACAGATTAGGGGACACGAAATCCTTTTTTTGCGGTTTAGCTGTGCTCATTTTAATGCGATTTAATGGCAATTTGGGCACCTCGGATAATTTTAGGCAGTTTATTTATCCCTCTCTTCTCGACACATTAACGGCAGCTGTTAAAACTTTACAACTCAGCACGCGACAGTTGCTTGTCTTCTGTTCTCCTTCTATAGATCCTGCTGACCCTGCTGTTTGGAATTCTTTGGTTTTTAAGGCCAACATATGGACCCTAATCGATTGGAGTTTCGGGGGAAAATTCCCTGACCCGAAGCGCTGTTGATTTAACGGCTGCTAGCGAAGCGCAAAGATCGTTGATCCATTTTGCACGCACTGCTGCCTCGAAACTGAAATCGAACTGCACTCAACAACACAAGATACAATGTATCTTTGTATCTCGCAGATGCGTGGTAATCAAAATGATGATGTGAAAATATTTGCTCATGGGAGCATGTCGCGTCTAATGGCTCCATCTTGGCAACAGGTGAACAGGCTGCCAAATTTCTATCTATCTTTCTTTTGACCCTAATTGTCATGGGCCACTGAAGCGCACCGATCTTAATGTTGATTATCCGCTGAATGTGTGTGTGTAATTTTTGTGAAATTAATATCCGGTCTTCGGCCGACGGGGCTGACCTTGTGCATTTACCTTTCTCTTAATTGCGTTTGAAAGCATTTATCAGCTTGGAGACAGTCGACAGTGAACAACAAAACAAGAACGAGAGCACGTTCCAACTGTGTCAACATATGTTCTTGTTCAGCGACAGCTATCTTTTGTGTCGCTCGCTCGCAGATACAAAGATACAAAGATATATTGTAGTTATAGTACTGAAAACAATGCAAGCCCAGCTCTCACCCAAGTCAGCGGTTTAAATTCGCTACTGGGACGCCCTCGAAACGTGGGCCTCTTTAGCTCAGTGGCAGAGCACTGGTCTTGTAAACCAGGGGTCGTGAGTTCAATCCTCACAGGAGGCATCTCCAACTCCCCCAAACCCCCAAAGGTAAATTACCCAATTACCTGACTTTGCGTGGGAGTTGAGCTAGCACTTTTTTGGGTGCTCATCGAAAAGTAGAAGCGGTAGAAGTTAATTTTATAATGTAATTTAATATGTCATGAGTTTGTTAATTGCTATTTCAGCATTAAGCCCAGATTGTGGTAGCGATATTTGTTACAAACATGTAGAATGTGCGGTTTAATTGCAGGTAATTAACACCAATATAAATTTATAAAGATTTTATTGTGTTTTTGTAGTGGTCTTTACAATAATTACGAACAATTTGAAAAATAAATAAGATATTTTATTTCTTATATCTTATATATTAGTACCTATAAAGATCTTCTTCTTAAAAATAGTGAAACTGTACTTAGAATGTTCGTTTTACCTGAGATGGTAAACGTAAGATGAACTTAAGATGATTTTGAAAACCCGCTCTTAAAAATGAATTTTTGTTAAGGCATGGTGTTTGTATTAAAATATTGTTTTAAAGAACTGTAAACCTAGACTTAGATATACATTTTCTTTTATAAAGTGTAAATAAATATTTAAATAGTTGGTAAAAGAATAAATCAATGAGAATACAGAAATTTCTTATTGTTAATATTTATACAGGATATATTTCAGCTAGTTTTTAAACACTGTAAAGGGTTGTAACAATTACATTCTATTTTAAGGTTATTTCTCCCCAGGAACCCTAGTTTTATAAAACTTCCGTGACAATTTTCCCCTAGTTACCCATCGATCCCTTCTCTAAAATTCCTCAGGGGGTATCATATGCGCAATGCACATTCCATTAACTCGATCCCCTAAATCGAGGGCACCTGTCACCTGTCGCAAGGACTTTGAAGCGCTCCAAAAACGCGATCAGGTTCCGCTTCCATTGGCTTTTAGCTAGTGAGACAATTTACGTGGCTAGTGAGATCTTGAAAATGCTCCATGGACACGCACACCTCCAGGAAGTACACGAAAAAATGAGGATGGGCATGGGCATGGGGAAAATGTGTCCAGGTAGCCCAGCGTGAAGTGTTTTCTTTATGATGGCATAAATTCAGTTTTAATTGAGGTTGCAAGCGGCTACTTGTTCGGCCATTGGAATCTCATCCACTTGGCATAAATTACCAAACACTAGGCTATGGCTTCCCTCTTGTTTTCTTTCCCATTTTTCAAGTGCCACAAAATGTTCGAGTTTATAATGTTTGGTTTGGCCTTTGGCCCCTGCCTCCGCCTCAATTACAGAACCGATCCCAAAAAACCAGAGTCAATCTTATTCCCGGAAAAGCGGAGGGAAACCCAAAGCAAGTCAAGTTGCGGTCTTCTCTGTGTTTTTTTTTTTTTGTTTATTTGGTTCGGGATGGAAAATCATAAAAAGTGGCCCCTCGTCAAGTGATTTTCCTTTGTTTTTCTTCTTGGAGAGGAAGTGTTTCTTTTTTTTTTGGGTTTTTTTTTACGACAGTCCACCAATATCTCTTCGATTCTCCGCATTCTCAATCTTTTGTCTTGGTCCGCTGGAGAAACGAAAGACTGAAGCCACAAACGCGTATGGAAATGAGCTAACCGCTTTCAGTGGATTTGGTAATAGACTCTCGGTCTAACGGTGAACACACATTTCACCCGGAATTTTGATTTATGTACTGCCTCACATTAGCTAATCGAAACGGTATCAACCCGTACAAAGTTTCGCAATTAGGCGGACCGAGGGTTAAAAGACACTACATATAGAGCGCACTTGAAACACGCGAGAGGCGCAAGCGCAAATCCTTTTTTTTCCTGTTTTAATTTTTGTTTAATTTTGATTTATGCCTGCTCTTGAATTTTGGCTCTGTCGTGTATCTATTTTGGGTTGCATTTAATGAAGGTAAAATACAATCAACGCCCAGCAACCCCTACGCATGCGGATTTTAACCCTCGGCTAAAGGGTTCCTGTTTTTTCTGGATTGTTGTGATCATTTTAATTGACTTTGCGCACGAGCGAACTCATCGGACCGAAACGTCGGAGATAAAAGGCAGATAGAGGGCACACTATATATGGTATGGACTCTATAATATAGAGGGCCATATGTCGATGATGATGATGCAACTGGAGCAGCAGGCAAATGAGCAGTTTAAGATGCGCAGTTGCATCGTAAAATCTCGGATGCAGCTCGGCAGCTGTCAAAATAGGCAAGAAAATAGGAAAGACACCCACCGAAAAGACGAGGGAGTGGATGTGAATGGAGTTCAATGCTCTGGAACTCTATTAACCATTAACCATTACCGATCCCAGCGGGTCGGTCGCACATTTTACTATAACCCAATAAATCCGGAGACCAGTGCACTTCTCTTTGATTTGGTGTAAGTACGCTTACTCTGCCCTCTGTTCTCTCATTTGCTCACCCACCACCAGTATTTCCAACTAAGCTATTTTCTAGCTAAAAAAAACTAATATGTAACATACAAAAACAACATTAACATTAACCAAATAAAACTAAATATAAACCTAAAAAAGAACTGATACGTCGGTGCTGGTGGCCTTGTCCTTGAAGGACATAGAGCTGAGGAAGTGGCCGCCCGGACAGGTCACTATTTGTGCAACTGAGCTCGTCGTATTTAAAGTGGGTTCTTTGCACGTTTTGACATAAAATTGATTGACTTAGAAGTTAGGATCTTATTAATTTAAATATTTCAAGAAAATTTGGGATGATATAATTATTTTGTTAAAAAAAATTTTCATGTTTTTAGCTACTTTTTACTTGTTTTAGCTATTTATTTTTGAATTTAGCTATAATTTATAACATTATAACAACACTGAAAACTGAGAGGGTGCAGAGCGTCGGAGATGTCGGAGAGAAACCAACCCAGAGAGCGGCTTCATGTAATGCTCGACAGCCGCCTAAGTCACGATGTTCAGAAATTTTTAAACCGTCGACGCGATCGGGTGTGCGCACGCTCTCTCTCTCTCTGTATCTAGATAATCGAATTCGTGATTCGTTTTCTGCGCCTGCGTAAATTCGTGGACCTTCTTCAATCAACCTGAGCGGTGAAAGAGACGGACAACCTACGTGCATTTGTGTGTTTTTGTTTACTTTTTTCACTCAAAAGTAAATTTCCTGTATCCTCCATAAACAAAGGAAACGCAGGAAACAGAGGAAATAATATAAATAATTAATCCCCGGCAAAACGGAAATATTAATTCACAGAAAAAAAAATTAAAAACTAAATGTGCCGCTGTCGTTTTAGTAACGGTCCCAATGCGGTTTCAAACAATCGGTTTAAGCATTGACATCATTGATTTATGTCTCGAGTGTAAATAATTCGCACAATACAATACAAACCCAAAATTGAGGCTTTCCTCCCTCCGCAATAACAAACCAATCAAATGCAATGAAATGAAATGTTGCCATTGATTTGCGCACATTGCCATTGTTCAGTGTTATTGGTTGACTTTTAACTGGGATCCGTACTTAAAAGCTGGTAAGTACACAGTTTTCATCTTTCATAACAATGGCTTCAAATGAAGAGCGAAAATCGGTTGCAGAAAGCGAAAGGTTAAGCAGCGATCAATTGTTGCATTCTAAAATACAGTGCGGCCTCTTTAAGGTAAACGGGGTCGTCACAGCACAAATAATAATGATGATGGGGCAATTTTATATTTAGCTCTTTAGAAGGCCACTCCTCCCGTAGATCTTGAGTCTTGCATAATCCCCATGAGCGGTGGGTGAACGGTTCTGATATCTGCATAAATATTTATGGAGGAACTTTCAAACTCTTCCATCTTATCATAACAAAAGCGGCAGAGAAACTAAAAAGCCTCGTAAATAAATTAGTCAGTCGCCTATTAAAACGCAATTTGTTTTGTTGATGACTCTGAGATAAGGCAGTAAATAGTATGGTTTTTTTTGCTCATTATACCATAATCAAGTTCAAAGTTTCTCGGAATAAAACCTATTTACTGGTGAGGTTGGAATTTCTAACAGAATTCCACTAAGCAGCCACAATCAATCAGTCAAATATGACTCGATCTCTGACCAGATAATTACATATGAGAATTCTGCGGTTGAATCACAATCTGGAGACCCCTTCAGTGCAGTGGCAGGTTCTGTTCTGTCTGTATCTCAAATTCTATTTCGGTTTTGTCATTAATTTTAATTAGATATTTCCTTTTGGGAATCGCTGGCTGCATTTGAATAACAATTGATCGGTCTCCATTTCCATTTCTTCATTGAAATGACAAACCCAAACCCTTTATCGACAGGATGTCTTTGGGGTCTCTAGAGTGTCATTTACATATTCTTCGGATTCTTTTGGCTGTTCGTCTTTGACTTTTGTCTGTTTTTCGATTTTTTCAATGCTAACAACCTAATCAAAGTTGGTTTTTTTCTTTTTTTTTGGGTATTTGTTGGTTATGTAAATTTTGGAATGACTGTATTTTATTTTTATGTGGGTTTCATGTCGTGATTTCTTGGCTATGTGTGGACGGAGATGCATCAACGCATTTATGCTGGCTTTTGTTTTTGTCTACATCTTCACCCATTAAGTGGGAATAGAAAGCCGAGATTCGGGTAGATAACTTTGCATATTGTTGTGTATGTAAACTATTTAGTCTAACTGTTTGATGTTGCGGTTTTCACTTTCATTCAGCGGCGCTGTAACAATTAAAACGAGAGCTCTAGAAACCTTTATCTCCAAGATATCGATTTCGCTTTCGTTTCGATTGTATATCCGATCTCTGGTCAGGGCAATTTGCACTTTTCTATAGCGCCTACTTTCTAGAATTGATTTGCATAAGTGATTTGTCCAGTGCGAAGACTTTCGCGACCCCAATCTCCATCTCGATCTGGAGACAGCTGACATTCTAACTGTGAAAGATATACAAACACACAGACACTCGGCAAAATATATACCCGAGAATAATTACCCTCTGAAAATGATGGGCAATTATCAGCTGACATGGCAACAGCTGCAAATTAAACAGACAGTACAGTGATCACTAAAACAATGGGACCTTAGATATTATAGTTTTGAACTGAGGGTCAATTATCACCGGAAATCATTGATAAAATTATAAAAAAGTCAAAGTCTTCTGGGGATCAAGGTCGTCTTTATATTTAAAGAAAAGACTAACCCTCAATTCTTGTTTCTTTTTTGTTTCTGATATAACACCAGAGTTTATTAGAACTGCTTAGCAAATAAACAATCCAATGACCTTTTCTTTTCTCAAAGTTTCTCAAACTTTAGATAATAAACCCAAAAAACAAAGAAAGAAATTTCCATATTTATGTCAAGTCCATTAAAGATCTTCTTGGCCAAGTCTGGTCCATTTGTTGGCCATGTAGCCATGTAGCAGCCTCCGAGGCGATTAAAATTATCAATGTCGGGGCTGCGCTTGTGACACTTGTGCACACACATAATACTCTAGTATAAGTAATACCCAACAAGCCGGGCCAATTGTCAAGCTGGGCTAAGGCTAATTTGTGTGTGTGCTCGAGTGTGTTACTGCCAAGTGAAATATTTCAGCTCGTAAATAACTCGAACCGACATGGCGCAGGTGTTGGGAAACTACGGACAGGTAGACAAGGGTTAAGGTTTATAGGAAAACCACACATTGAAAATAAAATAAAACGTGCAATGCCCACAGGCCCAAATGTTTATTCATAATCCGAGATATTACAGAAACTGAATTAAGGTAATTTTCATAATTATTTCAACCTTGCTGAAAGCTAAGTCAAAATAAATTAAATAAAAAAAAAGAAAACAAAAACTGAATTTAATACGATTGCCTCCTGTGAGGATTGAACTCACGACCCCTGGTTTACAAGACCAGTGCTCTGCCACTGAGCTAAAGAGGCTCTGTTAAACGGCTGGCCAAAGCGCAATAGGCTTTACAGCCGTTCAGAATGCTTCTAGCTGGCTGGAAAAGTTAACAGTGCCTCACATAACAGAGGCCTTAGCTGTTAACACTTAACAGGGCCAAAAGCATTTGCATTAAACGAAGCGTAAACAGTCTCAGCTGGAAATCAAGTTATTACGCTTCTATATATTAGAATCACAGGTGTCATCTCCATTTAAGTAATTGAGCAAAATAATTTGCATTGTTCAACAACAGTTTGTGGGCGCGCACTGAGCTCATCTCGCAACAATTTTGTAGGCGCGTTTTGGTTTAAAAGTAACAACAGAAGGGCGGGTAAGGTAAAGCCCCCCCTTGAGTAGAAAAACAGAAATTTAATTTGATTTCCAAGCATTTGAATTTACATAAAACCCCGCAGTTTATGTGTGGGAAGAAATTTTGTATTTAGCATACGCAACATCCAAACGGACTGCATTTGATATATGGCCAATGGAAGATCCGATTAAGATCTGGTGATTGGAATTTATTTGCAACATTCTCAGAGTCCCGTAGCTGATGATCCCCTGGGACCTTGGCGACATCAATTTCATCTAAAGCCAAGAGAAATGATAAAAAGCTGAATAAACTTGTCATCATTTCGCCGCTTTTTGGGTCACTTTGGTATCTGGTATCTCTCTCTCCTCTCGACTAGACCGGAATTTCGCATCCGAACAAGTTTCACTTGGACACCGTATCGTTCCACTTGCGTGGCCATCATCAGCATCGAAAATGCAATTTGCAACTTGAATTTAGGAGTAACAGTAATACCGCAATTCGCAGCTTGTTCTTGACTGTAAAACATTGTTGCGCTACCTTGAGTCAAATTGCTTCATAAACTCGGCTTTTTGTCAGTTTCACTCTTCTAACTTGACTGAAACGCCGGAAACGCGCTCAGCATAAATGACGTCCAAATGGAAATGATTACAGGGCTCAGTGTTGCCATGGCTAATAGAGATGGAAGCGTGAACTGAGGTGTGGGCTTCTAAAGTGTGTAATTTGCAAGAAAATATTTTGAAAACATATTTTTGTGGTGTTCTGTTACATTCTTAATATTTGAATTTATTTTGAGGATTTTTGAAATTGGTTAAAGAAATTTTAGAAAATATTTTCATACATTTTTATGATTGCAAATAAATAAAAGAACATTATAATTTGCTAGAAAATATTTGACTGATTTTTGAAATGCGTTTTAAAAACTCTAGAGTTCTGTTTTAATTGAATAGATATTTTAAAACAAATTTTAAAAACCTATACTTTAAAATTAGCTTAGTCCACAGTGTTCACTGTGAAATTTAAATTACCTAAGCTACAAAAGTGATGTAGATCAGTTGTGGCTGACATACACTAAGACTTGAAATTTGTTTAATTATATAGGTTATTTACCCAGACTTCCCCTCGTCACGTAACCCTCGCTAATAACTTGATTATGGAGTACAAGTACTTGTTCTTGGTCTGGTTGCGCTTCAGTGGCTTTAGCGCCCACATGTTCAAATGCACAAGACCCAAAGCCTGGGAAGCACCTGAGTTTGCTGCACTTGCTCTCGTTCCTATAAAAAAAATAAAATAAAAATACAGACACGGGGAACCCTTCAGAGTTGGGCACGCAAATTGAAGAATAATAATTACATGCATATAAGTCGACTGGCTCTCATATGTATATACGTACTTAAGAGGGTGTAGTTGAACGATCTTCACGGTTGACAGACTTTTCCCACAGCCAATTGTGGACTGTAACTGACACTGCTGCAATTTGGCCAATGGTGGATACTTAGTAGATTCCTGACAGATTCCCTGACAGATTCTTCTCCCCAGTAGTTCCCCATAATTTCAGCTCATTAGCAAAGCGTTCCAACAAACCTGGATTCAAATCCAGTCGCTAATGTGCGAGTACTCGTCGGAGTTCTCATTCAAAGTTCCCTAAGTAGCTACATACATATGTACATGTCTCTCTCAATCCCTTTCTCTATTCCACACTTGAGCATTAAAGCCTAATTAGATTAATGATAGGCACACATTGGGCCAGGTAAACTATAGTTCCTGTCTCAACACGCAAACCGGAGAAATAGGCCCCCAAAAGATGGGCTTATCCAAGATGTAGATTGTGTTCTTGGCTAAATTTTGTAGAACGTTGCTTGTGGCACTGGCAGCATGATAATTATTCTCCAAGACTAATGACTTGCTGGGTTTATCTTGAAGGCAAAAGGCGCGAGCACAAGCCCCAAAGCTAAATAGTACAATGTCAAACAGATGCTAGAGATACAGGTTCTCAGACAGACATAGGAAGCTGTACTTTGGTTCTTCAATGAATTTTGAATAATATAAACAAGTAAGTAATGTTTAGGGAAAATATTTAAAAAAGAACTAGGGGAAAAGTGTGTTACTTTAAACTTCAAAATCTCTTTAAACGCTCCTTAATGTTCCAAGTTTTTTAAGTGCACCTTCGTACATCATATTTTGTTTCCAAATTTACAACAAAATTAAAAAAAACTTCAAATAAAATCTGTAAAAAACGAAACTAAATATGTATAAAAACAGCTAACAAAAACCTAATCAAATTATTACACTTTCTAACCTCCTCTAAATATTCCCATCATTTATTATTAAAATTTTCACGTTGAATTTGTTTACAAATATATTTTCAATAGACTTTCTTTAAAACTTTGCCTTGAACCTTGGCAGCTCATTGGTTCTGGGTGGGAAATCTGTCATCAAAGCTCTTCTGGAGAACTTGTTCTTCGTATTTTTTAGCGCTCAATAAAAACTGAAGCTAACGGTATGTGTTTAGGCCCTTAGCCCTGTGAGATACATTTTGTATGTCACAAGTATCTATGACAATTGCACAGTATGAATGAAGCGCTTTGTCTTCGTGGTGCCGACAAAGGCAAAAAAAAAAAGAAGGCAAACAACAAACAAGTGAAAAGCCAGAAAAGAGGGAAATGAGTTGTCTTTGCTGGTACATTAAGGGGTTAGGTAGGTTTCGCAAAAAAAAATCGATTTTTTTTTTATTGTCTCATAAATTAATATACAATCTCAAAATTATTGTCCCAAAGTTTTAAGTCGATCCGAATAATAGTTTCGGAGATACAGTCCTTAGAATGTGCGCGCGCGAGGCCAAGTGCACTGCTTATCAAAACTTTAAATGCGTTTTCTCAAAACTGTGTTTTCAAAGTCGGTTGTCAAGATTTCTCGGAAACTACTCAACCGATCTTGATGAAATTTTGCACAGGCCTTCGAGATATGATTATCTCGTAAATGAACGAAGGATTTTTCTTTACGTTGACAACAACTATTTAAAAAAAAAAAATTGTTAAAAAATTTCACCAAAATTTGAATTTTTTTGCAAAAAAGTCTCCCAAAAATCCAATTTTCACTTTTTTTGGGTTTCCTTCGTTCATTTACGAGATTTAGGTTTGTACTAAAAGAACAAATTTGGTTTTTTAATTTCCGATGATCCTGTCAGGAATTGTGCTGACAACGCGAAGGCACCTTTTTTCTGAGGGGTCACCGGAAATGACGTCACAATGGCTGACCGCTGAATATTTTTTTTTATTTAATTCAAAAATTATTATTTAAATATGTATGTGTAAGAAACTTAAAAGTTTTTATTAAATATTTCATTTTTTATATAAAAAAAAATTGTTGAAAATGTGCCTTTTTTTTGCCCGGGAAACCCTCCTAACCCCTTAAGTAATGTGATCTATGCAACCTCATCCGCCAGATACAATCTCGAGTGTGTATCTTGCGGCTGTGCAGATCTGCATATCGAATGCATTTCTTTGTTTGGCTTGGAACCCTCTCAACCACCGAAAGTGCGTTGTTTTTTTTGTGTACCAGTGTACCAGCTCATTTGCATGTGGTGGTCCGCTTTCTTCAACACTTTATGGCTCTGCCCCATATGAATGATGAAATGAGAACTTGAAGGATGGTTCTCTGGTTAATTAAATCCACTTCCACCGAATGGCAAATGTAACGTGCCAAACGTTGTTAAAACCGACGAACCGAAAATTGCAGCTTAATTGTTTTTGCCCTGCCAAGCGGAACGCGAAATTAAAGAGCTGAAATGTCTAGGACTGAATTGTGGGGCTGTCCACTTGTCAGTTAAATGGTCAAAGTTCACCAAAAGAAAAGATACTTAGGTTGAGGTTTTATTTAGTAGTATCTGTATTTTTTATCCATTTCAAATTGTATTTAAAGCTTCAGCTTAAGCTGGTAAAGATAATAAAGCTGTAAAAACAAATGATCAATTTTAGGACTTAATTTTGGGGCTGTCCACTTGCCATTTAAGGGTTCAAAGTTCATCAGAAGATACTTATGTATATATTACTGTCAACTTCAGACTGTATCTTAAAGTTTGTGTACCTTTTATACATTTCAGAGCTAAGACGACGAGTTTTTCATCATGGACACCGGAAGTGTGGTTAGTGAACCGATTTCCGCGCATCATCGCGCCTTCGCCAAACAGAAGTCCGCCTCCATGGTAAGTAAAAATAAAACTAAAAAAATCCTATGCACCCATAGGTGATACTTTAGGTGATTGCGTAAGACCCAACATAATTAATGCAACATCCAACGCCCATTCCTGCCCCCATTGTCTGATTCGATTATGTAAGTGCGCGAATATCCACTATCTACGCTAATTAGATATTGACACGCACAGGCAAAACAAGCATCAGGCATTAGCATTTTAGCATTAGCTTTGGTTTTGGCCATAAGTTATGAGCTGCAAGCACTCACCCCAGATACTTTGCATCGCTACACGCTAGAAAGTTGTCGAAAACGAAATTCGCAAATGGCCAAACATAAATCGCAGATACAAGCAAGCAAATACCAAATAAAAGCAAAGGAGTTAACAATAACCGAAGATTTATTTCTCTTTAAGATTACTGTTTTTTAATTAGCGGAAAATATTCAAATAAAATCTAGAAAATCCATTTCTTAAGAAGTAATTTTTGAGATTTTAAACAAGGCAAAAAATGTACCTTAAATTAATATTAATAAAACAAAAGTTTAAAAAAAAACCCAATGTAATTGATGAACATAAATTTCAAGAAAAATCTGAAAAACATATTTTTAAATTATTTTAACGCAGTAAACATAACAGCTTTTTTAACCAGATTTTCCTTAAACCTTGTAATATAATAAATTTTTCAGTGTATTACAAACTTTACAAAAAAATGCATCAAACCCTCTTCAAACCTCTAATCCAAATAAATGCCAGTATATTAATAAAGCGTTGAAAACAACATAAAACATGGACATGGAATAACTCAAAACCCCAACAATTTACAAACAATTAATTGCAAATTCACCCGAATGCATTTTTAAGCAACACTTTCACGCAGTTCACAATGCAACGTCATTCAAGTGAGTTGTAAGTTGCATTCAAACGATTGGTAGTTCGAGTATCTAAATATTTTTTTTTCCAGATATTATGTGTGAAATATTGCATAGCCAAGATGGGAATTTTTTGTGGGGGAAGTGAGTGGAATAAGTAAGTGTGAGAAAAGTGAAATTACAATTCAATAGACTTGGAGAATTTCATGTGTGCCTTGAATTTCCTATAGCAGATATTAAAAGGTAAATCTGGAGTAGTTTTTGCAATTCAAAGAAAGTCACTGATGATGAAAACGAGGTGCTTATGACCCCGCTTAACTTTAACATTGCGCCTTTTGTTGCTAAATATATTTTTTTTTGGCACGAGGAGATACTTATGACTGCTTAGCAAATTACTATAGTAGAAAGAAGTCTGAACACCACAATAATAAAACTTTCACTCGCAGCGAAATGATTGAAAGCAAAAGTGAGTGACGAATATGTTTTGTTAGATGCTTGAAAATCAACAGTAACATCACCATCGATGCGAATCATTAACTGACAGGTATTAAGTCATGGTTTTTTGGGGGGGAGGTGCATCATCAATCGTAATAGCAACTATAAATACTACCAGTAAATTGCCCATAACCAAAGACTGAACAAACAACTCCCCCCAGATGATGTGAAGTAATCACAGGCAGAGCAAAACGAAATCGAAACCTATTCAAAGAGCCTACAAAAACCTCACCCCAATTTTTCACACCCTTCTCCTTTTTGCAAATTTTTCTTTACCTCATATACGGTCAATTAATTCCTTCCACAAAATTACTCCAATTACTCAGCGCGATTTCCAGTCTTGAGCTGTGTTAATGAATGAAATTCAACTCGTAAGATATGCAAATTTATTTATGATCTGAGAGAAAAGTCAAGAAATTTATAACGAAATCCGCTGATCAAAGAAGTTCTCACGTTCACCCTGTTGTAGTGGACAATGTCCGGTCGAAACTCATTTCCCTTGTTATTAATTTTGTTAAAATTTCACAACTGCAACTTCCTTGAGGTGGTAGGACACAAAAAAAGTAGGGGTTGAAGCTTAAAAATACAGAAGGTGGTTGTTGCAGTTTTTAAGGAGCTCATAAGTAAATGCAGCTGATACAAGCCTTTATTTTGTAACGGTTTTTTGTGCCTTAAGAGTGTTTTTTTAAGATCTAAAAAAAATATTTAAAGGTAGCCGAAAATAATCCTTATTTTTTAAATTTTTGACCAATTTATAAGATCTTTAAAACTTCTAATAAATTAAGCTTTTTATTATATTGTTCTGCTTATCACGTTGTCTCCATCCGAAAAAGCTTTTGCTACGTAACCAACAGCAACAGGTTCCCCAAAAAGCTTTTAGACACAGCTCCACACCCTAATTCAACTCGGTAAAACTCAACAAAACAGCTGATGTGCCGCTGATTATTTTTGTGTTCACCGAAAAACTTTGTTTATTATTCGGTAAATTGTCGTCAAGTGTTTGTTATTTGTACATAAATTCCGGTTCGCGAGTGATATGCTTTACCTCTCTCTTCAAGTGTAATATTTTTGTGATAATCGATAGACTGAAAAAGTGCTCAATTATCAGTAATTTATGAAATTAGCAACTTTATCATAGCTCAACACTGATTAACTATAAATAAGTAAGCCCAACCGAGTTAAGGGGGTAAATAGAGACCCCAAGCGAGCAAAAACCATTACAAACGAAGTCCGACGATTAGAAACGAACACCGATCATATAGAAAAACGAGCACAAAATGCGAATCGTTGGATCCAGTATGCTGTCAGCCCTCAAGCGACTGTCAACGAAAAACCCCACCACCTTGGTCAGTAATATCCGATCAATGAGCTCTATTGGAACCATGAGCCTGCCAGAACGTCAACCCTTTTCTCCAGACTTTTTCTTTCGTCAAGTATGTAACTATCAATACAACTATGGAATTTTAAAGTTAAATAACTTTTCATACAGCTCTTTGATGGAGAGAGCAGTACCTATAGTTACCTTCTGGCGGATTTGAAGAATGGAGAGGCAGTGATCATTGATCCTGTTCTGGAACAGGCCAAACGTGATGCCCAGTTGGTCAAAGATCTGGGGTTTCAACTAAAATATGCCAGTAAGTGGATGCTCAGATAATTTCACCATGGCACACCTCTATTTCCGTAATTCCCAAGTAAACACTCATATGCATGCGGATCACATAACGGGCAGCGGTTGGTTGAGGAAACTGACGGGTTGTCAGTCGGTGATTGCCGCAGCCAGTGGAGCAAAGGCAGATCGTCACCTAAAAGAGGGAGATCGTGTGGATTTTGGAACACATGTGATAGACACCTTGGCCACACCAGGGCACACAAATGGCTGCATGAGCTATGTGATCAAGGATCAGGGTTGTATCTTCACCGGGGATACTGTCCTTATTCGCGGCTGTGGACGCACTGACTTCCAGGAGGGATCTCCCCGTAATCTTTATGAGAATGTTCACTGCAAGATCTTTACCCTGCCGGAGAACTTTCGCATATATCCAGCACACGATTACAAGTGAGTGGGGTCTATAGAGATTTGAGATATATCTCTTATATATCTTCCAATTCCAGAGGACAAATGGAGAGCAGTGTGTGGGAGGAGAAGCGCTATAATCCCAGACTGACTAAGGATATAGATGAGTTTATTAAAATCATGGACAACCTGAACTTGCCATATCCCAAGAAAATAGGTGGGAATATAAAAATCTCAACTATAAGTTCTCTGACTAAAATATTAACCTTTCAGATGTCTCTGTGCCCGCCAATCGCGAGTGTGGAGTGTACGACATACCCAAGGAGTAAACCCAACCCCTAAACACATGCAGCTTATTTGATAATGTTTCCAAGAGATTTGTAATCTTTAAAATAAATATACATAAATCTTATCAGTCCATGTCTACCTTACTTAACTCTTTGATGTCATTGTGCTTAAGCAGATAAACTCACCTCTTTGTTCGCCCTCTTTTGTTGCAGACCATTCTCAATCCGAAGGGTTGTGGCAGTCAAGTCAAGTACAGTCTGCACTCGACGGCAGAGACGAACCAGGAGACCAACAGCAATACCCCCTCTAACCACTGTTCCACCACTGGAAGAAGGCGCAAGGGTGGTTCTTTGGGAGGAACTCTCTCCTCCCGATCCACTCGTAGTGAGTCCAAGGAGCTACGATCAGCTCTTCAGGATCGGGAGGCTGTCATCCAGAATCTGCGCATCCAGCTCTGTCTGGGAAAACTCCCTCGCCCCACTGGTCCACCTCTGGATGACTCCGAGAAGCCGGCGGCTGAGCAGAAACTTAACAGACTGAAGGCGGAGGCGGAGAATAAGCGCATTAAAATTAAGAATCTGAAGAGCGCTTTGGAGAAGCTCGACATTACAGAGTAAGGGGAATTTATCTATAAGAAAACATTTACATATTACTAACCTTATTCCACCCACAGCAACATAGACATCCGCATCCGTCAAGCTGAATTGGAATATGCTCTGGGCAGAGAGGAACTACAAATGCTCTCGATCGTGGAGGAGGCTCGTGCCTTACAAGCCCGCCTGGAGAAGTCCAAGCCTGAAGCCCAGACCCTTTACAACATCATAAGTTCTGGAGTCTCCCTGAGTTTACATGCTGTTCATGCCACCTCTGGAAGATGGGCAGCTCAACAGAGAACAGATCAACCTGGATTCTATGTAGAATGGGCTTTAGAGGGAGATGGATTGTACAAGGGCGACCGCATTTTAGAGATCAATGGGCGACTGGTCACTGGAAAATCCAAAGAAGAGCTGCAGAAGCAAGTGGGAAACTCTGGCAAGTGTCAGATGGTGGTACTGCGCAAGAAGTCTATACCTATACCACAAAAGCAACTTGACCAGGAGAAGGAGAACAACATGCGGCTGCAGCACAGAATCTCTTACCTGGAGGAGCAGGTTAAGGAGCTCCAAACTGTGAAGGAACATCACCCTACCCAGCAGCAGCAACAGCAGACATCCTCCAATCAATCCCAGCACGTGACCAGCATCAGCATATCCTCACCTCCATCAACACCACCTGAAAAGCCACTGATCTTCCAGAGAGGGAACTATATAACCACTCTGGTGGGTGGCAAGCCCATCGAACTGATGGGTGAAGACATGGCTTCCACACAGACACCGCCAGGACATGTGACCAAAACGCTGATCAAGGAAAATACCCATATTGATCTTAGGGATCGTCTGCCGCACATGTACTCCATGCCCTCCAAGTCCCTGTCCGCCTCGAAGATCTCCATTAATAGCGATTCGGCCTATATGCAGCACCATCGAAGAGAGAAGGAGCGTCACCGGGATCGGCAGCACCGAGAACGCCCAAGGGATCCTCTCCAGCAACAGCAGCAGCTCCACCGGGAACATCTTATGAGCACGCATGCGCGCAGCGTGGAGCATCTCAATCACTACAATGGGTAGGTGTTGTTGGACTTATGAAAGAGTTTTTAAGATCATCAGCTAACCTTCTTTGTCTTCTTAACAATTCCAGACTGGATCGTCGTCGGGACACTCCCCGTCAAAGTGAGACGCACACGCTGAGGCCCCGCCTCCCAAGCGACATGAGGAGCGTAAAGTCTCTGGATTTCGATAGCGAAAATGAATCGAAGCCTCCAACGGAGCAGCGAACTCGACCCACTCCTCCCAAGAAACCTCTACGTTTGTCCCTCCAACGAGCTCAGAGTCTGCAGACCGTAGAGCTACATCCCTGTGCAGATCTTGAAAGGAAACGTCCCATGAAAAGGATGCACCACAACAATAACATTAACAACAAGGGTGGAGGATCACCGACGGATGAGGGTCAGACCATGCTCATCGAGAACTGCAGTCCCATGCACACAGCCTCTCTGGGCCGGCACAAGCTGATCTAGGGATTTGAATCCAACCAAACTTAGTCTTAACTAGCTTAACCCTCGATCGTCATAAGCTGACGATTGAACCCAAAACAGGCGGACATGTGCAAAATTATAATTAGCATTATATTTACTTTTATCAAACTTCCATTAAGTGGTTAGTTTTCAACTTATGTTGTAGTTTTAGTATCGCACTTACATTCTATATCGTTAAGTAGGGCTTGGCTATCGTCTTGTATAACTGATAATTGAGAGATTATTGTATGATGATTTTATTAGCACAATTTATCAATGTGAATACACAAATATTTTCACTTTATTAAATGTGTACTTTATTTTGATTATTGGATCTTGGCCTATTTAAGTTTAATTAGGCTGAAAAGAAGGGTATGGTTTAAGTTCAATCTGGAATTTATGAAAGGTATTTTTGTATTACAACAACGAGCAGACATGATTTTCTTTAAAAATTTTTTAAATAATTATAGCACGTGTTAAAAGAAGATTTCATTTCTTGTTAGTTTTTTTTTAATTTGGAAAGCATACAAAATGTTTGGCCATCATTATTTGAGCATCCTATAAAGGATTTTGTGTTAATGTATACATAATATAAAAGTAATCATAATTAATTAATTTGTGACATAATGGTTTCCCAATATTTTAGACCATTATTGTAGGCACGAGCCTGCCACACATTTTGTGACGCTACGGTGATAGACTATTCACATGAAAAGCACGTTAGCGTGTTTCAACAGCAGTTAAAATAATTTGAAAGAATTCACGTTGTACTGTTTATACAACAAGTGGTGAATGTTATTTTACATTTCAGTGAATAGGTAATAGGTATTTTTTATAGAATTCTACAGGTAAAATTGATCAATTCTAATGTTGATAAAGCTTCTGAAAGAGAGAGGGAGAGTGAGCGTAAGTCTGAGATAAATCAGAGAGCAGATCTCTCTCTCCCACGCGATCGTGCTGACCACCCACTGCATTTACCAGGTAACGCGCTCTCGATTCTCCGGTCTCCGGTCTCCGCTCTCCCCAAATCTTCCCCCAACATTCTCACCGCAAGTCGATTGCGATGGCAATGCCAGAGGCTCGAAACAGTTTCGTCGAAGCTCTCCAACGGTACAGAGGTGCAAATCGCTTAATTCTCGCAAAAAACAATCACTACCCAATTATTAAATAGTTGCTAACAAGGTGAGTGCGCAGCTGACTGGAAATAATACGAATAAGAACAAGGGCTCATAATTCAGAATAATGGGTGAAGGTGAAGTTAAAGTTGAATCTGTGCTATTTAATGGTTTTGTTATTTATTTGTTTTGCCAACTCTTTAGAACCTGATTTAGATATATTACCTGTGATGGCTTATTACTCAAAAACACAAACCAAAAACCAGTTATCGTAAAACGCAGTTGCTTCATACATTTTCGATACTCTGCGTTCGTTGTCCGCTTGCCCTTGAGTGGGTTAAAGTAACCAGTTATAAATCCCTGAATGTGAGTGGGTTAAAATGCACTTGAGACCGAAAGTTTTCGCTTTAAACAAAAAATTCTCTTTCCTGAAAAGTTTGTCGAACAAGTGTTTACAATTCTTCCTATCTTCTCCTATATGGAAATTTATGTATTGTTCTTATCTCAAAACTGCATAGTTTCAGCGTCTAAATTAGATGCGAAGTCGCAGGAGTGGGAAATCAAATAATCTTTACCTTATTGTTTGCAAATGAAGAGCTTTATGATTTTTATACTCCTGCTCTCAGATAAGGTGTTACTCATTAGCATAACATTCCACAGGGAGTATTTCACTCATCCATTATATTCAAATCAATCATATTCAATCAGCAGGCCATAATAACCCTCATTTGATGGACAAACTATGGCGATTAGTTGTAATTTGCGACCCATTTTGTGACAGTTAAAACGAGAATAAATAAATAGGTTTCATAAAGTACTTTAGTACCAGTAAAGTTCTCAGATAGGGCCAAACTCAGACGCTCTACAAGCGTGAGAATCGTAAATTATGGAACCGAGTTCAAGTGCAGATAAGGATACGTGTAGAGCAGGTACTGACCGCATTTGAAGATGTGTTTTTGGGAACATGATACGGCCATTCAGATCGACAGCATATCGCAGGCAGACTGATAAGAGAAACCGGGTCCATAAAATAAACAATTATTTCCCTTGATAAACTCTGACATCCATCCAATATTACTCATTCATCGGACATTGGAGAAGTAAAGTGCGTACGAAAAAGAGATTGTTGATTGACCTTCCCGCAGTCGCAGTCACACTTAACCCTGTGAAAAAGGCTGTTTGCATTTATTCGTTTAGATATATAAATAATACCCGTTCGCACATCATATATGACCCACAAATCGTTTCATAAATTGAGGTTAGGCGCTTCAATTCCGCACACAACTGTCCGGATTTAATGGAATCAAGTGACTGTGCATCTGATGACGTCCAAGCCAGAGATGAGCTGGATTTGCGGGATTTGGGATTATGAAAAGGTGTCTATGAAAAGTCATTAGCTTACAATATTATGGGTATTTACTATAAAACAAACAATATCCATAAAATTGTAAGCCATACATTTTTCACACTTTACATGCTCTTAAAAGCTAAATCAGATTTATGTAAATTTTTCAATGACTTAATTTATTGAAAACATTAATGTCAACATTACTATTTTCAAGGATTTCTTACACCTGATACATATTCAAAAAAAGTGCTAGTAGATCAAGATCATCTCTAGTTTTAAGCTAGCTTTCGCATATCTGTGCTTGTGGGTCTAAAGTACACCTAGACCTAAATGGATAAAAATATTTATTTAAAGGCCTGTCAACCCCCTTCTCTCTAAATTATAAACATGTGTATTTTAACTATGATTTCCTTACAGCTCACAAAATGTTGCAATATCTTGTGGTTACCCTGGCACTTTTTGCCACAATCTGCTCTGCTGCACAGACGGTGAGTTTCAATTTAATCCAATATATTATAAAATATAATTATAATTAAAATCTTTATATTTTCCATACAGCGTAATATGCCCATGACAGCTATAGCTTATGTGATTGGACCTGTGCAACCGGATAATACCCAGGTCAAGGGCAACGTGACCTTTACGCAGAACGACTGTGGCCAGAATGTCCATGTCCGTGTCCAGTTGGAGGGATTGAAGGAGGGCAAGCATGGCTTCCACATCCACGAGAAGGGAGATCTGACCAACGGTTGCACCAGCATGGGTGCTCACTACAATCCCGATAAGGTGGGTTTTTCTGCTCCTCTTCATTGAAACTTAGTGAATGAAAATTCCTGGTAACTTTCCAATGATTAGTTATCAGCAATAATTTTGATTACTTATCAGTGATTAATAACTGTGATCGTAAATGATTTGCTTGAGATCAATTGCTAAGTTTTAAAGTGTTATAGTGTGCTAATTGATGCTAATGACTACTGAAAATAATCATTTAAATAGTCTGCTAATTTTTCGTACATAGTAATGATTACTAATTGGTTTTTAACCCTTACAGGTTGATCATGGTGGTCCCGATCACGAGGTGCGTCACGTTGGCGATCTGGGCAACCTGGAGGCCAACTCCTCTGGAATTATCGACATCACCTACACGGATCCTGTGATTACGCTTACGGGCAAACTGGCTGTGATTGGCAGGGGAGTTGTGGTCCACGAACTGGAGGATGATCTTGGCCTGGGCAATCACACGGATTCCAAGAAGACTGGCAATGCAGGTGGACGCATTGGTAAGAAAGCAAACCCTTTTAAACAAAAAACAAAACTTATTTGTACTCTTTTTCCCTACAGCCTGCGGTGTTATTGGCATCAAGTAAATATCACTTCCAGCGTGACAAACTAAAAATGCTCGAATATTTTATGTATAGTTGTGTAACTCCAGGGCCAGTAACTAATGAAATGTTTTCCCAGTTGTCCACAGTCCACCCACCCACCACTCACACAATCACATTCACTTATTTGGCTTACACATTTTCCTCAATTAACTGTCTCAGTTCACTGACTCACCCGATTTTCCTGTGTGTGTGTAATAAAATCAACAAAATTAACCAAAAATCTAAGCTAAACATTAGGGTACTCGTACTTTCACCGACTCATTCATGGCCTAATGTTTTTGGGGTTGGTTGAGGTGGTAGGTATATGACAAAGGGCTTCTTACCAATCATTTGTACTAACATTAAACATCATTAGCATGAAGGGAGATTGGAATAACAACAACAGCCTGGAAGTGAAATCGAAAGGAGTTCAATCATCTCTCTGTGAACTGACATTGTGTTTTTCCAGTGCCCCAGTACCTGTGAATCCACCTGCACCTGCACCTGCACCTGCACCACGTCATCAACCACTGTACTATGTGCCCCATGAGGAGCCACAAGATCATGTTGTCTATCCACTCCAGCGCTATCCCTCGTACCCCCTGTCATACCCATATCCATATCCGCACCCATATCCCTATCCGTATCCGTTTTCGCACCAATTGTATCTGTGAGATCGCGCGAGATTACTTCGACTTCGACTCTTCCAACTCTAATTGCAGCTCGGACGTGGACGAATGGCCATGTCGCGATGGTGGCGCCGGCGCACTCCGCTACTCCCTCTCCATCCTGACCGTCATCATAGCCTTCTTCTTGGCCCGCAGCCTCAACTAACTAACCAAAAAAGCGCACTGCATCCTGCATTCCGGATTGGATCGATCGAGAGCATGTGGCATGGAATAATGGGTCATCGTAGAGATCGGCATCCGCACTTACCCACCCCCTAATCACACACACCCATTAGTCACACACCCACAAGTAATTATAATACTCCAGCAAACTACAGCATTATCCACCCAAAAAATAGTGAAAAACTGAGGAACTAACTGAGCTACTTACTTGTAAAATGTTTGAGTTGATCGATAATAAAGTTTGTTATTTGTACCTGCTGAGATTGTAACTTAATGGTTAAAGATGGGAATGTGTCAAATAAGACTGATTAATAGCTCTTGGGGATTAGAGGGAATTACTTAGAGTACTTTTAAAATTTTATATATACATTTTTCTGCAAGTTAATTTTAAAAGAAAATTATTTTAAGAACTGCCTGCAAATTATATTGTTCGATAAGATTAAGAAATTCTTAACCATTAAGAGAAACATCTACTCTACTTATCTTATCTGAAATATTAATTTAGACAAGAGTAAACTTTATTGAGGTCTTTAAAATAATAAGTAAAAAAGACCAAACCAAAAAAATAGCCTAAATTAGACTTAAATTTCAAATCTTAGTTCAACAGTCCACTGAATTTTCAATATAAACTTTACCAACTGAGGTAAACCAGTTGGAGAAATAGGTTACCAAATTTCATAGCAACTTCAGTTATAAAGAAATCTATTATTAGAATGGAAAAGTCCAATGAAATGTCCTAAAAAAGCCAACTATTTCCCCTATTCCTTTATTATTCCTTACCTACATAACTTTTCCTATAAAAGAAATTGGGGCACACATAACTTTCCCTGGCTTTTGATTGCTAAGTTCCAGCTTAGTGCCACACTTTCCTTTAAATTGCGGAAGCCTTCAGCAAATGTTTGCCCTCCAATCATTCAAATAACTGCAGTTCCCAGGATTCCTAATGGTCAAGCAACAGCCTTTCTTTTTTTGCTTTTATTTTTGCGAGATTTCTGTGACCAGATATGGATAACCCACTGGGAGTTTCTAGAAAGCCAAAGCAATAATTCCCGACACGCAACATTAACATCATCCCAAAAAACTATTGCATACTTTTAGGCGTCTTTAATTATTTCGCACAGTCCCCGAGAATTTGGATTTTGTGGAGAAAGCGTTTACAACTTTCTTTTCGCCTTCGCACGAAAACACGCAATTAATTTCTCCTTGGGCCCGGTCGCGTTTTCCTTCCAAGTGCCAAGTGAACTAAGTGAACTTTAAAAAGGGAAAACACCATTCGGTAGTAGTCGTGGGCGGCCAGCTCAGCTGAATTTTTATGGTAATAAGTGCAATGACCCACGGGGAAAAACAGAGGTAAGGTATACAGGTGGTAAAGTGAGGTAAGCCCACGACGACCCACAAAACGCAACGCAAATCGCCCCGCCTTTTGCGTTGGTCAAAGTTCTTTGGTATCGGGAATGTTGAATCAACGAAATGGGTTGTAGGGCAATAAGCCTACTTGGGAGTTACAGCCCCCTGTATCCCCTATTCCTATTTACCAATGGCCTGAATTCGTATCGGGCCTCCAAGACTTTCACTCGCTTTTACTTTTGTTCCGCTACCCAGTGCTACCCCCATCCTAAAAATCCGGATCCGTTGCCAGCACCAACCCCAAAAAGTGGCCACAACACAGCCCCAGGGGTTTCTAAAGCCCCGGTTGGACCGAGGCTCCGGTCAGTTCGTGGTTCAACTTCAGTCCGGTCAGTCGCATCGAGCGATCCTTCAGCATTATCTCCCACCAAGACGGTTCTAATTTTGGATTTAAATAAACTTAAATATAAATCCAGTGGAAGTGCTCTATTAAACCAAAGTCAAAATGCGTCGTTGTGGTCCCAGTTTAATTAAATATGTCTTGTTTGCCTTTAATGTTTTGTTTGCGGTGAGTGAAAATAAAAAAATTTAAAGAACTTCTCAAAATTTAAGTGCCCATTTGAAACTTCATTATTTTCATATCCTGTCAAAATAATTCTGAAATTTAATTATAGTTTTAAAATTTGTAATATAAATGTAAAAATATTTTTCAAAAAACAAAATGGTACAGTTAAAAAAAATAACTAGTACATTGACCAATAAGTGAAAAATTTCCATTAGAAATGGATAAACCTAACATAAGTTTTCCAGATATTCTAAAAATGTTCCCACTTTTCAAATCCACATATTTTCAAGGCTAATTAAGCTCCAAAACTGGACTTTCCAAGAACCATTGATGATACATTTTTGCTAATCCAATCGGATTATCCAACAAGATTTATTTTGCCAACAGCAATTCCCATTTAATTCGTCGTAATTGACGTCACTTTAAGCACTATAATTACGCTTTTGCATCGGGGGTCTTGTTCAGTTGCCTCATTTAGATAATTATCGCTGGAAAATGGCATGCTCACTCCCACACATCAGAAAAACCACGATTTCCCCGTAACGACATGCAAGTGATGTGTGCGTGCTCCAAAGGACATGGACATTGAGTGTGTTGTCCTTCGCATTGACCAACTGAATTGTCCATGACGACCTGGACTTGAACATGGAATTGCCATTGACCAAGTCGTGGGTGATTTTTATCCAACAATTAGTTGGGAAATGTAAATACAAATACGAGTTTGAATTAGGAAATGATTGGAAGCCATTAAGCAAATTGCTTTACGGATATATTGGAGGTCGATTCGATTAATCAGATGGATCCATTTTTTGCTTGCAGATCTCCGGGTTGGGAATTCTTATAGCTGGTGCTGTTGTCCTGGCGGATGTGAATGAGTTTAATCACTTTGTGGAGGGTCGAGTTTTGGCTCCCCCTATAGTACTCATAGTCACTGGTCTGATCATATTCCTCATCGCCTCTCTGGGATGTTTTGGAGCGATCAAGGAGTCACCCACGCTGCTGATAACGGTGGGTTTTTTTCAAGAATTTATTTATGTTGAGCACTTCAAAAAGGTTTCTAAAAGTGTGCTACAAAATATTTTTAACGTAGAAGACCGTTGAATAAAAACCATTTTATATTTTTCATAGCAAACTTTTATAAATCTTTTTAAAGTGCCAAACCTTTATTTAAAAAAGTTTTTAAATTATCGTTAAATTCCTTACCAGTTCGCTGTCCTTTTGGCCGTCATTTTCATCGTGGAACTGGCTGTGGGCATTGCAGCCAGTGTTTTCAAGAAGGATCTGGAGGGAATGGTGAAGAACTCCCTGCAGGAGTCCATCAAGAGATCGAATAGTGAGGATACCATGGCCTGGGACAACATACAACAAAAGCTAATGTGCTGCGGAGTGGACTCTCCAGCGGATTGGAGGACCCTCAGTGCGAATAAGACACTACCGGGCAGCTGTTGTCAGCCGCAGTTCATTGACAAAACCGTGGGACACTGTTTGGATGCACCTGCTCTCGGCAAGGATAAGTTCTTCCAGGATGGCTGTGTGGGCAAGCTGAAGGATCGGATCGAGAAGAACGCTATTATCCTGATTGGTGTGGGCATAGGCATAGCCTTTATCCAGATCTTGGGCATCGTGCTGGCCTGCTATCTGGCCACCTCCATTCGACAGGAGAGGGCCAAGTGAATCTCAACGGTATCCCCATACCCCGTATGTGTATCTATAAATTATTAATAACTGTTTACATTTATGTAGTTGAAATTCTTTAACCGCTGAATCCTGCTCAATTTACATATCCCCAAAAAAAAAACACACAACGAAAAGTATACGAAAAACGCAACAATCCATTTCAGATTAAATCATTACAGACTATTTTCCCTTTTTCTTTTCTTATTAAATATCATTTTGAAATCTTTATAATTCAGCTAAATTTTTCTAAACAAAAACAGTAACTTTTTCTTTGGTCTCGGTGAGAATATATCAGCTTTTACCTAACTTAATTCATAACTGTATTCAATTTTATATTTAATTTAATTTTAATTTATTTACTTTCAAATTAAATTTAGTTTTTTTTAGCAATTAAAATTTTTCAAACGTATAATTTAATAAATTGTTGTTTTTTTATTGATTGAAATGTTTGTTAGTAACAAAAAGGATCTGACACATATAAACAATTTAATAGCAAATTAAACTCTATAAATATGACGTTTTTATAAACTTTTTCTGACTCTGCATAAATTAACATTTTTTTTTTGTTATTTTTATTTAAATACTTATTTTGTTCTGCTTTTCCCTTTAAAAAAAGTTATTTTGTGAGCATGTATGAGAAATTGTTGCTTTGTTGTATCGAATAATTTAATCCCATTAAAGGTAAAAATTTCGTTGTCTCCCTCAATAAATAAATTACTTCATAATCTGAATATAAAATGTTCTTTTGGTGTCTTCTAGTACTCTTTATTGTTGAGGAACTACATTCTGATGCTTTTGCAATAATTGGCCAGGCTCAGCGTCCACTGAAGCTTGAGTCCCGCCTATATAATGTTATAGGATTTTTAGGGGGTCTAGGGATTACGAGTACCATCTAAAACTACAAAGTGGACGCCGATTTATGGTGTTATCAGCGGGGTGCAATTGCGTTTTAACGAGTGCTCGTCTACTGCTACATCCTCTAGGGGCAAATGCAATTTAATGGTCGGGGTTCCTTGAAGCTGGAACTAGGATTCCATGCGGAATTAGCTTATTTGGTCTGGAGCAGGGCTTCCGAGAGCCGTTCGATGGCGGTGACTGGTGGCTTTCGACCCTCCTTTTCACCGCTCTCGAGGATTGCGGCCGCGGCGGCTGCCTCAGCGGCTTCTGCCTCCTCTAAGATCCTGGCCTCCTCCTGTTCCCTCTGCTTTTGGTAGTGCCTGAATTCCGTGGGCGTGAGCATTCCCCTTAATACCGTTTCATAGCTCACACTGACACCCTTTGCTCCCATCTTCTGATGCAACTTCCAGCACTCGCGTTCCTTCAGGCTCCTCACATACACCGGATAGTTATGATCGGGTTTTTGGTCCTCACAGTTGGCTGCATTGTTGTTGTTCTCCTTCTTGGCCTCATCGGGTGAGAGGTTAGTGGAGGGCATCTCCTCCTTCTTCACAGGCTGCTCCATCTTGCCCTGAACTTCGGTTAGGAATATGGAAACGGGAGGAGCAGTGGGCGGTCTGTTAGCTCGAATGCGGGCAGCTAATGGAGCTATCGATCCCCGACGTATCATGTGCGAGTACTCCTTGGAGGCCAGTTGGAAGGTGGGCGGATAGCTGTCTTGAAACGAGACTGCCAGAAAGCTTTAGTTCGGTTTTAATTAAAGTGCTTAAATAATAATATTAATAGTTTTAAAAAACTAAAAGAAACGCTTTCCGGTTTAAAAGAGCGCGCTCTTTTATAGATATCGATAAATTATCGGTAAAAAAACAAGTTTGCAGGCCTGCATGCGAACCAAAAAGAGTTACGCAGCCAGCCAGCCAGCCAGCCAGATAGCCAGATAGCCAGATAGCCAGATAGCCACAAGTGAAACTTATATAAAGCGTTTAAAAATATAGAATGAAGATTTCAAGTAACAAATAATATTTCCTTAAAAATACAAAATAAAATTGCTATTAAAATATGTGAAATTTAAACTAAAAAAGTTCTTATTTCCAAGATGTCTTAACAAGTTTTAACCTTTTCCCAAAACCCGATTTTTAAACTTACCCGATTTGCCCGTCTTCCTCAAAAGCGGAGCCCTTCGCTGCGTGGCTCCCGCTTGCTGTTTGTCCCCAACACCACCGCCACCACCACCAGGATGAGTTGGTGAGGATACCACCGTGGAGCTGTTGTCCTCCCGCTCAGAGTCGCTGCCCTCGGAGCTCAAAAGGGACACCAATGTGATGACATCAGGAGCGACCACGCTGCGGGTTCTATTCAGGGCCTTCTTGGAGGCGTTACCGTTTCCGTTTCCCGAGGATGAGTTGGAATTGGTATCCCCGATGACATCGAGGGTGGGAACAGAAGCCACCGCGGTGGAGGGGCTTCTGGTGAAGATCTTGCGGCGTCGCAGCTTCTGCTGACTCCGCTTGCTGGCCGCAATCACGCCCTTGCTGCTCTCGTCCAATCCTCGAACCGGAGCTGACATAGCCCTCACCAAGGGAGGACGCCGCTGGACAGTTAAAGCCGGCGAGATGCTCAACGGGATCTCTGGAGGAGTAATGGTGTCCACAACCGGATGACTACCTTCGATATCGCTGGATAAGTGCTCAGTGTCCGGCTCCAACTCCTGTTCCCGTTCGTTGGTGGCCCTGATGGTCTGCGACAGCACTATATTCAGATTAATCCGATTCTTGTCCGCCTTGGCGCTGCTGCAAAAGGGTAATAAGTAATCCCAGAAACTGAAAACTTCGAAGTAAAAGTGGAAATGGAAATGGAAAGTTTCGAGTGACCTACTGCTAAATTTAAATCAAATTATTTGGCATTAGTTGGAGGCGCGCGGGGCAATTTATGCTGTTCTCGATTCGGAATCATGCAAGGCACAGAAATAGAAATTAACTGGGGTTTCGCCCCCTTGGTTTCCTCTGCTTCCTCTGCTGAAAAAGGAAACCATGTCAATTACAATTGGCAATTGGCGCCCGAAAAGGAAACCGACGAAAGTGAGTTTTACAAATCTAAGGGTCATTGAACTCAGAGAGCTATGTATCAGGTTTTATTTCCAGGTATTCAGCTATCTTGTCAGCTGGCAGAGTCTATGATCGACTTAAGTGTGCCAGAGTGGGTTGTGGGTAGTTTTTAGGGGTTGTGTTCTTAGAGGAGCATGTCTAGCGTGTGTTATGCACTGGAAACATAAAACTTTGACGTTTGATTTGGGCGTGAAGCATGCAAATTGCACACAGAAAACTTGACGCGACGCCCACATCGAGAGTGTCACTTTCGGCATATTTATATAGATGATATCAGGGCAGCCATTATGCTTGGAGTCACTGGGTTTATTACGTATACGTATAGTTATAGTGGGTGAGTGGAATCCAATACGCACCCTCCCCCACCAAGGCACCAAGGTCAAACAAAAAGGGACTCCCTCAAGGGTTTCCATAGGTGCGACAATCTACAATTCAAATTCTGGTTTGTCCTTTTAGATATCAAACAACAAAAAAGACTTTCAAATAATCAAAACTACGTTAAATTTTCCCTTAACTTTTAATCTAAAGTTTATATTACTTAATTTATCTCAGCTTTGTTATAATGTCTTAATTTTCATTTTACTTTTTGTTATTCCCTTTTAACTAAATATACAAAATTCTTGGAGTTACTATTTTCGAAACATTAACTTTTAAACAGCAAAAATAATGCTTATTAATCCAATCAAATTCAGTCGAAAAAGTCCCAAACATTTGTTATTTATTAACATTCTCTTTATACTAAACATTTTCCCTTAAATATTCCTGAACGTATTTTTAAAAATTTAATATTTTTAGCTCTTCATAATTTATAGTCTTCTGTTTATATTAATTTTCCTTTAAAAACCCTTAATTTCGAGTTAAGAATACTCACACCTTGACCTCCGGCTGTTCAGCCTGCGTAGTCCTCTCCGGTTCCTGGTCCTTGAGCAATGATGTTGTAGAAGACCAGGCCACCAGACTCTTATCCCTCAGTCTCAATCCCTGAACCTGTGAGGCGGTGATGCGTGGTGCAATCCTCGTTGTGGACTCCTCAACGGCCAGAGATGCCTGCCTGCTCACAGGATACAGCTTCTGGCGGATGTTCTCGATGGACCTGCCCACGGAGAGACCTCTGGAGAGATAGCCCCTCTGCTGGGCCGAGAATCTAGCAGTGGGCTCGATGAAGGAGTGCTGTTTCCTCACGGACAATGGCAGCTGGTAACGTCCACCGGACGATGACGAAGTGTTGGATGGATTTGCGGTGGACGAGGGAGCATTTGTCGTCTGGAGGCGACGACGGCTGGCCACAGACAGCGACATGGTGACAGCCAGTTTATCCTTGATAACCTTGATTAGCAACGGTGACAATGAGTGGTTACTCTGGAGTGCGGGGGTCTCCTTACGATGGCTGCCTTACGTTTCAATTGCCAATCAATGTGGCACATCGAATGCAAATCAATTACGAAGTCATTAAGCCAGAGGCAATAACTTTGTCAACAATGGAAACCAAAACCCAAAACCGAAAGCCAAGAACCGAGAACCGTTAACCGTCACGAAAGGGAAAGCCACTTTTGGGGATACGGCTGCGGAGTTCCAAAAAATCTCGATCGAGGTGGCTTCTCCACGTCCACTTGGCTCGAATGCCCTGCACCGACTGCGTTTTGTGAATGAAGAATTTCGGACTCCGATATTCCGAACCGGAATCGCTTTTCGGGGGTTCGTTTATGTTGCCAACAAACAATCAACAAAATCGCAACGTTGGCAAGGAGTTAGCAGGAGTCGCCTGTTATGCTGGCTCTCTTTAGAGTTCAGTTGTTTGTTCCATTTCCTGCTCACACCCACACGTCAGACAATCATCCACCTATCTACACAGGAAACAAAATTCTTTGAAAATATAGTTAGTTTCAAAATGAAATTTCTCCTTTTATATCGTTCAAGAGGCTATAGAATTCGTCTTATTTACATACATATGAAATTCGATAGGTTATGGACCCGATTCAGGAAATGGTTACTGATGGCCAGTTGAGTGGCTCTTTCATTTGGAAAGCTGTAGGTATGTGATCTTAAAACTCAGTGAGCTCACATACTTATGAAATCCGATAGGTTATGGACCCGATTCAGTAGGAAATGCTTACTGATGACAGTTGAGTGGCTCTTTCATTTGGAAAGCTGTAAGCTGATCTTTAAACTCCCTGAGCTCTCTTATTTTTTTCAGTGCACCCATCCATCCACCTGACAACCTCTCATTTTCCCCAACCCTTTCGGTGGCACGTGCAATTTCGCTGGGGTCTGGCAAGTTTTCGACTGCGACTCAATGAACCCGCACGAACTTTTGTTTTCATTTACGAACCCAAGAGCCACCCACCCACTTTTCCGCCTCATAATCGAAAGGATTACAGCATTTTGGCAATATGCAAATCCGGCATTGAATGAATGAATTTCGCCAAAAAAAAAAAGAAGAGTGGTAAGAGGAGAAATGCGTACAAGTCGCTCAATGTCAGCGGAACGTTAGATGCAAATTCAGTTGTCACAATATGTGGGTGTGAGTATATATCTCCCGATCCCCAATGGACGGACGGATGGGATGGCAAGTGAAAAACTTTCACATTTGTGACAATTTCAAATTCATCAAAGACATGCAAAGCTTCGGGTGGAAAAGTTCCGTGCGCGGTGGCAATCAAAGAAAAAGTAACGAAGGCAACAAACACAAACAGAAAATGGCATAAAATCCAAAAAAGCAAAAACCAAATCAAGCTTCCACTTCAAGGTCACATATATGTAATCCCGTTTGGCCAAACGTATTTATACGACTGTATTGTGATTGCCAATAAAATGTACTTAAAACAAAGCCGAAAGCCTTTTGGGCATTAATCATTTCCAGTCAATATTCATGGCCTGACTTTGACGACGCGCTTTGTACCGATCAGACAGGACTCTGATTTTTGGATTTAGATTGGGATTTTCTTTTACCATTTCCCTGGCTGGTGCAATTCAAAATCAATTACAATGGAAATGCCGTAAATAAATGCATATTAGACGGAGGAGTCGTAACCAAATACCGGGCGGTACCAAAAACATGTCAGACGAAAACTTATTTTAATTAGAAGAGGCGTCGGCACCAAATAACCTGTGACTGGAACGGTCTAGACTTACGTATTTCAAAATATTGAGTATAGTGTTACATTAAATAAAATTAAGTAAACTTGTTTAAAGTACAGAAAAGCTAAAACCTTTATTTAAAAAGAAGGCGCCTAATCGACAGTGCTTTTTAAGAGGGACCAAAAAAACTATCTTTTAATACCCTTTTTAAGAGTATTATAATTTTATTAAGAAGTTTGTAACACATTGATGGAGAAAAAATGAATTTATTTCAAAACATATTACCAATTAGGTTTTTATTTTTTATTATAATCCATTTTTAAATATTTCTTATTTATTTTAAGTTAGCAATTGTTAATTTTGCTCATTTTCATCGCCTGCCTGGCAAATGAAATAATTTAACTTGTTACATTCACTATCAATCATCAGATTATTTAAAATAACACAGTGCTCTGAACTAAGATTCGGTTCACCCGCTTTCCACTTTAAAAAACTGGGTCGTTTTCCGAAAGTGGCGGACATATACTCGTCCGTGTTGCCCAGATCGTTGATGTCCAGCCAGAAGTCCACATCGTTAGGGAGTTTTTCGTTCAAGATCACTGCGGATACTGGCCAGATGACCACCCATCCGGCGACAGATGTCACCAGCGGCGAACCAGTTAACCTTGGTGTACCGCTCTATGAAGAAAAAACCCGATCCGATCTGCTCAAATTCCTTCGGAATGGCTTTGCACTGGGAACTTGCAATCCTTGATAGAACCTCTTGCTGAGCATCCAGCTGCTTCTCTATTTTGTCCAACTGCACGCGGATTTTTGGACTCAGTTCGGTGGAATTCCACTCCGTTCCTGATCCCTGATGATAGCCAATGTGATCCAGTACCGGCCAGAGTGCTCTAAAGCAGAATCCACCACATTGGTTAAGTAGGTCATCCAATTTACATTCGGAATTCGAATTATTCGAAACCAAAGATCCATTAAATTGGCAAGCGAGGAGCGCGTAATACAAAACGATTGCAGTTTTAAACATAATTAAATTGTTGTATGCTGCCGGCAACAAATTATTTTCAACTGATTGGGTCTGTCTCTTTAAGGGGACTTTTATACCCATGAAAACCTTACACAGCAGTTCTGAAATTCCTAAAGGCTCCAATTACTCAATGGTTCGTCATTATGCTGATCGAGGCAAAAACAAATCTAAGCTCCCTCAATACAGCAATAGTAAAATATTATGGAATAATATATAATTCGTACCCTTTCCTTAAGTATTCCTCAACAAAGATTAACCAAGTGGAATTTGAGCTTAACATTATTTTGTTTGTAACTGTAACTATAATCAGTTCAAAGAAAATAATATTAATAGTTTAAAAAAACTAAAAAAAACGCTTTCCGGTTTAAAAGAGCGCGCTCTTTTATAGATATCGATAAATTATCGATAAAAAAAACAAGTTGGCAGGCAAACCGAAAAGTGTTACGCAGCCAGCCAGCCAGCCAGCCAGCCAGCCACAAGTGAAACTTATATAAAGCGTTTAAAAAAGTTTGTTGTTGTATTTGTATTTTATATTTTAAGTATTTTAAGAAATATTTACATATTTAATGTTTTTAGAGTAATAAGACATTTACTTATCCATTTAAGAAATTACATACACTAAAATTATGATTTATTAATATAATCTTCATTCCATCAATATTTAGCTATTTTATAGCTTTTTCAACCGATAGTCAACATTTTCATTTAGACGAGTTTAGATATATTCATATCAAAACAGGATAAAAAATACAACAAAATAAATTTTTGTTTAAACATAATTAATTTTATATATATTTAGCTATTTTATAGCTACATTTCAACCGATAGTTGTCATCCCTGCGATTGGCCAGTGTGACCACTCACCGCAGAAGACTTCGTCAAATTGTCGGCTGTCAAGTGACGTATGCGAGTGGTGCTGTCGTGGCGTTCATTTCAGATTTCCGAGAGAAAGAAAGTCGCATTCCGCCGAGTTGGTTTAATTCCACTTGCTCTATTAATTCCTAAATAAAAGCCAACTCAAAACACGAACGAGATGTCCCGTCAACTGTTTGTCGCCTGTTTGATTGCCGCCGTGTGTGCGTCGGGAGTTTATGGCAGCTGCAAGGCCACCGTCAGCAGTTTCAGCACCCAGGATGCCACGATTCTCACCCAGGTGGCCCATGTGGGTGAATTCACGCTGCAGTGCAGCGGATCAGCACCTGCCAGCCTCTTCGCTGAGTTCCCCTGCGGCAAGGTCGTCCCAGTGGCCAAAGTGGGCGATGACAAGTACCAGGTGAGCTGATTGAAATCTCCTCTAGAAAGCTTACATTACCTAATCTTTACTGTTTCACAGGTGAGCTGGGTGGAGGACATCAAGCAGGGCAGCAGCGGCAATGTCCAGGTGCGCCTCTTCGACGAGGACGGCTATGCCAGTGTGCGCAAAGCCCAGCGTGATGGTGACAAGGTTTCCTCAGTGAAATCCCTGCTGGACATCGCTGTGCCCACGAAGGGCGCCTACAAGGGACCCTGGATCAAGGCCGAGCTGCTGGCCGCCTTCCTGGTCGGTGGCGTTGCCTACTTCGCCTTCACCACCAAGAGCAAAGTGCAGTCCTAAGTCCAGATGCCTTTCGTCATCATCGACTCCTTGAATGAAATTCATTCGCATTAAAACCATTTAGCATCAAGTTGGCCGGGTCCCCGAGATTTTTCACCTTTTGTACACCTAAGCATCGAGAATTATAGAGCCAGGATCATCGCCCCAAATAAACAGATCAAAAACTAACTAAAGAAGTGTTCAAAGGGTGTCCTAGAAATCTATTTCTACTTAATTACATCAAAGAATGGAGAATTTTAGACCCAAAATCGTTACCAAAAAAACAATCTTAAGGAATCTACTTGAGATTAATTTAATTTTAATTTAGAGATAACTTGTACGAATACGTTTAGACCTGACCGGATGAGTGGCCCCCGTTCATGGTCGCCTCCTCATCCGACGAGATGTCGATCATGCTCTCCACCCGCGACGGCGACATCACATACACAAAGTGCTCCGTTGAGCCCTCGGGGCCGACTGGCGGCGGGAGTATGACCACAGAGCCATCCTGCGGCGGCGGTGGGGGCGTGTCTATGCTGCAGTACTTCATGTTCCCTGCCCCACCACCACCCGAATCATCCGGGGGCGGCGCTCCACCGTTGCAGTCAAAGTTCTCTAGCTCCAGCTCCAAATCACTGACGATCCGCATGCAGCGCATCTTGGCCAGCGACTGGAACTTCATGGGCATGGCCCGCACCTGACGGGCGAGGCTCAGAAAGAACAGGGTGTTGGCGTCCAGTTCCCGGTTGGCCTGCAGCACAGCGGACACATCCCAGTCGCTGGGGAAGCGCGGATCGCAGATCTTGCGCGTCTTTGCGGGAGATGACGGCTGTTGTTGGATTTGCTGTTGCTGCTGCATCTGCATTTGCTGCTGCTGCACCTGCTGTTGCTGCATTTGCATCGAGTTTCCCCCGGTGCAGCTGAGATTAATGGCCGTGGTCTGCGGAGAAGGCTGCACTCGGCGCACCTTGGAGGCTGGTGGAGCTGCTGGAGGCGGCGGTGGGGGTGTGGGATTGCCCATAGGCAGAGTTACACCTGGACAGCTGCCGTTCAAGCGATTGGCCTGCTGCACTTGATTGGCCAGGTTCTGGAACAGTCCCAAAGGAGCTCCTGCTGCCGCAGCCGCTGTCAGCTCCTTCTTAAAGTTATCTGCAGCTGCGAAAAGATGCGGTTCGATGATCAGGCAGCCCACATTGCTATTGGCCCCAGCTCCAGAACTGCAGCCAGGTGAAGTGATGGTGGGTGGAAGTGGTAGGCCCGCGGCCACTGCAGCCGCTTTCAACGTGGCCAGCGGGAACATCTGCTGAGCCAAACCACCCACACCCAATCCCATGGGCAGGTGATTGGCCAGTGAAGCCAGGGCATTCGCGTTGGCCTTGCTGACAGCAGCAGCTGCGGATGAGATGGGCAGGGGCAGGACCACGGCGGAATTGCAGCCACTGGTGGCCGGGGGAGTCATTGAACTTAGGGGAGCCACTGCAGCACAGTTGAGGCTGCCGGTGGCACTGCCATTGCTATTGCTGTTGTGGTTCTGGAGTCCAGAGCCTCCTCCTCCGCCCAAAGTGCTGCCCGGGGAGATCATATTGGGGGGCGTGGCCACGCCCAAACTGGACGTTATTGCTGGTGCCGAAGTGCTACTCAAAGCGGTCGTATAAGTGTTGACCGTGTGCGTTCCTATGGACGAGCAACCCGCTGAAGCTGTGGCTATTGTGATCTTCAGTTCCTCCTCGCCTCCATTGCTCGCTTGCTTGGCCAGCACTTGATAACCAAAGTCACACTCCGTGTCGTCCTCGTCATTGGATTTGCCATTGCCATTTGCGGAGTTTCTGAAAGGATTAAGGGGTTAAGTTTTATTCAGGTATGGAGTTATGGAGAGTACTTACCTTCCTGGTCCCTGAAAGGGCTTAAGGAAATCCATGTGGTCGGCATGGGCCCAGTACTGGTACTTCTTGGACGTCTTGGTGCCCACGCGAAAAGAGCGCAGATACTTCGTATAGCTGTCCCTCAGATTTTTCCATTTCCGCTTGGAGGCCTCTGCAAAATACAATTTATTTAGAATTTAACAGGGTGTAAATTGCTGAAAGGTAAAGGACATTTTGTATAACTACATTTTATATATTCCGATTTAAACCCACTTGTTAAAGTATTAAAGTATTAAAGTATCTACCTACTTATTTAAAAAATATTTGGTCTTGATGTTTTGTCGTAAAAAACAAATTGAATTTTGGTCAAGATTGTTTATGATTTTTACGATTTGTTTAAAAAACATACGCATTTCAATAAACATAATAATTTTACGAGCAGCTCTCAGATGACACTGTAAAACTGAGCTAGAGCAATAAAACTTTAAGTGTAATTCGAATCTTAGCGAGAATTCAACGGAAAACACTTGTAATTTGAATCCAATCCCAATCCCTATGTAAATCGGCCAAACAGTCTTCCTAGTTTTTAGACCACTTTAGAAACTAACAGTTTGAATTCAGAATTCAACAAACGTAGATGTGTTTTTCTTTACGTCAGTTCAGTTAAATAAAGAAAGTCTCTTTGTAGTTTTGTAAATATTTTTTGATCAGGAAAATCAAATCATATAGAACACAAAAAAAAACGTATCTTTTATAAAAAAAATTTCATTCAATTTTAAAAACTAAATTCAAACTTTGAAAGGAGTGTGACCGCACTTAAAAGCACTAAAAAGCTCCAAGCAAAGTAACTGTAAATAATTCCGCATTCTTCTTTCATCGATCATTCCACTTTTCGCGTTTAAAACGAGCAGTGCATTTTGTGGTGATAGCAACGCAATTAAAAGATCTTTAATTGTGTTGGCTTAAGTTGCAGAACCAAATAAAAGTGATAGTGATAGTGAAAATACAAATACAAAGAAAAACATTTATTGCTGGTAAGTTACTATCAGTAAGTATAAATTGTGTGATTCCCAAAACTAAAACTAAAACCGCAAATGAAAAGCTACAAACGCGTTGTTTGCAAAAGATTATAAAAACAAGTGCGTAGAATATTTTCTGAAAACAGTCGCAAGTTGAAAGGAAATGATTTTTAAAGCGCTGATTGGAAGGAAAATGCAACAACAGCATAAAATTATGCCGGCGATGAAACAATAACAAATGCAAGATGTTTATGCGAGAGAGCAAGACAGAAAGAGAGAGAGAGGGAGAGGCAGAGCAAAGATAAATACAGGGTGTCTTGAAATTTAAAAACTTCCTAATAAATTCTGATGTAAAACTTTAATCAAAACAGAATTCTTATAACCTCCACTTTATGCCTTTTCCCTTTTACTTTAATAACAAAGTTAATTAAAAATCTGCAGCACAGGTGGTTGCATGTGTTTTTAAAACAAAACTCGCACCTGGCAATGCCGTGCAATGTTTTTGTTTTGAAAAAGCGTCTCTCATGCCGAACAGGCTGTCTCCCTCCCACTCCCACCCTCCTATTGCCAGCTCTCTCCCTCTCTCTCTCAGCATCAGAGAGCGCGCAGTTTTCGCTCTTTTTCTGTTTTTGTTTGTTTTTTCTGCGTGCCAGTGTGTTTTTCTTTTATTTTTTTTTTTTCTGCTTCTCGCTGCAATTTGCCGACCGCACTCCGCCACACACCCATATACACATACATACATATATATACCCAGCAGCAGCGTACGAAAAATATCAGGCCGGGCGGTTTGAGTTTGGCCGCTTTCAGGTACATATGTATGTATGTATAGTGTATATGTATATTGGGGGGGGTACAGCTGTGTGCGTGTGCTTTGCCGTTCGTTCTACGTAATTCAATTTCAGCCGCCGCCTCCTTCGCTTTTTTAGAGAGCAGAGGGGGTGGAATGTATTACCTACCCACTGAAAGACCTATCTCATCGGCGATTTGCGTCCACACCTTCAGCTTGACTTCCACGTTCTTGTAATCCGGATTGTGATTGTTGTAAACAACATCGTACTTCTTGACGATCTCAATGAAATCGGAAGTGTTATCAGAAGTTGTTGAGGATTCGCTGATTGCGCGCGCCACTTTCACATCCTTCATGCTAACGGTGCTTTTCTAACGGTGTTTAGTGCGTGAGTGCTGCTGCTGTCTCTTTTCCGCCCTAGGCCTCCGCCTCCTTGCTTTGTGGAGCCTGCCAAACGGCAGAGAGAGCAAGAGCGAGAGAGACTGAACTGAACTGAGCTAAAAACTGCGAAGCGAAGCAAAGCGAACCGTCCGACTACCGTTCTGTGTGCGACCGCTCCGGCAAACGTTGGACACTTGAATGAAACGACGACGACGACGACGACGATGCACACACAAGTACGCTCCCCATTCCACCCCTCCCCACCCTCCTGCCGCGCGCGCACACTCACACACAGCGTACAGCACAAACACACACACACATACACGTCATGCCCATGCCCGAACAACAACAACAACGACGACAACAAAAGCGGGCCCCAACAGCGTCGACCGAACGTCGTTGGAGGACGTGTAAAGAAGAACAAGAAGAAGGCACAACCTCATCATCATCATCATGGCGATGGAAAAAGAGGGAGAGTGAGAGAAGGGGGAGGGTGGGAGGTAGAAGGGGAGGGGACATGGGCGCTCGCAATAAAACGCGCAACGTCGCACCGCTCCAGCGTTAACCGCCCACCAGGCAAAAAGCAACACCAGAGGGCTAGTTGCAGTAGTGTTTTGTATGCTTGTGTGTCTTCTATACAAACATATATATTTATGTGTGTCTGTGTGGGGGTTTTGTATCCAAGCGCGACAAAATTGCGATGCTGCTGCTGCCTCCCCCCTCCCCTTGCTGCCACCACCCCCTCTCTCTCTGAAACACCCGCACTTTGTGGCATGCGAAATCTACTGCTGCTGCAAAAGCAGCTTAAATGCATTTTGTACACCAAGAAGAAACTGTTGCACCCGCTTTGATTATCACGTGCCGCACCGAAGCAGCGAAGTTCAAGGTCACAGGGAAATGTCCCCAAGGGAATAAGCAAATCAAAGAAATATCAAAAGGATATTGAGAGAGCTTAAAGAGAGCGAGAGAAAGATCGTCGTTCTTATCCTTATCAGCAGGCTAAGTACCGCTAAGCCTGACAAAGAGAGAGGGGAAGAGTATTTCCGAAGAGGTAAAAGGATGAGCAAAGATAGAGTGGGCGAGCAAGAAGCCCAGCCAAGTGGCTCCATCGATCCATCCGTCTCTTTCTGCCCCCACTCTCTTCTTCTTCTTGTTGTTTGCTCCTCTGTTTTGCTGCTGCTGCGACTCTTTGGCTCTTTTGCAAGTTGTTTTTGTTGTTGCTGTTGTTGTTGTTGCGAACCTACGACCAGTTAACTTACCTACCGCTTTGGCTCCTTGTGACGACGGCCCCAAACTAACACACACACTTACACTTTCATATACATACATACATATATATTTAGCCAGGCGACGACGACGGCGCCTCTATGTCAGTATGTGTGCGCGCTTTGGCTGTGCGTGTGTATGTATGTACGTTTGTATCTCTTCAGCTTGTGCGGGTTTTTGTTGCTTTTATTATAAGTATTTTTTCGCTTTTGCTCTCGTCTCGCCTCGTCTCTCTCTGCCACTGCTTTTCCACTGCCTCCCCCACTCGCATTCTCTCTCTCGCTCTAGCGTCAGCGACGTCTGTTGTGTGCCCTCCCCTTCTCACTCCCTCCCTCTCGCTCTTTGGCACAAGTCCTGGGCGGCCGGCTGCCCCTCCCCTCCCTCCCTCCCTCTCGCACCCACAGCTCCCCGGTTTGTTCAGTTCCAAACATCATCATCATCATTGCCTTTGCTTCGCCATCACATCATCATTATCATCAACAGCCAGCCCCCAAACAGCAGCAGCAGCAGCAACAACAACATTTCGTGGAATAGAGGGGGGCGGAGGGGTATTGGGCTGGGTTCAAGGGGGGCGGTGTGGATGGGGGGTGTGTAGTGGGTCGCTGGGCGTTTTGACGTTCGACGGCGAAGGCCTGTCTGTGTATGGGTGTGTGTGGGCCGTTGTTCGTGTGTATGTTGCTGTGGCTCTGTGTGTGTGTGTGTTGCTGCCGCAAAAAGAGGGGGGGAAAAAGGGGGGCGGGATGGTGGTACTCTATGCTATCAAGCTGGAACGGAGCGGAGGAGAGCGGCCTACCGCCGCTGCTGTTGTTGTAGTTGTTGTCGTTGTTGTTGTAGCTGCTGCTGTTGTTGCCTTTCGCAAATCGATAAACGATGTCCGGACTGCGGAGTAGGCGAGCGCTTTGCGTGTGCACATATGTGTGTATGTATGGCCCCTATATAACCATATATAATATATACAATCAGTGTGTGTGTGTGTGTGAATGTGTGAGTGTACATAATGTAGGCGATTTTTATATGAGCACCGCCTAACGGAGTTTTGATGCAATCTGCACTTAGTACATACATATGTATGTATGTATGGGCCGCACATATTTACTTACGTGTGTGCACCTGACCCCAAAGTCATCCTTTTAGCCCCCCAAGGGAACTATTTTGTGTTGACCCCATCATTTGGCATATTTGAAACAATTCAATTTGCAAACCTATTGATTAACTCTCAAATTAAAGTTCAGCAAAAACACAACTTAAATCAAGCAGTTGCATAATTGAGATTTTTAAAGCAGTTCCTTCATTTGTTAAATGGTCTTAACTGCTTAAATTAATAGAAATTAAAATTAGTTTACTGTTTCAACCTTTTTTTCTTTTACTTTATAATTATTCAATATCTTTGTTTTGTGTTTAATACGATTATATTGATGTGATTTAACCTTCTCCAAATTTATGTTTTTGTTTTTATTACAAAGGATTCATCTTTAAACAAGAAATCAAAAAATGAGTTCCCCCTTTGAAAATTACTTGACGGATATTGCCAATGATCTTTACGGTTCACCGGATCATGAGGACTTTAAAATTATACGGAAATTCGTAATGGATATAGTGCGAAAAAGTCCGCTGATTTCGTCCACATGCAAAGTAGAGAGCCTTTGGTATGGTGAGTATCAAATCTATTCCCTTGGTTTAAGATGTTCATGGTTCTTAACTATATGAGATTATTTTGCGCTTTGTAGGCAGTTCCGCCCACCAAATCCGTTTGTACGATAGCGAGGAGGAGGAGGACGATGTGATGATGGTGCTAGAGTTCCCCTTCTACGAAGACATCTACGTTCGTCCCGATCAACATCGTCCGGGGATGGTGCACTTGGACTTCAAGGGCCTGCCCTTCAACAGCTTCACAGAGGACGTGCTGTTGGATAACCGCTGGTACCTCAAGCGCGAAGATTTACAAACGTGGATGCAGGGCATCCTAATGAATGTCCATGGTCGCACGGTGTGGGGAAAGGGCAACGAGTTCTATCACCTTCGTTACCAACGAAGACAGGTTAGCCACACCATCACCGCAGAATCGAAAAACCGTGTGATCCACATCGACTTTGTGCCGGCCATTAAGATCCACTTTGATGGATCCGACTGGGAGGCGGTGCCCAAGTGGGCGCCGGGACCAAAGCGCTCAAATGGTTGCACGTTCATGGTGAACGCCATTGAAGATGAGATGCATGAGTTTGAACAGGGTGGGAAGGTGATCCGTGACGCCGTAGTTCTGCTGAAGGCGCTGTGCGAAGCCAAGGGACTGCCCAAAATCAAGAACTACCATCTGGTGTCCACTGCCATTCAGTTGATAAGGCGCGGTGATGCAGATGATTCTTCGTTGGAGTCTTGTTTTCTGAACGTACGTAAACTTGCACACACTTCAACTTGTAGTGTACTTTCTTTTCTAAACCTATAAAGTTTTTATGCTAAAAGTTACCTACTTTTGTCCTTGCAGTTGCTTTACGACCTGGTCGATGCTCTGGAGACCAATGACCTCTCGTACTTCTGTTACAGTGATTTGGATCTCCTTACAAATTTTAAGCCACACCAACTCATCGAGTACACAAATGTTCTGGACGGAGTTTACAAAACTCTTAAAACTTATCCAGGACAATATACGCTTTCCTATGGGCGCTGCAGCTCGCACTTTTATGACGATGATGATGATGATGATGATGATGATGATGATGATGATGATGATGATGATGATGATGATGACGAATACGAGACTGATGATTACTACGACTAGGGTTGTGGGCTCAGTTGTTAAACTTTTTGAACACTTTTGATACTTTTTTACCTTTTTATTACATCTTAACCATTATCTTGAACGTGTGTTTTGAATGTTCAAAATTAGTTTCGTATTTGTTTTGGTATAACAAAAAAACCTATACGTTTCAACAATTTGTCTTAACATTTAGTAATGGCAATCAAACGTGACATAAACATGCTAAGCCAGGAATATAATAATTTTGAATTAACTTATGAGCAAAGAACTACTACATTGAATGTAACCTTTTGTTATTTTGAACAAAGAGCTATTATATAATACTTAAGAAGGAAAAGTTACAATTTATATTGAATAATATATGTTTGTATGAATTTATGATTTGGACAATAAAGACAAGACAATGAATTCTTGAATCCAATGTTTTCCCAGTTAATCCATGTGAGTAATGGGACCCATGGGCCCAACAATGTCCACATCTATGCCCGACGTCAGCTGGCGCTCCTTGATCTGCTGCTGCTGGAATAGCAACTGCACCAGGATAATCACATAGTTGGCCATGCCATTGTACACCTGGGATGAGTGATAGCAAGGAATACAAGTTGTTTGCCTATGGTCAGAGATTACCCACCAGGTAAATGGTTGATACATCAAGTGGTATACTGCTGCCCACTAAAGCAGCCTGCCGGTTGTGCATGGACCAGTGCTGAAAGTCCTCCGTCATTCGACGGGCCACATCCTGGCCAGGAAAATGTCTCGAATAGTTGCTCAACAAGTGCAGACAGTTGCGCTTCTGGGGAGGATCAAGAGATATTAACTCTCTTTTCTCTCTGACTTTAAGCTAAGCTTTATCCCATGTTTTGTGAGATTTAAGGCCTTTATATGACTTTTATCCCTGCTTACCTCTCGCTGCAGCAGATACCCGTACGAACTAGTGATGAGCACCTTGTAGGACCGTATGATCACGTGGATCAGCAGAAAGGTGTACTCCAGGTCGAAGGACTCCCTGTCGAGAAGCTTCTGGCAGATGACGTACACGAAGCAGGTCATGATGGTGAAGTCGTAGAAGAGACCCGCGGCGGCAGGAAAACCAAACACTTCATTTAGCTCCGCTACGAAGGCAGAGCAGCGCTTGGAAATGTCGAGCAGGAAAGCAATCTGCTCGTGAACCTCTTCACTTTCCTCGCGCTGATACAGTTGGTGCAGAAGCTTTTGAATCAATCGAAGGCGCAGACGCACAAAGTCCATGATTCCTATGTGAACAAATCCCAGGACTCCCGCGGAAAAAGTAAGCAGGGCATAGGTGAAGGCCATCAGCAAGGTGGACGGAATGCCGCAGGTGCAATTAGCTGTATCAATGATCAGGGAGACGCAGAAGGAAAAGAAACAGAAGCCCACGATCACGGTGCCATACCAATACTTCAAGCGAGATCGTTGGTAGTGCCACCGAACGTGGGGAAACACTTTTAGGACACACCCATCAAAGTCCTGCAAGCTGGCGAGGAGTCGCAGGTGCCTGCTCCTCTGCATATCGAACGAGAGGCAGTACTCCATGTACGTAATGCAGCAACTGAGGCACTCCGAGAAGAAAATCGCCTTGACCAGCGGGCTGAGGTGGTCAAACATGGCAGCAGCCATTTCCCGATCGCTCAGCTTCACTATCACACTGCCCGCGAAGCAGTTTACCACGAGAAAGCGAACAAACAAGGCATACGCCACCGTCCATTTGTTTGAGGCAGCTCCTCCTTGCCCAGGACTTCTCACCCGAAAGGTAAAGATTCCCCCGTAGAACAGCAGGCTGTACAGATTCCCGTAGCAGTAAACAAAGCCATCGTCGTGCTGCATGGCCGTAGGAACTTGAATTTGGGGCTGGCCAGAGCCGTACAGAGCTATTTATTCCCGCGCAGGGGTATATAATTATTGATTACACATAGATATGATCGGACTAATTGAATACATCGTTTTGGCCGCCTCTACATGTCTGGTGTCTGGTGATTACACACTGAAACTCGTCCTTACACAAACGTGAACTGGCGTGCTTTACTGCGGGCATTCGAGCTGGCGGTGGTGTTATTGGCGGAGCTGTTGGAGTTGGGTGCAGTGCGTCGCAGCGCCTTCTGCAGGACATGGGCGTCCGCCGGTTCGATGCGCTTATAGTACTGCTCCTTGGTGTCCACGATCTCGAAGCCGAACTTCTTGTAGAACTCGATGGCCCCGTCGTTGTTGATTTGAACGTGCCTAAAAATGTTCAAGTTAGTAAGGCTTTTGGGTTATAAACAGATTCCTTTTGGAAAATGTTCACTAGGAGGAAATGTAGTTCTTTGAAAGAAGGTACATTGACTTTTCGCAGAAAAGATAACATCTTTTTTGTCTCCAAACCTTCTCTTAAAAAACTACTGTATTCCGCTACGCTTTTCCCGCCTTTTCGGCACCACACAAATAGTTTTCTTACAGAAAAATGCTGTCAAAGTTGCCGTCTTTCTCGGCGAAGTTCATGATGTGCTCGAACATGACGGTGCCGATGCCCAGGCGGCGGTAGGGAGACAGGCAGCCCAGGGTCATGATGTAGAGCCGCCGCTGGTTGTCGGTGGTGTCGATGCGACAGCAGACGGCGCCCACCACAATGTCGTTGTAGTAGGCCAGTTTGGCTAGCTCCCCAGCCTCCAGGACGTCCACGTAGAACTTGTCATTGTAGGAGACCGGGAAGACCACGGTGTTGAGCTTCTTCAGCTGCTTGATGTTGTGCGGCGTCACATCGCCCAGTTCGATGCTGTTCCTGCAGGTGGGAGAAGAAGGGAAGGGTGCGAAATGGTGGGTTAATGTCTCTTGACCCAAGCGGCACTTTTAGGTTATGATTCTGGGGCAGCTCCTGCGCCCACAACTTCCCAGTTGCAGGTGGGTCCTCCCCACTCACCTGGTCATTGTGTTCGTTTGGTTTCTTAAGATTTAGCAACGGGCCGTGCGCCTAGAAATTCTAATAGAAAAATGTGTTTTAAGCGCCACAGCTGTTCCGATTGTCCAGTTAAGGTTGCTGGCCGATCGTTATCGTTCTCGATTGCTTCCCGCCGGCTGCAGTGATGCTAATATAGATTTTTTTTCGCAAAACTAATTTAGTTTTTAAGACACGGCTTTTAAAAGATAATACAGAATTACAAGTTTTTTAGAGGTGTGGAATTTGAGGTGTACTTTAAAATTAATTTACTAGGTATTAACTTTTTTGTAAAGAAACCCATATTTATAAATAAACCATCTTTATTATTAATTGGGAAAACTAGCTACTTTTGGCTTTTTTGTAAGCAATTTTTGACATATCTAAATAGCGAGCCAACGCAGCTGTGAGGTATCCGATAACGCATTTCACAATCGAAAAAAAACAAACAGCGGCAACTGAATTTCTCTCCATAAAAAATCAAACGTTTTAAGGTGCACAATGAACCCCAACATGAACATGATGCCCATGTCGGGACCGCAGATGATGCAGGTGATGCAGTCGTCGCCATCAGGACCTCCTGTACCCGTGCCCGTGCAGCACCAGCAGCAGCAACAACAACAGCAGGCCGAGAAACTGGACAACATTTCCAGGGTGAAGAGTTTGCTGGGACCCCTGCGAGAGTCCATGTTCCTCACCATCCGGTCCAGTGCCTTCACCCTGCAGCAGAACAACCTGGCGGATAACTTGAAGAGGGACACGGGAGCCCACCACGTTCCGCGGTTCGACAAGCACCTGGAGGACTTCTACGCCTGCTGCGACCAAATAGAGATCCACCTGAAGACGGCGATGCAGTGCCTCCAGCAGCAGAACTCCTCAAACCATTACCTGCCCGGCCCGGTGACGCCCATGCGCATGGAGAGCTTCATGCCCGAGAACGCAGGACCCATTCCGTACCCCACATATCTGAATACCGTCAGGGTTCACGTCCAATCGGCGAAGGACATTCACGATACCCTGATCAGCGCCGCGCAGAACATTTCGCAGGCTGATTGATATTTGTAGTCGCATTAGATCTTATTATTTACCGAGTTTAGGCATAAGAATAGTAATAAACAGTACCCGCTTATAATAAATTTCTATACTATTTCTCAAAAAATGTTACTAAGAGTCTCTTGTATATTATTTGAGATAGAAAATATACATAAAACTATAATTAAAATATCAGATAATTAAGTTGAAATCTTCTGAATGAATATAAGCGAGTGCAGTGAGAACACCTTGCAGCAGCAGTTGTGCTACTGCAGCAGTGAGTTCGATAGGCAAGCTGAAAGTTCGATTGGCAAGAGTCGGACGTGTCAAAATTAGAACGCAAAAGCAAAACACAGCAACACCGCGCATTTATTTACAACAGAAACAAGCGGTAAGTCGTCGGATCTCTGTAAACTATTGCAAAATAGTTGAAAGATATACTTAATACATTCCAGAAACTTAATAAAGCTGAGAAAATGGCAGATGAACAACCCAATCTTGTGGCCGGACACCCACCTGCATGTAAGTTCACTTGCAAAGGTGTGCGTGTGTGAAGCGCATGGTTTTGTTTTTGTTTTATTTTTTTGACACAATTCTATAAGAAGTCTATGGAATTGCCCCGCTGGCAATTAATAATGCGGCCATTCATATCAATTGCCCAATATCTACGGCCTTATCAGTGTCTTAACCTGTTTTTCAGCCAAAGCTGATAAGTAAACAAACAACCCGCACACGCACACACACACACACTGGCAAACAAGCAGCTATGTATTTGCGTCCAAAAATATATTTTTTACTTTGTGCTGACGTCACGTGCACTTTGATTTTCTTAAATTTCAGTGAAGGCAGGCGGCATGAGAATTGTGCAGCACAAGACTCCAGCTGCAGAGCGTGCTCCCAAGGATGCTGAGGATTGCACTGGACTTACAGTGAGTCCTTGTTCATGATTACTTAACGAATAACTCAAATAACCATTATCCTATGACCCTCAGCAACCCATCGCTGTGAACTCGGGCTCCGTGAGCGGTGCTCCCGTGAAGGGCAACACGGACTTTACGCCCGCCTCCGCCCAGGTGGCCCACTCGCCCAAGCCCCCAGCTGCTGTGCAGCAGAAGCCCCAGATCCACCAGATCCAGCAGCCACGCAAGTGATGCTGATTGCTGCCCGCAAAACTACTATCCTAACACCTTGATCTTTTGTTGAAATTCTCTCAAGTCCTCAATGGTATTGAAGTCGCCTTCTGTACGCGATGTTTACTTTATACGCATTTGCTACTGCATTCCATAAATGAATTATGCTGCTTCACCAAGTTAATATTTTGTAATAAAATGTATCCCATTTTGTAGATTTCAAGACTTTGGAGACGGGGGTGGCCGTAGATAATGCTGTGGTAATACAGAAATGGAAGAAGACCAAGTTTGTTTTAACTTTTGGCTTAAAACCTAGAAGCTCTTTAAAAATCATCTAAGTTTTCAATATTGTTTCTTAAATAGGTAAGTAAGAATGTGTTTGTAAGAAGTTATATAACTTTTTGCTTAATATCAATGTAATTTGAAACAATGTAGAGTCTCACAGTCCAGATGTATCACAAATATCTTCGTTTTCACTCTCGTTTTTTATCTCAAGTTATCCAAACAGTGAAGAAGCTGCTCAAGAAAAACTCTTATAATTCCCAACTGCTTATTTTGAACAGCCTGTGTATAAATAGGGGAGTTTGTACAAAGCTAGTGCCCCACTGAGCTTCGGTGGTCCGGGGTGCGGACTTCAAATCCGTAGTCGATTAGCGTCGAAGTGGTTCGATTCCACCTGGGGGGCGAATAATTAAGTATATACTTTGTTTTAAATAACCTTTTTATTGCTGATAATATCGTTAAATGGCATTTGCTGCCTTGACTATCCAAGGCCGCAGCACAGCTACATCGGCGTAGACACCGGGGTAGTTGGTATCCGCACAACTGTAACCCCAGGATACGATGCCCACCAGCAGGTGGTTGGCCACCAAAGGACCTCCAGAATCACCTGTACAGGCATCTCTGTCAGCGTTGGCCGCACAAATGGCTTCCTCGCCCACAAAGTCCGCACCATAGCCGTACTCCTGCGAGGCACATTTGCCACGTTCGATGATCTGCAGCTGAACCGTCTGAAGGGTTCCTGCGTAAGCTCCATTTTCCGTGTATCCCCAACCCGTGACAGTGGCCGTTGTCCCACCCAAAGGACTCTCCTTGGCCAGATTGATGGCTCTAATGGAGAGGCCAAATGTAAGTGGAGTGGATAGCCGCAGAACAGCAATGTCGAAGTGCAGGTAGCGGGAATCAAACTGCTCGTGGACTTTGTACGCCGCCACTGGAATCAGTGTGCCACCGTAGTTGTGGTGCTCCGCTCCCACACGCACCTTCATCAAAGTCACGGACTTCTCGTGCACACAGTGGCCGGCAGTGAGGACAACATCCTTGCTAAAGACGACTCCCCCGCACTCGTGGCGCGCACTGATCTGGATGGACACCTGCCAGGGGGCATTGCGGATGACCTGGTCACTTCCACCCACTATCCGTCCATTTGTCTCCACATCTGCTGCTGCTCCAAGGAGAAAGAATGCCAGCAGCGTAACCACTATCCCGTAAACAGCCATTTCGAAAGCCAAAAGCAAACTGCACGTATCTGTTTATAAAACACATTCATGACGAGGCTCTTCGAAAGGCTGTAAAAGGTAATCGCTGGCTAATAGGAGCTTATCGCTAAATTAATAACATTGATACCCTCGATTAGCCCGTTTTGTTTTACTCAAACGGAAAACTAGTTACCCAGGCAACTGTAGGAAAACAAATTCATTTCCTTGGTTTAAGTCAACAAATAGCATTCACAATCAAGGAGAGCAACATGGATGACTGGAAGATAACTCCTGAGGAGCTTATCCGGCTGCGGGAGACCTGTCTGCAGTGCGTCCGGGATGGAGAACTTTATGAGCTGCGCAATGATGCCAAACTGAGGGCCGTGCACAATACCCAAAGCTACGAGGAATTTAAGTAAGTAGCGAGAAAGTCAGTCATGAAAAATCCATGTAAGCCAAATGCCTTTAGGGACGTGGTGGACGCTGCTCATCTTCGTCCAGTGACCAGGAGCGACAAGGCCAATGCCCACACAAAGAACCGACTATGGAACTCTGCTGCCCGTCAATAATTCCCTAATAAAGCAAAATAAATATATTTTATGTTCTGATTTATTGAAAGAATTAAACACATCCAAGCCAAAGGTCATTCGCTTAAACGCTGTTGGCGGCGCTGACCACCCAGGAGCGGAGAACAGCAACATCGGCGTACACACCGGGGTAGTTGGTAGCAGCGCATCCGTATCCCCAGGAGACGACACCGACGAGGAGACCACCGGAGACCAGGGGGCCACCGGAGTCACCCTGGCAGGAATCCTTGCCGACGGTGTAGGCGCAGATCATGGTGCTCCTGATCTGGCTACCATATCCGTAGGCGCTGGAAGCACAGGAAGACTGGCTGACAATCTTAACGTCGACGTAACGCAGCTGGGTAGGAATAGAGCCACCAGAGGACGTGGTGCCCCATCCGGAGACTACGGCAGCGGCTCCGTTCGAGGGAGCGGAGCTGGTCAGGCCGATGGTCTTGATGGTGGAGCTCAAGCTCAGGGAGGAGCTCAGCCTGATCACAGCAATGTCGTTGACCATGGTGTTGGCGTTGTAGCCCTCGTGGTTCTTGAAAGCGGCCACGCTGACCAGGGAGCCACCATCGTTCCAGTAGGAGGATCCAGCACGGACCTTCAGGACGGAGGCGGACACGGACTGCAGGCAGTGAGCGGCGGTCACGATGATGTTGGACGAGTAGATGGATCCTCCGCAGGAGTGGCTACCACTGCGCTGCAGGGAGATCTGCCAGGGGTAGCTGCTGATGGTGGTAGCAGATCCTCCGACGATGCGGCCATCCAGCTGGGGCAGCATTCCCTCGGGAATGGTGCCTCCGAGGGCGCAGGCAACAGCAGACAACAAGATCACGAACTTCAGCATGGTGCGAATCCAATGAGTTGCCTTCTGAAACGGACACCCCTTTTATAGGGGGCTCCTATCTCTGCGCTGCCAAGTAATCAGAACTTTCAATTATTTTTATCATTTGCGTTTAAGAAAAACCCAAAAGTTGACCGGCAGATACTTGTTTACTGATATATGTCGCGAAATTTATTTATATAAATTTAATATTGATACGTAATCGATTTGACACGTTTCTACATCAGATTTTACATCTACATTTATATTTTTAGCTGAGTAACGCGTATTATCAGTTTGTATTTTTCTGTTTGAATTTATTTACTATATAAATGGTATATAAATGAATAAAATGGCTCGTTTAAAAATTAAGATTGATTCAAATTTCTTTCAGACTGTGAGTCGCAAACTTCTTAAGTGGACTTCTTTAATATCAACAGTTCGAATTGCTTTGTTTTATGTTCTTTTGAACAGTTTCAGTAAATTTAAAGTTAACCTTAAAAACAAAATGGGAAAACTGTTTAAAGAAATTTTATGCTTGCTTAAAATATATTTATATATACCTATCTATATTTTTAGAAATTTTCTGCCATAATCAGATATCCTTTTATGTTAAAGTACAAAAAAAAAAATAAAAATAAGAAAACCATTTAAAAAACCCGCCTGCAGAGGATTTAAAAATGTTTTCAAAGTTTACCATTAAATATTTTGTTTGCTTTTTAATACATATTGAAAATACTAACTACTCTACAGCTTATTCTATTTCTGAAATTCAAAAGTTTTTACCCTATACTGGATTCTTACTGGAAGACTATAATTTATGGCTCCACCGCTCCATTTAATCATCTCTCACTGGCATCACGCCTTAGCCCTGCTTCGAGTGGTTAACCAAACTTGAAAAATATAAATGTAGATGTAAAATCTGATGTAGAAACGTGCCCAAACGATTGCGTATCAATATTAAATTTATATAAATAAAATTCGCGACATATATCAGTAAACAAGTATCTGCCGGTCAACTTTTGGGTTTTTCTTAAACGCAAATGATAAAAATAATTGAAAGTTCTGATTACTTGGCAGCGCAGAGATAGGAGCCCCCTATAAAAGGGGTGTCCGTTTCAGAAGGCAACTCATTGGATTCGCACCATGCTGAAGTTCGTGATCTTGTTGTCTGCTGTTGCCTGCGCCCTTGGAGGCACCATCCCCGAGGGAATGCTGCCCCAGCTGGATGGCCGCATCGTCGGAGGATCTGCTACCACCATCAGCAGCTACCCCTGGCAGATCTCCCTGCAGCGCAGTGGCAGCCACTCCTGCGGAGGATCCATCTACTCCTCCAACATCATCGTGACCGCCGCTCACTGCCTGCAGTCCGTGTCCGCCTCCGTCCTGAAGGTCCGTGCTGGATCCTCCTACTGGAACTCTGGTGGCTCCCTGGTCAGCGTGGCCGCTTTCAAGAACCACGAGGGCTACAACGCCAACACCATGGTCAACGACATTGCTGTGATCAGGCTGAGCTCCTCCCTGAGCTTGAGCTCCACCATCAAGACCATCGGCCTGACCAGCTCCGCTCCCTCGAACGGAGCCGCTGCCGTAGTCTCCGGATGGGGCACCACGTCCTCTGGTGGCTCTATTCCTACCCAGCTGCGTTACGTCGACGTTAAGATTGTCAGCCAGTCTTCCTGTGCTTCCAGCGCCTACGGATATGGTAGCCAGATCAGGAGCACCATGATCTGCGCCTACACCGTCGGCAAGGATTCCTGCCAGGGTGACTCCGGTGGCCCCCTGGTCTCCGGTGGTCTCCTCGTCGGTGTCGTCTCCTGGGGATACGGATGCGCTGCTACCAACTACCCCGGTGTGTACGCCGATGTTGCTGTTCTCCGCTCCTGGGTGGTCAGCGCCGCCAACAGCGTTTAAGGAATGACAAACTCTTTCAATAAATCTTTGCAATTCATAACCTTAAAATCGTTATATTTTGTGGGCTTTGTTTTGGGTTTGCAGTCTTACTTTAGTAACGAATTTCCAACCCGTAAGTGGTTAGCAAGTGGTCTAACTAGTGGTAACTTAAAGTTAGCAACAACATAAACCCTTTCAAAAACAACGAATTTTCCTAATGTAAGTAACTCTATGATTGTCTCTTTGGTAATCTTGAAGTATTTGGCTGGGATTCGTTTACTTAATTAAGAAATACTTAAGAAATTTATAAATAAATTTACATAAAAAGCTAACTTTGTTGGCTGAACAACTGGTAGCCGAACATATTTTGTTACAGAAACACTTAGTTTAAATTTTAAATAAAACTGATTACACAATTGTTTTTATTTCAACAGTATTTTTCAGGAAAATTCTACAAATTTAAGCTCCCGTAAAAAAAGGGTTTGTTGCGGTGAAATTTAAAACTAAATCGAGTTCTGTTAATACATATGAAAAAATTCAACGCAATCAAAAAAAAATTAAAAAAACATTACCTTTTCATAAAATGGATTTAAAAAAAAAAGAATGTTGATGACAAAACGAGTTAACTTGTTTAATTAAATTATAATTTTAGCTTAATTTTAAATCACGACCACCAAATTATAGCTGTTGAGCTTTTGTAATAATTTCAGCCAGTTTTAACGCATTTTGAGTAACTGCCTTCCAAACCGTTGCTTTGAAAAAAATAAGTTTAAAAATGCTCAACACTAATTAACTAAAATATTTCTCGAATCTGTAAAGAAATCATTTTCACAACGGTTTTTGAAAATTTAGATATTAAACTTTCTCAATGTATTTACATCCTAGAAGTATGCTACTACACTTTTAATAGTTTTTCGTTTTGTGGCTTAAATACATATACAAATATGTAAATCATAATATGCCTTAAAAGTTAAAAGCCCCATATTTAATTTAATTAAAACATTACAAGGTTTAAGTATATACGCATCAAATATTAAATGTTCAGTATAAAAGTGATGTTGCAAAAGTCAATACAAAACGAAGGACACGTAATTTAATTTCAGTTTTGGCTACAATGTTAAAAAAAATTAGTTTAGGACCATCAAAAGTTAAGAACTCGGTAGCCACATTTTTGCTTTTTAGTAACAACTTAATTAAGAAGTCTCCTGACTAAGTATAGATCATTTAAGTCCAGGATTTCAATCGGATTTTTTTCATAAAAAAAGACTAAATATTGTCTTTAAACTTTGGAAAGTTTCGTAACTACCTTATTTAATCTTTTTTGTTTTCCATGTTTTCCATGGAAGGGGAAAATGACAGAGTGTGGAATGCAAGTTTAAGTTATGAAATCACTGGGTTAAGTGCACGAGTCACAAACTTTTAAAGCTCTGAAATAATGCTACGGTAATAATAATTATTATATATTACAAATTATTACCCATAAGCCGTATAAGATCAGATGAATATGTTTGCATCTATACTTTTAGAATAAAAATCGAAACAAAAACAAAAGTTTTCAGGTATTGTTTAATTCGATTTATTTATTGCAAAATGCTTAAGCGTTGCTGGTCACCCATCCGCGGAGGTTAGCCACGTTGGCGTAGACTCCGGGGTAGTAGCTCTGAGCGCATCCGTATCCCCAGGAGACGACACCGACGAGGACTCCACCGGAGACCAGGGGGCCACCAGAGTCTCCCTGGCAGGAGTCCTTGCCGCTGGCAGAGGCGCAGATCATGGTGCTGGTGATCTGGCCACCGTATCCGTAGGTGCCGGAGGAGCACTGGGCCTGGCTGACGATGTTCACGTTGACGTACTGCAGCTGGGAGGGGATGGAGCTGGAGCCGGAGGACTGGGTGCCCCAGCCGGAGACGGAGGCGGAGGCTCCGTTGGCGGGAGCAGAGCTGGCCAGGCCGATGGTCTTGATGGTGGAGCTCAGGCTCAGGGAAGAGCTCAGCCAGATGATGGCGATGTCGTTGACCATGGTGTTGGCGTTGTAGCCCTCGTGGTTCTTGAAGGAGGCCACGTTGACCAGGGAGCCACCGGAAGACCAGTAGGTGGAACCAGCACGGATCTTCAGGGCGGAGGCGGACACGGACTGCAGGCAGTGGGCGGCGGTGATGATCACGTTGGACTTGTAGACGGATCCTCCGCAGGAGTGGCCTCCGTTGCGCTGCAGGGACACCTGCCAGGGGAAGCTGCTGATGGTGGTAGCAGATCCTCCGACGATGCGGCCATCCAGCTGGGGAAGGAGTCCCTCAGGGATGGTGCCTCCAAGGGCGCAGGCCACGGCAGACAACAAGATCACGAACTTCAGCATATTGCGAATGAATGAATACTTTTGGACGGAACTGGCGTGCTTTTATAGGGCGTCACTATCTGGGAAATAGTTTAATCAAATGAGCAGCGAGATCCCTCGTGGAAGGGTGGGTAACGACATTGAGTGGCCCATGGCTGATAAGCTGATTACTTCTTGGTAAGTGTTCCAGGTAAAATCAGTGGAGAAAGAGACGCAGCACTTGTGCCGAAGTTATCGCTGTCAATCAGTTGGGGATCTGTAGTTTTGGGGCTTTATAAAGGGAGTCTTGATCTGGGGATCAGCTTACAAGCGATTAAAATGTTCAAATTCGTGGTACTCCTTTCCGTTCTGGCCTGCGCCTGGGCAGGCACCATTCCCGAGGGCCTCCTGCCCCAGTTGGATGGCCGCATCGTCGGTGGCTATGAGACCAGCATCGAGGAGCACCCCTACCAGGTGTCCCTGCAGCGCGGAGGATCCCACTTCTGCGGTGGGTCCATCTACTCCCACGACATCGTGATCACCGCCGCCCACTGCCTGCAGTCCATCGAGGCCAAGGACCTCAAGATCCGCGTGGGCAGCACCTACTGGCGTTCTGGGGGCAGTGTCCACTCCGTGCGCTCCTTTAGGAACCACGAGGGCTACAACGCCCGCACCATGGTCAACGACATCGCCATCATCCGCATCGAGTCGGATTTGAGCTTCCGCTCCAGCATCCGGGCGATCGGCATCGCCGAATCCAATCCAAGTGAGGGAGCTACTGCCGTGGTTTCCGGCTGGGGCACCACCGAGTCCGGTGGCAGCACCATTCCCGATCACCTCCTGGCCGTCGACCTGAAGATCGTCGATGTCGCTCGTTGCCGTTCCAGCGACTTCAGCTATGGCTCCAAGATCAAGGACACCATGATCTGCGCCTACTCCGCCCACAAGGATGCCTGCCAGGGAGACTCCGGTGGCCCGCTGGTCTCCGGTGACCGTCTGGTGGGTGTGGTGTCCTGGGGCTACGGCTGCGGGGACGTGAGGTACCCGGGAGTCTACGCAGACGTCGCCCATTTCCACGAGTGGATCGAGAAGACGGCCGAGGAGCTGTAAACTCAGACAAACACTTGAAATAAACTGCAATTGAATCAGCATTGGTATCTCTTTTTGTTGCTCAACTACGTCGCAGGTGTAAGCCCTTACACTTGGCCAGATAAGAGGTGTCTCGTCAGTATATAAGGCTCGATTGACAGCATGTAACCAAGCACTCACAAGCACCGCTCACCATGCTGAAGATCGTGATCCTGTTGTCCGCCGTTGTCTGCGCCCTCGGAGGCACCGTTCCCGAGGGCCTCCTGCCCCAGCTGGATGGCCGCATCGTCGGAGGTTCTGCTACCACCATCAGCAGCTTCCCCTGGCAGATCTCCCTGCAGCGCAACGGAGGCCACTCCTGCGGAGGATCCATTTACTCGGCTAAAATCATCGTGACCGCTGCTCATTGCCTGCAGTCCGTGTCCGCCTCCGTCCTGAAGGTCCGTGCTGGATCCACCTACTGGGCTTCCGGTGGCCAACTGGTCTCTGTGGCCTCCTTCCGCAACCACGAGGGCTACAACGCCAACACCATGATCAACGACATCGCCATCATCAAGCTGAGCTCCTCCCTGGGCTTGAGCTCCACCGTCAAGGCCATCGGCCTGGCCACCTACAACCCGGCCAACGGAGCCTCTGCCGCCGTCTCCGGCTGGGGCACCCAGTCCTCCGGCGCCAGCACCATTCCCTCCCAGCTGCAGTACGTGAACGTGAACATCCTCAGCCAGGCCAAGTGTGCTTCCTCCTCCTACGGATACGGTAGCCAGATCAAGAGCACCATGATCTGTGCTGCTGCCAGCGGCAAGGATGCCTGCCAGGGTGACTCTGGTGGCCCTCTGGTCTCCGGTGGTCTCCTCGTCGGTGTCGTCTCCTGGGGATACGGTTGTGCCTATGCCAACTACCCTGGTGTCTACGCCGATGTGGCTGTCCTCCGCACCTGGGTGGTCAGCAATGCTAACAGCATTTAAGCCCATAGGTGGATGTATCAAATTCCTTCAACAAATCTTCAATAAATCTTCGCAATACAGAACATAAATTTTGCATTTATATTTTTTAATTTGGGGTTTTATTTTAAAAGTGTTTAAACATTCATTAATTAGTTTTTTACACATATTGTTACAATAAGATCTCCTTCCTTTTAACGGTGTTTCCAGGGGTCATAAAAATCTTTAAGGTTTGGACATAGATGTTAAAAAACAACCGATGTCTTACCTGAAAACTATACAAACTTCTAAATTCCCAGTTACTTAGATAACTTTAAGACTTTTAACTGGAGTTGGGAATGTGTAAGTTAGAAAAAAACTGGACTATATTATTACACCTTCACCTTATAGAGTTTATAAAATCTATCGCCTTATCGGACAGATAAAGATAAATAGTTTTTCAAAGCACTCACGTCATAGCCCTTATCTTCTAGAGGGTTCAAGGGTATTCACGTAAGATATATGGACGGACGCACCCTCCGCCATTTCCAGTGATTTCAATGGCCGTTCTTAAGTGGCTTGGGGCATGGGGTAAACATTTGCTCAGGAGTTGAGGAGTATCTAATCAGCCGGGAGTGCATCGCGTGGCTAAAGTTCCACTCTATCTTCCATTGATAAGTTGAGTGATGGTCTGGACAGCTCAGCAAGATTAATTGGCCGCAAAATAAGCGAACCGATAAGATTGCACAGATTTTGATCACCGGAAAACGTACGATTGATGTATTGAACCGTGACTTGTGGAATATTACGTTGTGTGAATCGATAGTAAAAATAGATCGATAGTTGTTTTTTCCAAAACATTTTTCATTCAATTCCAACAACACCTTCCAAAAAAATGGTGAATAAATAATTTGCACGGTTTAATCTTATAATTTCGAACTGATAATGTTGTTTTTAAAGAATTTCTTTATCAATTTAATTTAGAGAGCCTGATATTCATTGAAATTTGCGGTTTGATTTGTGACTTTTTGCTGTGGCAATTTCTTGGTTCGACGTAGGGCAGCAGTTTGTTCACTTATTTTTAGAGGTACTTCCAATATGACATTGCTTTGGTTATAATCTGGTTAATTGGGTTTTTTCTAACGACCCATTAATATTTATTTATGGGTGATACAACCTAGTTTCCGGAATTCCGGGTCATACAAAGTACTTTTACCAATGAAAATATATCTTTATTTCAAATTTCTGGCTGTGGGGTTTACCAAAAAAGTACTTATTTTTAAAGGAATTTCATTATCAATTTAATTTAAATAGCCTGATATTCATTGAAATTTGCGGTTTGATTTGTGACTTTGTGCTGTCGAAATTTTTTCTTTGAAATAGGACTATTTTTAAAGGTACTTCCCATATGACATTGGTTTGGTTACATTCTAGTTAACTGGGTTTTTTTTAATGGCCCATTAAAATTTGTTTATGGGTGATACAACCTAGTTTCCGGAATTCCGGGTCATATGAGGCACTTTTACCAATAAAAATATATCTTTATTTGAAATTTCTGGTTGGGGGTTTTACCAATCAAGCACAAAACCTTAATAAGTTAGGGGTGTGCCTTTTGTATCACTCAACCAACCACTTAACCATTGTGATCCCCATAAATGACTTATTACGATGAGCAATAATTATCTATAAGTGTTATAGTCTTATGTGTGTTATGACCTTGAAGAGAGGCAGATATTTTCGACCCAATAAAGTATATAAATTCTTGAACTGCATATGCAGCAATTTTAACTTTTTTTTCAATAGAAACTTAATAAAGCCTATTTTGTGAAATTATAAAAAATTACTGCCAGTAAACCATTACGTAATAAAATTGTGTCTTGTGTAATACACTTGAATATCTAGACATTTTAAGCCACAAAGATAAAACATGAGGACGAGCAATCAATGGAGCAAACAATCAATGTGTTCAAGTGCTGAGTTCCTAGCTTTGAATGGTGCTCCACATTTTTTTGCGATTTCTTTGATAGTGAGATACGGGAGAACAGCTTGATAAGGAAGCCTTCGAGTTCAGGGTATGCTAATTCCCCGACTTAAAATATCAACCGATATTGTCAGTTGTCCACTTTAAGGTCGCAATCCAATCTTTTCACTTGGACCTGATGGCGGGTTATAAATCTAGGTCGTATTTCCCTGATCTTTCACTTTTTTTTAAAGAATGGAGTATACTATTTAGTAGGAATATTGTATTTAAAAACTCTGTTGACTAAACATTTTTAATACTGTTTAGATTTAAGGAAGGGTTCTTGTTATTTTAATAAAAATAATATTTGAAAAAACTAAAATTCTTACAGAGTCCCAGAGTACCCAATGTTTTTCCCAATAAAAAATAAAATGTTTTCAGGTAGTAGTTCATCGATTGATTTATTGATCGCAAAATGCTTAAGCGTTGCTGGTCACCCATCCGCGGAGGTTAGCCACGTTGGCGTAGACTCCGGGGTAGTAGCTCTGAGCGCATCCGTATCCCCAGGAGACGACACCGACGAGGACTCCACCGGAGACCAGGGGGCCACCAGAGTCTCCCTGGCAGGAGTCCTTGCCGCTGGCAGAGGCGCAGATCATGGTGCTGGTGATCTGGCCACCGTATCCGTAGGTGCCGGAGGAGCACTGGGCCTGGCTGACGATGTTCACGTTGACGTACTGCAGCTGGGAGGGGATGGAGCTGGAGCCGGAGGACTGGGTGCCCCAGCCGGAGACGGAGGCGGAGGCTCCGTTGGCGGGAGCAGAGCTGGCCAGGCCGATGGTCTTGATGGTGGAGCTCAGGCTCAGGGAAGAGCTCAGCCAGATGATGGCGATGTCGTTGACCATGGTGTTGGCGTTGTAGCCCTCGTGGTTCTTGAAGGAGGCCACGTTGACCAGGGAGCCACCGGAAGACCAGTAGGTGGAACCAGCACGGATCTTCAGGGCGGAGGCGGACACGGACTGCAGGCAGTGGGCGGCGGTGATGATCACGTTGGACTTGTAGACGGATCCTCCGCAGGAGTGGCCTCCGTTGCGCTGCAGGGACACCTGCCAGGGGAAGCTGCTGATGGTGGTAGCAGATCCTCCGACGATGCGGCCATCCAGCTGGGGAAGGAGTCCCTCAGGGATGGTGCCAGCAAGGGCGCAGGCCACGGCAGACAACAAGATCACGAACTTCAGCATATTGCGAATGAATGAATACTTTTGGACGGAACTGGCGTGCTTTTATAGGGCGTCACTATCTGGGAAATAGTTTAATCAAATGAGCAGCGAGATCCCTCGTGAAAGGGTGGGTAACGACATTGAGTGGCCCATGGCTGATAAGCTGATTACTTCTGCGTAAGTAATATATTTCGGAGGGTGTCAGTTCGAGATTTACAAGTCCAAGACCAAGGAGTACAAACGAATCTTTGTAAATTTTTGCAACACATTGTTTTAGAGGAGAAGCATACTTTTAGGGCTTATGAAAGTAATTTAAACAGAAAACCTTTATTTATATTTTGTTGTTGTTTATATTTTATTGAATTAAATGCAGAAGTAGTTTCTATATTTTTGTAGAAGGACTTTTTTTTTACTTCTAAGTTACTGCATATTTTTGGGGATTTTAAGTTAAGACCATTTCTTATTCACAAGTCAATTTAAAAGCTTTAAAGTTGTTCTTACTTTTTTAAAGTTTAAAAAGTCAAAAGCTAATCCATATTGCGTATACGCACCGTTTTCCCTTTCAAACCACATATTTATAAGATAGTTTATTTTACTTACCAAACAATATTAAATCGCACTTATAACAATGCAATTTTTTCACACAGTTTTTAATGATTTAGGTTCATTTTTTTTTAAGCTTCTTTGTTTTTAATTTGGAGCCAGATAAAGATAAGATCAATCGGATCCATAAACCTCCAATAAAGCTAATTGATTGGTTATCACAGCTGGACAATGACATTTACGGTTAGTCAACCAATGGTTTTTTTAAGCTTATTCGGATTCTGATGGATTTCTTATCGGTGTTAGACCGAAATCAATTTATTGACCAATTCAAGATATGGCCAAAGCTTCTCGCTGTTTTCGAACTTGCAAACAAAACCGATTTAGTCACTGATCGAACAACGAAATGAACAAGGTTCTGGTGCGGATTTTTGCAGTGGTGTTCCTGCTGCTGGGAACCTATTGGAGTGGAGTGGAGGCCCAACTAGATGGAAGGATTGTGGGTGGAGCAGATACCTCCAGTTACTACACCAAATATGTGGTTCAGCTGCGCAGACGCACTTCATCGAGCAGTGCGTATGCCCAGACCTGTGGTGGCTGCATCATCGACAACGTAACCATCGCCACTGCTGCCCACTGTGTCTACAATCGTGAGGCGGAGAACTTCCTCGTCGTAGCTGGCGATGATGGACGCGGTGGAATGAATGGTGTGGTGGTGCGAGTGGAGCAACTGATTCCCCATGAGCTGTACAATGCCTCAATCACGGATAACGACATAGCCCTGGTGAGGGTCAGTCCTCCCCTGCCCTTGGACAGGTATTCCGCAATGGAAGCCATTGAAATCGCCTCGGAGCAACCTGCTGTGGGTTCACTGGCCACTGTGAGTGGTTGGGGTTACACCAAGGAGGGCGGTCTGTCCTCCAACCAGCTGCAGCAGGTGCAGGTGCCAGTTGTGGACTCTGCTAAGTGCCAGGAAGCGTACTACTGGCGACCCATAAGCGATGGAATGCTCTGTGCCGGCTATGAGGAGGGTGGAAAGGATGCGTGTCAAGGAGATTCCGGAGGACCTCTGGTCGTTAACAATAAGCTCGTGGGGATTGTTTCCTGGGGTGAAGGCTGTGCACGTCCCAACTTTCCTGGAGTCTATGCAAATGTGGTCCACTTCAACGACTGGATAGCCAAGCAGCGAGCATCTTTTGCTTAATCAGGGATCACTTTGTGTCCACCATGATATTACTCTTATTGTATTGAATAAATAAAAGTATTAACCAATTTATACCCAAAAAAAACAGTTAAAAATACTTTGTGTTGTCCAAAAGAATTGCATGTCTTGGTCCAATTGTAAAATTGAAACTTTATTGGACTCGAAAAAGGATCCCTTTTCGACTTAATAATATTTAAAAAGTAACTGTTTATCGGGGCTTTTATTTTAAAAACGAAAACTGTTACTCATATATTTACGATAAAGGCTTTCTCATTTTATATTTTGCATGCGAACTTTCACAACTGTTTAAAAAACTGCAGCTATAAAATCACAAAACAATTAAGTAGTAAAAAAATTTATGGGAATATATACCTTTAAGTACAAACTCCAGCTTGCTAAAGTATTCAAAAACGAAGTCTTTTTAAATGTGTATAAATATTTATATGATTTGTTATAAAAAATTATTTCAAAATAATTTAATTAATCCATAGAAATTAAAATACATTTTTAATCAAACAAGAAGACTTAAATAATCTCAAATACTCACCAAACCAAAATAACACCTGATTATATGATATAGTACCTATATGTAAGTAGCATAATCTTTGTAATCAAAACTAAATCGAAAGCTCAAAAAGCCTCCAAACCAATCACAATCATGTTGTCCAATGTTATAGCTGACCATAAAACGTAATCACTCGTGGTTACGAGTGACCGTGCATATCCAGACCAAAATTTATGGCCTAAATGGTCTATATGGTGGGGTAGACCGTTAGATAAGCCGTGCAGTTAACGGCCAAGAAGTTTGGGCCCTCAGTCCTCAACATGTCGCGCTCTTGGTTGGTTTGCCTTTCGGCCTTTCTCATCTGCTTTTTGGCCTTGGGACGAGCTCTTCCCCTCCAGGAGGAGGCCAAGGATCAGGATGAGAAGAGCGTGCCTGGTGGCCGCATTGTGGGTGGCTATGTGACGGATATAGCCCAGTGCCCATACCAGATTTCCCTGAGGTACAAGGGCATCACCACACCAAAGAATCCCTATGGCCATCGCTGCGGAGGATCCATTATCAATGAAAGAACTGTCATGACAGCGGCTCACTGCATCAGTGGAACGGTGGCCAGTCAGTTCATGGTGGTGGCCGGTTCGAATCACCGCACTGGATCGGATGGTGTCATCGTGTCCGTCACCAAGATCATCATGCACGAGGGCTACTACTCGGGAGCGGCCTACAACAACGACATTGCCCTGCTCGAGGTGAATCCCCCACTGCCCCTCAACAATTTCACCATCAAGGCTATTAAGATGGCCACGGAGGCACCACTTCCCGGAGCCATCAGCAAGATCAGCGGCTGGGGAACCACCTCCTCTGGCGGAACTGCCTCCAATGTGCTCCTCGCCGTCGATGTACCGATTGTGAGCAACGAGGCTTGTAATGAGGACTACCTGGACTTCGGTGATGAAACCTTCTTCATCACCGACGCCATGATGTGTGCTGGCAAGCGTGGTGAGGGTGGCGTGGATGCCTGCCAGGGTGACTCCGGTGGTCCCCTGGTGGTGCGGGATGAGCTCCAAGGCGTCGTCTCCTGGGGCAATGCCTGCGCTCTGGCCACTCATCCCGGTGTCTATGCCAGTGTGGCGAACCTGAGGCCCTGGATCGATGAAAAGATGGCCGAGAATAATCTTGTGTAAATAAATAGCTTGTTTCAGCCACGTGCCTTGGGCTTTTCCAAATCGTACTTTGTTTTTATTAGTTTTTCTTAAAACGTAATCGGCTAATAACTCGATTAGATCAACCTTGGACTGGTGGTTTTAGATTAAGTGACTTCCAAGAAACCGAAACTGATTCAAAGTGATTATGTTTGGATCCCTAGAAGTAGGCTATGTATTTTAATCTTAACTCTTTTTGAAGGTAAACGATATTAGAGTGGACCAAAGTGCAGGCGTAATCTTTTATTATGGGTAAATCCTCGATCTTAAAAAACATTTATAATCTAGCGTACAATGAAATCTATTTTCTGAATTAAAACTGATTTTTAAAATCGAATGGTAACTCTTAAAAAATGTATGCAACTTAAGAGCAATAAAATATACATACTAGGTTTACCTGAACGCATAGGATACTTAAGATTAACTCAAGCTACAAGTCATTATCTGGGACGGACCCTGTGTTCCCACTGCTATCTGACTTTATCTCGAGCACCAGCCATTAAGCTAATCGATATGGCCCATGAATTCCAACAGGTAAGCTGCAAATTGGCCATCCATAATCAGTTCGATACCGACCTCTCTCCCGTGCTAATCGAAAGGAAGCAAGCGAAAAGGACCATGTCCATCCCACTGCTGCTGCTGGCCATTGGATTATCCTCCATTTTATCCACCTCGGCCATTATCAATGGAACCCCGGTGGATGCAGCCCGACATCCGTACATTGTGTCCCTTCGCTATCGTCGGGATGCGGAGTCCAGCTACAAGCACGAGTGTGCCGGTGTCATCATTACGGAGCAGGCGGTGCTCACCAGTGCCCAGTGTATCGTTGATTTGCCTGAGGGCACTAAGATCCTAGCTGTGGCCAATGCAAATACCCGCAATGGAACCGAAGGAATGGTTTACCCCGTTTCCAATTGGACCCATCATCCGAACTACGACTCCTACACCGTTGACAATGACATTGGTGTGGTTTTTCTGGACACACCCCTGAACCTCTCAAACTTTGGAATCAGCTCCATTAAAATCCGTCCGGAGCGACCGGCAGTGGGTCGATTGGCCACCGTAGCCGGATGGGGCTACCGGGAGGAGTGGGGTCCCTCCAGTTACAATCTGGAGCAGGTCCAGGTGCCAGTGGTCAGCTCAGAGCAGTGCACCAATATCTACGGAGCAGGTGAGGTCACCGAGCGGATGATCTGTGCCGGCTATGTCACCGAAGGAGGCAGTGACGCCTGCCAGGGGGACACCGGTGGCCCGCTGGTCATCGACGATCAGCTGGTGGGCCTGGTGTCCTGGGGACGTGGCTGTGCCCGACCCAACTACCCCACCGTCTACTGCTACGTGGCCAGTTTCCTGGACTGGATCGATGAAACAATAGCAGCTGCCGGAGCGCAATAAACTCAGGCATTTCCAAGGCAATCGACTCGCTATCTTCAAGTGGCTGCCGCTCGAATAGAGCTCACTAATTCAATAATAAAAAAAGTAATCGAACAAACAATGTATGTGCTGTGTTATCAACTCTCTGACGCTGCCCATGGGTAATCTCTTTATATAACTGTTTTAGGCTGATATATTGATATCTAGAAGCTACAGGATGTCAGGATGTTCTACAGGAAATCAATTTTTCCCAGATCCGCGTGGGCCTCAATGGTCTCCTCCAGCCAGTCGCGTACATCGGGAACGGAGCAGTAGACTCCAGGGTACTTCTCGCGGGCACAGCCCGTTCCCCAAGAGACAATGCCGAGGAGTTCTTTGTTAAGAGCCAGTGGACCACCGGAATCTCCCTGGCAGGCATCCTTGCCGCCACCGGTGACTCCAGCGCAGAGCATGCGACTGGTCAGCATAATGGAGTAGGAGCTCTTGCACTGCGTATTCTCCACCACATTGACTTTGACCTCCTGGAGGACGTCGGAGATGGTGCCACCCTCGCTGGTGGTTCCCCACCCAGTCACAATCACTTCGGTGTCGTGCTCTGGACGCTCCTTGGCAAATCCAATGGGCTGCACTGCCTCGTTGTACTGGAACTCTCCATCCAAAAGCAATATGGCCGCATCGTAGTCGTTGTTGAGGGTGCGATACTTCGGATGAATGATGAACTCACGGACGGCCAGCTCCTGCTGCGGGCCAGTGGGGAAAATGATGTTCGAGGAACCAGCCACAATGGTCAGGTTAGCGGGACCAGTCAAGGTGTTTACGCAATGTGCCGCGCTGACAATTATGTTAGGTGCCACAATGCTGCCTCCGCATCGGTGATTTCCACGATATCTCATCGATATCTGATACGGATAGAACGTGATGTTCGTCAGCTCTCCTCCCACGATGCGTCCATCCAACTTGGGCACCTGCACCTCCTCCTCGTTACGGAAAAGAGGATCGGCCAGGGAGCAGGCCACTCCCAGCACAAGAAGAAAACCAACCAAAATTCGTGACATTTTCGAGCAACTGACCGAAAAAGCAGCACCATGCGTAGATTTTATAGTATCACCTTATCGTTAAGTTTGGGTATAGATTGCGGTTGGATTGACCATTATTACTTGGTAATCTGAAAATCTAACGATAGGCCTCGTAATCAAGAAACAGACATGGACAGCGGACTAGTCGTAAATCTTGGCTAGAATTCTTTGTGTTTTGTGTTTTTCCCTCTAAGCCCATGACCTTGCAAGTTTCTTTTTTTTATTAATAAACCAATCTTTAATTATCTTGCTTTTACCATTCTTAATCACTTAATTACTGTGGCTTTCTCTCACTATCGCTTTCTTAGAATATTGATAGGTATTTGATTTAAATGGTCTGATAAAAGTATAATTAAAATGTCCACCCAAAAGTAGGCTGTAGCTTACCAATAGTTTCCCAAATATAAACACACTTCATTAATCTACATAAGTCAAAGTTTTTTTGTTATGGTTAACTTAACTCTAAGCCATTTACACTGGTACCTAAAAACTATGATTGCACATTTCCGGCCCAAGACTGCTGACATTTATCACAATACGCATCCGTTACGATACTACACAATATAATATGTTGGTTGATTGATTGCACTTGGGTTTCTTGGGGATTGGTACCTGCACTTTGCGTATTGGATGCAGTTCCCAAGGGTTTCCTTCTCCTACAAACTAAGGACTATCAGCTAGCTTAGGTCTAAAATAATTGCACCTTTTGGTTTGGCAAGAATCTCCGATATATATTGCACTTGATTGTTGCTTTTGCTTTTCTTAGTCTTAAAGTGAAAGTCTTTCGTCTGCTTCTGTTATTGCACATCCCTAGAAACTATACTTATCCTAACTCTTTCTTATCATCTTGTAGAGCACGGAGTGGGTTTCTATGCTCTCCGCCCCGGACTCCCACATGTCCTCCGCATTGGTCTCCTCATCGGTTTCAGAGGATCCGCAGCAGGTGCTGTGCCCGCGTCCATTTTCATCGGAGGAATAGGATGACATGGTGGTGGTGCTGCCCCGCACATTGAGCTCCTGGGAATTCGTTTGTGAGTGGGATCGAGTCAGCGTTTTGTCGGAGTCCGCATCACTCAGATCTCCTCCTGCGACCACCGCACTGTTTTCCGGAGATCGACGGTTTTGACCAGGGGAGACCATGTGCTCCAGGTCCTCGAATCGATTGTCATTGGGACCGCTCTCCTCCTCGTTGTCCTCGATGGTGTCCACCCGGATGACCTGTCCCCTTCCCGAGAGCATCTTAAAGTTGTACCTGTCGTAGACATTTCGCTTGTACAGCTCCGTGGAGTCGGTGCTCATGTAGCCGCTGTCCAGTTGCCCAAAACGCTGCTCGTAGTACGTCTGGCTTCCAGGCTGCCCCATTCCCGCGGTCTGAGCAGCATCCTCGATGATGGAGGCGATGCTGTCATCCTCCAGGAACCCGGCTGCAGTTTTGCTGCCATAAGTGGGCGCAGGACTCTGGCTGGGACTGAACTTGTTGGCCGCCATGGTCACAAACTTGCGCCACGCGTTCTTCAGATCCTTGGCCTTCTTGGCTCGGTCCTTCAGCCCAATGGCAATCTGCATTCCAGCTGTGAGCTGGGCCTGTTCAATCTCACAACGGTAGACGGTTTGGACATTTCCAGCGGGATTAACACTGCCGGAACTGCTGGCCGCTCTCTGTGGATAGGCGATCCCCACGGGAACTCCTGCGTTCCTGTACATTTCCTTGGTGCGCTCTGACAGATGACCACTGCTCCGATTGGAACGGGAGCTTATGGACAAAGCATCGAACTGAGCTATGTCCACCTCCTTCATGTTTTTGCTGCTGCTGTTGAACTCCGGCTCGGGTGCTTCCTTTGGGTTGTCCTGCCCAGTTTTTGAGGCCTCCTCCCGCTGACTCTTCCGCCGATTGAGATACTTGGTCAGACTGTAGTCGTTCCGCAAGCTATTTATTTTCTTGTTGTACATCCCCTCGTAGTCTTCCTCCTGGGACTTCCCACTGATGTTGGGAGTCTTGGAACCTTTTGTGTGGATTCTCTCCTCGGTGGTGGCCGATATAGCACTGGACAAGGTGTTGTTGCAGGAGTTCTCGAACTCCGAGACCCCCGTGACCTCTGTGATCTCACTGTGTAGGCTGTAGGCGTCTTCTTCGGGAGCTTGGTTCCCCGATGTGTTTGTAGGAGGAGGTGGTGGCAGTGGACGCTTGCCTTGCACCAGCGGTGGGCAGTAATGCTGATTGGCCTTTGGCCGAGGAGGAGGCTTCTCAGGTGGCTTGGGCGATGAAATTGTAATCGTAGTTTTGTTCACCTTTGTGATATCCACCACTGAGTGGGTGGGTGATTGGGCCTCCATTAGACGCTGGCGACGGGAGTGCTTGGCTTCCAGTGTTAGAATCCTGCCCTCTTCCTCTGGTGTCTGTGGAACCTTCTTTTCGCACTTGCAGTTCTCCTGGGCGATCAAAGGTGACTCGTAAATCTCTCTCAGGTTCCTAAAAGAGTTACTAGATCGCAGGATAAAAGAGGCTGTCCTGGGCTTGATGGCCTGACTGGGAGCAGGACTCATCTGGCGACTCAAGTCCGGCAGAGAGTTGATCTGGTTGTAGTCCGAGTCCATTTGCTTGTGGCCATCCCACGCTGAGATGTCACAAAAGCTCTGCTTCTTGGGCTTGCGATCCAGCGTGTCCGGCTCAAATTGATCGCTATCCGTGCGCTCCAGATCGGAAGGGGGCTCATGCTCCACCTCGATGGTCATGCTGCCCCGAAATGGAGTGTCGTACTTAATCCGAGCAGCTGCCTCCTTCTGTCTCTGCTGCTGGCCGGGATGTGGATGCTGGTGCTTACCAGCCAGACGCTTCTTCATCTCGCCCTCCTTGCGAAATCCATCCAGGCGATCGTACACCGTGTGACTGATCTCCATCTCCTCCTCGAGCGGCAGAGCTGTGCTCAAGCTGGGACTCAGTTGGGAGCTCACATCGGAGGAGGGTGAACTGGAGGAGTGGGAACTCTTGCGCTTACTCGGCTCTAGACGTTCCAAGCTATCCGTCTCGTAGTCCACAATCAGATACTGAGGAGACTTTCTCCTGTAAATCGGGGAATCCGGCTGGAACTGCTTGAGGGATTTGCGACTGAGGGAGCTGTAATCGGGTGTGGGCACCGATGGAATGCTGCTTTGGGTACTGCTGTAGATGTCCTTGATCCGCTTCTCTATGGTGCTGTCATAGTCGGGAGTGGGAATATGTGCTGCATATTCGCGCTTCAAAGAATCGTAGATGACCTCCGCCGGCTTCATGTTGCGCAGCATGTTGTAGTGCTGTCGATCGAAGGAGGTCAAGGAGGTGGGAGTGGAGTTGGCGGCGGCAAACTGGTCCAGCACCTCGCTGCGCTTCCTCAGCGACTTGGAGCGACTGGAGGAGCTACGCAGTGAAGCAGCCGGAGAGTCGGCCAACATAAATTTGGGATTATTGTAGATTTCCCCACCAGTCTCTGCAAATCCATAAACATTGGCAGCCACTGAAAAGGCGGAGTAGCCCTCATAGGAGTTGCTCATTGGAGTCTTGGGCTTGGGAGACTGCTCTGGACTGTTCTTTGGGGGACTCCTACTCAGCTGTGAACCATTACCAGGTGCTGGTGAGGAGGACTTCCCAGGACCCTCATCTGTTTTAGATTTGTAGTTAGGAGGAGGCGGAGGTCGCTCCTTGGGCGCTGTTATCTCCCTCCTCAGGGAACCCTTGCTGGGAGATCCGGATCCCTTCTTCGTAGTCACAGGACCAGGTCTATCCATGGTCTTTTGAGCTGGAGCAGCATCCGAGTTGGGCACACTTTGCAGCCACTGCTCAATGCTGTTCCGCTTGTCACCCATTCCCTTGGAGGCCAGACTCTGCTGCAGTGGAATGTTGTACATGGTGGGTGAATTCGCATCCGGCTGCTGCTCCTCGGGAATTATATTTAGCGAGGGTTGGTACCGCTTGGAGGCCATCTTGTACTTGGCAATGGCAATGACCTCGCGGATCTTCTGCAGAAACTCAATGGCAGCTTGAGGCGGTTCCTGGAAAGAAGGTTTTACAACATTTTTTTAAAATTTTTGTGGTATAAAATGGCACATAAACCTTAAGTTTTGTGATCATAATTTAACGAATTTAAAACCGATTTTGATTCGGATTGTTTTTTTGAGATTGTTTCAAATATTTAAACAATTCTGCATAAAAAGTGTAAGAAAAAACCAAAATAATTTTTTTTATAAAATTTTCACATTTTTGTGATGTAACCCCTTACCGTTTTTTCAAAAAATGGAAAAATAATTTTTTTTTGGAAAATACAAAAGTTTTAATGACAATTTGTTTGGCTAATAAATGCGAGTCTAAAAAGACATTCCAAGCTGGAATATTCCTTTTTTTAAGTGAGCTATGAGCTTCCAAAACCCGGGAAAATCACATTTTTATATAGATTTTGTATATAAATTTGTTTTTCCTATAAATAATAGAAAAATTTGGTTTTCTTATACTCCTTTAATAGGTTTTTTTTTCCAAAGATAACAACAACATTAATTAAATTTTTCATTAAATTCGGTAAATAAATATTAAGACTTACCGCCAATAAATGTGGCTCAAAGTAAGCCGGATTGAAGTAGAGCTTCTTGCGCACATTTCCACTGACCATGGCACGCAGGTTCTCCAGCTTCTCCTCGCTCATCAGCTCATCGATTACCGCCACATTCTCAGGAGGCAGGCAATCGTTGTCCTGCAGGAAGTCATCCACGTCCAGTGCGGCATTATCCGCACCACCCGAAGGTTTGGGTGACTTACTCAGCTGTGGATGCACGAGCACAGATGTCTGTAATAGATTAGTTTTGATCTTTAGTTTTCCGGGGAACTAACCGAACCCACCTTGATCTTCTCCTCCATTTCGCACTCGGAATTCGAGTTGGAAATATCGCTGGCAAATCCGGAATTGTGTTCCCTTTCGCTCAATTGTGGAAAATGTTGCAGCAAGGGATTATTTTTCACAATACCCATGTCCTCCTTGAGGCTGCCAATGCTGGTCCTTGTATTGGACTCATTTCCGTTGCCCAGACCCAAGCTATTCGAGGAGTATATGCTGCCCACTCGGCTAAAGGGAGCTCCATAGGTGACCTGATCGTTCTTGGGGTAATTGATTTCATTGGTCAGGTTGTCCAACGAATGACGTGAGTTGTGACGTTTCCGCTTCTTCATGTAAAGGTATAGAAACACCGAGGCCACATAGATGAGTCCCAGCAGCAGACTGCAGATCCCAATCACCACATATTCCCGCATGGTCATGCCATCCGAAGTGGAGGCCAAAGTGGTGGAGTTAGCTGGCTGGAAGAAGACCTCGGGAACGTCTGTATAAAGAAAGTAAAGGTTTATCTTTTGGTTACATAATTCAAGGTACTTTAGTAGACTTACTGTGCGCATACTTCACGGGACTTCCGTTCACCCGGAAGGCCACACATGGTGAGTGCACATTTCTGGGTGGCATGAGCGGCTCACCCTTGGCGTGACTGGTGGCATTCATGGCCACCGTCATGTCCCGACACACCAAATGCACCACAATCAAGCGACCCTGCATCTTCTGGCGCAGATCAGCTTCACCCAGCCACAAGAGGAAGCTGCGTCCCTCATCCCGAAACATGCGGAATGGGTAGTCGGTGTCAATGGGATTCCGCAGATCCGACCAGCCATTGGAACCCAGATATTGGGCACCAGTTACAGCACAAACGGGTGTGTGGATGCCTATGAAAGTGGGGAAATGTTTAATTAATAATAAAATAATGGAGCTAAGACTTGCAGAAATCATAAACAAAATTATTTTATTTACAAGTCATGAAGTGAGGGAATTATTGAACATTAAATATTTAAGCTGAACTAATGAACTTACATATCATATATGGTAACAAAAGAGATTTCGATTTACAAAAGAAATAATACAACTTAAAATACAAGTAATAAATTAAATTAAAAACCGTGAAAGTCTTTCTAAAAGAGCTTAATACTTTCACAACTTTGTTAAAAATTGCAAATATCACTCATCAATATCAGGATTGTCAACACAAAAACTTACAAAATATGGACAGTCAGCAAACCAGTTTTTATTACCACTGTGGGTAACTATTACCTACATTTTTTTCAATTTAAATATAAATACAATGGAACACTTACTGGCAAAGCTGATCTCCCTGCTGGGATAAATGATCTGACCCTTGAGCGGCAGGAAGACAAAGGGTATCTTCTCCGAGGAGGAGCCACTCACAAAGGGCGACAGGGAGCACTCTGCAAAACAATGGATGGAAAAATGGGAAACGATTAGAGGTTGGTGGGAAAGTACATTCAATAGCCACAGCGATAACGATCGACGCTTATCAATTATGATTCGGATTCGGACTTGGTAGTGAAACTACTGTTGTTTTTCCGCCCAGTTCAGCAGCTCTTACTTTCGGTCTTCGGACTGGTGGAGTCCGATTCCAACTCCAATTCCGATTCGGATTCCAAGATTGTTTATGTTTGTCAGCGAACAGCGAAAGTTTCCTTTCATTCATTAGCAGCGGGGAAACGAGCGATTTGTTCAATAGTAATAACATTTTTTCCCTCTTTGCGTCACGTTTCGTTTTCAGTTTTCAGTTTTCATTCTGCAGCCCTGCACAATTTCAGTCGCTGTTATTACAGCATTTCTTTTTCAGATATACCTTACATATATATTATTTTTTTAGTTGGGCAACTATTGTGTGCTGGTGCTGCTTGGGGATATGACAACACAATGGATGGATGGAGTGGGAGTCCCACATGTGGGAGCGACTCCCACCGCGAAATGGAGCACTCAATTAGCTGGGCTTCCGCAATGCAAAAACAAAAACACTCACCATGAATGTCGTCCACACAGATGCCCAAATCCTCGCGATAGGCCCTTTGATAGGGCAGACATCGACAGGTGCAGCCACTGTCCCCACTGGCATCCTGATCCTCTGCTGCTCCACGACCCCTTTGCATCTTGAGGCGGCGGGTCAGCAGTTCCATTTGTCCCCCAGCCAAAGAGGTGGACTGGGGATTGAGTCCATCTATGGTTTTAGGAGATACTCGCGGATTATGACAGGCACACATTACCATGCTAATCTACAGCTTACCGTTGCCTTGACCACCGCTGCTTCCATCACTGGAAACTCTGACCAGCGAAGCTGTGCCGCTGGAGAGCCCGATGCAGGTGTCCGCATTGCAGGCGCTGCTCAGACCTGCGAGGAGAAAACATTAAGATGAATTGAGTCGAGTCGGGCCTTCACAACATCTTCAGCCGATTGACGGCTAATCAGACGGACTGAGCCGGTCTTCATCGGATGACCGAAGACCAGAGACCGCAGACCAAGGCCTTACTGACAAAATTAATGCTGCTGTCAACGGATCAGCCACGATCCCAAACAAAAAACGCACCATCACCCAACCCAACCCGAAGTCCGAAGATGCCACATGCCACATGACAGTGACATTGACTTTGGCAGAATACCCAAGTCTTTGGCACTTTAACCAAGTAAGGAATAGAATAAATTTAGTAAAAGTATTATATAAAAATGCAATGGAGAATATTCAGATATGCTTCGATTCCTTATACAAAAAGTTGTTGAACTCCAAACGAATTTGTTTGTTTAACAAAAGGAATATTTTAATATTATTTAAATGTATAAATATATCATGGAATATATCAGAGAGAACAATATTTTATTGTTCGACAATAAATGTTACATAGGTTCCAGTTAAACTATTGCGTTTAAGAAGATAAACACTTCTAAAATATAAAAATATTAGGACCAGTAGTCGCAGTGTTTTAAAAAAATCATAAGCATTTATTTAATTTAATTAAGCAGTTACTGAACAATAACTATATAATGTTGTCCTGGTGGAAAAATTAAAAAAAAAACTAAAGAATATAAACGTTTAGTGATTTAGAAGTACTAAAGGTTCTTACATAACAGTTATAACGTTACAAGTCTTCAACATGAATTTAAAGTAATGGCCTTAAACATTGTTAACCACTTGTTCATAATTACTCTTTATAATTACAACATAATTTTTTTTTTGGGGTGTCTTGAATATAATTTTCCAGGTAAGTCTAAGTAGTTTAGGCCATTAATTAGGTCTCTCCCTATGGTTTCCATCATATTCTTAGAATAATCAAGTGTAAAACTCACCGGTTGTGTAAAAGGTATCGCCGTCGTGCTGTCGTGTCAGATTGATGAGCTGCCCGTTGGTCTGCTGCAGTTCCTCCAGCAGCAAACTGGCCGGCTCGCCGAGATCTTGGATTTGACTGAGACTGGGATTGGGTTGTTGTTGTTGGTAGTGTGTCCTCACCCGTGGATGGGTGATGGGCGGTCGAGGTGCCGAAGTGGGCGTGGCAGGCGGGAGGAGCAGAAGGAGCAGCAGCTGTAAGGATTGGAGCCGCATCTTAACAGCAACATAGCTGGAAAAGACGCACTCTGGGGGATTCCACACCACGGCAGCTGCAACTGTACAGAAGAGACACAAAAAACAACCATTAATTAATTAAAAATAAGTCCAAATTTGTAGCTAGCGAAACGAAACCAGCTAGCCAAGTCCAGTTGACATTCTTTGGGGCACCGCCGCTTGCCGCTTGCCGCTTAATGAGGCAGAAATTGTTTTGTGGTCTGGAAATGGAGCAACATCTACATCCAGTTGGTGTCTAGTTGGTGGCTAACGGACAACATTTAAACAAATGTTGCAATTAAAACTCGTTCTGGCGGCAAGTGTATACTTTACTTTACTTAACTTAGAGCAAAGCTGGAATTATGTTGCACTGGATGAAGTGCGTCGTCGTCGTCGTCGCAGTGGGAAAACTCTATACTGCTGCTGCTGCTGCTGCTGCGTTTACCGTTACCAAATCCCGCTGCACTTGGCTAAGAACACCCCGTTTATACCGCTAATCAGTTGCACTTTAGCAGCTGCTTTCGGCCAGGCCAATTTACATAAATATTTCACACACACAGCGCAGAGAGTAGAAAAATTATTGGGGACTCCTAACTGTTCATATCTCCGCAGTTCTACTGATCTTGGTTATACATTTTTTTTTCCCCATTTTTTTTTGGCTCTTCAAATGAAGAACAAAAGAGACGGGTGCGTGGAGTCATAAGCGAATGAATGAACGAGAAGAGAAGAAAGCGATAAAAAGCAACAGTTGCGGCCTAATTTGAAAGTAAAATTTCTATACAAAAAATACGAAAAAAACTTAAGTTCGGTGCCTTAGTCTTTTGATTGACCAGTCACCCAGTCACCATCCATCTACATCGGAATCCACAAGCTTAGCTTAGCCATTTATCTATCACTCAATGTGCTGTACAGTTATGCCATTTAAAAAAGAGGAAAAAAAATAAACAACAATATAACATTTCTATTATTTCTCTTTCTTTTCGATTTGTTTACGACTTTGCCTTAGTTATTCGGTTTTGGTTTGATTTTTATATTTATTTTTCGGGTTGTCTAGTCTGCATTTTTCGAAACGAATTTAATGGCAGAAGTGACCTGCTTTTTTTTTTTGGTTTTGGTTTTCCAACTGCAACATCAGCACAAAGTCATGATGCGATTTTGATGATGCTGGGAAAAAACTACACATAAATACTATTCACATAAAGAAGAAAACTTTGTGGTTCTGAGATACATATATGGTTTATGTGGTCTGTATCTCCATGGGGTCTTGACTCTTGCGCACTCGACTAAACTCAATTAACAGGTAATTGAACCCAACTGCATATATTAACCATATTCCATCTATTCCATCTCATTTCAGCCTCAGCCCAGTGCAGCCTGTGCGCATGTGCGCGATCATTAATTATTGGGCAACACGAAGCGAAAGAGCGTGTGCGCATTGTTCTAAGTCTGTGCATAAATTTAACCATAATAAACAAGTGGCAGCAGCTCTTTTTTTAGCAGCCTGATCGACACTGGATGTACCTATTAATTTACTGGGTTTAACCACCCAAGCGTTAACTGACCACTGGTAAAGGGAGTGCTCAAAGTGGTAAAAGAACAAATTGGGATTGGTTTCAACACAATGAAAGTTGTAAAATGTTTTACTCATTAGAAAGGTTCACATTTTTGGGGATTTATTGTGTTAAGTCATATGTTTGGTATTCATGCACCATTTGATTTAATGAAATGTTTAATTTCTTGCTTATTTAACAACAAAATGGAGTAACTTTGAATTAATAAATAATAAATGAAAAATATAAGTTACATTAAGAAGCTTTTTTTCAAGTTGGTAGCTTTATTACCCCTTTATCTTTATTTTTATCTTATCCAAATTCTAATTATTTCCCACTTATTTAAGCATGAGTTTAGAAAAGTAAATACCTTTGAAAATATCAAAACCTTTTGGTTATTTCTTTTAAATTTAAGGTTTAGTAGCATCTTAACATCATGTGTTAAAAAGACACTACTAAATATGACACTGTATGGAATAAAATTATCATATTAAATTTTGTAGCCTAAAATATTATTCCACCAACTATTAAACTCATTTATGAAAGACTAAAAAAAACTGTTATACATTAATAACTAAAATTGCCAAAGTTACACTTCAAATTCTACGAACTACCAGTAGCAAATTTGTTTTTTTAGTTATATTAAAAAGCTTTATTATCAAACCATCGAAACTACTCAACTTTTCGCTGCTTTCTAATGGAATAAAAATAACTTTCAATTTGTGGAAATAATCATTATCAACCCATTTTAAGAAAACATTTTTTTAAGACTGACTGACTAAGCGAAATATGATGTCCAACTAGTTTGTCATGCCCAAAAAAAAAACTGTGTGCTCTGCAAAGGGTGTGGAAATTACCACAACGCATTCTAACCTGGCCATTTCAATTCACATGAACATGCACCGACCATGCAGCTGGAGCTGGAGCTGGAGTTGGCTGCATTGCATCTCCGGGCTACCAGATGATGAGGATGGGGGCCATTGTCTACTCCACACTTCCGAGTGCACTCGACGTCACACTCGGCGTACTTTTAACACTTAGAACACGCTAGAACAGAAAACCTGGAGTTGGAGCTGGAAAATGCTGGAGCATCATCATCCCATAATAACAAATTTCAAATTTATTCCGCTGTTATTTTTATTATTTTGTGTTTTTTCCATTTTCCTTTGTGTGGCTAGAGGAGCGCATCATTTGTTGGACGCCTTAATGTGCTTTAATATGTACTTAGGGCCAAGTTAGCTGGCTGGCCAACGGTTTTTCGGGGCCAGTTGTTAAAGCCGGATTACAGAAGAGCAATGGCCGGTGTTTTTTTTAGTTTTTTGGTTTTCCAGCAAATTACTTTCTCCCAAAAAAATATATAAAAAAAAGTATTTCAATTTGGAAGAGTGCCCAGTGACCTAAACTCAATTGGCAATGGTCTGATTACCGCGAAGCCAAGGGCAAAAAACAAGCCCTTTTCCCTGTTAAATCTATCTGAAAATCTTGGTAGATTTTCCCCAATTTTCTTTTACTCACAGCAGAGCCCGGTTTGCAGTTAGGTGAATAAATTAACACCTTTGGCCGTTAATTTTCCTGACTGAAGGACTGCTTTTCACACATAAACTTCACGTTAAGCGGTTTCTTTTTTGTTGGCTTTGACTTTGTTAACTTGGTTAACTTCACTTTGCATCTGCTGCTGGCATTTTCACACATTTCTTTGGCAGCAGCTGAATTTTTTGCACGTTTTTCAACATTTTTGAAACATCTCGATCTCGTGCCACACACACAACACACACTGTTATTGTTTTTTTTTTTCAGAAAATTCGTTTTCTTTTTCTTTTTCAAAAAGACCGCAAAGAAAGCGAAGTTTTCTTCGCTACGCGATGGGGTTTTATTATAACTAAAGCAAGAGGGGGTTTTCCGCTGAGACGTCTATCAAGGTCGCCGTCGGTGGAGCGACTGCCCAAGCATTTGGAGCTCCAAAGAAACCAAAGCCAAAAGGCGAAGCTTGGAAAAGATCCGCTCTTAAACGAGTTTTCTTTTCCACTCTTATATCTCGAAAGTATAAGTTTGGATCGTGTGTGTTTTGACAAATTGTACAACCATAGAGCCACTACTCGTATGTTGCTTAGTGTTGTGATGTGTGAAGGCGAAGATCTCTAACTGCAGACTAATTAACAAAGACTGGGACAGGTTCTGCAATGGTATCGCAGGAATCCCCAGTACCGTTCTGCGATTCACGCTCCAGTTTGATAAAAGCCTTGGACCAAGGCGCCATTTGTCATTGGTTCAACTCAATTTATGACAATTTACTCACTTTAGTTGCGCTCGAGTGAGATCTTGGAGATCTTAGAGATCCGGACTCTAGATCACAGAACAAGTGAAAACTTTCAAAAGATTTTTAATGCTAGAAATATGGGGCTGCCTCAAATTACACAGCCAATCTGTTTGACATAAGCGAGTTATAACATATATAGCAAGGCGGTCGGGCCAAAAAGACAATTACCGCAAACTGGTTTCAATTAAAAACAGTTAAGCAGTGGGCAAAAAGAAAAAACATATAGAAATATATAGAAATATTGGCATCTAGCTGCGTACGTGCATTTTCCCAGTTGGAGACTCTTGCACACAGCTGCAGTCTTCGGTCTTCAGTCTGCAGTCTTCGCAGTCTTTGCTGTCTTCGTCTTCATTCCCATCTCGTCTGGCCAATAATTATACTTTAGTTGGCGACTCGGCTGCAACTATTTGCTTTGGCTTTGGCTGCATTTACAGTTTTGGATTTTTTTTTTTTTCTGTTTTGCCGCTAAAGTTGCCGCCCGTCATTTAGAAAGTTTTGGTTTCGTAGATCTCCATCTAATGATACTCAAAGTACCGCCTTCTTACTGCTACTACTACTGCTTCAACTCCACATTATACTGTTCTTGAAAATGGGCCCATTCCATTGCTATATTTATACTTTTTATGACGATGACTATGATCTGCATCTGCATTTTATGACGCTCAATGTTCGAATTTGTATTTGTGTGTCAGTGGGAGATTTGAATCTCTCGCTGGAGGTTGCTCCTCTGGATGGCTGGATGGTTCCTCTTATCTCTCAATGGCTGGAATAAATTTGTGGTCGATTTAGCATTGCGTTACCTACACACAATTGCCCGCGTATCTGTTACCCATTTACCCATGCATGATCTATAAATCTTTAACTGTAAAAAGAAGCCTGGCTCCAGCTTCAGGTCCAGATCCCGGTTGAGGTCTTCAGGTCCACATCTACGTCCACATCCACGTCCACATCCCATGTCCATGTCCATGTTGAGGTCCAACTTATGCAAACTTTGGGCACACGTCGCTGGTTGTACCAAGTCCGCAGGCTGCGGTGAGTCGTCTGATCTGCTGCTGCTGCTGGAAAACTGGGAAACCAGTTCATGTCTGGGATGAGCACACTGGGGAAAATACAGTCATTATTTCGATATTTCATTATCAAAGTATCTAAGAGGTCTCAGAATATTTATTACGTTTCTTGAAAAGTGTTAAAATAAAAAGAAAGTTTAATAAGTTACCTGCTACTTAAATGTTTATTTAAAAGTGTGTCAAAACAATAATTAAATATTAAAAATTAAGTTTTGACAACCTTACATAAATATATAAACAAATTTACATAGATTCACAAATCGAAAATAAATACATTTCTTAAGAAATTAAAATTTTATAAGATAGAATAGGCTCGCACAATTTTCACATCATAATTTATACGATTTTTTTAAGCCATTTAAATCTGTAAAATTTGTCGTAACAGGTTTAATCTATTTGTTATTTTTGTTTATTTTTTTAAATGCTAAAATGTTGTTTTTTTTAAGTAAACAAAATATAATTCTTATAAAGCAAGCATGGTTTTTAGGACCAAGAATATTCAGTCATTAATTAATATATAATAGATATGATTAAATAAAGATTGTTATATGAAAACAAAGTACGTTTTTTTTCAAATTTTTCCCTGTGCATCAGGATCGCAGTGATCCCCATCTGTCCTCCACTCCACTCTGCCCCACCCCTCCACCTAATCTTGGCTAGTTATTGATACGCTGGTGGCGGAGTGGAGTGGAGTGTGCGGTGCCTCTGGCCGAGCTAAACAAACTCGCAATTGTATTCATAAATAACGATTGAGAAATGTGTTCTTTTTTTCCACGTCTGCGGTCGCGCACTTATTACCAATTGCTTCTGCAATAAACATGAAAATGCGCTCATCGAAGAGCCTGGTCCACATTTTGGACCGAGAACGAGAGGAGTCCATAACGGTGAATGGAGGATGCGAGTGTCCGTCTTGGGATTGGTAATTATTTGAACTCTGTACTGGTCGAAAATATATCTTTAGTCCTCGTTCTATATGGCAATTTACAGTTTTTGGGGGAGAATTGGGTGTAAATTGGAAGCAGGTTTTCTTAACTTTATGGGACATTTATGGTAGATTGAAATCTTCGACTTGTGGGTGGATCTTAGTGAAGAAAAACTAAAAAAAACTTTATTAATAATAAAATTTACTGAGCTCCCCCCACATTACTTACTAGTACTTAAAACCAGGTGTTTAAAATTTATCATTATAGCTCCTGTTTTCTATAGCTCACTTTTTAGTAGCTCTTAAAGTTTTATGACCGTTTAAGTTTAGTACTCGTGGTTTCTTTTACACAAATTGGTTATCTAAAAGTCATTGCAGGATCTTCTCCAATAGTTACATACACTGCAAACTAGAATTATTTCCCCACTAAATCTTTAAGGAGAAATATTATCGCACTTGAATGATCTTTCGGTAGAGCACCATTTTTATTCGCACATAAAATCAGGTGTCAATCTGTAGCAATTCCTCTTAACACACTGATAATTGTTACGACTTTTGTGGCTCCGATTGAATAATTAAAATCCTAGCTGGAGACGGAGTCGTTAGATAGAAGCCCCCCATTGCGTGTGGATGGACATGGGATATGGATAGTTGTGGCTATGTGGTTATGTGCCATCATAACCTGGCAAAGTGGCGTAAGACAGCACCATGGGGTTGCGTGCGCATCCTGGCCAAGATCGAATAGCTCCATTACCCTTCGGGGCAGGCCGACTTCCGAGGTTCTATCAACCATCACAATGGATGATTGACGGTTAACAAGCCAAATGCATTTCAATTAAACGCTAACCGCTACGAATATTTCCATTTCTGGGTGAGTTCCAATCAGTTGATGTTTGTTTTATGTGTGTCTTGGTCTGTGTCTGGTCAGGTGTGCTCTGGTCTCTGGTCTGTGGTCTGATCTGTGCAGCATCTTCGTGACCAGAGCGAAATCCGAAATCCGAAACCGAACCCAAACCCGTAGGAGAACAATTCCAGAACAGCGGTCAACTCATCAGTATGCTGTATAAATTAGAGCATCAAACGGCGCTTTGCCAACTCGGAACTGGTCTATACTGTTACTGCTGCACAGCACCAGCACCACTAGCCACTATCCACTATTCAACTATCCACTATTCAACTGTGGATGAGGTGGTGGTGCATGTGGTTGCTTGCAGGCGCTTCTGGCTCGGGAATCGCTGCTATAAAATGGGTATGGGATGGGGAATATGGGAGTTCAATGACGAGGAGGCGCACATGTGCACATATTGTTGCGAAATTGATATCAATTTGTTTTAATGGGAGGCCCATTATGGTACCATTATATGGTTAGTCCACGGGTTATACATTACATTACATTACATTATTGGAGACGCGCGCCACCAGGCTGTTGACTCCACTCCACTCTAATCCCAGATCCCAGATTGATTCCAATGGCCTTGCTAAATGTGTGCATGTCCAGCCATTCGGTGGACAGTGGCTAACATTAGCATGTTACAGTTTAGCATGGAAACGGATGTCCAGACACCAAGGAGAACCAGTATATCAAACCCACGATGAAAATTTGAATTGCAAACTGGATTTATTTCTGGTTATATCGATGTCTCTGTGGGGCTCTGGAGCTCTGGAGAGATCCTGATTAAGACATAACTCATAGTCACAGTTTAGCCATGTAAAGTGAGAAGCCACGGGTAGTTTATGAGCCAGGTTGATTGAACTTAACTTAACTTTGAGCCAACTCAACTATTTGGTTCGTTGGGTGGAGTGAGTGAGTGAGTGAGGAGTGATCATGTTTTGCTATACGCTTCAAAAACTGTGAATAAACAGAAGCCACATTTATGCGATATATTATTCATTGTTCTTAATGATGCTGATGATCTAATGGGGCAGCTGGCAGCTGGAGTCACGCGAACTTATATTTGGGTTCATTGAACGATGTACTAGAGAGTAGAGAGTGACCAAGAGGTCCCTCATCATCATCCGATGGGTCAGTAGTCAGTAAATCGATCCAAGTAGTGCGATTTGCAGCACATGTTCCCAATGCAATCTATTTCTGTGAATGTTGCTAATCACAATAAGTGATTGACGGCCAACTGCATTTCAATTAAACGCTAGTTTGCAAAACAATCGCTTATAAACATAGTAATTAACCCCTGGAGGCTATAAGTACCTTCCTATAAAAGGAGGAGCAGGCCGATGGCCCAAGGCACAGTTTTTTATCCACTTTGCAATGGCAGACATTGGTTATCAATCAAATCTTCGCCTGGTGCGCGGCTTTGTGGATGAGTTCCGCTCGGTGTTGAGGCAGAAGACTCCTGGCCACATCCCACGCCTGGCCTTTAGCTACATTCGCGCCTGCTTGATGTGAGCTGTGCATCATCCATCAGTCTGTTATAATCTCTGCTCCACTCTGCATACAGATTGCTGTGCCAGTATCCCAACAAGAAGTTGGCCGTCTCGTGGCTGTACCGATGGACCAACTTGTTCATCCTGTGCAATGTGATGAACGCCTTTTGGACCATGGTTATAGCACTGCCCGAGTCCAAGAATGTGATCGAATTTGGCGATGACTTGGTGTGGATGTCGGGGGTGAGCTTGAGCTAGGTTCACCCACTCATAACTAATGATATTCAATGACAGATGGGCTTGGTCTTCACCAAGATATTCTACATCCATTTGCGTTGCAATGAGATTGATGAGATTATTTGGGATTTTGACTACTTCAATCGGGAAGTGAGACCCAACCACAACAATGAGGAGATTATGGGCTGGCAGAGGCTGTGTTACCTGGCCGAATGTTGCCTCTATATCAACGTGTTCCTCATGGTCAACTTCTTCAGTGCAGCGGTTTTTTTGCAGCCTCTGTTGGAGGAGGGAACGCATCTGCCGTTTCACTCCATTTGGCCCTTCCACTGGCACCGGGTTGAGGAGCATCCCTACATGTTCTGGTTCCTCTACATCTGGCTGAGTGCCACCTCTCAGCACAATCTAATGAGTATCATGATGGTCGACATGGTGGGCATCACCACCTTCCTGCAAACATCGCTCCAACTCAAGCTGCTCTCCATAGAGATGAGGAAGCTGGGTGAGATGGGGGATGTAAGCGATGCCCGGTTCCACGAGGAGTTCTGTCGAGTGGTTAAGTTCCACCAGCACATCATCAAGTGAGTTTGAATGGGTTCTTCACTCCGACTATAGACTTCCCTTTGCAGAATGGTGGACAGGTGTAACATAGCCTTCAATGGCGCCTTCAATGCCCAGATGTTTGCCAGCTTTTCGTTGATCTCCATATCCTGTTTTGAGACCATGGCTGCTGCTGCTGTCGATCCCAAAATGGCATCCAAGTTTGTGCTCCTCTTGGTGGTGGCATTTGTTCAATTGTCCACTTGGTGCGTCACAGGGACTTTGGTTTCCACTCTGGTAGGATTTTATTTAAGTAGGGGTAATATCACAGTTTAAGTTGTAGAAGAATCATTAATTATGATTATTGTGTTTCATAAATATTTTTTATAGTGACTATAATTTTTAAACTAAAATTAAGTTGCACAAAATATTTCTGTTACCTTTTTAGTGGTCATATTTTTTATTATTTATTCCAGAAACAACAATTTGTGGGTAATAATACACTAACTAATCTACTTTTTAAAGTCAAACCTCTATTTAAAGCAATTTTTTTTCTAATTTAATTTTTTTCTTTGTTTCATTATTATATTTAACAGTCTGAGGAGGTGGCTGAGGCTGCCTTTAACATAAATGATTGGCACACCAAGTCCCCTGAACTCCAGAGGGACATTGGCTTTGTGATTATGAGGGCCCAGAAGCCCCTGATGTATGTGGCCGAACCCTTTCTGCCCTTCACCCTGGGAACCTATATGATTGTATGGACACAAAAGTATTAACAAAATATTTTATAACATTTATTAACCATTTTTCAGGTACTAAAGCAATGCTATCGTCTGCTAGCCCTGCTGCGAGAATCCATGTAGTTTGGTATTAGGTTGTGAAAATAAAAGTTGAACCTTGTTTTTTGTGGGCATTTGCATTTGCATTTGCATGGCTCGTTTAGGTTGTCGCCGCGCCCAAATGACACTCGGACTCAACAAGGGGGGCGGCCCACGCCACGCCCACTTGTCGGCGGCGGCGACAGGTGCAACCCAGCAAAATGCAGAGGAGGCAGCGCGATGATGATGATGCAGTGCCTCTGGTCTGGTTGCCTTTGCCATTGCCTCGAACTTATTCAGACGTGACACGCATTGTCATGATCTGACCCGAACCTCAAACAATGAAGAGCTGCGATCGTTTAGTTTATTTGGTATTTAGCATTTGGAGTTTTAGTTTTGTACTTGGAACAGCAACAGCAGATAGCAGATGCTGCTCCATGCCCTTCACAAGTGGGAAAGTCGCCCATGTCCATGAAACGTTGACCGGCCGAAATGTCATTATGTGCCATGTTCATGTGTTATGTGCACATTCGGCCAGAACGAAAAGCCCCAACACACACACTTGACAACTCCAACAACACACCCAATTCCCGGTTTTAGTGCGTGTTTTAGGGCACTAAAAAAAAAATTAGGACCTTTGTTTAAACAGGTGATATTTGACATAAACATTATTCTCACAATTAATATTTTTAGACTGGTTCAAGGGTCTTAAAAAATCATAGTTAAAATGTATTTATGTGTTATGTATTTATCTTAGGTAGGATAATCTTAAATATTCTGTTTTTATTTGAATGGGGATAATAGAAATTAATTTAAAGATACATTTAAACATATTTAACAAAACATTTAAACACATTTTGGTTTCAATATGGAAACAAAATCATACAAAGGATATAGAATATAGATGGGATACCTATTCGTATCAAAGTAATTTATTATAATAATAATATTTATAAATATTTTACATATATGAATAGAACTAATTTCAGGAAATTTGATTCTTGAAAAACATGGATTTAACATGACAAATAAGATAGGTTGAATATAAAATCAGAAGAGTTCTATAAACTATATTTTTCTGTGTGCCGGCAACTCCCCAATTTAGGAGGGTGGAGTGGGTGTGGGAGTGGGAGTGGGATTGGGTGGTTGTTTAACCGATCGGTGGGGGGTGGTGGGCTTTTGTCAACATGGGTATGCTCGCCGCACTGATTAACATTTGAATGGCAATCCACGTTCGGGCATTTAGAACATTGTGTCCATGGCTCTTTGTTGCTGTTGCTGTCTCCACATCTAATTAATTCCCCTTTCGGCCATTGTTGCCATGGAGTCGCAGTACTGTTCCCTTTGGCCCCCACAAATGGTAATCGCATTGGCAATCGCGATGGTAATGGTAATCGTAGAGGTCCAACCACCGATCCACCGACTGCAGACCAGCTTCGAAGTTAGGTTCTCGAATTCAGTTTGTCGCGCTTTATTCTAACGATCGGTCGGGTTCGGTCCCCAAATAAACCATCTCTAACCATAATCGCTTTAATTTAAATCTATATAAGTTTAAATCCCATTGAACGGATATCCTTGCGGCAGTAAACGGTATTATAAATAATTAAGTGGGTGTAAATTGTGAACTTGAAATAATAACTTTTATTAACAAGTGCTTAAAATAAGGAGTCCTTAGTTTTATTAACAAGTGCTTATCCTTTTAGGATTATTCATTTAGAATGTGCTTTATAAAGAGTGTCGTTATAAACATTTATGTGATCTGTGGTGAAACAAATAAAAGATATCAAATGCTGGTCAAGGACATTACTTAGGAAAAACAGTGATCAATGTTACCTAGCATACGTAACATTAAAGAAAGTTTTATGTTGTACAAAGGATATTAAGGATCCCTGAATCCAAGTCCTTCAAACTAATTCGATCTTAAGTCCAGGGATACTTTGTATAAAGGATACTAGATCGTTTAAAATAAGATCCCTTCAACTAAGTCCTTAAATAACTTTTCCAACATACAATACCCCGTCATTTCTAAATTTTACAATTCTAAAAAACCTTTTAGAATTTGAAAGCGACACTTTACACTTTCCAAGTACAGCCACTACCACAATCTGAGGTCAATAGCTAACATTTTCCAAAAACTCGCATCTCTTTTGTGCGGAGAGCATAAAGAGTTGAGTGGACAAAAAGCCGGATGCGACATCCGGAGTTGCGGATCGATATGAGTCGAGCGACACGTAGTTCTACTAGATTTCAGTTTAATGATCCAAATTCACGTTACGCATTGTGCACATTATGGCGGCAGAAAAGCAGAAATATATTTAAGTATTCATGTGATTTTCCCATTTTCCCCACCGCTGCGGGGGAAATTCCCTCTATTGAGGTCGCATATTTCATGTCATTTTGTCAGCCAATGAACAAATTAGATCATGTCGGATTAGGCCAGCGCGACTAACAACTAACCACGAATTTTGATTCCAGCTAAAAAGCACACGCAATAGTTCCGAGAACCAAAAAACCACCCAGATTGCGGCTAATAATGCCGCGATCAAGTTAGGAACCCTACTTGAAAGCACTCTAAACATTGACTCATAGAGGATCGTACAACAATGAGACCCAAAAAGGGGTTACACCTGCTACTAACAGCTTTGGTGGTCTGTCTTAGTCTCAGTCAAATTAATGGTAAGTAAGAAAAATATATAAAATAGTTTTTATTCACAAATATGATATTCATATATTTTTATAACAATACGTATTTTTGAACAATTTTTTTAAAGAAATATCAAAGTTTATTATATCTGTGATACGTTTTATTTACTTAAAAATTAAAAAAAATATTTAATAATATTTCCTATTAATTGGACTTATGGTCCTATATATATCCTTTGGATCTATAAAACCCAAATTAAAAATGTAGCTTTCATTATTCTGATATGATTTGATTCCAAAATTTATTTTTAATTCAATATATAATATTACTTTGATATACAGGTCAAACCACATGCAAGAATGGCTTGGGCCGAGTGCTCTACGAAAGATTGCCCAATCAGCAGCTCCAGGGATACGATGACGATGTGGTGAGGGATACAGCGCCTCCTTTTCGGGTGCTAGAGAAGTGCCAGGACCTGTGTCTGCGTGATCGTTCTGGCTCCAACAACCTGGTGCGCACCTGCACCAGCTTTGATTTCCAACCAGGCAGCAGGATCACCTCCTTTGGAGGCAACTCCGAGTATGAGGAGTCTTTGTGTTATTTGACTTCCGAGCAGGCGGGACCCGAGGGAATTGGAAGCCTGATGCTGGTGCCCAATAGTGTGCACTTTAATGAGATTTGTTTGACATGTAAGGGTCTCTAAAAAGTTAAAATTTATATGGGAATTGTAGAAAAATCTTAAAAAATCCTTAGCCAGTCGCCCGGAGAGGGAGTGTCCCAGCAGGAGGTATGTCTTTGAGAGGCATCCCCGCAAGAAACTGAAGCTGCCCATAAGCGATATCAAGGAGATCACGGCTGCTAACCGCTCGGATTGTGAGGACAAGTGCCTGAATGAGTTCTCCTTTGTGTGTCGATCGGCCAACTTTGATTCCACCATGAGATCCTGCACTCTGAGCAGATTCACCCGACGCACTCATCCCGAACTGATGGAAGACGACCCCAACTCCGATTACCTGGAAAACACCTGTCTGAACGGTAAGTGTGGCTAATGGTAGACATAAGACAGCTTTATTAGACTCCATGTGAACCATTGATTAGCGGAACGAAGATGCGATGGCCTGGCTGTTTTTGTCAAGGAGGAGAACAAACGCCTGGGTGGCCCCTTCGAGGTGGACATCTTCAACAACATGACGCTGGAGGAGTGCCAGACCATGTGCCTCCGGGCTGAGAAGTAAGTGATATGCATAATAGCTCTATTTCTGAGTCATTTGGCTAATTGCACACACCGCTATTTGCCGTAGATACTTTTGTCGCTCCGTGGAGTTTGATGACCAGAGCAAACAGTGCATCCTCTCGGAGGAGGACTCCATCTCGCAGAAGGATGACATTAGCATCAGCTCCAGTCCCACACACCATTTCTACGATCTTGTGTGCCTCGATAATCGTAAGTGGCTACCGTAAAGACTCCCTCTCTATTCGGAGTTGAGAAAAGTCAACAGCGACAACAAGATTATAGTGGTGCATCCCCACATCTTAACGTGGTCCATCCCATTGCAACGGTTGTGGCTTCCACTTCCAAGTCATTCTCCAATGTCTATGTTATGCTTTCTTGTATTCCCGTTGCAGAACGAGCCAACGATTATCCAGATAACGCAGTTACCTCGCACCTCTTCTCCAGCGGCCGCCGGCCAGATACAGCATTCCAGCGGTACCGCAACTCTCGGCTAGGCGGCGAGTTTCACTCGGAGATCACGGGACGATCTCTAAGCGAGTGCTTGGACGAGTGTCTTCGCCAGACGAGCTTCCAGTGCAGGTGCGTTTCTAGTTTCATTCTTGTTTAAATACCCTTGCAGCAAGCATTCTCCTTTTTACCAAAAGTTTACATTTTAATAGTCACACAAATTTTATAAAATTTACAAAAAGGTTTATTTAAACAAAAACTTTTTTTACAAAAATAGTAAAGTTAAATCTTTAAAGTTTGACTTCTCTGTTTAAAGCGATTTATTTAAATATCTTAAATAAATATTTTATACTTTAAAATTTAATAGGTAAGCCAATTTATTTTTTGATAAGTAAATTTTGTAAATACATTATTTTTTTTTTCAAAGAAAACCATATCTTGGTCCAACTATAAAATGTTATACCTTGTTAAACTCATAAATTAATCCATAATCGGATAACATTTCAATTTTAAAGCTTTATTTTGTAACCAAAATTGCGAAATAATGTGATGTGACCCCTTATAAAATATTTGTGAATTTTGTAAAAAAATATTGGTTTTCCTAGTCGACTAAAAAGTGATGGGGATCAATGGCTTATGTTCTCAGTTGTTAAAAAAAGTGAGTTCTGTGACTGTAGTTTACATCTCAGGCAAATTACAACGCAAAAATCTAACCAACTTAGAGGATTTAATGTGGTTACTTTCCCAAGCTTCATCTGCAAGGGTACTCCCACCTTCGGTCTCCATGGATACACATGTTTTCTGGTTCTCCTAGTGCCTCAGTAACCCAACCACTTTATCCTCTCGCAAATTGCAGGTCTGCTGTGTACAGCGATCGTTTTCGTACTTGTCGCCTGAGTCGGTACAATCAAAAGGACGGCATGCGCATTATATACGATGCTGATTATGATTACTACGAGAATCTAATGTGTAAGTGGTTAGATGTTAGAGAGGAGGTGCTAATGGCGGGCCAGTAATCCCTGACTCTGCTGCTGACTCTTCTCTTGCAGTGAATGTGGTGGGCGGAGGCGCCGATGGCGATAGTGGCAATGGCCACAGTGGCACCAACGATGGCAAGCGACCCGGGGATCAGTCGGGCAGCAACTGGAGACAGCCTAATAAGCACGACGATCGCTATGGGTCAGGTGGTTCAACTGGAGGAGGTGGATCGCATGGGGGGACTGGAACTGGTGGCTCAAGATTGCCGGCAGGCGAGGGCGTCGACTATAACAGGCCATACGATCGTTATCCGGACTTTGCGGGCAATGAATATGGTAGATAAAACTTATTTATGCTGAGCTAAATGTGCATTTATTACAATATTTAATTATAATCAGATCGCAATCCTTATGGAGGAGCTGGCGGAGATCGCGATAGGGATCGCTACCCCCCAGATCGTTTTGGCTCCCGTTATCCCGCTGGTGGAGATCAGATGGGCTTTGGCCCACGACCCTATGATCGTTTTCCCGATGATTATGGTGAGTAGAGTTCCCCTTCTTCTTAACCCCTAAAAACCATTAATGTCACAAGAAAAAAAAGAAAATCACTGCATTCTACTGACAACTAATTCACTAACCCCATGTCAGATCGGTATCCAGCGGGTGTAGGTCCCAGTGGAGATAGAGACCGCGACCGGGAAAGGGATCGAGAGCGGTACCCAGGCGGTGCTGGTGATAGAGATCGCTATCCGGCTCCAGGTGACAGGGATCGATATCCAGGCCTTGCAGACAGGGATCGTTATCCAGGAGATCGAGATCGCTATCCGGATTCGTATCCCCCGGAGCGCTATGCGGATAGATATGGAGATAGACGTTATCCGGACAGAGAAAGAGATCGAGATCGTGATAGGTTGCCCTATCGTCCGCTGCCCTATCCCGGAATCAATGACAACAGCCTGGCCAGCGATCTGCCACACACCCGACCCTATCCCACGGATGATGATGCTCCCTTCCGGCCGTATGGATATGGAGGAGGTCGCTATGGTGAAAACAGATACGACAGTCGGTATCCCTCCCGCTTTCCACCTGGCCGCGAACGAGATCCCGTGGGTGGCTATACGGGCAGAGATGCACCGGACAGCATTTTCCCGGACAGACGCTACAGGCCCTCGTCTATGGATGGCCCTAGGTATCCCTATTTGCCCGATTCAAGGGGACCACCTGGTAGATACGATGATATCGTGCATAACGCCAGGAGACCAGAACCGGACTCAGCCAAGCGATATCCACCCGCACCCATTGCTCCCACGGGCAGTGCCAGCAAGTATGCATCCACTCCGAACCGGTTTCCGGTAGGTAGCGATCGTTATCCCATTGACATCTACAAATATGGGAATCGACCGGGACCCAATGATATTGGCAGGCGACCTGGTAAGTAAATCGGGACAGGGCTAACCAACTACCAACCCGTAACCAGTAACCCATTTTTGGTCAAAATAAAGAAACATATCGATGATAACTAGTAAACTCACTTAGGTCCAGAACGTCCTCCACCTCCCTACTATGACTACGATTACGAGGAGCGCTATGGCGATAGATACGGACCTTATGATCGGGAGTACGATGGTCCGCCAGGACGCAGACCACCCTCAAGTGGAGGCCCTTATGGACGCTACGACAGCCCCTTTAATCGACCCTATGGTGGAAATGGCCTCGATGATCGTCCTCTCCCCCTGCCTGGATTAGGCCTCTCCCATCCACCTACTCCCTATGGAGGAGGAGGAGGCGGAGGTGGGGGAGGAGGTCATGTGGGTGTGGGCGTGGGTGTGAACTCGGGTCCACCACGACCACCGATCACCCGCTGCGAGGAGAGCGACAATTTCAAACAAATAGCCGCCAGGCACAAGATGCGTCGCCACTTTGTGCGACGAGCTCTTATCGTCCCAAGCCTGATCCAGTGCGAGAGGGAGTGCATCGAGAGCCGGGACTTTGTCTGCCGCAGCTTCAACTACAGGTGGGTGGGGATTGTGGATTGGGAATGAAACGAGATACAAGATAAGCGATACACGAGCCGCTACAAATTCGCATGGTAAATTTCAATTTGCAGAGACACGGCCACCTCCAGCTACGAGGACAGAGACCGAGATAGGGATCGGGATCGCGAGTCGCCCAACTGCGAGCTGAGCGACAGAGACTCGCGGGAGCTGGACATCCACGATCCGGGCACCTTCGACGCCTCCAACTATGACTTCTATGAGCGTAGCATCGGACGCAGCGGCGATGGCGAGTGCATGGATGGTGGGATAAAATCTTGTTGAAAATAAATATGTATTTTAAAGGCAATTCTTGGGGTGATCTCTAGTGACACAAACGTGTAACGAGGAGGGCATGGAGTTCACCATCCGCACTCCCGAGGGCTTCCTGGGACGCATTTACACCTATGGTTTCTATGATCGCTGCTTCTTCCGTGGAAATGGGGGCACTGTTAATGTTCTGAGACTCAGCGGACCGCAAGGATATCCAGATTGTGGCACCCAGAGAGTGAGTAATCATTGGTTTAAAAAATACAGAACTTGCTTAAGTAAATCCTAATTAATGCTTCTGATTTCGACAAGATCTTGGGGAAAGTCCAATCAATTTATAATAACATCCTTTATCCTATACATTTTCAGTATGGTGACACATTGACCAACATAGTGGTGGTCCAATTCTCGGACAATGTCCAGACCAGCAGGGACAAGCGCTATAATCTCACTTGCATTTTCCGGGGTCCTGGAGAAGCTGTAGTTAGCTCTGGTTATATTGGAGCAGGGTAATAAAGATACTCTGATTACCAACACAAATCCCCACTCACACAGTTATCTTCCAGATCTGGTAGTCCCATTCCCATCGAGTATTTGCCTGCAGAGAATACGCTCAGTTCCAAGGTGAGGCTGAGCATCCTGTACCAGGGCAGACCCACCACCACCATAGCCGTGGGTGATCCACTGACCTTCCGGCTGGAGGCGCAGGATGGCTACAACCACGTGACTGACATCTTTGCCACCAATGTGGTGGCCAGGGACCCCTACTCCGGACGCAGTATCCAACTGATAGACCGCTTTGGCTGTCCAGTGGACCCATTTGTGTTCCCTGAACTGGACAAGCTGCGCGATGGTGACACTTTGGAAGCGCGCTTTAATGCCTTTAAGATACCCGAGTCCAATTTCCTGGTCTTTGAGGCTACTGTACGCTCTTGTCGCGAAGGATGCCAGCCAGCTTATTGTCCTGGGCCAGCGGGACGGCAGGAGCCTTCCTTTGGCCGCCGGCGAAGGTCCCTTAACAACACCGAAGAACCTGAACCGGAGGCACTGGCTCTAGAGGGAGGTAACCAGCTGGAGGCTTCCAATTTGGATGAAGTTACCATAGTAAACAGCACCACAGTGAGTGCTACCTTGGGACAGGCTCCTGGAAATGACACTCAGTCGGGTGAAAAGTCCAAGGAGAACGAGGAACCGGAGCAAGTGAGGGAAATGATTGAGGTAAGCAATCAGGGACATAAAAATCCACAGAAATTAATGAAATTAATTTAGGTCTTTGAAACCCGCGAGGAAATTGAGAAGGAATCGTATCCCCGCAAATTGGTGGCTCCTGTGGAAACAGTGTGCATGACTCCGGCCGAGTATCATGGTCTGATCACAGCTATTATACTGCTAATGATCCTGCTGTTCAGCATTACGCTGGTGGCAGGTCTAGGATATAGGTAAGTGGTACTTAAACGGGCTGAAGATCAATGCTAATTGGGGGCTCTTCCTAGACGCTACTGGAAATCGCTATCGAAGAACCGACTCGCGGATCGCCACTCGCCTATTCATTCGCTGGGCCACTCCCACTCCTCCATACGCACCCATGAGCGCTTCACAGAGATCGGACACATGCCTCACATGACCGGAGGAGGAGGTGGCGGCGGCGGCGGCGGAGGAGGTGGAACTGGGGGCGGGGCCAATCAGAGCGCGTCGAATCGGGCCTCGAACGCTTTTCGCACCAACATGTCCATGTTCGGCGGCTCATTACACAAGACGTTTGCCACGGGGTGAGTGAGGACGAGGAGGAGGAAGGCAATTCACCAGCCCAACCGGTCCACTTATGGGTATGGGGTGTTTAATGTCTTTACAGCAATTTGGCCCGCATGTGCCAGCTGCCAGTGATAAATCCCATGCGCACCGCCGGCCAGAGCAACCACCAGTTCGAGGATCCCAGCGAGCCCATCTACACGGATCCCTCGCTCTTCGAGCGCTCCAGGCAAGTGGAGGGCTGTAAAGTAAAAGATTCCCCCACCACCGTTTGCAATTGTAAATATGCTCGCCTTTTATTCCGATTTGTCTAACCGTCACTAGTCACTACTCACTGGAGGAGAGACTACAAGGGTCTGCAGACGCAGAGGCCCACCTTGTTGCAAAGTCCATCCCGTCCGCCGGCTATTTGGCAGTTGGTGCTGCACCAATCGCCTTGCAGCTGGCACAGGCCAGTTAGCGTGGGCATATCACCTGTAACTGAACCAGAAGTTAACTCCCAAATAGGCACAATCTCTCAAATCAGACTCACTTGCATGGGCACTGACCAAACAGACTAACAACAAAATAACTAGACAAATTCGCGTGTATTCCATGCTGATGTGCTGTCAGATTCAGACTAACAAGTCGAGCTGAGCAGAGGCGATAACCCATATCGGTGGAATGAATCTTGAACTCTCCGTTGTTCTCTTACGAAATATTTAAATACGCTGATTAAAAAACGACTGTTTGTGTTTCCTCAACAGATCGCTGCGAAGTCTGACTATGGTGGCCGAGTCCGAAGACAATCAGGAGGTCTGAAATCCCAGCTTCCTCTTGTGATTAGTTGTAAATAAGCTAAAGCTAAAGGTTCTAAACTCCAGTTAATCAAAGAAAACCAGACAAATATCCACACGCGATATATCAATACGCTAGCTAAATGCGTGGGATCACCGAGTATTCGGTGGTCCATCATCAAGTAGCCTAAGAACTGCACCACTGACCAGTATCCAAATATTACGATTTAACATAACTTATCTAAGCCTAACAACAGAAAAACACAAGCAGAAGCAATTATTCTCTATATTCAGCTAAGATATAAACTGCAATAAAGCCTAAACTTATCCATATCACAGCCGACTTTCCTTCTGCCAGAGGAGGAATGCAAGAGCGGTCATTAATCAGCATACGGGAGGATGCAGTGGCACTTTGAGCGGCTTTGCCAGTCGAGGGTTAACGAGCCAGGCCAATTGGCAGTTGCAGTGGCAGTTTCCGTTGCAGACAGTAGCCTGCAGCGTTCTGTGTCTGCTCACTGTGTAATCAGAAGAAACGGGGGGACCAGGATCGCGAACGGTCACAGGCCAGCACATAAATCAAGCAACAGGGCAGCTACTGAAGCTAACTGAAAAGAGACAACCTCTGCCGCTTAGTGGGTCACCAACATTTAAAATACCATTAGGGATCTTGTGCTTATTAATCACCTTAAAAATACTATTATTAGCCACTCTCTCCTCAGAAAAAAAAGCAGAGTTCTCCTTTCCATTGTATACTGTTTAATTAACATTTTTTGAATAAATTAAAACCACTCATAAGATACTTAAACATACCTAAACTAAAGCAGATACGGAATCCCATTTAGGCCCTCCTGGTAGCTTGTCTTGACTAGGTTAGAGAGGACAGCTTTGCACGTGCCATCTTGGTGGGGACTCAAGTTAACAGCTAACATAAGTTATGGATTTTAAATTACACTATTTACAGAAACTTAGTTTCTAGAATTTTAATCGTCGAAGAAGAGTATTTCAAGGATTCGCTTTTGTGCACTTTTCTTGCGCTCCTTGTTCATCTTGAGGAGCTCCGTGGTGACCAGTTCGCCCAGCAGATGCTCCGACAATCGCTGCGTGTGATTAGGCGGTGCCTGGAATTTCCCGAAGTTGGATGGGTGTGAGCTGCTGGCCTGGTGAGGAAACTGCTGGTACAACTGGAAGAGGAAGTCCGTGTTTGACGGAAACATGTTCTGGTGCTGCTGCTGATTGTTGTGGCTGCTGCCACTGTTATTGTTGCTGTTGCCGCTGTTATTGTTGCTCCCGCCATTATTGCTATTGTTATTGCCACTACCACGCTGCATGGCCATCGAATTGCTGTAGTGATTCTCGTGCTGCATCATAACCTGCGGCTCCAGCAGATCATGGCTATTGTCATCGGAATCATCGTCCGAGTCGTTGCCAAAGTGGCTGCCGTTGCTGCCCATCTGATTGTGACCACCACCACCACTGCCATTGAGCTGCACCCGGGGCTTCTTCATGTGGAAATTGCTGGACGCCGAGGAGTCCAAGTCGACGTGCGACTGCTGCATCTGCATGTTGGAACTGGTGCTGATGGAACTGCCTGGGGCACTGGAAGAGGAATGTACTACCGGAAGCTGCTGTCCAGATACCGGCGACTGTTGCTGCTGCTGCTGTTGCTGCTGTTGTTGCTGCTGCTGCTGAGAATGATGGGGGCCAGCCCCAATTCCTTGCAGCGGCGACGAAAGCGGTGACTTCATCGAGGACGACGTGGAGTTTAGACTTCCACCGCTGTTCTGGGCCCCATTCACGCCCACGGAGCCATCTTTGTACTGGTCCTGGTAGCCCTGCGAGGAGTCCGCCATCACAGCCGCCACGGCCGCTGCCTGCTGCTGCATTTGTGACTGCGAGATATGCTGGAGTTGCTGCGAGGCCACCGCAGCTGCAAAGTCCCTGAAGACCTGGTCCGCCTCGATCTTCACCTGACCATTCACGTTCTCCAGGGCAGAGGCAGCGGCTGTGCTCAAGGCACTCATGGCATGCTGCTGCTGATCCGGCTGGTGGTAGTGGTGACTCTGGCCCGAGCCTCCAAACTGGCTGACGTTCTTCAGGGATCCATTCGACTTGTCCACCTGGTACTCGTTGTAGCTGGAGCTGTTCGCCGACTGCGGCGACGTCAGGAAGTTGGGCACATGGCGGTAGGACTTGCGGGGCTGGATGTGCTGGTCCAGGAACTTCATCTTTTCCAGGTAGGGGCGCGACAGGTGTTCATAGACGGGCGGGTCGCCCTGCTTCCGCTGGGAGACGTAGCGCTCGCGCAGGTACTTCCACCGCTTCTTGCACGTGTCCACTGCAAAGGGGGGACAACATTTAGATACAAAGTCTGGCTGGAGTCGCTCCTCCTTCCTCCTCCTCACCATCCGTGCGCAGCTTCATCGCAATCAGCTGCCAGGCCTCGTCCTTCGTCTCGTACTTGCCCCCGTTGGCGCTGCCGTTTAGGTAGTACTTCTGCCGGTTGTAGATCACCCCGTGCTGCGCCACCTCGTCAATAAGCTGCTCGTCCATCATTTTTTATTTAATTCGCGTTTTTGGCTTCCAATTTGCCTTTGGTGTATGTCAGGCCATTTCCAACACTGGCTGGAGAGTGTGACCAGATCGCGTTTATTGTAGGGTGTCATAATTATTATGTTAATCTGATGATTAGTTATTAATATAACAGAAATACAGTTTTTAAAAAATTTGGGTTCTATTATTTCTTTTATATATTCAAATATTTGTTTTTGTTTTATAAATAATATATAATTATTTTTGTTATATTAAAAAAGCAATATTTTATTGTAGTTTACCAAATTTCCAATTTAGTTATATAAATAATAGACCTACACTCACACATTTTTGCTTTACTCGTTTTTATTATAGCTATAAAAACTTAAAACATATAAAAAAGCTATAAAACTAGCTAGCTGTTAATATGAACGGATTTTCGAGTAAAACAAGCCTTGGTCACACTGTACCTTAAACCAAGTTAAACTCCCGTTGAAGAGGGATAGTTATCAGTCGAGAATTGTGAATCAAATTAAAATGTTTAAACTGGCTCGTATGATCCTGCCGCAGCAGCGGAACCGCGCCAGTCCGCTGCGCCTGCAGCGGCTAATCTCCACCAGCGACGAGGTGAACTCGGAGCCCATTGTAAAGTCCATGGACACGATTGGCGGTCTGCCCACAGAACTGGTCAACGAGCAGAAACTGAAGAAGACGAGCAGGTAGGCAATCTACCGGTTTCTGCACTTGACCTTTGCTTGTTTGTTTTGTTTACGTTTTGATACGACCGGTATGGTTTGCATGTATTGGATGCCTGTTTTGGGCGTGATTTCGGATGAGGAACTTCGCAGTTTCTTGGTGTCGGAGAGGAGAAAGTTTTAGTGCCTACTTATGCAGTCACGTAGGCCAGCGCATGTGTGTGTGCGAGTATTTGTTCTGCATTCTATTGTCTCGACTTTGTTTTTGTCCACAGAACCTTATCGACTCTCCAGAATCACTCGGTTCCCATTGCCGCCCGCCTCACGGTGTCCAAAGATGAAAGCCGCGACTTTATGGCCGTGTTCCCAGGTGAGCCTTAGCTCATTTCAATTATCATGCTAATACTAATGATAATTTTATTTTGTTTTGCAGATCTTGTCCGTGACATCACCACCGTGACGAAGAGTTATAATGCGGACGATGCGGCCAAGTGGCTCGCCAAGGTCCTGCAGTACAATGTGCCCAGGGGTAAGAAGAACAGAGGCCTCCTCACAGTGATCACCTACAAGAATCTCGTCCCTGTTCAGGATCAGACACCCGAGAACATAAAACTTGCCCAGTACCTGGGCTGGTGCGTGGAATTGGTAGGAAAATAGCATCTAAAAGAGATTCCACTTCCTAATCAATATTTCTCCTCGCAGCTCCAGAGCTTCTTTCTTATCTCCGACGACGTGATGGACAACAGCACAACCAGACGCGGTCAGCCCTGCTGGCACAAGGTGGAGGGTGTGGGTCTGACCGCCATCAACGATGCCCTTATGATTGAGAATGCCATGTATGCAATCCTAAAGATGCGCTTCAGCCACTTGGACTGCTATGTGCCCCTGATGGAGCTCTTCCACGAAATTACATACGTAACCACCATCGGCCAAGCGCTGGACCAAGTGAATTCAAACCGAGATGTCTCTGGATTCACCATGGAAACCTACAAAGCAATTGTGGAATACAAGACTGCCTATTACACTTTTTATCTTCCCTTTGCCCTTGCTTTACACTTGGCTGGGTACGTAATACCCTTTTAAACCTTTGACTCTGTATATTAATCGACTGTTTCATTAACTAGCTACAAGGATGCTGAGGCCTTCCGCCAGTCAAAGACCATTCTCCTGGAAATGGGAAACTTTTTCCAGATACAAGACGATTTTCTCGATTGCTTCGGTAATCCGGAAGTCACCGGCAAAGTGGGAACCGACATTCAGGACAACAAGTGCTCGTGGCTAGCAGTTGTGGCCATGCAGCGAGCCAATGTCGAGCAGAAGCAAATTATGGTCGATTGCTACGGCAAGGAAGGTAAGTTATCGCAATATTTGTCATAATAAGCATTTAAATATCCAATTCCCTTGCAGACCCAGCCAAGGTAGAACGAGTCAAGGAGCTGTACAAGGAATTGGGAGTCCCGTCGACATATGCAACTTTTGAGGAAGACTCCTACAACATGATCAAAACTCACATTCAACAAACCTCTCGTGGTGTGCCACATCAGACCTTCCTACAAATTCTCAACAAAATCTACCAACGTGACTCCTAAATTACTCCACCGCAACGACTTTACCAGTAGGTTTTTAACTATATTGTAGCAATAGAATTTTTATGGATGAACTGTAAGCGTGGGCTCGGCAATGAAATGAAATTTTTATTATACACACTTTTAATTGTTATTTGCTTAATCGTCTGTAAAATCAAAAGGCGCAAAAGCTTTTCGAAAATCATCTACATACGCGGCTTCCTCGTCTTTTTCCAGAAGACAGTCCTTCCAGTTGACTTTTTCGTCACAGTTTAGAAGATTTTCCGAGCAGAACACGTCCCTGGCAAAATGAATGGGAAAATGTTTCATCTGCCGCGTGATAAGAGTGCTGTCATCGGGCAGTTCGGCTAGAAAATAAGGTCCCATTTCTGGAAGCATTTTCTCAGATTCCAATGCCGGCAACGTCTCAAATTCCAAGTTGAACTCCTCAGCTTTGTCCTACAATATTTAATAGATGCATTTAATATTAATTCATTTAAAGATGACTTCAAAGTGTACCTCAAAACTGTGCTTTATCTTCCATGCGTAACCCTCTTCGAAGGCAAGCACATTGATCTGCAGGTGGACGGACTTGTAGTGCCGCTCGGTAAAGCACACAACTTGACCCAGGGTCTTAAAGAACTTTCGTAGGGCTGCCTTAAACTTATCCAGTTCCTCCCAATCCTCTGGGCTGAGTTGAGCAGCACATGGCACGTGCTTAGTGGACAATATCATTACATGGTGCTTGTTTATGGGTCCTTTGGCAAGAGCCAGATAAAAGTGCTCGCCTACCGTGATAATAAGGTGTTTTTCCACATCAGGCGATGATAAACAGAACCAGCATTTGTCTGAAATGATAGTCAATATTAGAGATGCACCTAATTGAACAGCTGCAACCACAAACCTTGTTCAATTTGGGGTATTCTCGGACGCTTATCTCTCCTGTTTTGATCACCGCCCTGTCGTTTACGATTGCCACCATCCATGTCGTAAAAGTACTGACGACTTTCGGACTGAAAAAGCAAGAGTTTTATTATTATTTGTAAATTTTATGAGGATGTTACGACTACCCACCGATTCATTTTTGTTGATAGCTCCGCCCAAATCTAATCCGATGAAGGGGCATGGTATTTCGTTGGTTGTCTTTTGCACCAGGTCCAGTAACCTTGATTTGTCAACGGGCTTCAGACTGAGCGCGTAAATGTACTTGGCTTTTGCTGCATTTCCCACATCCGCCATTGAAATGAAGCGAGTGCACAGCTCGAACTGTGTGGTTTCGTCTTTGGGCATACGAAAAGGTGCGCTTTCGTAGTGAGTGCCATTGATGGCACAGAAGTGATAGCGCGGCTTGATCTCGCGACAGAGGAACGATACCAACTTGGAAGCTGTGGCCTAGAACAGAAGATTGATTTTAAACATATTTATGGAGGATAAATTAGAAACCTACATTCTCCTTCTCCTGCATGCCGTATGGCCATTGCGATGTGAGCAGCACATCCACTCCCCGGTACTCCGTGGAGCAGTTCTTGGACACCAGACAGGAGTTCCGAACGGCAATAACATCGGCTTTGGTGAACTCGTGCTCGCATCCAGAGGATTCCGCAGTGCCAGCTGCCTCCAAGCCACTCAAGTAGGCTATTTTTACACCACTGCTGAGTGTGTAGACTCCACGCCTTCCGAGATATGTGAGATTTGTGCAGATTTCACCATCCGCCAGATCCTCAAAGTATTTGCCATGCTCCTTTTTGTTAGGACCAAGGATGTAGGTGGGAACGGTGACTGAGGATGAGCAGAGTTTATAAAGAGTTAAACATAGTTATGTTCAGTTGTACTAACTATGTTTAAAGCCATTTTTATAGGCAATCAGTTCCTCGTTTTGTTTGTCTTCGCCGAAGAAGTCGCCCACACAACACAGGATTTCAAAGGGTCCCGCCTTTTTGTTGACCTGCTCCACACGTTGAAACAGCTGCTTGAAGCGACCCCGGACATCGCCCACAACTAAGCTGGGATCAATAAACAATAGTAATCCTTTAATTCTTGTTTTTATTCCCTGTTTTTGTTACTCACATTTTTGTGCCCGCGTCCATTTTTATCGAATATCTGCCAATCGATTCGATTGTCGGTTAAAAGGGCGGTGCTGCCAACTTGTTGCAGAGTAAGGCGGTTAAATTAAAATATCTAGATGAACTAGTTGTTACCTTATGTTTTTATTACACATCTAGTTAAATTCCAACAAATTTAACATGTTCTACAAACCAAGTTAAAACATAATCATGACTCGTTTTGGACACCATGACACACTTTGGATGGAAATTCCCAGCCGCACAATATTTCGGCAATTGCTGTTTAATTGACCGAACAGAGTTCTATGCTTATATAACAAACTATAACCTTACTGCTGCAATGTCAATGGCCAGCAACGTGACATTATCTATGACATTGGCCCCAAACAGCAGCAGATTGCAACAATGAACTTTTGCTGGGCCTTTCTGGTCATGCGTGGCTGGCACAATTAAGTGGTTATTACTCTTTTCGATCCATTAGATGTGGAGCTCTGCGTGAGGGATATAAAATGGGCCCTGCGACTTCATATTCAAATCAGTTTTATTAGTCACTCGAAAGCAATAATGTCGCCCAGTCAGACTTTGTTGATCTCCGTTTTGTTGGGAGTTTTAGTAAACACTCGTCTAGTTTTTGGTCAAACAACTATTGATTGTCAAAGGCCACCGCAACTTGTGGTGGGTATTTATTGAAATTTATAAAAATTGTAAGTTGTTTTTAAGACTTTTCTGTACTTCTAGGATCCCGCACTTTGCTGCAAGGACGGCGGTCGTGATGAAGTGGCCGAGCAATGCACCCAGCGGATCTTAGGAGCAGCAAATGCACAAAAAACAGGAGGACCTCCATCACTGGACACAGCAGCAGTGAGTGATCTTTACGTTAAAATTTAAATTAATTTAATATATTTTCTCTACAACTAAGTGCCTTGCTGAGTGCATCCTAACATCCTCCAAGTACATTGTGGAACCTCAAAAACTCAACTTGGATAACATACGCAGCGATCTTACCGCCAAGTTCTCCAACGATAGCATCTATGTCGAGGCTATGACGATGGCTTTTTCCAAATGTGAGCCACAATCCCAGCGAAGATTAGCGATGATCCTGCAGCAGCAGCAGCAACAACAAAAGCAGCAGCAACAAGCTGCTCAGCAACCAAGATGCAGTCCCTTCTCCGCCATCGTTCTTGGTTGCACTTATATGGAATACTTCAAGAATTGCCCAGAACATCGATGGACTCAGAATGATCAATGTGCTCTTGCTAAAGCGTATGTTACTCAGTGCGGCTTGGGTGCTTAGCTTCCGATTAATTTGAGACAGAAGCTTGTATATAAATTTTAGAAAATAAATCAAAAATTAAGCATTACATATAGTTTTTGGTATGCATTTATTGCATTTTCCCGAAAGAGTAAGGACGAAGCTTTAAGAACTTTATTGTTCATAACATAGTAACAACTTTTTTTCTTTTCAAATTTAAAAAAATCGATTAATACGGTGGATCAGTGTGACCATATTGGCTAGGTCTGGATTTTATTTTTGTGAAAGAACGGTAGTCCCACAACGCACAGCTTCTTCTTTTCGTTGTTGTACAAAAATTTGTTGTTGTACAAAGTCGGGATAAACTCGGAAGTGGGACGTGAAAAGTCTAGTGCACTAGCTGCCCGAGAGCTAAAAAAGACAATCTTAAGTAATTTCCAACATGGTTGACCTCACCGACGCCGGCTCGCCGTTCCAGCAATCCATTCCAGATTTCGCCTTTTACGTGCCGGCTGTTGTTGTTTTTACCCTGGCAGGTGAGTTTTGGCTGTTTGCCCCCCTTCTCCTTCTGTTGTTACCACTGCCCCTCCCTCGTTTTTCACCACTACCCCTCCCCCCTCTCCATTATTATACATATGCATGTAATAACTGTGAACCGAAAAATCCCGGCCACACTGCAAATTGGGTCAAAAGACTTTCACCAAGCGAGCAACTGAGTGTTAACTTAACCCCTGCATTGCCGCCCCCTATTTCCTGCCCACAGCTGTTTGGATGTCGTTTGTGTTTGGTTTTCCGTTCTTATCTTGTTCTTATTTTGGTTTGAGATTGAGTTTTGATTTGGATTGTGCTTTTGGCCAGTCAGTAGTTGTGTCTTACGTGTTCTATGTGGCCACTCTGTCCCCATTCCGGTTTTCTTGCGTACGTAGTCAAAAGTTTGTGGGCTTTGAGGAGCGATAAGGGGCGTGTGATAAGAATTCGACCTGCCACCATTCAATAGTCCAAGTAGTACAGTCAAACCTCGTTTGGAAACATATGTATCTCTCACATCAACAGTTTGTGAAGAGCACAATTTTAGGTACTATGTTTAAAATATTTATAATAATGCATTAAATAGTTCTGCATCATTAATTCCAAGCTCTATCTTCTAAAGTTGCGTCATTCTTTTGATATAGTTTAACCCTTAGTGGTTTATACTGCTAAAAATAATAATGGGTTTTAAAGAGAACTTTAAATTTTACAAAGAGAACGATTTCAATATTTTGATGATCAAAAATCTGATTCGTAAACTGAATAATCAAAAAAAATTTAATATTCAAACATATTGATGGTTTAAAATCATGATTGACATTTTTTTAATGATGACTTGAAGGTACATTGATGTATTTTAAAACATATTTGCTGTTAATACAGATTTAAATTCTAGAGATTTTATTATTGGAAAGTTATTCTTGAAAAACTCCCCATAGAACTTATGCGTAAACATGACTTTTATTGGTACATTGTTCATTGATAACTATCTGTTTCTCGTGGATAGGTTCCTTTAGTTGGGGTTCTGTCTTTATGTATTCGCGTGTCCGGCACTGATTATTGGCTCTCCCTTATCGCCACTATATATTTACAAAAATATATGCTCTCCAACTTCTTCGGACTACCTTTGGAAATATGCTGACGATGGCGAAAGCGCAGCAAAAAAAAAATCAGCTAGTGGGCATATCTGGGAATAATAAAATACAAGCAACTGATTACACACGAGTGCCAGTTTATTTTCGTATTGATTTAATATAAGTTTTAGAGAGAGCTCAGTCCTAACAAACAGCAGAAGCGTAAGCACCGGCGATCTAGCGCCAAAACTATAAAATATATACTCATAAAAAGTGTGTGATCTGGGGGGGAATACTATCTATCAAAGAACATTTCCCAAAAAAATCTGCATGCGTGTCAAACTTGTGTTATAGATAATCGAAATCCTGTTCGTATCTGTTTATTAGATTTTGCCACGTTGTTTGTTTCTGTGATTTTATTAAACCCCCCAGTAGCATGCCGCTCAAAAACCCTGAAACCAGAACCGTAAACCATGATTTCCTATACCCATTCAGACGCGAACCGCTAAAGGCGAGCCCACAAAGAACAGACCGTAAACAACAAAAAAAAAAAAACAGAGATTAGATCATGGCTGAGGATCCGCTGAACCAGCAGGCGTTCGCTGAGGACGTGGCAGCAGCCGCTGCTGCCGGAGGAGCCGAAGGCTTTGCCGGAGCACAGCCAGGCCATCCCGACTTCAAGATGCCCAGTGCCGAGGAGATCTGGAAGATGGTCGAGGGCATGGAGGGCATTTCGGACACGGAGCGCGACGAGCTGCGCGAGAGCATCTTCAACCCGAAGCCCCCGTCGCCGGATGACTTCATGCGGCAGTACGGACAGCCTGCCGGACACAGCTCGCGGGAGTACATGGTGTTCTTCGTGATGATAGCCCTCATTCTGATCGTCTTTGGTAAGCTTTGGTCCTCCTCCGGAACGAGAGCTAATGGAGTTAGGTCTTATCAGGCGCGATATCCGCACCCACTTGGATTTTTAGGGGGGCGATAGGTGGCTCTGTCGAAGCACTCACACGCTTCGCTTCGTTTATAGGCGTTCGATTTGCGATAAGATAACCTGGCAGCGTAGAATCCACCACAGACACAGCCGAAAAGCACCACCTGGTTAGGCAGTACTCGTCAGAGACCCATGCCGGCCACAAGTTGACACCTAACCCTTGAGATTCCTACCCGCACCATGAGTTTATCCGAACTGGGAGTAATTGAGCAGCTGAAAAAGTCTGTGGAGTCCATTGTGGCCAAGACAGGACCAAGCAGTCAGTTTTCGCAGGATCTTGTCAGGCGGATAGGCGAGATGCAGAGCAAGCTGGAGTCCCTGGCCGAAACGGACAGGCATCAGTTTCTCGCGGAGATGACGGAAAAGTTCCAGGAGACGATAGGCAGGATCGAACAGCGAATAGTGCAGCATGCTCACATAGCACAGACCTACTCCAGTTCGATAGTGACGGCAGTGATCTTTCTCCTGGTCTCCATATTCGGTCTCAGTCCCTTTTAGCTTAAGTTTATTTTAACTAACCTTATTAACAATCTTTATGACATGTTTCATTACAGCTCTCTTCGGCTACAAGCTGTACAAGTCGCTGACGGAGAAGGAACTCAAGAAGCAGGAGAAGCTCAAGAGCAAGCAGCAGAAGAAGGCCAAGAAGTCCAACTGAGCGAGGAGGAGGAGGAGGAGATAATGACGACGAGGAATCCATTCTGCAACCTTCCATCTGTTAATCAATACAATCGCCCTGTAAATGACTAAATTATGAACGTAATCAAATAAACAGTACCCGTAAATCTTTTAAATGCCACGGTAATTGTCTTGTTACGAGGAGTCGGATTAATTGCCATTAAACTAAGCCGTACGCCATCGCCATCAGGAAATGCAAATCGGTGTCGTGACTAAACTTGTTGCTGCCATTTAAGCAATCCTGGCCTCCGTTGTCATGGGTACGGGTGTCGTTTTGTCGAAGCGACTCCTATTAATAGTCAGATTCAGTTTCCAGTTACCCAGTTAAGCAGCAACACTCGGAGGGATCGACAACACTTCCGGAAACACTAAATATACAACATGTCTTATTCCAGTCGTGAGTATATGTTTAAGTACTGCTTTATTTTTACCATAAATGTACTTTCCAGGATTTGGTTTTGACTTCCATCTGCCGGACGAGGGCTGGTGCTATCCCAAGGACGACATGCACTTCATCCGCAGCGCCGAATGGGTTCCCGTGGAAAGCGCTGGGGTGGGCCGCTCCTTCGCCAATCCCAACGGTGTGATTTATCCTCGCGTGGTCGGCATGATTCCCCGCTACGGAGGACACGTTCCGGGCAATAAGTTCCGCGTGGGAAATACCTGGGGCCGCTCCACAATCGACGCTAAACGTCATCTGGCCCTCAACCATGATTGAATCGACGGTTTTTAGATCACCAGCTCACTTTTAGCCAATCAAATTTGCTGTGTTACGCTTAGAGAAGCACCCAAAATAAATCGTATAATGTACTTCAGCCAAAATTGGGTCCTGTAGTCAAATAAGGCTTTTTTAATGGTTAAAGAAAGCAAGTTATTTCAAGAGCAATGTTTAATATGCTTTATTTGCAATCATTTTGTAACTTTATCCTAAATATTTCAATGTTTACAAGTGTTTATTAAGCAATCTTAGCTTTACTTGATATGAATAACAATGGCTTTCGTTTTTGTTTAATTTCTTGCAACAGCTTACAATACTAAGAAGTTAAATAACTGACTAAAAACTTAATTTTATTACTGTAATTAATTGCTGGTTTTTTGGAATGTTATAAAATATGATAAGAACATATTCAAAGTCGGCGCCAAGAATTGGATGTTATATTTCTATTCCGCGCAATCTGGTAACGCTGCAGACAAAATCGTCAAAATTTAAAATTTTTTAATCTTTTTCAAGTTTAATCAGCGAAAATGTTTGTATGTATTGGCATAATTATGTTTTTACATCTTTTACTCATATTTCCCATTTCGGAAAAGCTGGAAAAACAAAGAAAACTGCAGTCAAACAGTGTTACCAAAACTCAAAGGCAAGAAAATGCATTGTTTTTGTTTTGTTGGTTTTGGGTATTTTGGCGGCCAGTTCTTCAGCTGATAAAGAGTAAATAACAAATCATCATTACAAACAACTTAAATAACATTTCATCATTAAAAACAACTTTTATGGCTATCTGTTAAATCAGATAGTGGAACCCAACTAAAACAGAAGCCAAAGACGGTGCGAATGGTTCACAATGGGCTTAAATTTACTTAACATCTGCAGACGTGGCCTCCACACGAGTTCCGCCCGACTGCAGGTGATCCAGAGCTCCACGCCCACCAAGAGGATATGCATTGTGGGCGCTGGACCAGCTGGCTTCTATGCGGCCCAACTTCTACTGAAGCAACTGGATAACTGCGTGGTGGACGTGGTCGAGAAGCTGCCGGTTCCCTTTGGACTGGTGCGGTAAGCAGATCTAGCCTAAGAAGGAGGAGGAGGATGTGGTGTTGTTGTTTCCAGACCCAAAGCCAAGGATGGGACCTACAACGGAGCGGAAGATGCCACCAACGTAGTCTGGAAACAGTCATAAAGATTTTTAGAAATCTCTTGAAGAACTTTGAGGCTTTTAGTTACCTCCCACTTGATCAAGACTCCAAAGGCCAGTGGCTGTGATTAGATCCAGGCTGGTGATCAGCAAAAGGCAGACTAGAACCAGTGGAGCACCTCCTACCATCTGCATCTTGGGAGTAAAACTGTGACTTCCACTCCAAACTGCAAATGCTTTTATCTGCATTGGTTGCGTGTGTTCGGCATTCCATTGCACTTATCGACTAACGACTTGTCCCATTATGCAAATCGCATTTTGCAGCTTTGGCGTTGCGCCCGATCATCCGGAGGTCAAGAACGTAATCAACACCTTCACCAAGACCGCCGAGCATCCGCGTCTGCGTTACTTTGGTAATCTATCGCTGGGAGAGGATGTGAGCCTGCAGGAGCTGAGGGAAAGGTATCACGCTGTTCTGCTCACTTACGGAGCTGATCAGGATCGGGAGCTGGAGCTGGAGAATGAGCAGCAGGGCAATGTGATCTCCGCAAGGAAATTTGTGGCCTGGTATAATGGACTGCCAGGAGCTGAGAACCTGGCTCCTGATCTCAGTGGTCGCGATGTGACGATTATAGGCCAGGGAAACGTTGCTGTGGATGTGGCTAGAATGCTCCTCAGTCCCCTGGATGCTCTAGAGGTGAGGTTATGCCACTAGCTCAGATTTTCTTATAATTCCCTTAATTTTTTAGGCCACTGATACCACGGAGTATGCTTTGGAGGCCCTGTCCCGCAGTCAAGTGGAGCGAGTGCATCTGGTGGGCAGACGTGGACCCCTGCAGGCCGCCTTCACCATCAAGGAACTGCGTGAGATGCTCAAGCTGCCCAATGTGGACACCCGATGGCGAACTGATGACTTCTCAGGTAAAAATCAAGGAAGCTTTCCCAGTTTTTACTCACTAAAGTCTTTTTTTACTTTAGGGGTTGACCCCCAGCTGGAAAAACTGCAGCGTCCACGCAAGCGACTCACCGAACTGATGCTCAAGAGTCTCAAGGAACAAGGGAGATCCTCTGGCACCAAACAGTTCCTGCCCATCTTCCTGCGAGCACCCAAGGCAATAAACCTTGGGGAAATGGAGTTCTCCGTCACGGAACTCCAGCAAGAGGCTGCAATAGCCACCAGTTCCACGGAGCGTCTTCCCTCTGACCTAATCCTGCGCAGTATTGGTTACAAATCCAGTTGTGTGGATGATGGCATTAATTTCGACACGCGACGTGGGAGGGTTCACAACAAAGACGGTCGCGTTCTCAAGGATGTGGCTACAGGAAAAGTGGACCCCGGACTTTATGTGGCTGGTTGGCTGGGAACTGGACCCACTGGTGTCATCGTAACCACTATGAACGGTGCTTTTGCGGTGGCCAAGAGTATCTGTGATGACATAGCCGCTAATAAAGTGGACACCAGTTCAGCGAAGCCAGGATACGATGCAGATGGCAAGCGAGTAGTCACATGGGATGGCTGGAAGCGAATCAACGATTTCGAAAGCGAGGCGGGCAAAGCCAAGGGAAAGCCGCGGGAAAAGATCGTAAACATTCAGGACATGCTGCGAGTAGCGGGTGTCTGATGCACTGACTCCTTTGGTGGCGGTTGACAATATTGTGTTCCGAACAATCTACCTAACTTTTATTTATCTGTCGTTTGAGGCCTTTGTTATTCATTGTTAATATTAAACTCATTCATAAAACACTTGTAAATCCTTGTGTTACAATAGTTTTGAAATTACTTGTGTAAGTTAAATTTAAGTAAGGAATATGGATGACGCTATAACTCCGGAACCGCACTTGGTGCCAGGGTAAGAAGTCTTCAGATCCTCCTCCTAACTTCATAGATTTTATACTTGTTATGCCTTTTAGATACACGGGACATTGTGAACAGAATCGTGACAGAGTGGGTCGCACTTATGGCCGGCAGACGCACAAATTGCTCATAGATCCCTGCATCTACCATGCTCCTGAACTGATTGTGGCTCCCATACATGCAAAGCATGGTCTGAAGGATTACCCGACGGAGCAGGAGCTGAAAATACTGCGTACAAGAGAGGCACTAGTGGACTCTGTTTACAGGCATCCCATCCTTCCAGGCTACGCTGGCTTTGTGCCCAATGTAAAGAGCCAGGTTGGAAAGCGCTATGTGGCTGCCGCCTCCGCGGGAGTAGCTCGCCATGAAACCATGATGGAGTTGTACCGCTGCGAAAAGAGGACACTGAGACACCGGGATCTTCTGGAGAGTGGTCAAGGCCTGTTTGAGAGGAAGATCAACGAGAGGCTTCTGCCACAAGCCAGATACCGATCACCTTTGCTCCCGGTTACTGGGGTTTCCAAAGGACTAAAGGATGAGACTTGTCCCCCGCCAATAGAGAAGCTCTGCTACAGCAAGTTCACATCCCCGCATTACCTTGAGGACGATGATGCGGACAAGTTCGTCATCAACGGCTACGCAGGGCACATACCCATGTCGGTGACCCGTTTTGGGGAGTCCAATAAAGTGCTCACCCGGCGGGCGCTGTGCAGTTTCTCGGACTACATGTACAAGAAGAAAAGGGACACCTGGTGCTGCGGCCAGGATCTCACCAGGCCTGCCATCACCTGTCCGCCAGTGGGTCACTTCGTCGTGTATCACAAGAATGATGGAATGGTGCCCAGTTATGCGGGTCATGTGCCCGGAGAGATGTACAAGTTCGGAAGGACCTATGCAAAGACCACGTACGATGCCAAGCGCTGGCTGGAGGTGCACAAGAACCTCACCACGCTGCCGGAAGTGGCCAACCTGGACTACGCATACTGAGGTGTTCTATCTTTACAAAATCCTTTCCAGAACTTCGATAATCCCCTCCGGGAAGAATTCAAATTGTAACGCTTTTAAGCTAGCGTTGCCACCCCTCATCAAATCCAGCATTATCTCACCTCCCCCAGCTGGTCCCACTGGCGATTGTTGTGATATCGATACAACAACAACTCTAGCTTTCTACCTTTTCTACGTCGTTTGTGCAGCAAATAAATAAGTTTTAATTGATTGTGCGCCTAAAATATGTACCAATCGTGGCCCATGCCGTGACCAACTGGAGTGCAGTGCCCCCCGTGCTCGGCACCAATGTGAAAGCGGTTGTTTGGGCAGCAGAAAAGCCATTAAGTGTCCACAAACGCCAAGGGAAAAAATCTTTAGAATCGAATTCGAACAATTCAAACACACACACATAGTGCTGCACTGCTCACACACCGCAGCGCAGTACAGTACCGCAGTGCGTGCGAGCGAGGCGACCAGTGGTATCGGCAGATAACATACATTTGTGTACATACATTTCCAAGTGGTGAGTTGAATGCCGATTATGCACCCTGCAATAAGTAAAGTGCACCGCCGCGAGCATCGCCGTGAAACGAGAAACCCGAGAAGATAGTATAGTACAGATCTGAAAAGATTCCTCCATCGCCCAAAGGCCCCCTAGCAGTTGGCGGCCCTTTCGAGCAAGATTTATGGCGGGAACTCGTACGGAGTGTGCGCACAGGTCACTAACAAGTCGGTGCGACCCCAACTGCGGTCGACTTGTTTATTAAGAGCGAACAAACGAATAAAAATAAAAACAAAAAAATATATATGTAATTTGTTGTAGCAGGTGAGATTTACGACTGTGTGTTAGAGAGTGGAGAGGAGAGAGCGATTCGTATTGAGAACGGGGGCGAATGGGAAACCGTGAAAAACCGCCAAAATGGGTTGAGTTCTTTTTGCATCGATTTTCCCGGCAGGAACATAAAAATTTAAAAAGCGGTTTGCTTTTACCTGCAATCATAATAATTAAAAACTGATAATTGCTCAATTAAAAAATAGTTATAAAAACAAGTTCACTTTCATTGCAGAAGAGTGAGTGGAGTGATGAGCGAATCTCTTGAGAAACTGGAGGCGACCAAGGTGTCCGATGAAGAAGGCGTAAAAGAGAAAGCTGAAGTGTCCACGGCTAAAATAACCGAGGGATCCCAAATGGAAGTGGACACAGATCAGCAGCAGGATAAAAGTGAACCGGGAGACAAGGACAAATCGGCTACGGTGGACATAAACACCCTCACCCCATCCACGCCCTCGCAAACCCCTCCACAGTTGCTGGTCAGCGAAACTGCCACCTCGGGATCAACTGCTGTCATCCCGGAGAACATCCTGTCGCCGCCAAAGTCAGAAACGCAAACGGACGAGACCAACACGGCGACGTCGACGTCCTGCTCCCCGGCTTCCGAGGGCCAGCGATCTCCGGTGGCAGAGTCAACGGCCCCCAAGCAGGATCAAGCGGTCAATGGCTCCATACCAAAGTCGGGAAAGCCCCTCTCCTCCGCGCTCAGCGGCAAGAAGCCCAGCAAGGCCGCGTCCACGTCACCACGCGCCTCCCGATCGCGCAAACCCAAGGCGCTGCCCATGTACGAGAGCGAGATCAGCGACAACAAGGTGGGCATAAAGCTGTGCATTAAGAAGTCGGATGCGGGAGAAGGAGCACCGGCGGCCACATCTCCCCCCACACCAGTTCCCGCTGCCTCTAAGCCTGCACGCAAGCGCGTTCGCAAACCAAAACAGCCAGACAGCGATGAGGCCGAGTATGAGCCGCGCAAGAAAAAAGGTGGAGGAGGAAGTGGAGGCGAGAAGAAGGTTTCAACGAGCTCAGACCCCGAAGCAGCTGGCGAGCCAATTGAGCAGAGTGTCTGGGCCCAAAAGCTGCCAGAGGAGGTCCTCTTCAGGGTGAGAATAAAATCAAATACCCAATAAAGCTCTCTTTAATTTGATTAAATTTGTATTACAGATCTTTGAGCACGCTGTGGACAAGCAGGGCTGTTTGCCCACCCTATTTCGTCTGGGACGAGTGTGCTCACTTTGGCGGCAGGTTTCCCTAAGGCCCACTCTGTGGCGCACCATGGATCTGACCACCTGGGTCAAGGAGAAGTATCGCACTGAATTGAAGCTCAAGTGGTTCGTGGACAACCGCTGCAGTGCCTGTACAGAGCTGAATGTTTGTAAGTTGAAAGCGAAAAACTTGAAACTATAACTTAACTTGTATTTTCCCCATTTAGCCAATTGGAAAATATCAGACATAAATTGCTTCCTGGCCAAGTTGTCAAGCGGCTGCCCGAATCTAACTGGCATTACGCTGTCCGGCTGGAAAGGTTTCACTTGCGACCATCTGACGTATTTGGTGGATAACATGCACAAGTTGCAGCGCTTAGACTTGAGCTCTGTAAATGTAAGTTGTAGAGTTTGCAAAGCAAAGCTGTTTATAATGTTAATTTGTATTATCTAGGTTGAGATGAATGCCAGCAAGAGCGCTGTAGGTGTCAACTCGCTGTGCAATGCTCTACAGACCATGGGCAGTCGCCTAACGCATCTCTACTTGGCGCACAATCGTCTGGCGGGAATACCGCAGATAGTCGGAATTCTTTCGGTGAGTTGAGTGGTGTCTTGTTACTTGAATTCTTTGGCTTACTGGCTTATTTTCTTTATTCAAGACGCACTGTCCGAATCTACAGTTACTGGATCTCTCGAACGTGACCACTCAGGCCACATCGCATGGTGTTCTCCACATTGAGAAGTTGCAGCGCGGCTGCCAAAAGCTAAAGGTCCTGCGGGTGACAAACTCTCACATAACACCGAGCACAGCATCAATGCAGGAAATTGTAAGGCAATGGATTACATTCTTCAAATACTATTACTAACAAAATCCTTTCTCAGATGGACTCCCCCGGATTCCCAGATCTGGAAGAACTGTCCGTGGCTGCCTTGACAGATGAATCACGCATCATAAGCGACGATCACCTGCAGCGCATCCTGAAGAGCAGCTCCAAACTCAAGCTATTAGATGTGCGCAACTGCACGCGGCTGACACACGAGAGCCTCATCCGCCTACCAGCCTGGGATATCAAGCATTTATTCCTGTCTGGCTGCTCAGTTACTCGAGACATGGGGTGGGTGTGATCACTAACTTCAATCAGAAATGCATTCTAACTACAAAGTTCTCCCAATTTAGGTCGGGTCTGGAACTCATTGCCTCCAAGTGGGCGCACAGTCTTATAGAACTGGATCTGGCCTGGGCGAATGTGCAGCAGCCCATAGATAATGCCCTGCGCGCTCTCGCCGAAAAGGGCAGGGAGTCTCCGATGGCGTGAGTATTGTATATTAAACTAATCAAACTATTGTGTGCTCATAAAATCCAATTAACTTGTGTCTTGCAGTCACTTAAATCTGTGCGGTTCGTCGGTTTCCGATGAGGCAGTAAAGGAAATACTGATAAACTGCCAGAAGATGAGCTCCATCAACCTGGCCTCGTGCCGTGGACTGCCGCGTGGTGTGAAGCGTCTGATGCAGGGGCCACAGGAATTGGGCGAGCTGCGAGAGGTGCTGGGGGTGCAGCTGAAGAACAGCACCAGCGGGAGCAACTAATCCAGTCAGTGGGCCAGTCCACACAATGCATCGGTTTTATTGTTGATCAGGCGGGCCAAGTTTAAATGTAATTTAAATTGTTGCATCCCTCTTCGCGCGAAAGGCGTTTAGCGCTTTGTTGATTTTGTAATGTAGTCCGCAAACATATTGCAATATTTGCATATTTGCAATCGCTTGCATCTTCCAATAATGCTTATCTTGTTTATAGGCCCTAGAGTGTAATTATTGTACTATTGTACTAGTTTAGTATTCTCAGCACAGCAACAGCGGCGGTGGCTCCTCTATTTCACTGGAGGACCACAGATGCTGTGCAAACGAGCAACCCTTTTGTAAATGCAATATGTATTCATAATTTAGTTGATTCGAATTTTTTGCAGCGCGAAAATCACTCTTGTGTGCAACGATTTTCAATGATTTTTTTTAAACATATATATATGTAATTATATATATTTACTGATTTATTGTTAGTTAAGTCCGACCATTGAGCGTTTGTAAAGTATGTATACAAGAATTTAAAATAAGTTTAAAGTGTATGTTTCGCAATACAGAAAATGATATATTTACCATAAAGTAGTCGTCAATTTAAAGTCGCTAACTAAGGCAATTGGTAGAATGTTTTAACCCGATAGAAATGTACATATTGGCGTTAGAGAACTTTCCAAATGGATGTTTTTATATACAAAATAACCATTAATAAGGTAACGCATATACCACACATAAATAACATAAATTAAAACAATTCAATTGTTAAGCATTATTAGCAGTTAAGAGACGGCAATTAAAGGTACATTTAATTTAAAATAAACGCAAACATTTTCAATCTACAATCTCCAGAGCAAAACAACGCCGCTATCTTGGGTTTATTGTATAAGTTTATTCAAATATGCGGGAGATAATATTGCATTACGAGCTATGTACGGCCAAGACAGCAATTACAGTACGAACCCAGCCGGGGTCATGTGCCATGATGAGTTCTAGTCCTTCTTCTGCAGCTTGTCCATTTCCTGAATGTAATCGGTGCCGACCTTGACGATGGCAGCTCCAGTTCCCAATCCCGCCAGCGTGGCCAGCAGCGCGTTGTCCTGTGGCAGTGCCGACTTGATGAGCGCCCAGGCCAGCACGGATCCCATGCTGAAGAGTGTGGCCCCCAGCAGTGCGTAATGTCCCCGCTTGTTGTTGTTCACGTGCTTCAGGTGGGGTCGGCCGTAAATATAGAAGGCAGTGCCCACCACGGCGGAGATCAGGAAGACGTTTGTCAGGTCCTTCTTGGGCAGAAACTTGGGCACGATCTGCGGGTTCATAACATTCACAGCCAGGGCTCCGTAGCTCACCAGACCGTGCATCGGTATGTAGTAGTAGAACACATTCTGCCGGGTGAAGGGTTTCAGTCCCACCTTTTCGCATATGGTGCAGGCGTCGTTCTTCTGCGTGCCGGCCATTATTTTAAGGTGCAAAATGCAATTAATTCTTTTTATCCCGGTGTGTGGGGTCGATGAGTCGTCTTCTTCTTCTTGTTATGTAAAAAACAGGGTTTCCAGGTCGCAACAGTGCCGGTGGGAAATCACTGTTTTTGGAAAGTCACTGTTTTTGGGAATAAAATATTTAGGGTTGCGAGGCAGTTTACTTTGTTGGTCAAATTGAGGAATTTCTGGATTTGGGGTACCAGGCGAACAGAAAAAGTAGCAGGTTGAAAATGAATAAAATGTTTCTACTCCCGGAAAAACTCTGCATACTTTTGGGCGGTCTTATTTGGCGAGGCGGTCCATTTTGTTGGTGAAATTAAGGGATTTCTGGATTTGGGGTACCAGGCGAACAGAAAAAGTAGCAGGTGGAATATTCTCAAAGTGTTTCTACTCCCGGATAAACGCTGCATACTTTTGGGCGGTCATATTTGGCGAGGTGGTCCATTTTGTTGGTCAAATTGACGAATTTCTGGATTTGGGGTACCAGGCGAACAGAAACAGTAGCAGGCGGCAATTGAATAAAATGTTTGTACTACCGAAAAAACCGTTGCATACTTTTGGGCGGTCATCGTTGGCGGGGTGGTCATTTTTGTTGGTCAAATTCAGCTATTTCTGGATTTGGAGTACCAGGCGAACAGAAATAGTAGCAGGCGACAAATGATCAGAAGGTTTGTACTACCGAAAAAACCGTTGCATACTTTCGGGCGGTCATCGTTGGCAAGGTGGTCCATTTTGTTGGTCAAATTTAGATATTTCTGGATTTGGAGTACCAGGCGAACAGAAATGGTAGTAGGTGGAAATAATCATAAAATACCTCAAAAATACCACAAAAATACCTCAAAAATAAAAAACAAAATTTTCATTTATTTAACATTATTTACTTCACATTTTCTTTACATTTTGTTAACATTTTTTACTTAACATTTTCCTTACTTTTAACATTATTTATTTAACATTATTTACTTAACATTTTCTTAACATTTCCTTTACATTTATTTAACATTAATTACTTTACATTTTCCTAACATTTTCTTTACATTTGTTTAACATTTCTTTAACATTATTTACTTAACATTTTCCTAACATTTTCTTAACATTACTTTAACATTTATTTAACATTATTTACTTTACATTTTCCTAACATTTTCTTTACATTTGTCTTACATTAATTACATTACATTTTCCTAACATTTTCCTTACATTTGTTTAACATTTATTTATAATTAACATTATTAACATTACTTAACATTAAGTATTATGCTATGATTTTTAAATTAAAATCATAAAATAACTGTTACTTATTCATAAAAATCAAATCAGAAAAGGTATTTATCAATTTTTTTTATAAAAATCATAATTTTTAACAAAAAAATCTGAACTGTAGCTCTTATATATAACTTATTTATCAAGCTTTTTCGAACGGAAAGTGTCAACTCTGTTGAACAGCCGGCACCAAGTGGCAACACCAGCCGGCGCAGGAGAGTGAGTGGAAGAGGGAGAGAGGTAGGAGGACCGAATGGGGAGAGACAGAGAGCGAAATAGGTGCGAAAAATTGTAGTTGGTTGGAAATTCCTCGATTTCGATCCGCAAAAAGGTAAATAGCAGCCACCGGACAGGAATACCGATAGATGTGCGTGCCCCACGAGCAGCAGCCGACGCGACCAGCCACATCCGCAGCCAGCTCCAGCTCCTGAAGCACTCCACAGAGATATCGAGACCGAGACCCACAGTGCAGCAGCAGATCCGTGGCCGACATGTTGACGCACAAGACTTGTCAGGCGCGTAAGAAAATGCAGGTGAGTGGGCCAATTGGAGAGTGCTTCCCAGCCAAAAACTAATCCAATTACGCGGCCAAGGTTTCCTTTGTGATACGGGACGCCGAGGAGAAACAGCACCGGAATGGCGTCAATGCGCTGCAGCTGGACGCCAACAACGGCAAGTTGTACTCCGCAGGACGCGATGCCATCATCCGGGTGTGGAACACACGCACGGACTCCAGCGAGAAGTACATACAGTCCATGGAGCACCACAACGACTGGGTCAACGACATAGTGCTCTGCTGCAACGGAAGAAACCGTGAGTTGCTACGACTATCTGTTTACAAATCTTAAACCTTACCATTTTCCCTTAATCCTAGTTATCAGCGCCAGCTGTGATACCACGGTCAAGGTGTGGAACGCCCAGAAGGGCTTCTGCATGTCCACCCTGCGCACCCATCGCGACTACGTGCAGGCGCTGGCCTACGCCAAGGATCGGGAGCAGGTGGCCAGCGCTGGGCTGGACAAGGCCATCTTCCTGTGGGACGTGAACACGCTGACAGCTTTGACGGCCAGCAACAACACAGTGACCACCTCTAGTCTGACCGGGTCCAAGGACTCCATCTACAGCCTGGCCATGAATCCCTCGGGCACCGTGATTGTGAGCGGTTCCACGGAGAATATCCTGCGTATCTGGGATCCCCGCACCTGCATGCGCAGCATGAAGCTAAGGGGCCACACAGAGAACGTGCGCTGCCTGGTGGTCTCACCCGATGGCAACCAGGTGGTCTCCGGCAGCTCCGACGGCACCATCAAGGTGTGGAACCTGGGCCAGCAGCGATGTGTTCAAACCATTCACGTGCACAAGGAGGGCGTGTGGTCGCTGCTGATGAGCGAGAACTTCCAGTACATCATCTCCGGCAGCAGGGATCGCAACATCATCGTGACGGAGATGCGGAATCCCAGCAACAAGATGTTGGTGTGCGAGGAGCAGGCCCCCGTTCTCAGTTTGGGCTACAACATTGACAAGACCGGGGTGTGGGCCACCACCTGGAACTCGGACATTCGCTGCTGGAAGCTGCCCATGTACGACAGGTGCACGATGAACTCCTCGGGCGGCATGGACGCTCAGTGGACGCAGGGCGGCACAGAGGTGGCCTGCATCAAGGGAGGGGCGGCCATCAAGGAGTGCACGGTGCTGAACGACAAGCGTTATATAATAACCAAGGATTCACAGGATCAGGTCGTCGTCTACGATGTGCTGAGAGTGGTCAAAAAAGATCAACTGGGAACCGTGGACTACGAGGCGGAGGTGAAAAAGCGCAACAAGCAGGTCTACATTCCAAATTGGTTCACTGTTGATCTGAAAACTGGGGTGAGTTTTGAGTTGGGCAAGTCCTCAGAGATTTTATTTAATAATTTATTTCTTTGCAGATGCCCACGATTGTTTTAGGCCAGGAAGAAGTGGACTGCTTCTCGGCTTGGGTTTCCATTGAAGCCGGACTGCCAGAGTGTGTCGATCCCACAACAGAAATTAAGGTAATGTTATCACTTCCGAAGGGGAATTTCTTGCTTAAACTCGTTGATTTTTAGATCAACTATGGAAAGCTGCTGCTAGAAGCCCTACTCGAGTACTGGACACCACCGCATAGTATACCACCAAACGAAATGGATCCCGACATGCACGGCAATGGCTACTTCCAAGTGCCCAAACACACGCCCGTCATCTTTAGGTGAGTAACTTTAGAGTAATCATTTTGAACTAGTCACTAATTACTACAACTTCTTGTCTAATCAAAAACAGTGAAGTGGGCGGCCGCACTGTTTGCCGACTTTTAGTGCGCGATGCAGCCGGCGATAGCGAGAGCACTCTGCTCCACGAGACGGCGCCACAGTGGGTGACCGATGTGGTGATCGAGAAGAACATTCCCAAGTTCCTCAAAATACCGTTCTTCCTGCAGCCCCATCCACAAATGACCAAGCCAGAGCGAACGAAGAAGGTAGTAGTCCATAAAAGCTGCTGAAAAAACATATACTAATTAATACTTCTAATTTTTTTAGGATCGGCTGGTTGCTAATGAATTCATACAGTGCCGTAAGGTCTGCGAGCATGTGCTGGAGAAGGTGCTCAATGCGGAGACCACCCCAAGTGGGGGCAATGCCAATAACTCCCTGCAGAATAGCCAGAGCGACGCTAACTCCGAGGGATCCCAACTGCCGGCAGAGGAACGCATTGAACTGTGGTGCAATGATGTGGTAAGTGAACCGCTGAAAATACCTCCCTCTAGACCTTAATTAATCCTTTTCACTTTAGGTGGTGGACCCCAACATGGATCTGCGCACAGTGCGCCACTTTATCTGGAAGCAATCGACCGATCTTACGTTTCAGTACAAGACCAAGCAGAATTTCAACTACGACGGTAAATAAGAGAGCCCACGCACAGATCAACACACAAGAACACCCCACACAAAGACCACGCATACTTGATTTCTGCAATTGCGATTGCCTAACTGAGAGTTGTGCTTATGTATCCGCCCCATAGGTTCGATCGGGGATAGCCTGGAGCGCGTGACGCGCAAGTATTGAACGCTGGCATGTGATCTCCCGCCTAACCGAAGCAGTACGGATGCATTATTGAAAGAGAACGAGATTTAGCCGATCGATTAACCATTTGTATGTATTTATGCAATGTATTTGAGTTAACCTTCGTCCCGTGGACAACAAACATTCAAGGAGAACCTGTTGAGAAACATTTACTTTAAAATTCAAACTTTAATTGCACCCGCGTGCTGCCGTTTTAATTCTTTTCGTTAGCAAAACGTACATGTACTTCAGATTCAGACTTATAAGAATTAAGCTTGCGACACACACGTAGATAAACATTGCATTGGAGTAACTACAGACATACCATTAAAATGTATTTGCATCTGAAGCATCTAGACCTAGAGGATTGCGCATATATGTAATATTCACACTTGTTTCCCATTAGGTTAATACATAATTATATATACATAGAACATAAGTATAAGTAATCTGTTAAAGATACAAAAAAAATCAATGCAACGGCAGTAGTCCAACCTGTAAAACGCTCTATGCCAGCCAATTTGTACATAAGTAACAAACAAAACGAAAACCAGGATGAAAATCAATTAAAGTTATTAAATTATTTGGAAATCAAGCCTGGCTCTCATTCCCTAAATCCTATCATCAATTTGCTTAACAACTAACTACTAACGACGCCTCCTGGTTCCGGCTACGCGGGAATAGGACTCGATGGTGGTCAGCAGCAGGAGCAGCTGCTGCTTCAGCGTCGCGGGTATGTGGTATCCAGCGATGGTCCTCCTTGGAGCGTTGCTCGTTCTGGTTAGCCAGCGGGCCACCAGCCAGAGGCAGTTCTCACGCAGCGAGCGCATCGGGAAGTGGATCAGCACCTGGCTGCGCACATCGCACAGCTGGTCGGGGTGCTGGGGACTCTTGGGCACCCGCACCCGAATCGGCTGAAAGATCCTCCTGGACCGAACATGCATACGCTCGCCGGTATAGTAATCGCGAAAAAACCAGCTATGCGTGTTGAAAGTATTCACCCGCACCTCCTCGAAGGGCTTCAGTGTGAGGTACATTTTCTCCCGGTCCCGGTCGCATACCCAGTACAAGTCCAGGGTGCGATTTGTCGTGTTTACGAACAGCACGTACACCTCCACCACCCCCAGTTGTTGACCCACCAGCTGCTGGCCTTCTCTGTTGTTCTGCGCTATCTGCAGCGCCATCTCCAGCAGGGTGCTTAGCCTATCCGCAATGGCTACCAAATCAATTTTCGTTGTTTTTACGCACTAATTTTTGAGGAGAATATAAAAATTTAGCAAGCAAACAACAAGTATAGATAAAATGCCTTTATGGTAACATTTTTCGGTGCATGAATTTCTTTGGGGTCACACTGTCAAGGGAGTTATCGATAACTGCTAAAACAGCTGACTCCCATCGCTAACGCAAAAGTAAACAAATAAACACCCACAAAAACACAAAATATGGCATTTTGCATAGCAGTTATTGGCAAGGATGTAAGTTGTATTTTAGTTGTTAAAAGTAACTATTAACACCTTGAATTTACACAGAATGCTCCACTGTACTTGACCACATCCGATATGGAGCAGGAGCTGGATTTGCAGTATCACGTACACGCAGCGTTGGACGTCGTGGAGGAGAAGTGTTTGATTGGAAAGGGTGCTCCGGAGTCAAAAGAACTCTACCTAGGGCTGCTCTACTCCACAGAGAACCACAAAATGTACTTAATTCCATATATGTGTTTACCTTTTTGAAACTAAAGCGTTAAATACATTGCAGCTACGGTTTTGTGACCAACTCCAGGATAAAGTTCATCGTGGTCATCGATTCCAGCAACGTTGCTCTGCGGGAGAACGAGGTGCGAGCGGTGAGTTATCCTTATATCCTGCAAATATTAAATATTATAAATGTAATCTACTTACCCCTGCAGATCTTCCGGAATCTTCACATGCTCTACACAGATGCCATTTGCAACCCCTTCTACATTCCAGGCGAATCGCTAACTTCCAAGTGAGCTGGCTTACAACCAACCTCTAATTACATATTTTATTTACACATCCCACATTTCTGCTTGCAGGAAATTCGATCGCGCTGTGCAGAAACTGATGAGCGGCAATGCATAGCTGTAGATTGAAACTAAACGCATAATAAAGCAAATTATTTATCAGACCTCCGTGCTCGAGGCAAATATTTTCTCGGGAGGGATGTCAAGGTGGCCTGGCCTGGCCAAGTGCCCGCCTGAAGCTAGTGGTCAGATTCAAATAGAGATACGCACAAGTCCGAGGAAACCGGTCGTAGCCGAATATTATGCAAATTTCAAATTTTTGACGAAAATAATTCGAGAATTAATTATATCTTTACAATGTGTCTGCTAGTTGACACATACTTAGTTAATGTCTCCGTGCCGAACTCGTCTTCCGTCTGCGTTTTGGGCCTTGTTATGGGGTCTCCGCGCCGGTGTGATCTTTAACTGAGCAGCAATAACGAGGCAGCACACATAAACATGTATTTTGTCTTATCTTATGCATAATTAATGAAATTAAATCCTCCGCGTCACTTGACTTGAACTTGGGCGCCACCACTAGCATCGATATCATGTATAAAAAGCCCAGAGAAGTTCCAGTTCGATATCAGTAAGCCTTCTCAAGTCTTCCAACAAACAACATGAAGTTCTTCGTAAGTGGCTTAATCACTGGCTCATCCTCAAGGGACCCTTAGTAATCTTTGGTATCTTTTGTAGATTGCTTTCGCCTGCCTGTTGGCCGTGGCTGTTGCCAACGAAGATGCCGGAGTCCTGCGCAGCGAGCAGGAAGTGAACGTGGACAACTTCAAGTGGGCCCTGAAGCTCGACAACTCTGTGGATATCGAGCAGGCCGGTCAGCTGCATGGTGAGGAGTGGAAGGTCAACGGCCAGCACGGCTGGACCTCTCCCGAGGGTGAGGCTGTGTCCATCACCTATGTGGCCGATGCCAACGGTTACCAGGTGCTGTCCGCCAACCCCCCTCTGCCCACTCCTCCCCCAATCCCAGAGGCCATCCAGCGCGCCCTGGAATGGATCGCCGCCCACCCCTCCAAGGAATAAGTTGTTTGTTGATAAATAAAAGCATTTTAAAGTAAAAGACCCAAGCTTATTCTTTTCTTCCCCTGGAGGATGCATATGCATCACAACCTCCAAATGTTTGAATATTCAAACGTAGCTCATTAACGGACAGACAGAAACTCGTTCCCCCTTAATATTATGCGCCATACAGCAAGTGAAGGTCAGCCAAACAGACGAAAGAAAACATATTAATATTTGTGTTTGAATAGGTCTGACAGATGGCCAGTATTGATGTGCTGGCCCTGAACTTGAGGTCCCCTCAGAAAGTTTCTTCACTCTCGATTTCCATTTTTGACTGGGTAGAAAAGAGTATTATCTATTTGCATACTTTCCGGCAGGTAAACATCACCCACGCATCAACAAAGATCTCAGGCTTTGGCTCCAATTTTGGTCTTTTGCCCATGAACACAATATTGTTTCTCACCCAGGGGGTTATTACCCATATTTGAACAACTCGGATTCATGATGAACTCACAGTTGGGCAATTGTATTTTTATGGAAATAAGCATGTTAACTTAATGATGGATGGGTTAGGAGTTTGATCTTTATATTTCATGTTTATGGAACTTAAGATCTATGTAGACTTTAACCTTGTTAAATTTTAAAAGAAATTATGTAATATTATTATACAGACTATCTTCTGGAGGAGGAGGAGTTTCTTTTTAGGGCTAACAAGGTAAAAATCTATCTTAATCTTAAGTTCCATAAATATGATCAATATTAAGTAGGGTTAACTAATAAGTAAACATTCCTTTCACTAAAGTAAGTAAGACATTTTAGGTTTGATTTTAATTTGGTGTTAAGAATAAGTTTGAAAAGGTTATAAATATTTTTTATATGGAGACATTTAGCAATGATCTCGATAAGATAATCAGGCTCTTTGTTGTCATAATTTCCGATGCAAATGTTAGACTTTCAGCCTTTGAAAGTGATGCGACCGTTTAAGTTGTGCGATGCAGAGTATGCCACTGCAATTATGTAGGATGATGACGAGGACGGGCAAAGTGAATGCCATCGTAAATTACGTGGTGGAGGTGCCTGTATAGTAACTGCAACCAGGGGCAAAAGTAGCAGTATCCGAGGTAACCAAAGTGGTCGATCCGCCACTACGATCAAGGCTAGACCTCGTCTCTCGCCTCACAAATGTCAAAATAACATTGAAACGCTTGCGCTCCGGTTACCAAATCCATTGATTCTGGCTGGGATTCTGGGTCGTTAAAGCTAATCGCTCTGGAAGCTCAACATGAAATCACCGACAGACTGCAAGCAGCGATGAAAACAAATTTCCAACGATGATGGATTGAGATGTTGAGAGGGCGACGTCAAGATGATGACACGTTGTCGGGGGATCAATAGAACACTGGCGGAAAAATGAAAGCTTAAATCAAAGTCAGACAGGTAAACAAAAACAATAAATATTGAAGATAAATCCTAAAAAAATCCTTAGGTTTTGCGGTAATAAAATAACGAATTCATAACCGATTTTTATTCGGATTGCTTTCCTAGGTTTGTTTTAAGCAGTTAAACAATTCTGCAGTCAAAGTTAAAGATAAAAAATATAATCCATTTTTTTCTAAATTTTCACATTTTTGTGATGGTACAAAGTTACAAAGTTTTCAAAAATTTGAAAATATTTTTTTTTTTATAATGTTCTAAAGTTTGAATGCCAATTAATTTGGATAATAAATACGAGTTCAAAAAGGTATTTCATGAGGGAATCGGTAATTTTTTGAGTGAGCTATGAGCTTGAAAGTCCTAGGAAAGTTCACTTTTTTGTTATTAAAAAAAACGATAACATTTTTAAAATAAGTATAAATATTTATACGTTCTTCCACGCATGAATAAAACATAATTAATAAACTATTCGCAGTGTAAATATTCACTACCAGCTGCAGCAGTATCCAAATTTCCCAGATTCTTAGCGGCGCTTCAGATTAAGATTATTTTCCCTAGGCTCAGCTGTTGGCCATTACTAATTCCTGGCATTTTGATATATTTGTTTCATATATTCTCTTCCAAATTAATTCGAACATAAACAAATGGTCAATATGTCAAGTGACGTCAACTTTTTTGGCGGCTGCTTTGGCTGGCGCTGTCATATTTCGTAAACAACAACTTGGTTTCCTCAATATTCGATTTTCCCCAATATTCCATAGCCATAGACCCACATATAAACAAATACGTATTTGTAGGTATTTCCGAAAATGTATGCCACACAAACGGCTATTTTATTAAAATGTATAAATCAATTTGCATATCATTGTTGGCATTAAACAAAGCGAAAATTAATATTATGGCTGATTTAAATCTGAATATAAACGTATAGGTATAGGAAGCAGAACCGCAAGAGACAATATTCGAATCGTTTATAAAAATGTTTTAGCACGTTGTTCGTTTGATATTTCCATGTTCGAGTATCGAGCTCTTAATTAATTCGGATCTTTTAATTGCTCGTTAATTTGGTCGAGTTATAAGATGATTTTATGGGCCCGCCGTGATTGATTCATAAAGCGTGTCACCACGGGCGGTGAATTGGGAAAATGTGATCAGATTTGGTCCAATTATGAGGGGATATCTGATACATATTTAAATGAGGCACCACTTAAGGGTACACTGCGGGAAATCAGGGCACTGAACTTGGGCCACTTTCGGTTTCGTTTCTACTGAGTCATTTGGGGTCTTAATTATTCAATAAAAAGCTGCGAAAAAACAGGATTTGATTTTAGTTTCAGCTGGAATTCGTAGTTATTTAATTAGCGATAAATAAAGACCAGTATCCAGTAGAGATGTTTATTTAAATAAGTAAATTTAAGACCTCTTTTATCGTCATCAAGCGTGTTTAAATTTAACTGATGGTGACAGCTTCTTAGGAACTGGTTTATCAATATCAGCAGGAGATCCTAATCATTATATGGGCTTCCAAAATCTAGTAGGGATTTTTTCCGCAGTGCCGCATAAAAATAGTAATTATTAAGCTTAGCAAACCACTACAAAATTGTATTGGGTGGGTGGATCGTCTGGGTATCGGTGGTGGTTTCCTTGGTGGTGGTGTTCATTTCTGGTGGCCAGCCACAGTAAATTCGGGGCCAGTGCTCAATGGTTTTACAGTGCTTTTCGTATTTTTCTTTCTTATTTCACTTCATAGAAAATTAGAAACACATTTCAAGATTTCGCGTGTGTGTGTGTATGGTTGTGCGTGTGCTTTTATTTTGTTTATTTTCCCTGGTTTTATTTTCGAAATGCTGCTGAAAACCATAAATTAGCTTGTTACTTTTGGAATGCCTGGCGATATGGCAATATGTGTGGGTGGGTGTGTGCTTCTTCTGGGGTCTGGGTCTTCTGGGGGATGTCGAGAGCGATTTTAAGAAGTGGGGTACTGATTCAGTCGTTAGCGGTGATCGATCTGGTGAACAACTAGCACAGGACTTAACATGGAGAACATTGTGAGTGGAGCGGGTTTAAAGGATAACATGAAGGATAACCCTTCTTAATAAGAGAAAAAAGCGGACAAAAACTGCCATCCACTTTTTTTTTAATTTAAAAATTTATCATTGTCACCATGCGGATATAAAAAAATATAACAAAGTATATAATCTTTGTTCTGAAATCTTTTGAACTTTGTAAAATGTCCATTTCGTCATGGCTAAGTTAACATTTTTGTAAATACATGAAAATTGTTGTTTCAAATATTTTTGTTAAGGTGTTTGCAATATATAAAATCTTTATTTCAAATTTCATTCACAATTATATTATGAAAAAATCCGTAAAATAACTAAGAGAAAAAAGCTGACTTTTTTGTATTTAAAAATTCATCATCATATTAAAAAAAATATATTCTGCGTTCTGAAATCTTTTTGAACTTTGTTCAATGTCACAAATCATACAGAACATTTTTTACTCAAAATCCATTTTGTCATGGCTAAGTTAACATTTTTGTAAACACGTAAAAATTGTTGATTTAATTGTTTCAAATAACAAAATGTCGTAAAATATATTTTTTGTCATTAACGTCATAAAATAAAACTTTTGTATTAGGGTGATACAATTTCATTTATAATTTAACCATGAAATAAAACCATTAAATAAATAAATAATTTATGAATACCAAAGAATTCATATAAATATTCATTAAACAAACTTCTTTAATGGTTTTTTCTCTCCAGGATGAAGACCTGACCCCCGAGCAGATTGCCGTTCTGCAGAAGGCATTCAACAGCTTCGATCACCAGAAGTGCGGCAGTATCTCCACTGAAATGGTGGCCGATATCCTGCGCCTCATGGGTCAGCCCTTCGACAGACAGATTCTGGAGGAGATGATCAACGATGTGGACGAGGACAGTGAGTACTTATTACGAATCTTTAATGAACCCAAACTGATCCCTAATCTCTCTATAGAGTCTGGTCGCCTGGAGTTCGAGGAGTTCGTCCAGCTGGCTGCCAAGTTCATCGTGGAGGAGGATGATGAGGCCATGCAGAAGGAGCTGCGTGAAGCTTTCCGCCTGTATGACAAACAGGGCAATGGCTACATTCCCACCTCCTGCCTTAAGGAGATCCTCAAGGAGCTGGACGACCAGCTGACCGAGCAGGAGCTGGACAACATGATCGAGGAAATCGATTCGGACGGTTCCGGCACCGTGGACTTCGATGGTGAGTGTCAGTGTGTTTGTGTGTGTGGACCAATTAGCCGCCGTCAGTCGAGCGATAAAATTTTGAAATTCTTTGGCCAGGTGCCAAAGGCATTTTCCACTCAAATTATATCAATTTGTTCGGTGGAATACCCCCCACCATCAGCCATCAGCCCGTTTTGCAAGTAGAGCTGCCCTTGTGCTGGTTTATTTATAGGCCTTTAGATCTTTACACAGAAACGGATAGTTTTGAACTAGATTTTTTTCCGGGTGTATTATTGTTATTGCGATGTTCAAAACATACTTATATTTATATTTCAAAATAATTGTAGATTGATAAAGGTTTTCACCATTTTGTAAATATTATTTAATGACAAGATCAACGTTAAAACGTTAATTAAAACCTCCTATACCTAATTACAATCTTATATCATATTTTATAGTCAAACCAATTTTAAAATATTTGTTTTAAATCCTTCATTGTATTTAATAATTAGAAACGGACAAAGTCATAAAAATATATTAATTCATCATAAGAAATTAGCTTTACTACATAAATTTCTTATTTAAATATAAGAATTCAAGTAGTTTTGTTTATTAAACCCCTTTTAGAATATTTCTCTCTGTGTACTCTTGGACACCCAATTAATTTTACAACCTTTCCATTCAATTCATTCACAGAATTCATGGAGATGATGACTGGCGATTAAGCATATTGGACCCATCTCATCTAATTAATGTCTACCCGCAATCCCCGAGGCTTGAATAAACGTTTTGTATTTGATTTCTACGATTGAGTAATCATAATTACGCTATAAATAATCCGCTGCTACAGGAACTACTTGCAAATGGGTAGAAAAACCCAAAGCGCAACAAACATTCTAAGCATGGCTGATGCAGTGCATCTGCATCCGAGTTGAGTCATCGGGTTAATTGTTGCCCTCGTCAGATGCGGATTATTATTTTAGATAGAGAGGTAATGCAATAGGGGGCGTGACCATCTCAGCTCATTTGTGTGTTAATTTGGCAAGGCCACGCGGCGTATGATTGTTGTGCATTGCGCATACGCAGCGTTGTCTACTGTGTTTTTTTGTTGTGCGTGCAAATTCCTTGAGTTTTGCCACTTGAATGAAGTTCTGGTCCGCGCAGCTGCTGTTGACCATCCCATGCAGAATAAAGCCAAAACTGACAACCTGCATGGTTTTTTGCCTTTCCAAACTCTGAAAAATAGCTAGCAAATGTCAATGAGCATTCTCCTTGTTGCCAAAAGATGTCAAGCGTTTTACTCTAAACTTGGCCGTTGATGCATTGAGTTGAGTTTGAGACCAAAAAGCTAAAAAAGAAGCAACTGCCCTTTCTGAAAAATGTTTATAAAACAAAAAAGGAGAAGGGGCTGCGGCTGGGATGTTGCCACCAAGTGGAGCAACTTGTTTTGCGCAATGGTTAAAGTCTATTTACCCGGAGGGTGTCGATATAAGTGGTATTTATTACCGTTTCGAATCCAGTTTTTTCCAATCATTAGGTGAAAGGTCACCGGCTGGACGCCCTCCCTGTTTTCTCACAGAGTTGAAAGAGCCATGCAAAAACCCACAAGTACAAGTCGAAATTTATTGACATCCGTCTGGGCAGACGACTTCTCAATATGCGATTCTTGACACCAGGTTCCCAAACAAACATGCAATTCAATGCAGATGAAGCTGATGATGCTACTTGCTCGAGCGTTGAGAGTTTCGATTGGATTCCAATTTACGAGTAGCACCACTAGCAACAGTTGCTAATTTTTAACCAACTGCTGGGAGAGATTTACCAACTGAGAGCGTTTGTTTAACAAGACAAGGTACATTGAGTAAACGAGATGCCGCCGCTGAGACAATAGTCGAACCTATGCCACCTCCTCCTCCTCCTCCCTTTTGTTTTTGTGCTGGGGAACTCAGCTGGGGAACTCAGCTGCACACGATTGCAATAAATGCCATAAAGTATCAAAATCTCAGCACTCGCTCAGTTTCCAAGCTGCAGCAGCGTTTTCGTTCATTCCATTCCATTTGATTGCATTTGGCGCCAAACCAAGTATAAAAGCTGGAGAACCTGGGCTGCGATCGGCACACTAGTACCGTGACATTCGAGGAGCCACAACCGACAAACGAGGAGCGGATGCACTGCAGCACAGGATTAACTTGGATTACCTCAGATCAGTGGATATATTAATTTCTTTGCGGGTGTGCCTGGGTGTCAAGGATCAATCGAAGGACTCCTCAGTGACTTTGACTGGGATTACAGTGTAAACAGGTTGCAGCTATGGCTCTCAAATGGGTAAGTTTAGTGAAAGATAAAAGGAACATATTTTAAGGGGTTTAAAAATGTGTTCTAAAAATTTAAAAAAATGCTTTTGGTATGTTTCAATATGAAAGTGTTTTAAAAGTAGAAGATTCCCTGATCTTACTTAAAAACCTTTTACAATGGTAAAACTTAGGGAAGGATTTCTTAAGCAAACAATTTTTCAACAACATAAACATATCAAAATTGCTCGAATTGTTAATTAAAAGTAACCTTAAGGGCTTTATAAATGGATCACCTTTAAAAGTTTGATTATTTTATAGTGTTTAACATTTAACCCAATTTAAAGTCAATTTTTTCCTAATTTTATAAGGGTGGCTCAACTTTTAAAGTCGTGTTTCCTTAAACAAAGAAATTTTTATTGAATTACGGAGCTTTTTCTCTGGGTGTAACTAATTGCCTTTTTAGCTTAATTAAGGGAGATCATGAAAAAATGGTTACTCTTTAATAGCAAACATCTTTATATGTTAAACAAATCAATTACCTCCTAATTGCTTTACAAACATGACAAAATTCCTACAAAAAATCAAAAAAATTAAGGTGAATCAAAATTTTTAAGTGCTAAAATAGTGTAAAGAATTTTAGAATGTGTGACATTCCTTTTAATATAAAAAACTCAAGTTTGCAACAGATTGCTTAATTTGGCTTATCTCGAATTTTAAGATCAAGTACAGACAATAGACTTGCTCTAGGAATCTTAAGAATGCCCCATCTTAGTACAAGTTTTAATTAGGCAAAGGATTTCCCCATTGGGTATGCACTTAGCATATCCGATTGTCTTGGAAAGATCAAGTACTCCCCCTGCAAAATGAAAAACGCATAAATTAGCAGGCCATTGGCAATCGGAGATCTTTGGATGGCACGCAAAGTTGCCCAAGATGGATTGGGGATGGGGATGGGGGATACCAATGGTCGTGGCTGTTCCGCCCCCAATGCAGATCATCTCAATGAAAATGAAAATGAAAATGGAAGCAGTGGCGACCCAATTGGCAGCCCATTTGCAATTACTGCAATTATATTTAAGAAGTTGCGAAACGACGCTGTTGCTGTCGAAGATGGTCACGAACTCAAGAGTCTTTGGATTTGGCTTAAGGGGCAGGCGTTGGTTTTTGGTTGCATGTGCAACTGTGCAACAATCGAGATGAGTCAGTGTGGCAAATGTCAGAATTTCCATTATTACAGCTGCAGCGGCGACAAGTGAGCTCATCATCATCATCATCATCATCGATTGGTAGTCAATGGAATGGAGCTGTTATGTTTATGGCCAATTTGGAATCCGTAAACGATTTAAACTTCAACTTGACACTCGCTGGTCGACAGAGGAGGAGCAGACTTTGCGATCCGTTTACTTAACCTTCCCATCTTACAATTCTCTTGAGACTGTTCACACGCTTCTTCAGACATCTTCTGTCTAACGAGAAGTCCATAAATATCAGAGTTCGCTTCAGGCTGCGACAACTCCGCCAACTCCAACTGATGATGAGCTCTCGATAGTCCCGCCGCTTAGCAGCCTTAATGGCCTCAGACTCGGATTTGGATTCGGATTCTCAGATTCGGATACAACAATGGAAAACGTGATCTCTGTCAATGGGCGAATGTTTCATTCATAAAATGGCCGACATTTGGCCACACTCTTGACCCCAATTGAGGTCTTAAGAGGGGTCAGGTTACATGGTTAGACCACAATTATAACATGGGGATCAGTTTTTTCAAAGTATGTTAGCAGGAAAGCAAGGTCTTTAAAAAAAAACATAATTAAGGTAATATGCTATAAAATCTATTTTTTAAAATATATATATTTGTCCAAAACAATTGGTCATTAACTTTTAATTCACATTTATTAAAAACAATTACCAGATGCCCATCACCACAAAAGGCTTAATAATAGGTATTAGACTTTTGTCTAAGAAAAACTTTTAAAGACATTTGCAAAATATTTAAACAAACATTTTTAAGACATTCCTACATTTTATTTGGTAAAAAATATTTGCTAATTAAAAATGTTATGATTATTATTTTATTAAATTTTCTCTGTTAAAGCTGCATTCTTTAATTGTTGAAATTTTACACGTTAAAAATATTATAGAGCCAATCAAAAAGTTAGCTCGTAAATTTCAAAAATGTTGGCTTAATTAAGTGTTTATATTTGTAAATTCCAGCTTAATATAGTGTTAATACATTTCATTATCTCCTAAGATTAATGGAGAAGCTACAAATTGATATTATACACATAAACATTAAAGCCAAATTGCTTACAATTTGCCACCTCTGCGATTCCTCACTTACATGTATTTATTTTGCCATCACATAAGTCAATCTTGCAAAGCTTCAGGCAAAATAATAGCGTGCATCTCGATGGCAAATGCTTGATTCGCATGAACTTTCCATGTACCATGCATAAATTTGTGAACTCACCCATCTTAAAACCCCTACCCCCTCCTCCCTCTCTCTCGATCTTTTCCAGGCTCTGCTGATCACGACGTTGACGCTGTCGCATTCAGCGAAACTGGATAACAATTACCTGCCTCCGCCTGCGAGTGCAGCAAGTGCGGGGGGAAGTCCAGGGGCAGGGCTCCAGGGACCAGGAGGTGGCTTCGGCGGCGGTGGAGGAGGCGGAGGTGGCTACGGTGGAGGAGCGGGAGGCGGTGGAGCTGGGGGCTTTGGAGGAGGTGGTAACAACGGCCTGGGTGGCTTTGCAAACGGAAGACCCATCGCTCCCGGCGGTGGTGGTGGCCTTGGTGGTGCACCCGCTCCGCGTCCCAGTTCACCAGGTGGAGGAGGAGCGCCTCCAGCTTCTGGACCACCCATTCCCATTCTCTCATTCGTCAATGAGAACGATGGAGATGGTAACTACCGATTCAGCTACGAGACTGGAAACGGAATCAAAGCCCAGGAAGAGGGCACCGTGAAGAACAAGGGTTCGGAGAACGAAATCCCATCCGTGATGGGCTCCTACTCCTACACAAATCCCGAGGGTGAGCTCGTGGAGATCATGTATACGGCGGATGAGAATGGCTTTGTGCCTGTGGGAAATGCTCTGCCCACTCCACCACCCATTCCGGAAGCGATAGCCAAGTCATTGGCTGCCCAGGGAATCCAGGTGCTGCCAGGCGGTGGTTTTAGTGGAGGAGGTGGAGGCCAGGGTGAGTAGTTCTGCAGAAAAATACTCTTAGATCTTGATTTATTAAAAATTTTGTGTTTTTTAGGCGGCGGCGGAGGCGGTGGTCCAGGATATGGTGGCGGCGGATCAGGAGGTGGCGGAGCAGGAGGTGGTGGAGCTGGAGGTGGAGGATATGGAGGCGGAGCAGGACGAGGTGGCGGCGGAGCCGGTGGTCCAGGATATGGGGGCGGATCAGGAGGTGGCGGATCAGGAGGTGGCGGAGCAGGAGGTGGTGGAGCAGGTGGTGGATACGGAGGCGGAGCTGGTCGAGGCGGTGGAGGTCCCGGAGGCCCTGGTGGTCCTGGAGGTTCCGGTAAGTTGATTAAATAATTTTCTTATTTTTTGCAATTCTTTAATACATTTTGTTTGCAGGTGGATTTGGCGGCGGAGGCGGAGCAGGTGGAGGATATGGAGGCGGAGCAGGACGAGGTGGTGGAGGGGGCGGAGGTCCTGGAGGTCCTGGAGGTCCCGGTGCGCCAGGTGGAGGAGGATTCGGTGGCGGTGGAGCTGGTGGCGGATTTGGCGGTGGCGGCGGCCGAGGAGGCGGGGGTGGTGCTCCAGGTGGTCCTGGTGAGTAATTCATTTACTATATTAAATATATTTGGTCAACAAATATCACATTTTATTGTGATTGCAGGATCTCCAGGAGGCGGAGGCGGTTATGGAGGTCAAGGTTTGTGATCTTGCAATGTTAAACTCAACAGATTTTAAAACTATTTCAATTTTAGGAGCTGGTGGCGGCGGAGGTCGCGGTGGTGGTGGAGCACCAGGTGGTCCCGGTGAGTTAAAGACTTTATTCTCTTCAATTTATAAAAACTCAAAGCAATCTTAAATTGACCGAAAACACTTTATTTTTAGGATCTCCAGGAGGAGGAGGATATGGAGGTCAAGGTGGTGCCGGCGGTTTCGGTGGAGCAGGCGGTCGCGGTGGTGCTCCAGGAAGTCCAGGTAAGTTAATGATTTTGATTCCTTGATTTAACGAAATAAACACCTATTTTGTTTACAGGATCTCCAGGAGGAGGAGGTGGAGGATTTGGTGGTCAAGGTAAGTAAGCCCGCTACATAACAGACCTCAGATTATAAGAAAAATATTTATTTTGAAGGAGCTGGAGGCGGATTCGGAGCAGGCGGTGGTCGCGGCGGTGGTGGAGCACCAGGTGGTCCCGGTAAGAAAATGTTTTAGTTTCCTATGTTTTGGGCTTATTTAAAATACATTAATTTATGCGATTTTCTTGGTATCAAGTTGTAAACCTTGTTGAATGTTATTTCTTGTTCGATTTCAATGACTTTTGTTTTTGTAGGATCTCCTGGAGGACCAGGACGTCCAGGATTGCCCGGTGGCAATCAGTATGTGCCACCTCCAGCTGGCGGTGGCGGAGGAGGCGCCCCAGGAGCTCCTGGTAAGTTAATGATCTTCGTTATAAGTAATGATCTGAGCTGATAAAAATAACTTTATTTTAAGGATCTCCAGGAGGAGGAGGCTATGGAGGTCAAGGCGGTGCCGGCGGATTCGGTGGAGCCGGCGGTCGTGGAGGTGCTCCCGGTAAGTTAATGATTTGGATTTCTTTATTTTACAAAAATTAACTCAAAATTTATTAATAGGATCTCCAGGAGGAGGAGGTGGAGGATTTGGTGGTCAAGGTAAGTAGTCCTGATTTATTACATACTTTAAATTCCTAATGTACTTTTATTTGAAAGGAGCTGGAGGCGGATTTGGAGCGGGCGGCGGTCGCGGTGGTGGTGGAGCACCAGGAGGTCCCGGTGAGTAAAGTGGTTATAATTTTAAAGTGGTTTTTTAAACAAATTAAAAGAAAAATTAGATTTAAATTTGTTACATGCAATTTTTGGTTATATTTTATTATATTTTGTATTTGCAGGGTCCCCTGGAGGACCTGGTTTTGGCGGTGGTGCAGGTCAAGGTGGCGGAGGTAAATAATTTTAAATTAAAATGTAATTTCGTAGAATTTTGGTTTACTGTGACAGTACAAATTTAAATAGTAGATTTAATATCTAACCAACGTCGTTTTCGTGAGAAAATGCTATGAAGACTTGTATTTGAAGAGTATAAACTAAGGCTTCTCACGCTTTTAAAGTTTGCTTAGCCATAATTTTATGTACAGCCTTTGTGTAGAGGTCTACCCACGATCTACTAACGAACTTACATAAATTACGGACAAAAAGCGGTTCCTTTAAAGTCAGTGCGCTATAAAGATTTGAAAAGTGAATACTTTAAAAGAAGTATTTACTCTGAAATATGATTTTGTGAAGTGGATGTTAATCTGGTCAGATATATAAACATCAATATGCTTTCTTTCTTTTCCCAGGAGGCGGCGGTGGACGTCCAGGTGGCCCAGGAGGAGCTCCCGGCTCAGGATACATTCCGCCACCCCCGGGAGCGCCGGGTGCAGGACGCGGAAATGGAGAGTTTAATCCTCAGACAGGCTATAGCTACTAATTCCAGATGAAATTCCAAAAACACCCATCAAATCTCTCGTAATGCAGGCTGCCTTAAATACTCTTTCTTTTCCTAAAAAAGATTAACTTATTTATGTAAGCTTCTCCCTTTTTTCCTTTCTCGACAATGTGTGTGTGCAACTACCGAAATAAATGAATCTTGAATACTAGATAATATTTAATAATATTTTGGTGTCCCGGAAAAACCCATTAAATCAGTTAGTTGGACTTTTCAGTTGCATGTATTTCATGCCTTTGAGTTGCGACTACATGTTTTTTTGGACTAATTTAATCGTTTCAATGGAATGATAATTTCTTAATTCTTTGGGGACTTTTTGAAGCGTCTGCCATATTGGTTATAGCCATAGGGATCCACCAGATTATTGGGTCTGCCCCTCAGCTGTTGGGTAATCAAGGCCTGTTGCTGCTGCTCATTTTGCTGCTCCTTTTGCTGTTGCTGCTGTTGTTGCTGCTGCTGCTGCTGTTGCTGCTGGTTGAGATTCTGCTGCTGTGCCGTGAGATTGCTGCCAAAAGATTGCTGGCCAAATTGTCCGGCATATTGGCCGGGTAAATTACCGGAGTTTAGCTGATTGAACTGCTGATCCGGTTGATATTGTCCGGAGTTTGGTTGCTGTTGCTGCTGGAAATTGCGTTGCGGTTGAAACTGTTGCTGCTGCTGCTGTTGCTGCTGCTGTTGCAACGGGGTCAGCTGCTGTTGACCCGGAAGCCCGGGTCGAAATGGAGCATTGGGCAGTGGTGGAGGCAGCTGGCGGAAGGGTGTCTGGTATGGATTCAAATTGGGATTCAGCACACCCTGCTGATACGGTTGGGCTCCAGCGAAATATTGTGGGGTAGAGGGAATCCCCGTGCCCTCCGCCCGGAATCCATTCTCATCTGCAATATAGCGCACTGTGATGGGAGTGCCCTCTGGTGAGGTGTACGAGTAGGAGCCCTGGATAACCTGTTTATTAAAAACGAAAATTTAGTGACTTTAAAGTTGCTCCATGAAGTATGTTAGGTGTTTTGGGAAGGTGACTTAGAATAAGCCAAAAAGATGGCTAATTTATTTTGTTATCTCTTTAAGATTTGTCTATTTTATCATTTCAAGTTTAAGCTTTGACAATTTAAGCCATGATCTATAAACAAGCCTCTATTTATAAGTAGTGTACTTATTTATGATTTTGTTACTTAATCAAAATATTAAAAATAAGTAAGCCTTTTATCACTTAAAAATTGCACATGAACATTATCATAAATTGTCCTTTTTTGGTTATAAAACATAAATGGTAATATCATAAAAATTGTCAAAGGTTGAATATAGTTTTGTCTTCTTAAAACTTGCAGGGTTTTCCAAATTTAAATTGGTTTAGGCTTTCTTAAGGGAAAAATTACTATCTACTCTTTATTTATTTACTGCTTTATTTTGATAGTTTATATTCCATTGACTATCAAATAGAAAGGACTCACGTAGATATTTATTAATTTATTTATTTAATGATTTATTTGCATTTCAATGATGAGTTAAATTAAATAAACAGGGTAACAACCCACCTGAGCTTCGACTCCTTCACCATATCCCAGGTTCTTAACATAACCCTGAGCCTGGGCAGTGGTTCCATCGGCCGAAGAGTATCCATAGGAGAAGCTGCCATCCAGATTGAGTTCGTTTTGATAGGCTGTGATGGGTACATAGTTCCCCTGCTGATACTGATTGTAGCGAGTATAGGGATTCTGAAGGGCAGCACCAGTTAGCTGGGGAGTCAGAGGATTCAAGGGGTTCAAGGGATTCCTCTGACCCGGAAATAGTCCTTGACCCTGAACAGGATTCGGCTGGCGACGCTGGAAGGGATTGGCTTGCTGTTGTTGCAGTGGGTTCAGCGGCTGCAGTGGGTTAAGCGGTTGCAGAGGATTAACCTGCTGCCGTTGTCCCTGGAAGCCAGTTCCCGGCAACTGAGCCTGCGTAATGGAGAACCAAAGGCTGACCAGTCCAAGGGCTACCCACTTGAGGTGCCTAAATCGAGGGGTTCGGGGTCCAGACATTTAGGCTGTCAGTGGGGGGCGGTTGCCTTTGATCATAAATCTCGCGAACGGAGCACAAATTACACGCTCGATAAACCCGACGAACGTCTCACTTGCCAAGCTGGGAAAACTTTATTAGATTCTAGAACTGATATTCCACTGGCTGCCACTTCACTTGCTGAAAGTCACTCACTGGTCGAAAGCCGTGCCACGACTGCAAATGCGGCTCCCACTCTCTGCTGTATTTATGCGATTTCTGAGCCAGGTTTTTAGTATAGGCCCTAAAGCTCAGTGTTCTATGGTCAGAACACAATCGGTGGCTTCTTGAGACTGCATCTTGATAATGATCTTGGATCTGGCCTGGTCAAGTGTAATTTATCTGCGTGTTAACAAGTAGCCGCCGGGGTGGCAGCTTTATTGGTTTTTTATTGGCCATTGACAGAAGGACAAACGAATTTCGTCGTTAGCTGGGCTGATTGATATCTTCATGGTGGGCCAAGCCAAGCTCAGCTCTTGTTTATGAGCTAGCCCCATATGCAAATTGACGGGCCTTTTTGTGCTCCAGCACTTGTCTTCACATCTGCCTCGAAGGCGTTTGTCTGAGTTATGTGCTGAAGAGGAGGCCCCCCTCCCCTCTATTTCCATTATTTTCCTTGGTCAAGGTGGAAGTCGGACCTCAACCTGGTCTACAAACATCATTTGTCAAGTGTGTACATATCTTAGAGATACCCTCTTATCCCCAGGATAGCGCTGTGACCCGAGGTGTTCCATTGTTCCACGCTCCACTGGGATTATTCATCAAGCTCTGGGACTGGGAGTCGGATTGCTCATGTCTAGGTGTGATGCGATCGTCATCACTCACTTACAACTTCTGACAGATACATTTTCGTTTGTCATCTGTTTCAGCTGCCATTAAAATTCGAACATGTTGTGTTCCATGTTCAGCTCATACTTTAATTGCATATGCAAATTTTAATAAGGTTTTCCATTCCGTAACAAGGTTAAATATTTGCGGTGATGTTTTGGGTCGAAGTGTTATTGCAAATTCATGGTGGGTCTATGCCAAATTTGTACCACAACTAAGTGTATTTTTGGCAGCCAAAACAGCTTTTAATTTCCTACTTATGTTGTTTGACGTTGTGTAAGGTTTATTGGCCTAGCTTATTTCTGGAAAAGCCTAGTTTTATGTGAGGATTTTTATATATCTTAATACTCAAATCAGCCAAAAAGTCTGCTACATAAATGTAAGAGAAATAAATAGAATCCACATAAGGCCTTCACAACTTCTACATGCGCTTCACTTTTTTACTAAAAAGTTAGACTTTTAATTTATTTACATATAAAAAAAAGGTTGATTAACTTTTGGTTTTGCCTAGAACTTTATTTATTTTTAAAACATTTAATATTTATCTATTTATATTTATTCTATCTTTTCAATAACTAAGATCGCAAGTTTCCTTTTCAAAGGTTTTTAGCATTAAAGTTTTGCTTGTATTTTATTACTTATCGTAAAGAGTTGGAATTTGATTAATCAGTAAAATATTAAATACCTTTAGTTCCTTATCTAATGTAACATTTTAATTTCCATTTATATTATAAATAAAATAAACCTTAAATCAGTTTTGATTGGAAATAAAAATTATGTTCTCTTGAAGAAATATAAATTAAAGGTCTACTTTGTGACCTTGTGTTGTGTTACACGTATGACTTAGTTTTTTTGTTTACGACATCATTATCAAATCCAAAAAAAAATAGTTAACAATGCCATAACAAAGGTTACAAAAATCAAAACAAATACCATAAGTAAACCTTTTTCCCCTTAATGAGATGCTCAAATGTGGGTGTCAATTAATAATTATAAATTTGTTTGCCCCACATTGGCCAGGTCGCATGGTCGTATGATTGATTTGCCATTTGAATAATTCACGAAACTGGAGGAATAATAATAATGGCTATATAACAGAGCGCCAAAATGCGGGAAAACAAGCGCAAAACATAAAAATGGCTCGCCAAAATTTATGCAGAAATGCGAGACAAGCAAATTTTTTTTTTTTGGGCGATGAGCAAACCTTTGGACACCACTCCTCCTCCCACGATTCCCACTGCATCATAATCTGAAATCCACCTTAAAGTCGGACAGCAACGGTTATTAATAGACTGCAGCCAGAAAGTTGCACCGCTTTGCGATATTTTCTGAGATGTTTCTGCAGAGTGGGAATGACATTTTGCAATTGTGAATTCCATTAGTTTGGAAATTATGGCCGCCAGCGAGGCTAATTGATTCACTTTGAGAGGCAGTGCGTATAGTTCTGTATTTCTGTTTTCAGTCTTTGGGTTACGAGTACGAGTTAAGAGTTACGGGTTCCGGCTGGGTAAAAATCTTGGCTAAAGGTTAATGTGTCGCAGCTCTGAATTATGACCTCGCCGGCATTGCGACTGCCACATTAATGAGTTTCCACTTCTGTGGCAGGCGCGTCAAATGCCGCTCTGCAAAGACACACTGAGAAAAAATGGTAAGAGGATCATTAGATTCATATAGGGAAGTTTAAAAACTTTTAACTTGATTTTTAAATGAAGAAAAATAAAGAAATTCAATGCGTAACATGAACATTTTTAAAAGTAAACAAACACATTTCAAAGACAATCAGCAAATGACTACTAAGACAAACTATTTCTTGTGTAAACAAAACTAATTAGAAAGGTAATTAATATATTTCTTAGCACCTCACTTTTTTTAGTTGTATCTGTATATTTTCTGTTTAAAAGAAACACTCAAAAAACAGCAGCAAGAGTTTAATTAAATAAACGGAATTAATAGGAAATTTACACGCCTAAATTTAAAACCATCTGTTTGATTATAATTATTTAGTAAACATTCTATATAAATGAAAACTATACAAATTCGAGTATTTATAAAATATATTTTCTAGAGAAAAAATTTCTTTTATAAAAGTTAAATGGTCTTTAACAAATGGTCTTTAAAATATATAAAATTTGATAAGTTCCTTAGCAACTGAATGTTGCTCAAATGAGATATATTTTTAGAATAATATATCAATTTAATATTTATACCCATTTGCATAATTTTCTAATTTTTTTTCCCAGTGCACATTAGCAGTAGTACTTGATTCAGGGGGATGGGATTAAAACCAACACTCCACTTCTCCGCCTGGGGAGCCACAAAGAATCAATTTATTAACACGTTGCCCGAGAGGATGAGGAGGATGAGGAGGAGGAGGAAGAGGAGGAGAGCCTGGCCGTTTTGGCAAGTGGAACTTGGAACTGGAAATTGGAACTGGGCGGGCCAAGGCAAATGCCAAAATGCAAGTCTTTTTGTTGCTGCAGAGTTGCGAAATTGCTGGAAATTATTATTGAATTCTTTTTGTCTTGCCGTTTTCTGTTTTCTGTGTGTTGCCATGTTCACCATAAATGTTAGCCGCTTCTCAAAGCCTCAAAAACACAATAAAACACAAAAAAAGGCCCAAAGGTGCCCACCCACAGTAGTGGAATTTGCATTGGAAGTCAGGTGGTGCTCCGTCAGCCGTTACCATTTCTGCACCTTTCTTATGGCTTGCTTATGGCTAAATTGTTAAATTGTGACAAATTTTATTAGCTGCTGCACCTCTTAACCAAAAGAACCCACACAAGATTCACATGTGTTTATGATTTTATCCATTTGCATTGTAAACATGACAGTTTACCAGCTCCATTAGCATTGCAAATTCTGCACAAATCTTGCGGTTCAACAAACCCTCTGAAAAAACTCGACCTGCTACTTTCTACTGACCTCAAAATAAAGTTCTGCTATTGCATAATATTGTTTTTGAGTCTGGGTCTGGGGAGAAATGCCTATAACTAGATTCCAACGTGGAGTGGAGTGCTATAAAAAGCGCAGAATCTTTTGTGCGCGCGTTTAGTATTAGCATAAATCATGTTCGCATTGGTAAGTGGAGACGGGAGCTCATGAATACTCAGCTCTAGTAATTTTTTTTGGGACTTCCAGCTATTGATCTTGGCCTGCTGCTGCCAACTGTGGAGTTCTCCTGCTGAGTCGGCTGCCATTAATGACCCCAGTGAACCAGTGCCAATCCTCAAATCTCTGGCTGAGCAACAAAGCGATGGCTCCTATTTCTTTTTGTACGAGGGAGCCGATGGCAACTATCGCGAGGAGGTGGGCATCACGAGGAGATCTGGTTCGGATGACGATGATCTGGAGGTGTCCGGAATTTATCGCTATATCGATGACAGGGGCCAGAAGGTGACAGTCAGTTACACGGCGGACAAGAATGGCTTTTTGCCCCACGTCAAATACATAAATAAATCGCCATAGAGCCATTATCTTTGATGGGCACACATTCCTGCAAATGTTAGCCACACAATTACAATTACCAAAGCGAAGCAAAGCAAAGCCAAGTCGATGATCCAGGTGCGAATGGGGCCAGCTGAGTGCCCAGCTTTAAGCCAAGAGGAGCGGCACACAGTAAATAATTTTATAGGAATAGATTGGTTAATTAAATCACTAAATATAGATATTACTCTTGTACAAAAATCATATGTTTATGTTATATCATAAACAATATAATTAAAATATATTATTAAGGTTATATGATTATTTCAAACACTTGTAGATTTTCTTATATTCAAATTATATAATTATGGTGTAGATAAAAAATAATGAGAAGCTTTATTATGATTTATGCCTTTACATTACAAATTTCATTACAATTTTTATCTTCAATCTACACTTAACCAAACAAATCAAGAAAATTTATTTCTAACCCAGAAAAAACACTTTTTTAAAATCAAGAGCATAAATTTATTCATTAAAATGTATATTAATTTTTACAATATAAAGAAAATGTAATACAATTTCAAAGGCACAGTTATATTTTGTAAACACAAAATAAATATAAACGAGCTAATTCTTCTCAGTTTTTAATACTTATTTATTAATATACTTAGATTGAATAATAAATTATATAAATTGTATTAATATGTATGTATCTTGTAAATTGATTTTAACTATTTTAAAACATTAATTGGAAAGCTTGAGATGGTAGCTATTTTTACACAACTGAAGTATTATTTTAGTCACAGTAAAGAGAGCAAATATTGTTCTGAAAACCTGAATTTCTAATGAATTAAAATAATATTTATTTGCGATACTCGAAGAGTAAGCAAATACTGTAAACGATCAAATGTCTGTCTGTCCGTCCGTCTGTCCGTCCGTCTGTCCGTCCGTACAAACGTCGAGATCTCGGGAACTATAAGAGCTAGAACCACCAAATTTTGGGCGCAGACTTCTAGAAACAAAGCGCAGATCAAGTTTGTTTCAAAACTTGACCACGCCCCTTTTACCGCCCACAAACCGCGAAAATCTGTGGCGCCCTCATTTTTTATGCAATCGTTACGGTTTAAAAAGAAATATAATGATATGTGCACTGTCTTACTACACTCCGAACCATTTTGTGCTCTAATAAATAATAAAGAAGTTATAGAACATTTTGCTATGCCTTATACATATGTAGTTAATGTAGCCCCATAGGTGGCGACTCTATCGTTTTTTTTTCGTTTTGTTTTTTAGCCCCATAGGTGGCGACTCTATCGTTTTTTTTTCGTTTTGTTTTTTTAAAAAGGGAAAATGAGTATCGCAAATCTTATAGTCGGGAACCCCGACTATAGCGTTCTTTCTTGTTTTTAACTGCATCTAGTCCAATGGATGAATCTTAAATCGCTTGCTCATCGCTGGGATATTTAATTTGCGGCAGATTTTTGTTAAGAAATTAGTTAAGCTGTCAAAGTTATAAATTGTGGCAACAGCAGCAGCAAAAAAGATTGCCCTTTTGGCCAGAGAGTCAAGCCAAATGTCGTTCGGTGCAGTGCAATGAATTTGTATTCCGTATTTTGTATTTATCACCCCTCTGAAATGAAATGAATAACGAAATTACACGATCGTTTGTAACTTTGTATCCCGCGGAACTACCGATCCGATGATTCCGATGATTGAATTAATAGCGCCGCCATGTAAATTAAATTGCTGATGCGCCCCGTTGAGATTCTGAATCGAGCCATTTGTCAGTGGAAGATGTTCGATAGATAAAAAGATATGGATAGATAGATACACCCCAACTGACGATCATAATATAAATTGCATCAAAGCTGACATTTTACACATTTCTGGGATTGGTATTCCAGTGCAAAGTGTGAGGTGCGACTGATTAATCGCGACACCTGGCGAGTGGGTGAAGCTCTCTGTAAATCTGTAGATCTGTAAAAGTTATGCAGTTGCAGAGGTTGCCGATCGGTGTCATCAATCTGACTCAGTTCCCTCGTTTCCCCAACATAGTGACACATTTTCCAGCAAACCCGTCTGTAAACACTGACCCTCCGGAGACCTTGACATTTGAAGACGCAGACGTAGACGCATTTTGAAGTTTGCGGACGTAGCGCGTCCACATAAAAACGGGATGCAAACATGTTTGGCATGTTTAAGCGAAAAAGAGCCGCAAAAATCCAAAAGATCCGAAAGAGCTGGATATTGGATGTGGTCGAAATACTCGAGCAGGAGTGTGCGGCTATAAAAGCCAACTGACCGATCCACTTTGAGTTCACACGCGCTTTAACTCTCGCTTTCTACGCTCCCCACACAAAAACCTCACAAGATGTACAAATTCGTAAGTGGATTCAATAAAGGATTAGATGCGGATAAAAGGAAATATATGGATACAAATAGTCACAGAAAACAATAGTTCATCCCTTTTAAAAAAACTTGGACAAAGGGACTAAAAGACTTCAGAGAAATATAAACAGTTCGCTATTTATTTATGGAAATAATCACAAAAAGCGTTAAATATTTTAGGCTACTTGTCAAAATTTGTTTATTTTAGATTTCTCTGGTAGGAAAAAAAATATCACATATCTATAATCAAATATTTAATGTATCAAAATTTTTTTTGAGAAGGATAACGGATACACAGAAAATTATATCCAATGGATATATTGTATTAAAATCAAGTTTAGTTTGTTAAAAATAAATTGATTAAATAGCTCAGATATTAGATCAAAATCTTCTTAATAAATTAAAAAGATCGTAAGGATATAAGATAGGTATTTCATTTGGTAAGAAATATTTAAACTATTACGTTTTTCCTGATCTCCTTTAGCTTCCCCTTTTCGTCCTGGCTGTGGTGGCCACCTGCTGTCTTGCTCTTCCCGCTGAACGAGAAACCGAACGCGAGCAAGTGACCATTTTGAGGTCCGAGATCAACAAGAAGGTGGATGGAGGCTACGACACCACCTACGAGGGATCAGATGGAACCAAGCGACAGGAGGAGGCTGTGGTGGTGGACAAGGGCACCGATGAGGAGGCTCTGGAGGTGAAGGGTTCCTACAAGTACATCAACGACAAGGGCGAGGAGGTGGAGGTGTTCTACACTGCCGGAAAGAACGGATTTGTCCCTTACGGATCCATCATCAACCCGGAAATTACTGCTGTTGCTGAAGCAGCCAAGGATCTGCCTAAGGTGGAGAAAGTGGAGAAGAAGGAGAAGTTTGACCATTAAGATGTGTTTTTTGAAAAGGATCTCTTAGAATTTAATAAATGAATGGAGTCAGCGCGCTGTATATAAAATAGACAAATCCAAATAAATGAAAAGAAAACTCAAATGCGAAGAAATTATATTAAAACCTTTTATTCAAGTATACTTTTCCTATCCAAAAATAATTTTTTTATTAGGCTAAAGATGAGAGCTTAGATACACACTGCAAAAAAAAATTAAACAAGGTTTTTATCTTACAGAAAAATAATAACAAAAGATCAATGAACAAGTGAAGAAGTAAAGTTTATAAAAAACATAATAAAATAATAAGTTTAATAATTTTTTAAGCCCAAAACATTTCTGTAAAATACCATGTTGATAGTTCTCAAACTTTTGTGGCTATTTTTCCCTGTGCACACAAAAAAAAAAACCCCGCTGAAAAGACCTTGAAAGCAGACCCAAACTTGGCACAGTATCCAAAGTCTGGGATGCTGGATGATTAAGCACACGTTTGGCCACTTTGGAGTTGGAGGTACAGTGAGGCCTGGGGCTCTAAGGCCACACACAAATGAGACACAGAGACACCTGCTACAAAACATCATTACACACCTAAACATCGTCCATTAGCTTTGATCAAAGACACATGAAATGAAGACTTAAAGAAACAGGAAAGCCTCAGAATCAAATTGGCCATTTAATGAGGCATAAATCATTTAGGGAATTTGCATATTTGATGGGGACACGAATTGGTTGCTAGGTAATCTCTCCATTCATACACCATAGGCATGGATCACACCCTTCTCCAGAAGAATGAGAACTCCCAGAAAGAAGATGTAGTAGGAGACGAGTAGGAAACCACATGCTCTTCGCATCTGAAAGTTTGTAGACAGAGCGGAGAGCAGGGAGAAGCACATGCCCACCTCCAAGAATATGCACACCGTCTCTCCAAAACTTCCCTCGGAAAGCTATTAGAAGATATAATCAGAGTACTCCAAATAAATCCGCTTTTTCTCTTTACTTACATAGATATATCCAGGTGCATTCTCAAACGATCTAAGAACCATGGGCAGTGCCAAATTCACAAAGGTTCCTGCAAGGAATATTAAGAGTTATCTTTTCTTTAGATTATAATTTATATAAATACCAAATACAGGCGCTGAAAATGTGGACGTGAACGCCATGTGAGGGTATCCTTGATGGGCCAACGATAAATTGGTCGCCAGATCGTTGCTACTCACTGCCCAGCATATCACTGTGCTTATGGCAAAGTCCTGGCTCATCTTCAAAATTGTGGCCAGCGTAAAAAACATGGCCATTACCTCCGAAGTCAGGGCAAAGATTAAGAAGACTGCAGCCATTAAAGCCATACCAGATGTAAACTGAAATAAAATATAATTTTTAAAATATCAATTTAAACAAAAATATTTCTGTGAATTTTTCATAACTTGGCTAAATACTTTTTAGTCATATTTTATTATTCCTTTTATTATCATTATCTGATTTAGGCCCAAAGCCAGGATTTTTTTTCCGGTGGCATAAAACCTATATAGTCAATAAACATAGTCAGAAAACTTTAAAGTCTTAAAATAACAGGTTTAGTTATTTTTAAGGTAACTGGTTTTATAACTACGTGCCTGAAATAACTGTTAGAAATACCCAAAAATAGCTTACCCTAAAAAGTCTGGGTGGGGTGTCGGTGCGAGTGAGAAAAAATAGCAAAACAGTCACGGGAATCATGATACCCAAAACAAGAAGATAGGCGGCAACTCCTAGAACAGTATTTTCTTTAACTGAAAGAGAGATCATAAGGTAACATAAACAAGGTCATCGTAGATAAGCACCTTACGTATAATGTAGGAAATATAGGTGGGTACAATAACCACTTGTATGTTAAAGAGCAGCTTGGACCATCCATAAAGAGGCTTCTCCATGTCCACCACTGGGATTAGGAGACGCAGCACCGTCTCGATGGGTTGCTTGATTACCAGGAAGACCTTTACCAGCACAGTTCCTCTCTGAAAGCGCTCCTTGTCTAACTCGAAGATGGTGTTCCAAAACTGTCGGAAAATATGTTTATGACGACTTCCCTCGCGAACTGAAGATCGATCAATTACTTCGCGTTTTAATGGAATTTCTATTTGTGGTTTGAGCTCCTCTATTTGCTCAACCATTGAAGCTCTGTTACTCTTTAGTTCTGGTGAGGATTTCAAGGAGATTATAATTTATATTTACTTGCTAAATCAGTTACTTACTTCGCATGCGGGCCATTAGGAGATGCTGGTCAATGATGGCCACCAGGACATAGCCTATGAATATTGAGGGACTGGGTAAGGCTGCCATCCAGCTGATTCCATTGGGTTGCTTGTGGATATAGTCCATGAAGGCTGTGTTAAGGAACAGGAAACCAAAGTCCCGCATATAATAGTTGGCCTCCATGTTGAATGGTCTGGTGAGGATCACAATGCCAGCGACGAACATGTGAAGGAACATGGCCTGCGACATGCAGGACAAGAAGGACCACTTGGAGCTGGACAATCTAGAGGCAAAAGCCGTGAATAATTCCGGAGATCCATTGGCCAGGGCCAGCACTGTCACACCAGCCGTACTCTCGTTTAGACGAAGTGCATCTGCTATAACCTTTAAAGTGGGACAGAAGCTGGAGGTGTATCTAATGCCTTAGTACCAATCTTTTAGGATTTAAGATTATATAACTTACTATTTATATATGGCCAAGTTCATCATCCAGAAGACGTAGATGGCTATCAGGCTCATTCCCAGCACACTCCAAAAGGCATTGAAACTCTTCCTTTGGTCCACATTGCAGTAGTGCCAACTCAAGTAGTTGACCAGGTTCATGTTACTCAAACAATCCTTTGTGTTTTGCACAAATTCACAGCGTTGTGGCTCCGACACAGAATGCACCATGTAACATGTTATCTCGGTTTTCATTTTTATTTTATATTTGATTTTATTTAATTATTATTATTTGAGAAGTGAAAGAAAAGTCTAGGCTGCGTAACGAAATATTAAATTGGAACTATAATAACTTAAGTAATAATAAATAAATCAAAAAAGAAGTTTAACTTTCAGGGTCTTAAGCCTATGAGCTAGTCTCTAAACTTGACAAATAATCTATAATAATATTCAAATTTAAAGATCCATTAAATAATGCTTATAAATACCTAACAAAAGCCATTGTATGAAATTTAAAACAGATTATTAAAGCCTAAGACGTAATACAAAATATTGTGGCCTTAACAAAATAATTTTAAAAATACAAAATCACGTTTGATCTTTAAGTATGAGTTTTAATGATCTGCTTTTATGATCTGTTTGTGACTAAGTATTAAAGGAATTTGTTAGGGCAAAGCTTTGTTCAAGTATTGCTCTTAGATGAGTTGTTTACTAAACAATTTAATTTGTTTTTTGCTCCGAAGTTACTAATCAAAAGAATATTCCTGAAAACCGTAATTTGCTTTGTGTTCTCGCTTGATTATAAAAATCGTTAATCTTTTCATATTCTCTCCACAATAAAGTTCTAAGCCATTCGCGTCATTTTTACTTTGTGGTCGATGATGTTGAGATAATTTCTTGTTGTCAGCTTTCTGCTTAAATTAGCACTAACCATAGCGAAATTTATGATAAGTATTTATATGCAGCACATGCACCTGCCGTAGCTCCATTTAATTGAGAATTGAGAATCGAGAATGATGCGGATTTCAGATAGGGAATCGCTTTTTATTGCTAGCCAGTTAAGGCACCTTATCACCTTGTGGGGTCAAAAAGTGCTCTTTTTTTAGGAATTTTTTTTGAGAAAACGGTTAAAGATACAGCGCTGAAATTTTCGTCTGAATATGAACATATATTTATTCAAAGAATGCAATTTTTGAACTTGAAAAATTCTAAAAAGGGGGGGGAGGGGGCGCCCATTGGTGGCGGCATGCATTTTGCTCCCGTGCAGGATTGGCTGAGAACCCGTGATCTGAAACAAAAAAACCGAACACATTCTTAATTAGTATCGTATTATCTATAAAGTCAACCACAATCCTGGAAAAAAAATCAAAATTCGAAAAGTTATGAGGTTTTGAAAAAAAAAAGTCAATTTTCGCATTTTTTTCTTCACTAATTATTTTTTTAAATAAACAATTTTCAATATTTTTGGCTGATCGAGGTCCATTCTTTAGAGGAAACCCTAAGGAACATTTAAAAAAAATTTGATGACGATCGGTTCATTGTAGCGTCTTCAATCCTGCACGTAAGGTCCGAAAACATGGTTCTGAGAAAAACGCGTTTAAAGCTTGGGCTTTGGCTCGGCTGGTGCTCGACAGTGCTCTATGTAACGGGCTATAACTTTCGAAATTTTTCAGATTTCGATCTGAAACTTTTACAGCACATTTTTGGAACATATATCTACACGATAAGACAAAAAAAAAAAATCGATTTTTTGGACCCCACAAGGTGATAAGGTGCCTTAAATTAGATCGCACTCGTTTTTAAATTAAAAAAATACTTAGGTAAACTAGAGTCTATGGGGAAGCTTAGGCAGTCTTGGCAGTCTCTTCGACCTTCTTCTCGGCCTCGACGGTGGTCTTGACCTCGGCTTCTGGCACGGATGCGGATGCGGGGAGGACCTGGACGGGCACCACCTGGGATTCAGCGGGCACTGGCTCGGATTTCTCCACGGCCTTCACGGCCTCCTTGGCCACCACAGTAGCTTCCTCCTTCTTCTCCACAGCAGCAGCAGTTTCCTGGGAACGTCCACGGCGGTACTTGAGCTCCTCCTCCTCGGAATACTTGGGAAGATCGGCAGCAGCCTTGGCCAAAGCGGTGATCTCACTGGGAATGATGGTACCAATGGGCACGAAACCATTCTTTCCGGCGGTGTAGTGAACCTCCACGGTGTTACCATCAGCATCGATGTATCGGTACATTCCGGTGACCTCCAGGGCCTCATCCTCGGTGCCAGCATTCTCGATCACACCCTGCTCCTGGCGGAAGGACTGATCGCCACCCTCGTAGCTGAAGTGGAAGGATCCATCGGGCTGCTTGTCCGTCTCGAACTTCAGCACCGGAATGATCTCCTTCTTCTCGGTGGTGCTGCTCACCTGGCCAATGCTGGCGGAGAGAGCTCCACTGGCCAAAGCCAACAAACAAATGGCAATCTTGAACATCTTTTGATGGGTATTATTTTTTTATGGAGGCTCAGAAAAGAGATGCTTTCTTGGCGGGAACCGGTAAACGACTTGGCTTTTACTACACCACACCAACCACTTTATATACGCAGCAGCCGCAAATTAGCATCTTCCAGTCCATTACGCCATAACCCAAAAAAAAATATAAAAAAAATACACACAAAAATATATAAAGCCCAAAACACAAAAAGCGATGGAAAAAACACCAAAGAAATTCTATGGAAGCGACGCACAGAATGTGATTTAATAAAACACTCACAGTCGAGAGACAAGATTTGCATATTTATGTATGATTCAGCTTGAGTTGGTTAAACATACTAAGAGATTTCGAAGAGAGGTCAAGTGATTAAGCCAATGAAGGGGAACTGTAATGAGAGTTATGGTGGCTGAAATTCCCAATTTATTACCAATCCAATACGTCACAAACTTGTTTACCTGAGCAACTGCTGATTGATTGCGAATGTTTAGGAAACTGCACTCGATTAGCATAGTGTTCCACACGCTCTGCCACACAAAGGGGCATAAATTAAGATGCATTTGATGTGCACTTAAAACGAATGCATATCGGTTTTCGAATCGCACGCGATCCATCAGTCATCAGTCATCATCACACGGGAAACTCTGCGAGTATAACATCACCTATAAGTGAGTAAGCCAATCATGATGATGGCCTGCAAATTGTATGTCAAATGTGAAAAATGCACTAAGCCAGCAAGTCTTTTCCTCTCTCAGCCAAAAGCCAAAACTGCAAAGCAGCGCGAAGGCCAAAAGCAAAACGCGGGCAACCGCGAAATTGGCCAAGTAACATGGAAAACGTACGAAAGGGAAAACCAAAGCTGGAAATCCAGCTTAAAATGCAGAGTGTTGGCCAAAAAAAAAAAACAAATCTCGGGCGATGGCGATGTTCATCATGTTCGTGATCATCTCCTTGGCAGCAGTTATTGCTGTAATTTTTATGAATTGCAACTGACATTTCCTACACGCTGCTGCTGCTGCAGCTGGAAAAGTTTAAAGTTTAAGCCGCAAAAAATTGGCTTAGCCGGCCGGTGAAACAAAAAAAAAATTGGTAATGGGAGCACAGAAGGGAGTGGCTCTGCGACCTGGTCAGCGAAATTGGCCTAAAAGGGCAGTGGAAACAAAGCCAAATAATGCTCTTTAACGATGCATTGAAATGGACATCGTGGGCTACGCCCCTTCCCGCGGCTTATTCAAATGTCAGTCGTCCATTCAGATTCCATCGTTGTTTTTATTGGCAATTCATCAAATCGGAAACCAATTGCAACATTTGTAATCTTTTAATTAATATTTGACTTAGCGAATTATTACAGCCAGCCAGGCAGCAGAACGGAGCATCCAACAGCAGCGGGGGCACTAATCAAATGAAGTTCGCATTGCTAATTCACATAAATTACACTGATCTCAGCATACGCGGCGTATGCGCAACGCCCATTTGCATTTGAAACTCGTTGCGCATACGCCACGTTGCAGCGGCTCTTTGGCTCTTCCGATTCTACTACTGTTGCTGTTTCTGTTGCTGTTGCTGTCAGGCAGAAACAAACACTGTTTGTCCGCCTCCTCTGGCTGCCCTTCTCCAGTTTCCAGATGCACTGCATCTGGTTGCGGATGCTGGCGCTGCCTCAGCTTCTGCCGCTGCTCTGCTTTTGAGCTCTGCTGCTTTTGCAGCTCTGCAGTGAATGCATTTTCGGTATAAAAACGTTTGTGGCAACTGCAGAGAAGTCAAAGCACCTTTGACGAGCCTCCCAGCGCAGTAACACCGCTTAACAAGTCGCGAATCCGAAGTGAGTTTCAGTGGTGAATCCTTGAAAATCAGGCTCTAAAAACATACAGTTTAAATATAAAATAAATATACAAAAATAAATATAATTCAAAGTGGAAAGTCCTGTCGAAAGGATAACAAAGAAACCTGAATTTAAAAGGGCGAATGAATAAAGTTTATTATAAAGGATATTTTAAATTAAGTTTATTATAAAGGACATTTAAGGCTCAACGAAAGCCCCATCCCCTTATATGGATATTTATTCCCACGACCTTCACCATCATAAGCCTCATCATATCGCAGAACTTTCAAATCGCTAAAAGACCAATCGGAGTATATCAGATACTAATTGCCTTGCAACGAGTTTGACATTCAAAGGCAACGCCGCCGGCAACTCTATCGCCCACCGACAAAAATATGAACACTGAATGAACACACCGCACCTCATCATCGTCAGTGCATTTGCTTATGACTCTATTTAACCACCGTTTCCCCCCTTTTGGGTCCACCGTCTTCTTCTTTTTCACCCACTAAAGGTCATGACGCTCACCCACGCCTCCTTTGTAGCCGTCGTCTTGGCCCTCTGCTGCCTGAGCTCCATTGGGGCCCAGCCACAACGAGGACTTCCCCCGCCACGCGGCAACTCCTTCGACGCCAATGCAGTGATACTCAAGCAGAACTTTGACCTGAATCCCGATGGCTCCTATCAGTACAAGTGAGTGCATGTAATATAATCCCTGAATGCCTTTTTTAAGATTCAGAATACGACATCCTATTATCTCCTATTATTTAACATTTTTTATATAAAGTCATAGTTTCTTGTACAGATTTATTTTACTGCACACAAATTACTTCAAGTTCTGTCAAAAGAATATTACATTTTTACTTCAATTCATCTTTTTTAAAAACTATAAAATTTATATAAACTATAATTTATATTTTCATAAGATAAAATTTCTGTTATTAAGAATATTTAAAGCGGGCTTGTAAATGACTTTACAAGATTAACCCTTTATTATTTTTAAACGCTTTAAAAGAAGTCAATAAAAAAGTCTGTCATCCAGTTAATATATACATATATAAATATTTGTTTTTTTTTAATCACTTCTATGTGCATGATCTTGGATATAATTTTAATTATTACGATTACCTTTACCAAAAATAATAATTTAATTAATTTAACTTGGATCAATATCTTTTCACATTTAGACAACAAATAATGTTTCAAAGTTAACTAATTAATGAAATTTACATTTTACATTAAAATTGATATTTATAAATGGGCTTTATTAATTTATTTAAAATTTAAACAATATTTTTGCTGTGCAGCTACGAGACGAGCAATGGAATCCGAGCGGATGAGGCTGGTTATTTGAAGAACCCGGGCAGTCAGTTGGAGGCTCAGGTTAGTAAGCTTTTAGGAGCAGTATTTTATATACTTAAGCATACCTTGAGGCTCAAATAAAAATATATATTAAAATCAAATGATCTACAGGTAATGCAGGGCTCTTACTCGTACACCGGACCCGATGGCATCGTCTACACCATCACCTACATTGCTGATGAGAATGGATTCCGTGCCGAGGGTGCCCACATACCCACTCCTCCACCAGTTCGTGCTCCAGCCGGTCCCGGAAGATTCTTCAAGTAAATCAGGTTTTAAACTCTTCATCGTTATGCTCAAGTTGGCAATCGTTTCGTTGTGGGCCAATTAACTTGGCCAAAAGTGAACCAGGGGCAGACAGAGGGCTGCCCATCATCCATTATCCCATCATTTCCATTTAATCCCTTTTTCCCTTTTCATAAAAATCACTGATACCTTCGATACCTTCTGTGCATTTCTATAATCTATAATCTACAATCTACAATCTACACTCGACTTAGTGCCTAACGAACTGTGTGTGAGATAAACATTTGTAAAATATTTAAATTCGATTGTTAAATGTCGTACGGCAACGCAAGCTCAGCAATAAAACGAAAATTGCACAAAAATCAATTCGATGGTTTAACCTTATTTTAGGAGAAGGATCTCAGCTTTCCTTTGTAGGACATGTGGATTACCTTAAATGGGGAATTTAAAGATACAAGAAAATACCCATTTAAACCACCTTATTTTGGCCATAATAAAAATCTTGGTCCAAATATAAAATGTCATGCCTTGTTGAACTCGTAAAATTATTCCTAATTGACTGGCATTCAAATTTGAAAGATTTATTTTTTAGCCAAAAATGTGAAATTTTGTGATGTAACCCCTTACAAAATATTCGAATTTTTGAAAAAAAAATTTTTTATTGCCGTCTTTTGGAAAGTGATGGTGATCAATAGCTTGGACTCTCAGCTGTTCTGAACTGTAACTCCTTTGGTCATAAGGTTAATTTTGACCAAGTTACAGCAAAAAAACAACGCAAAAATAACTTATTTAGTGCAAAAGAACCATATTTGGTGACAATTATGTGAAGTGGAGTTTTGCTCAGATTTTCTTAAGTCTTAAACGGAATATAGATAAAGTTGCTATCTAAGACTATAATTCTTAAGGGAACCCATAAAAATAAGTACATTTTAAACTACAAAATTGCATAAGTTTATCATGAAGAGAAGAAAACAGGACAAAGGGAGCGATTAAATCCAAATTTAATCACTTTAAAATATTTAAAAAATTTAGCTGATATTGTTTCGTGTTTAAAATAATTGTTTTAGAGTTTTAAAATTTTGGTAAGTGTTAAAAATCTACATGGATAGGTATTATTACAGACCTTTACAGTGCATACCACCTTTTGCGCTTGACACCTTTTCAGCAAACCAAATGACAACCAAATTTTAATGTTCAAACTTCTTTATTCACACCTCGACATCCATGGGTTTTGGATGACTTTGGGGGGTGACTAGGGGCAAGTGGAAAGTGGGCGTGGTTAGCAATGTCAGCTCAATGGACAGACATGACCAGCTTATCGGCCGTACCAGCCGCCACCTCCCCAGCCACCATGGTGATGATGGTGGTGATGACCCCAGCCGCCGCCACCCCAACCGCCTCCATATCCACGTCCTCCCCAACCACCGTATCCACCGTATCCACCATATCCTCCACGTCCTCCCCAACCCCATTGGCGGGCCTCTCGTGCTCCGTCGTTGGCATGATTGGCTCCCTGGTCCGCGACGTCCAGGAGTCCGATCACCTGCTCGTTGTCGCTGGCATCATCCAAGGCGTAGACGTAGGCCAGGCAGAGAACCCCAACAATAGCCAGGAGTGTTAGACGCATCTTGAGTGTTTGTTTCGATTCGATTGATTGCTGGAGAAGATCTGAGTACAACTGATGACTTGGGCACTCAACCGGGGGCCTTTTATTCAAAGATGAGCACTCGTCGTCGTTCCTGTTCTCGCACGCATCGCTAAGCCAAAGTCAATGTATCTCTCATCCCCTCATCATTCTACATATATGTGTACATATACTATATGACTAAGGTGCGATTGTTTAGGGGCTTTTTTGACCGGGTTTTGCATCGTTATATTTCACCACACAAATATTACACTCTTTGTTATTCTGTGTGCCTGTCTTCCTTTTTTTTGGTTATTTTTTTGGGTTGTCATTACTGAATCATTTCAAATTTAAATGTCTCATTTGCGAAAGTTGTCGGGATGCTGCTCCTAAGTGGTTTCATACATAGATCATTCGATTTAGGGTTCGAGGTCTGTCAACAATTGGGACCTGTTTTGTTTTATGCGGTTTTTAACTGGACCGCATCGGGCAGAAGCTCCATAAAAACTATTAAACAAGCAAAGAGCTAAAAAGAGACTTTAAAACTAATATTACAATTGAATACATATGAATGAGTCAACCTTATACTAGTATTACTAACCCTCAACTAGCTCATCATTAAGAAAGACCCCATGTGACAGATAAACGTCAAGCCTCTTAGCACATTGTTTTATAAGCCTAAAAAAACATTGAATTAAGAGGTTTTAAACACGTTAGTTAGTTAGTTATAAACATGAAAAGTTCCCTTTAATTTAGAAACTATAAATTTCTGACGTATTTAGAAGAGGGATTTAAGATTTTACCCCCTCAACTATTTGTTTACATACCAATTTTCCTGATGACTAAATGTGAGAAAAAACATTTAACTAAATTTTAGAAAATGGTTACACACCCTCTTTAGTAGGTAATATTTAAACAAATACCTAATACCCACTTTATAAGCCTAAAATTTAATAAACATCATTAACATACTTGTTTAATCTAGATATTAACAAGGATTCATATGGAAATGAGCTTTGAATTGTTTAATGAATGTCAAGACCGACTTGTTTGATCTAGACTTAAAAAAAGTAAACAACTGGGGATTTACGAGTGCAAGCCATTGAACCTAAGCTGTCAGTACAGGTTTATATCGAAATATCCCAAGTGCTGTTTGATATTTGGATATATGTACAAAAAAAAACAAACGTTTAACTTATTTGCTTAAATTGATCGTGCGCATCTAACACAACAAAAAACACGCCCACTTCAGTTAATATATAACATATAATACATACTAAGCTTTGTTTTGTTAATGAACTTGAGTTCCACCAAAATTTTAGTTAATTTATTTAGAGCTTAAAAAGTTCTCTGAATTCAAAGCTTTTTATTTGAATTTAAACTTATGATTGAAAGAAGGCTTGTCATTTTTATACCCTCTCTAGTGGTATTTTAATTTTAAGAGCAAACTTCTTTACTAACTAAAACTTAATCATAAAAATTGTAGCTTTTCTTAAAGTATTTAAGCCATTTGTTGGGTAGAAAAGCACTTCACAGTATTCTATTGTTTTGTCATTGGCATAACAAATATGTTCAGATTACTCAGGTCTCAAAAATTAATCATCACTGTCAGATCTTTATGTTTAGGGAAGATTTACGTGATGGATTTGCTTCACAAGTTTTAAGAATTCAGTGATGTGAAGTCCATAAGTCTAAGTAGACCTTGGGGACTTTTTTTTGGTTTAAAAATTCCCTTGAATATCTGAATAAATATCATAAAAAGTTACAAACGCAGGGATATTGTTTTTTAAGTCTTTTTTTTTATTTACAAAATATCGGGTTATCAGGATTTAAGGTAAAATATCAGCAGATTAGCGACCGTATCCACCATGATGTCCACCACCGCCATGGTGTCCACCGTAGTGACCACCACCACCGCCGTGGTGACCACCACCGCCATAATGTCCACCGCCATAATGACCACCACCTCGAGCCTCCCTCACTCCTCCTTCGGCATGGGCATCTCCCTGATCGGCCACTCCCAGGAGATCGTCCAGGTTGGCTCCATTATCGTTCGAGGCGAATGCAAAGGCCAGGCACAAGAGGCCAACGATGGACAGCAGGATCAGACGCATCTTTCAGATACTTGAGTTTACTTTCTTGGTAGATAGAATATTTCGTGTGAGCTTGGTTGTTTGCTGGAATGCAACTGTTGATCTCTGGTCCAAAGCTACGCTCTTTTATATGGGACAACAGCATCCGAAAAAAAATGCTGTGAAATTCCCGTTTTCTTGTTTACTATTTTGAATATTCTTGTTTACGGTGGATTAATTTAATGTTTCCCATAAAATATCAAAAGGTAAACACTTGAAAGTGGGGTTTATTTTTTCTTAGAACTGGCCCATTAAAAAGCTTTTTATAGCTTTGGTTTTTTTTTTTTTGGGTATCTTAATTGCGCTTTGGTTCCCATTTGAAAAGCTTTGAGAGAACTTGAAATAAAGTTGATAATTAGGCTTGAACCGTTTTATTCAAATTTTGATCTTGATATTTGGGATGCGACTGTGCGTCGCGGGGAACTACCACCAGTAGTTGCTGTAGCTGCTGCTCCACGGGCTGCTCCATCCTCTGTTCCAGTCACTGTTCCAGCCGCCTCCCCATCCTCCATTCCAGCTGCTTCCCCATCCTCCATTCCATCCACCATTCCAACCTCCATTCCATCCTCCAGATATCGAGCGGATAGGTCTTTCAACCTCTCTTACGTTCTTGTCTCCCAAATCAGCCACATCCTCTAGAGCCACAGGAATAGTATCCTCACTAATGGGAAGAGCCCAAACAGCTCCCAAAAGTACCACAAATACCACAATAAAGGTGAGCTGCATCTGAACTATCCGTGTTTAAAATAACTATGATCCAACTGACCGTAGTTATCCACCTTTTATACTCCACAAAATGCAGGCCAACTCCCTCTAATTAAAACTAATTGAATGTTGAAAACAAGAAGCTGAGAAGCTTTGACCATTGTTAACAACTAAGCATATATTTTTTTTAACACATTTTACATTGCTTGTTACATAGTGGAAGAACGTTAAAAAAAAGTGTTACACATTTAAACCAGTTTTACAGAGCACACACCTCTCGTTCTCAATGATGAACACTTTTGCATATATTTAAATTCACAATGAAAAGCTGTTAAGCCTTTGCCCCAGAAGAATTTCACTTTATCAAACATGAATAAATTTATTTAACATATTTTAACAAGGTTTAACAGTTCAACAACATTTCAACAATAACAACTTGGTCTATAAACATTTTCTTAATGAAGATTAGATTAGATTATTTTCAAATTTGATTTTCTTTTCGGCAAGAACTGGCATACATGAATTTTTAATTAGTGAAAGAAAGAAGGAAGAAAAAAATATTCGAGTAATTAAATTACATGTGGACCTTGTCTATAAAATCGATATGGAAATTGTTGTAGAATTAAAATATTCTTTTTAATTCTTGGTCTTAATAAAAACGAATAATTAAATTTAAAATTAAATTTTAAAGTGACTTAAAGAAAATATTTCTATAAATACTGATAAATCTATGGCCTAGCCGAGGAGGCCGAGTAAACCGCCCAGGGCTTGTGAGCCACCACCCGCTCCCGCTGCTCCGGCTGCTCCATTTGTTATGAGGGGGCGTAGACTCATTCCCAAAACCTGGCCCAAAGTAGCTGCTAACTGGGCTTGTTGTTCAATGGACAGCTGTGGGTTTCCAGCTCCTCCTCCTGCTCCTGCTCCTCCTCCTGCTCCAAGTCCTGATCCTGCTCCTGCTCCCACTCCAACTCCCGCAGCTTGCGAGTTATAGGAAGGAGAACTAGAGATCCCACTGGTGCTTCCATAGCCTCCATACGAAGGATAACCACCTGGCCTATAACCACTGTAACCGTAGTACTGCTGTGGTCTCTGGTAACCACCATAGTTGTAGTTATAGTTGGGTCTGTAGTAGTTCTGGCCATAACCATAACCCAGGCCAGGATATCCGTAGTTGTAAGCGTAACTGGGATACCCATATCCATAGTTGGGTCTATATCCATAGCTGGGATAACCGCCTCCGTAGTAATTATCCAAAGGATCCGATTGGGCACCTCCACCTGCAGCAGAAGATCCTCCACTTGGTCGAATGGGGGCTGCCACAGGAACATCAAAGAGGGAACCTCCTCCACCACCCAGTCCTCCTAACAATAGAGGCGTCAGCAAGCCGAAGGTCCTGCCCTGCGGACGATCCTCTCTGGATTTACTCCTCTGTCCATGGGCCACCGAAATCATAAAACTCAAAAGAGCCAAACGCGCGGGTAAAAACATTCCGTAACCGTAACCGTCAGTTGCAACTAACCAACTGAAGACTGGCCGCAAAACCCAATAATATTTTATACCACAAAGTTCTTGGGTAAAATTCCAAATGTGTGTTTGCCAAAAAACAAGAAGACCTTCGGCACTATTAAATAATAATAATAAAAGCAAACCGAGCGGAACTTTGCAAGTGGTGTGTCTGCGGTGGCCAAAACGTCATCAACTGGTTAACTCCACGCTGCTTTCACGCCCAGATTCGAGATCGTCTTTTAGCCCAAACTTTATTATTGACTTAACTTAACACACCCGACATTGACCTTGTCGAATGTTGGCCAAAAAAGTCAGAAATCTGTTTCACACCGTTAACTTCGATCGCTCACTTCCGCGGGTTTTTTTCTGCCTTTATTTTGTTTTTTTGGGCCTGTTGTTTCATTCAGTTGAAAAGCCAAAAACCGGGGGCGTTTCGTCTATATTTGCTGGTTAAACTTTTGTCAATAGCAAAGTTAATTAGCAGGCTAAAAATCTATTCACCTGTGAGGAGATGCATTTCAGTACTGAATTATCTTTTATTTAAAGTATAAGAGCAGAAATTCGTGATTTTAGAGGTTTAAAATCGACCTCGAATTATAATATTTGCACTAATTAAAAAGCGATTCGCTAGACATGGAAATCTTAAGCTCTTAATTCGATTAACTCTGGCTAGACATCTACCAGTAAGTCAATTAAATTAAATCATTAATCAAAACGCTTTTAAGTATATCTTTTATAATGTGTAAGTGCTTTTTTATGATACTTGAAAAATGTTGTACAAAATCTTTTTAATTACCAATAAAGCTATAAGTTTAGTGAGTTTACTCTCTATGCAATTTAATCTTAAAAACATACTCAAAAATTATTTTTAAACTATCATTGATAAAACAAAATATGCACAAAAGGAAAAATATTGGATGTACTCTAGAGTATGGATATAAAAATATAAGTTAAATTCCCATATTACCTGTAAATGCCTTGACCAAACCAAGATGAAAAGACATCTACATTTGTTGAGTTCTGGATTGAAACTGATTTTATTCTCTTATGTGTTACATTATGTTAGCTTAGTGTGTAGCCATGGATCAGCGCAGTGATCCACGGGGGTTGAAATATGGCCGCTTTGTGGGGCCGCACAAGCAATTACAAGATTACAAGTGTTTTCCATTGATACATCTTACAGAAATACAGATCTTGACACTGTCGTCATAAAACATAAATTTATTACGGTTGTGTACGTAAATAGCATCGCCCAACTAAACGATAAGTACAAATCTGTGTACATTGGGTTCAATTCGATGACCCGCGCTGCTTAGACATTGTTAGCGTGAGACTATTTCGGCGATGCACATATTTTGAGACATTTTATGAGTTTCTTGTCTAAATATAGATTATACAAGTGCGATCGTTAATTTAATTATTTTTTACCCTTCATGTTTAGAGTGTTCTAAACATTACCCCTCATTGGATATTAATGTAATTATATTAATTTTATTAACCAGCCATTTATTAAATTATTCAATTTGAATTTTTATTAATTGTGTTCATTCAATTCTCATTCAAGTTAAAATTTTTAACGCTTTTGCCACACTAATTGAAAACTTTACTACTGTTTACTATCAATTAAATGTTACAGAGATCTGTAATAAAACAAATAAAGTGTAATTTACAAGTAATACCCTCTCACAATCCAAAACCAGTTTAATCCATTGATGTGATATACGATTTGTTTTGTTAAAATCTGTTACGTTTATTTCGTTTTGTACGCTCATCTGTTGATTATCATTTTGATTTTTATTGTTTATATTTATTTTTGAATGACTTGAATGCTGGTCAATAAACAGGTTTTACTTTCTCACTGGAACCTTTTGTTACTTACGCTTGGGCAATTAATGTACATCCCCTGATCCACAAAAACAGACACCGAATCTGAAATCTCAGCTCACAAGATAAACTCGATCCCCTCACAGAATGCAAAATTGTTAATTAACTGCGCAAATTTTAACTTTTTCTTGGGTCAATGATTACTTAAGAGATATTGACAGGTCTGCTTTCATACGTAGGTGAAGTAAATCCCCATGGGGGCTGGTCTAAAGACTATAATGTTGTTTAAATTGCACTTAAAAAAAATACTACATACTTCTTTCAAAATTAATTGCTTTTATAATTTTTTCAGTTTTTTCCGAAATGTTTTTGTACAATTTACTTGACAAGTTAATAAATTAAAGATTGAAAACAAGAAAATATTATATGAATATTAATGAATGAAAATAACCAACCTTGTAGCACTTAAAATTAAAGATTTAGATCATTAATATGGTTAAAAAGCTAAAAGATTTTATCTTTAGTTTTTTTTAGTGCACTTTTTTTGCTAGTCTTTCTATTTTTCATATATTTCTGGAGACTTTCGGGGGCGATTTGAAGGGAGCAATTGACGCGTCTGGGATTTCCGTTGACCTCAAGTTTTGGTGAAATCATCAGAATCATGGGATAATTGCCCTGGGGCTGTATAGTAACTAATGATACTTGGCTAGCATACACTGGATGATATAGTAGCTATGGAACACTAGCTCTTCAGACGGGACATCCCCTTCGTATTTGCCTATATAAGATAGAACCCAAGATGATTTGGTAGTAGAAAGTGTTTGAGAGTCCACTATGAAACAGTATATCTTGTGTGCAGTCATCTTCGTGGTGACTCTGGTGCTGATCAGTGGTCATCCTCTGGAGGATCAGAAGGTTACGCTGGAGGACGCGGAAGTGCAGCCTGGAATTGATGATGGCACTGGAATAAGAGCAGCCCGTCACTTTGGAGGTGGTGGTTTCGGAGGATTTGGTGGCCGCGGAGGTGGAGGATTCTGCTGTGGAGGCGGCGGAGGATTTGGTGGTGGCCATCGCCGGGGAGGATTCGGTGGTGGATATCCAGGAGGCGGTGGCTTCGGCGGTGGAGGATATCCAGGCGGTGGCTATGGAGGATATCCAGGAGGTGGTGGCTTCGGCGGTGGAGGCAGTGCATCAGCCTCGGCTTCAGCTTCAGCCAGTTCCAGCTGGGGACGATAATATGTACTTTTAATTTGATTTACTTTTGATTTAATCAATTGAGCTGAAAATAGACGAAAATCAAAACATAAATAAATATTATGAGTTTAATTTGAGGTGGGAATTATTGTGAATTAATATAAGTATATATTAATATAAACAAATAAATTTAAATCTAAAATAAATAAATAGTAAAGGGAGTGGGAAATCTCCTACGCACTTTGTCAAAAATACTACGCAATCAACTGGAACCTGTCGTCGAACGCTAATCAATGAAATCGGTTCAAACAACATCGGAATTCTATTATCTCCACAATTGACAAATATCTCAAGCGAAAAATTCCACGGGTTCAAATCAATCAAAAATATACCATCTGGATTGTTGTGATTTTGGTTGCATGGTTGTTTTTATTTACAGATTTTTGTGCTACTGAAGGGAATTGTCATAACACTTAGCGCATATTGGGAAGATGTTAGGGTATAAAAGGCAAAGGCAGATGAGAGATTACACACAGAACCCAAAGGAACTTTTGCAACAGTAGACATAACAAGTTAACTTCAACCAAATTTTTAAGCCCAAGGACATGCAGTTTACCCCTTTCTTCGTGTTGATCTTCCTGATCATTAATTTAAGCCTTTTTCAAGCAACTCCCATCAGCCTAAATAATAATGATCCTGAAAATATTTCAACCACGGAAGTACCAGTTCGCCAAAAGAGAGCCAGTGCGGATTACTACCAGGGTGACTACTTCATCTGCTATCCTAAGGGCGCTGTTTATGGAAAATCTGGAGGTGGACCCAACAGTTTATCCAATCGCAGATCCTACGATTCGGAGGATTCCTTAGAGACCCGAAGGCAACGCGCTGCTGCAAGACGTGCTGCTTACACCAAAAGCTATCTAAATAATTATTAATGTAATGTTAAAATTCTAAAAAGTTAGAATAATGCATTGAAGTAGCTATAGAAAGTGTACATATTTAGAGACTTACTTACTTAATTTTACTAAATAAAATAACGATTGAAAATATATAAAATTAATTATTTTTATCCAACACTTTTGATATTGAATAATAAATATATTTAAATATGCATTTCTGAAATTATTTATTTGGTTTCATTAAAAATGGTTTAAACGATTAGCTCTGGCCAACAATTTCCAAAATTTCCGCTCGTAAGCTTTTATAATAATTTTAAAAATTGTTTATATAGATGAAATCAAAATATAAATTTGGGTCACAGAAAAGTCGCTTACGAATCTAAAACCCAACTTAAAATGCTAGTCAAAGAAATCGATTTAAGCAAGATATAAAACTAAAAATAGAATATTCTTCATACAATTGACAAATATTCTAAGCGAAAGATTCCACTATTTTCTTACAAATTAGTCTAAAATAGCTCACCTGGACAATAAGTCTATTTATTTATTTGGAGTCTGGTTCCACGGCAATTACAAATTACCATATACTTGGACAATAAATATATAATCAATTGTTATGGTTTTGGTTGAATGGTTGTTTTTGTTTATTATCTGTTGTACTACTAAATAAATTTGATTAGTCAGGGATAATGTAACGTGTTTTCGACAAACACACTAACTGAAATGTCAATAAAAAGCTAGATTCAGCAATTTCGCGACATTTCATATTATGACGACGTTTTGGTGGGTTTGTTATGATGCACCCCCAAAAAATGTTGCTTATCCATTATTTAGCGAAATTATTTACACCAAGTTAATCCAGGCTGTGCATGTTTGTACTATCAATATTAATTGCGGGTATAAAAGCCAAAGGCAGGTGAGATTTAAGACACAGAACCCAAAGGAGCTCCAGCAACAGAAGACATACATAGAAAGTCAACTCTAAGCCAAACTATAAACCAAAGTTTTAAACTCAACCAAAGAATATGAAGTTCCCTATTTCCTTCGTTGTGATCTCCCTGATCTTCAGTTTGAGCCTTATTCAAGCAGCTCCCACAACCCAAAATATCAATGATCCTGAATATGTTTCGACCACGGATATTACGGATATTACGGAGGAACCAGTGCGTCAAAAGCGAGCCAGTGCGGATTACTACCATGGTGACTACTTCATCTGCTATCCCAAGAGCGCTCTATATGGAAAATCTGAAGTTGGACCCAAAAGTCCATCCAATCGCAGATCCTACGATACGGACTCGGCTGCTTATCTTAACTATATTAATAATTATTAATATATCTTAATAACAAGTCTACAAAGTCAGGATAACGCACAGAATTAGCTATAGAAAATATACAGAGAGTATTATAACTATTTATTGATCATAAACTTAAAAATAAATATTTATATATGATTAATTGCTACGGTTTTTCATTAAGTGGTTAATTTAGTTTATAATTTTAGTTTTACTTTTTCTTATACTGAAACAGGGTTCTTCTACACCATTTCACAAGTTTTGAGGTGAATTTAAAGGGGATAAATCAAAAGTTATGCAATGTTTTTACTTGCAATCTTATGATTCACGACTTCTAATTAGCAAAGACAAATATTTTCTACTCTCGCTTGTGGCATTCACTTCCTTGTAAACATGATTCATGTTTATTACTAAGTTTTCACAATTGCACTTCATTAGCGCCTCTGTCTTACTATTTACAAAACCAAGATTTGAAAAATGAATTGCTTTTAAAGAACTTTAATAAAAAATGTTTCGTAGAGTTAGATTTTAGGTAGAGTTACAATTTGATTTTTTTGCAGTCTAAAAATAGCCTGAAGCATATCCAAAAATAAATGCTTAAAGTTTTTAATCACGCAGTAGACTTAACACTGCGGTGCACCGATCTTGTGGTTTTTGGGTCCTAGTTTATTCCACAGAAAGAAATGCTTAAAAGCCAAACCTAGATTTTAAAAAAATATGTTCCAATTCAATAAAAAAAATAAGCAATTAATAATCAGCACCACAGTATTTTATAAAAATGTTATATGCATTTTTCGCTTACTCAAAGAAAGTGATGAAACAAATATTAAAAACACATAAGCTTTAGCTTAGAAAGTCATCTAATTCTCTGATTAATTAAAGAGAAAAGAAACTGAGTTCAATGTGCTAAAGAGTTCATACGTCATTATATCAATAACTTAAAGTTATACCTCTAATTGATGAATTTTGGTGATATTTTTTTTCACTGTTTCTATTTCGGGGAGAAAAATGAATCACTTTTATTTCTCGTATGCCTACCGCAACAAAAGCCTAAGTTACGAAATCTGAAAACCGCACGATTTCAAGAAATGTCACCCAATAAAAGTGATCAGCCCCCCCGGTGACGTCACATAAGAGGAATCGTGATCTTAAAACCGGGCAAAAAGGCTGGACCAGATTGCCGGAAGCGCCACACGGACCGATTCCTGCTAATTAAATGAATTAAGTTGGTGTGACACTACTGTCACCTCTGGAATCTCGGTCTGTCATAACAATTAGCGCATATTGGAAATATTCACTGCTATAAAAGTCGGAGACAGAGGAGTGATAAGGCACAGAACCCAAAGGAACTCCAGCAACAGTGGACATACCAAGTAAACAACAAACCAAAACTAAAAGCCAAAGATACAAACTGAAACAAAAATCATGCAGTTCACCATTTCCTTCGTTGTGATCTCCCTGATCTTCAGTTTAGGCCTAATTCAAGCAGCTCCCATCAGTCAATATACCGATGATCCTGGATTTGTTTCAACCACAGATGTTACGGGAGAGCCAGTGCGTCTTAAGCGAGCGAGTCCGGAGTACTACCAGGGTGACTACTTCATCTGCTATCCCAAGAGTGCAGTGTATGGAAAATATGGAGGTGGACCCAACAGTTTACCCAATCGCAGGTCCTACGATTCGGATTCCGAGGCTTATGCTCCACGGCTCCTGGCCTATGATTCGTTCGAAGTTAGAAAGGATCGCGCTGATGCCAGGAGAGCTGCCCACACCGACAGCTACTTCAAATAATTAGATTTTATTTAGTAATTTATATGTTATATATCTACAGAGTTAAGTAATCACAGTGGAATAGCTAAAAAAAATTTACAAAGATTATTATATAATTATTTATTGAACCCAAATAAAATTATGATTGGAAATGAATTTATAAAAAGTTTTTTATTTGACAAAAAAAATCACTTTTAGTCATGAACTTTAATGGATAAAACATTTTTAATTAGTTAAACTTAAAAATTCACAGCTTAGCTAATAATATGCACTCCTCATTGGTTTAAATATTAATTAAATATTACTTCAAATATAAAATTAAGATATATGCTCAATATATAAGAACTTTACTTCACAGATTTTAAAATCATTTGTGAGTCACAAAAGACTTTTAAGAGTTTATTAAGTATTTCACACTTTACTTTCCCTTATTACAAAGGGTTTACTTTTATTACAGATTTTCAGTTGTAAAGCATTTAACCAAAATTTCTATTGGAAGAGACTTCCCTCATATAACCTTGTTTATTAAAAAAACGCATTTGACTCACATAAATTAAAGTACATAAGTATTTTATTACAAATTTATTTTTACGTAGAATATTTAATAAATTTTAAAATATGTACAAACAATCATTTTCAGTAGCATACCTTTGGGCTGTTGCTAAAACAGTGTTGACTGACTCTCCTGATATATATTTAGACAGAGACACCCCCGCTTCAAAGTTACAGATATATCTGTATATAAATATATATATCCATCACTCACCGTCGACTCACCAGGTGAGATCCGATCCGATCCGATCCGAATTTTCTGCCAGGCAAACTCAGTACTCTGTGCTCCGTGCTCTTGGGCCTCTGAGACATTTCGCACCTTATTTGCCTTGGGCATTAGGCTAAAAGTGTGAATTGTTTATAAAGAGATTACAAAACCGAAGAAGACAGGGCGCTTCGACAGTGTTCGACTTTTTGCCGGACCATAAAAACATAAAACGAAAAAAAGAAGCAAATTTTAAACGAAAAACCAAGGCGGATAATTGCAAAAGAAAGTTTTCACCGTCTGGCCTCCAAATAAAAGGCGATTCCGTTTAGCCGGAAGCAAACAGTCGCCTCCAGAGATAGCTACCAAAATGACCAAGTTTGTTGCAAAGAAAGCGATGCTCCTGCTCTCCCTGCTGCTCCTGGGAGTGGTGCAAGGAAAGCCCCTGGAACCGGAACAGGATCAGGATGAGCATGTGCGCAGGGATCGTCAGGTGAATGCGGATGCGGATATGAAGATGGTGGCCAATGTGACTCCAGCCACTCAACCCATGACGATGACCATGGGAATGCCCATGAACCAGATGGCCCTGAGCTCTGTGGGTGGCCAGCTGGTGAGGTATCCCAACTATCCTGGTCTGATATACCCAGGACTTGCTCCAGCAGGACAACTCAATGGCCATCCCGGCCTGCAGACGAACATTGCGAACAACTATCCCTCGTATCCGGATCCCAGTTTGGGAGGAGCAGCAGCAGCTCCTGGCTTCAATCCATTTGGATCCTTTGGCTATCCCAGTGCCCTGAGTCCTGTGCCCAACATGTACGGCAACTCCTTGATGTACCAGAATGGATTTGCTCCCCAGGCGCCGGTGGATAACTTCCAGGGACTAAACAGCATTGTCAATATGGCCAATGTTCAGGGAATTGGAGGAGCAAACACTGGCCTATATCCTGCACCCCAAGGATTCGGTGGAGGTCTGAACGCTGGACTGTATCCAGCACCTCAGGGATTCGGTGGAGCAAACCCGGGACTTTATCCTGCCCCTCAGATCAACATGCAGGGTATATATCCACCACAAGGTGGCTTCCTGGAGCGCATGAACATGCAGGCCTATGCTCCTGGCTTTTAGAAAGGGTTCTTCAAACTCTTTAAATAATAAGATAATTTATTTAATTTATTTGCAAAATACAAAGAACATTTAAACAGAAGATTTTGATTGGTTTTTTTTATTTATTTCTTTAAAAGATTTTCCCTAGTCTTTGATTTCGTTTTTCAGGGGATTTCTCTAAGAGTTTAAAGAGATATCCTGTTTTCCAATTGAGTTTTAATGGAGACATCAGATGATAATACTCTGGTTGTTTTTGGCCCCTATTAAAACCTCATATATCACCTCAAGACTAACCTCTTTTTAAGTGCTAATTACGCAGCAGGTGTCAAGTACAAGGTTGGTAATTAAGCAAACGGTGCCAAGAGGGCAAATATTTCGAAAGTGAAACGAACATGCTGATTCGCACCCGCAGAGTCTTTGAATATTTTCCGTACTCCCGATTTTTCCCTGCAGATAAGGATAAATTTTCCCTTGTTAATTTACGATCCTCAGTGATTTGTGCTGGCCTGCGCAATATAATGAATTTATCCGAGTACCTGGCTCATTGATAAGTTCAGCAGGTAGTTGGGTTTGGGTCATATGTCTGGGTTAATCCGATAATGGTGTGTGTTCAGCTGGGTTTCGGGGGTATAAGAACCCAGGTTGTGAGGTCAAAGAGCAGCAGTCTTAAGTGAGCCTTTGCAACATGAACTACTCTTCAACAAACTTCATATTGATTTTCCTACCAATTTTCCTGCTGCTCCTCCTGGATATAAGTGAATCCAAGCCTTGGTGGCCCTCAAACGAAGCTGGTTACGATGCTAGTCTGGATCCTGTGGCCTGGTCGAGATCCTTTGTCCAGGATCAAGTTCGTAGAACCCGCTATAATGTCATCCCGGAGCCCAGGAGCAAACATCGCCATCAACAATCTTCGAAACTCTGGTACCAAAAGCCAGTAAATCCATTTCCCCAACATTTTGTGAATGCAAAATACTACAAAAGATTTTTGCGAAGACGTCAAAGACTCACAGCACGTGAGAGATATTCACACTGGAGGCAATAACCTTTAAACTATAACCACTAATTTATATCTACAGTAATTAGCATAAATAAACAAAAGACTTAAGACACAAACGTGTTGGTTTTATTTTTAACCAGTTCTATAAGCTGAAATTCTGAACTAGTTATCTTAAAAAAAAAAAAACTAAATGATAAGCAAATACAGACTAAGGTCAAGTTACGTTTCAAGACCAGCCACCTGGTAATCGCAATGGTAAACATGATGTAACTATCGTTAGGCCCAAGCTAAAGACCTGAGCAAACCCAAACAGAGAGACCAAAAACCCATCCCAAAAGTCTAACAAAATGTTGGATGAATGAAAGTACGAGTATATTTGGTTGCTGGTTTGGGATGTGTTGTGTTGACTTAAAGAATTAGCAACTCTTCGCACGAGCCCAAGACCCAGTCCCAGTCCAGAAGTATATAAACCTAGTTGTCATGGCACTTGGTATTAAGTACTGATACAACCAGCATCCATTAATCAGCTAATCTCCTCAAGAAATAGTTATAAAAATGAAGTTCCTCGTTTTGAGTCTCGCTTTAATCGCCGTTATATCCTGCTGTTTGGCCCTTCCTGTGGAGCTGGATAATGGAGAACCACTCACTCTTCTGGAACTCGAAGCGGAACAGGATCCCCAGGTGGATGAACTGGAGGGAGAGCGAGTTGTCAGAGGACTGGGAGGCTTTGGAGGACTCGGTGGCAAATTCGGCGGCTTTGGAGGACTTGGTGGCCTGAAGGGAGGATTTGGTGGCCTGGGACATGGCTTTGGCGGTGGCTTCGGTGGTGGTCATGGCGGCTTCGGTGGACTCGGCAGCTTCAAGAGCCTCTTCAGCAAGAAATTCCGTTAATTTTGCAGTACAAATCCCAACTTTAGCTTAAGAACTTCTTAATAAAACTTGGTTAAGTAACGTTTAAAAGTTTCCCGTTTGAAAAATGGGGTTCAGAGCTCCATAGAACTCTAGTTTTGGTTCCGGAGTGGTGGTGGTAATACCCATCCTGGTCTTTATGGTGGATGGAGTGGTTGAAGTGAGTGGCTTGGACTGAAAGCGACTGAACATCAAGTGCAAGTGGCTGGTAAAACTTTTCCAGATTTTAAAAGGTTTGGAAACTGAAAAGGGGGATTATTTTGTAGAGCTTTAAATGAAGTAAAAGTAATAAAATAATTTTTATAAATTTCTTAAATTGTTACTCTAAAAGTTTACGTAAAACTTAGACAAAAATTATTAAAAATACCATGAAACAATTCCATTTTAATATTTTTGATAGTTTTTTCTGACCACCTAACATTTTTTGAGGCTTAAACCATTTTTGTTTTGTTACACAATCGTTAAATTAGTAAAAAAAAATTTTAGGAATAATTCCTACCTGTATTTGGAGGTGGTGCCACCTGTGGATCAAACTCCCGCTCATCCAGAGCTGAAACCAGCACCACAGCGATCCACAGCAGCAGCAAACGGAACATTTTTCGCAGCACCACCGCGTTGCCCTCTTATAAACACCTCCGATCTCAGCTTTCCCCTCAAAATAAACCATAAACCCATAAAAAACCACCGATTGATTGGACTTGCATAACGTAAATAATTTTATTGCACCCTCTGGAGTGGGAGGGGCAGTACAAAGGAAGTATCACAAAGTGGTCAAATAAAATCCATTTCAATCTCAAATGATTAACCGTAGAAGCCGCCGCCGTAGTAACCACCGCGTCCACGATAGCGAGTACGGGTGATCACCCGGGTTCGGCCGAAACCACCGCCGAAGCCTCCTCCAAAACCACCGCCATAGTAAGGTGGTGGGGGTGGACCAAAGAAGGGCGGTGGTGGATATCCAAAGGGTGGTGGTCCAAAGTACTGACGCACTTTCCTCACATTCTCATCTCCAGAATCTGCCGCCTGATCGGTTTCCCCAGCCTCCGAAAGTTGAACTGCTTCAGGTTCTTCCAAAAGTTTAACTGCTTCCGGTTCAGCTTCCTTCACCACTTCCGTTTCCGCTTCCTCAGCACTCACAAAATTGCATAACAACAATGCAAAAATGCTAAATAGAAAGAATATCCGCTTGTAATCCATTTCGCAGTCGTATTCTCCCACTCAGACTTCGTCAAATACTAAAATTCATCGCCCACCTGAGCTTTAATTTATAGCCAAGCATTTGCTAAGAACCAAGAGCCAAACAAAGGAGGTTCATTGGCATTTCTTGATTGCCATTGAGTGTGTTTCTTTTTTTTTGTATTTGTATATCTTTCGTCTAATTTCAATCTCAGCCAAGCAAAGCCGGCGAGAATAATTACTGACTGACTTGAAAAAAACCCGAAAAAATCATCGTCTATAAAAATACATTGGGTTGACCCAATCTTAATGTCTTGATGAAATGAAATATGATGCGGAAGTGTGAGGAAAACAGTGGTTCAACATCTAGATCGGATTGGGAATATGTGTAATTGGATATTCTTTTGATCCAGATAGCATATGTGAGATCTTTAAGATGTATTTGAATTCTAGGCTGGGAAAATGTGAACTGAGAAAATATTTTGTAGGTAAAGCACAGTGAAGAATTGTAAAAACTCTCAAAACTAAGGTAAGAAAAGTTTTAAGGAAAAAGTAAGCTGAGAAAATATTATTTTAGGTAGGTAATAAATAAAATCAACACTTTAAATGTTAAGTAGAATAGACTTTTAAATTTAAGTAATTAAAAAAAATAAAATTTGATTGGTGCAATTTTAAACATTTTAAACATTATTGTATTTTAAATATTAATATTTACAGATAATGTACATTGCGGTTTCAAATGCATATTTCGCATTTTATATATTTTATTACATATCTTTTTTAAATTTACTTATATTTTGATCAGCCTTTTTGTGCTCAGTGCACGAGTAAATACTCAATTGACAACATGACACTCATATTTCACTTAAACTGGATATCTTGCAGTATAAAATGAAAAAAAACTGACACAATAACAAAATCTTAGCCTTGAAATCAGAGGCCTAAGACTTTAGGAATTCATATATATTTTAAGTAAATATAAAATACAAAATCTGTAAATACCTGATTACAAATTAGACTTACGATCACCCATTATCAAGACTTCTCTCCCAGTTAGCCCACTTGACTTGACCCACTGTAATCGCTTGATGGCCTGTTGTTTACCATTAGCAAAAGCAAAGCCCATTTGCCTCGCCTTTATAGTACTACACATAAAAGCATATTCATAGGTACATATATATATATATTAAAGCAAACACCAGCGAGAGACTCTTCCAGAAATATCAGCAAGCAAGTTAAATATGAAATATGCAAGCTCATCGAATCTTCTGTTGATTCCCAAACACACTCGACAAAAACCGAAACTTGATCTCGCAGCACTTTTGTTTATTTATTGTTTACTGTTTAAAGTCTCGAGACTGGAGACCCACTCAGATTTACTCGGAAAAGAAACATACATATTTGTCTAGCCGATGAAACCGCCTTTGAATTTGGCAAATCCCACAGCGCCGCCGACAAAGCCACCCCCGCCTCCGATTCCTCCAAGTCCACCAAGTCCTCCGAGGCCTCCAAGTCCTCCTAGGCCTCCAGTTGATGGGTAACCGTACCCTCCTCCGTATCCTCCTCCGTATCCTCCCCCATATCCTCCTCCGTATCCATAACCATAACTGGGAATAGTTTGTATGCTGGACACAACGGGAACAGTGGTGATAATGGGTACGGTGGACACAATGGGAACTGTTTGAATAGCAGGGGCTGCTACGATAGGTGCAGCTACTCCTCCTCCAACGATTCCTCCACCCACGATTCCACCACCTACGATTCCTCCACCTCCAAATCCTCCAATGTGACGGGGTTTCCGCACCGACTCCTCATCGCTGCTGGAGAGGATGGGTGTTGAGCTGGCCAGGGAGCACGCAACAACGAGCAGGTAGACCACCGTTTGCCACAACATGATGGGGTAAACTGTTTGGTCTGCCCCACTCCCACTTGCTTATTTATGCAAATTAATTAGTGGGCCACTGTGTTTGCACTTCCAATTGGCGTACTTGGGCGCCCTGATGAAAAAAACCCCAGAAATCATCTCTAAGGCCCCATCTCTGTTAGTTCTAGTAAAGGCATCATGGTTTTGCCCACTGGTGGTTCACACCTCATCATCGTCATCGTTAGTCAGTAGTTTCAAGGTTGCTGGAATGGGCATTAAAAACCAGGTGCTTTTGGCTAAGGTAACTCAAAACGTTACTGGACTTACACCAAAGATGAAGTGCGACCTGCAAGTGATATTTCTGCTGTTATTGGGAATCAGTGCTTCCAAAATTGGAGCTCATTCCCTGGGAGGAGGTGGCATTGGAGGTGTCGGAGCCATCGGAGGAGTGGGAGCCATTGGAGGAGCAGGCCTTGGAGGAGTTCAGCAAGTTCCTGTCATCCAGCAAGTGCCCATTGTGCAACAGGTGCCCATCATCCAGCAGCAACCTCAAGCTCTGGGACTGGTAGGCGGAGGAGCAGGAGGAGCTGGATTCATTGGCGGAGGAATCGGAGCAGGAGGTGGCTTTGGCCACTACAAGGAAAGTTATCGAGTGAGAGCGAGAGGATTTGGCGGTGGATATCGTGCCCGCTATGACAAAAAGTTTGGCGGAGGCTTTGCAGGATTCGGAGCTGCTGGAGGAGCGGGAGGAGCATTGGGTGGTGGTCTGCTGGGATAAATATTACTAACAAAAATGTAGCCAAATTAGTCTTTACAAATTTGAATAAAAAATTACTGTAAACCAGAAATTATTGAATTTTTTATTTTATTGTCAAAAGGCACTTAAATTTCTTTGCACTTGAAATTCATTTGTTATTTTATTCGAAACCATCAGATATGTTATTACCCTTCAGTTGAAATAAACTCATAAAAATTTGTTTATGAAATTCTAGGTCTTCAAATTATGTTCATCTGGAGCACCCTGTATTTCTTCCGCTCTGGATTTTATGCTGACCTGCGCAGTTTCCACCCCCAGCTAAATTCTTATTGGCGCTCTCTGCTCTCCCACAATTAGCTAGTGGTGCAAGCATTTAATTTCCGTCGTTGCTCCACTTTACTAATCTCTTTTGCTCTCTTTTAATTTCGCAAAGCTCTTTAGATAGAATAATCAGTTAATTCTATATAAATAATATAATATTATTGTTGTAAAAATTTAATGTATTGGTTTAAAAAATATGTAAAATAATAGTTTTTAAGTTGCTTTGATCCTCCGATCAATTTATTTTTTTAACATAACAAAATCTTCAGAAGGCAGATTTTGCCATATTTAATTCCGACAAATATAATAGGTATGTAATTACAACAAATTATTTTTTTATTTATATTAAAAAATGTAGTTAAAAAAAGCTTTTACCAGTTAATTAGTGTTCAAATAAACTGTTTTTAAAAATTATACCAAGAGTACTAAGAGCAACAAAAACTTAAGAGCTATGCTCTTAACTACATTAAAAAATGTAGTTAAAAAAAAGCTTTTACCAGTTAATTAGTGTTCAAATAAACTGTTTTTAAAATTTATACCAAGAGTACTAAGAGCAAGAAAAACTTAAGAGCTATGCTCTCTCCAATAAGAGCCAAAGTCAAAGAGCGAACACCCGAAGTCGACTAAGTTGCCTCGACGTTAAAAAGAATTCCTGAAAATTAAACGTTGTTCTTTTTTCACCGTGTGCAGTCGCTTTTCGCGCTTCCGCTCTCGCTATTCCCGTTATTCGCCGTTCTGGGATTCCCGCTGGCGGACTTGAATTTCAGTTTTGCTCCTCCTTTTTGGAGGATGTGAAATCCAGAGCCACAGAAACAAAGAAAACCTAAATAATAACGGTTATTTGGCAGTGCGCAGCAATATTTTGAAGCCCTAAAAATAGCAAAAGAAAATAGCCAAAAATTGCGAAAATAGCAGACATGCCGTGTTTTTCTGTGCCTCTGTGTGTGCGTGAGTGTCTGTGCGAGTGAAGTGGAAATTTATAAATAAAACAACGCTGGGACAAAAGTGAAATCCGTCAGTATTGAGTTGTTGTATTGGCCAACTGCTGCTCAGGAAAAAAAAACTCCAGGTGATAACCTTTTTTTGAAGGCTGTCTTGAATTTCTTTCTTTTTTTTTTTATGGCCAGATTTTGTTGTTAATCAAAAATTCTCAGGGGAAAACTCTCTCTCTCTCTCTCTCAGTTTACTCTCTCCTCTCTTTGACACTCTCTCTTGCTTTCTCTTTAAAACCCGCTATTTTTAATGTGACCAGAAAGTCGAGCTGGTTTGATTTAAAGTACAAGGTGAAATTACTTCAAGTTTTTAGACTACCCTTAAAAAGAGGGGGGATTTTAGGGGGTTTTTTGGAGACCTGGTACCTGCCTTATCTACTAGCCACAAGGACTGTCTTTGTCTACGTATCCACTTTCACAATTGACATACCCTCGGGCAACCTCATTATTTCGCTTTTCGCCCAGACCTCTTAACTTGTCATGGATTTTTGCTGAGCGTAATTAGTGTAATTGCGGCCATAGCTTGACTCGATTTCTTGGCTTCTTTTGGCTTGTCATTTGGCTGATTGGCAGCAGTAATAGTGCAAATGCAACATCACCCTCATAATACCCTGAAAAAAACAGTGGAACCTGCTAAAAATCTAAATTTTAAAAGCCAAAAAGTCCTTAGCTTGAAGGGAATAACTTAACTTCATTCCATATTAAGTTTACTTAACTTAACTTTTAATTATTAATTACTTTAATTATTTGTGGTAATATAATTTAAAAACCTAAAACAAAATTTTCAAAACCTTAAAAAATTCCCCTAAAAAATTGTCGTATATTTTTAAAGGTTTTAACATGGTTTCCGCATCTTAATGACTATTTAACCGAAAAATAAATTTAGCAGAACTTAAGGAATATAAAAACACAATGTCTTTGTTGTGATAAAGAAAATATTAAGAGTGCTTACAATTCCATTAAAAAATCCTTGAAAAAAAATGCTTAGCAATCAAACTCAAAATCTCCATAAACGGAAACATTCTGTTGGTGGTAGTTTAAGTAACGGAAGCTATCCTGTATTTCTGTACTTACACTTCCACCACCCCCTGGAATACAATACCCTTTAAAAGTGCCTGTGTGCAACCCTCTGTAGATCCCACGCGTTGCTGACGTTGCTGCAACTCACCCTGGAAACATTCGTAGCATGTAGTTTGGGTGCTTTTGCGGGGTGGGGGTGGCTGTGTACCCACGAGTATGTAGTTCAAGGTCGTTGGCCAACTTTTCGGCCAAGAGGGCTGAGATTTAAGCTGGTCTCTCGTTACCATATGCAGAGGTAGACCTCGTGGCAAGTTGAAGGATACATATGTGAATGCCCCACTTGAGACGCTATTCTTGGGCTCCAAAGCGTCGTCCAGTCAGGTGACACTAATCACCCAGCCCGCCACCCACGAAAATGTGGCACTAATGAGCGCCGGTCATGCAATAGGCCAACGTTTTTGGGTGACCCCTTCGAAATACCTTTTGGATGCGGGCCAAGAATCCCTACCTTCCTCCCCCCTTTTAGCAACAGGAAGCGCAGTCGTTGAACAGTTAATGGGAGTGCAGATTGCAACAAGGGGGCGCCAACATTCCGGGCCACTGGGCACATTTGAAAGTGACCGTAAATCTAACGCCTGGCTCTAATCATTTTGCCCCCTGGCCAGAAGCCAATGTCTAATGCCCCACAACCCACTTTGCCCTGGGCCATAATGTCAGCTAATTGCACTGGCCGGGAGCTCTTTAGACTTGGCGTCGTCAGTTGGCTCTGGCTCCCCGACTCCCGTCTTCCGTTCTCCGTACTCTGGTGTATCAAGTTCAACGAGGCGAAAACTGTTGTTATGGTAACTAAACAGTGGAGCTTCTGTAGAATGAACTATTTTAAATTGTAACTTTATTAAGTTTTTCAATAGAAAAGTTTGAAGCTTACAAACATAAATTAAAAACTATTTATTCAGCATTTTTGTTTTTTTAAATGTTAGACATTTTATTACAGATTAACCTGTTTAGAATCCTCCTTAAATTTCCCCTGATACACATGAATTTCTAAATTTATAGACTATAATCTTTTTAGGCACCTTATAATTTGTTTGGTTTTGAATTAGATGGAAAGATTGACTAAAAGAAGTAGCACTGTATGTTAATATTCCAAAATGAGCTTTGGCAACATTCAGCAGTGTCTGGTGTCCTTAACGGCGTGTGACGCAAAAGAAGTCGTGTTGTGTGGGGTAAATGGGGGAGGTTATGGTGTTTATGGTTTGTTGGCTAGTGGGTGGTTTGTGGGGGTGGGTGGCAGCCTTGGGCCTGGAATTATCATTCGGCTTTCGTCTCTGGCCCCGTTTGCCCCTGTTGACATGTTTATGCGCAAATTTACCAAGTCTCTACTCCGGTTGTTGTTAAAGTCCCATATCGATTTTGTTAACTCGATTATAGGAACAGCGCCAAAGGATATAAAATATAAGGGATAAGCAAGGACAGTGACTCGTGGACGGTTGTGGGACATGCTAGCAGCAGTTATGGCATCGGACATCAACTGGGATCCAGGTGAGTGACGCTGACGCACCCAGAGTGTCCAAAATGATTGATTGACCCTTCTTCACCCACTTTGCAGCTCTTTCGAAACTGATCACCACGCTCAAGGAGTCGGAGAATCTGTCCAATGACCAGGAGATTGATTTCCTGAAGGCCCTGCTTGAGTCCAAGGAGCTGAATGCCCTGGTCAATGTCCACACAAAGGTGGCCAAGGTGGGGCGGGATGATAGACTGGCCCCCGTTTTGTCCACCTCTGCTCAAGTGTTGTACGAGGTGCTGGAGCAGCTCTCTCAGCACTGCCACCTGAATGACGACTGCAAGGAGGCCTTCCACCTCCTGCAGGACTCTCATGTCCAGGTGAGTTTATACCTAAATTTTGTTATAATTTATTAAATGAAATTTGTACTTTCCAGCACCTTTTGTTTGCCCACGATGCCATTGCCCAGAAGGACTTTTACCCACATCTGCCGGAGGCACCTGTCGAAATGGACGAGGACGAGGAGACCATCAAGATTGTGCAGCTGGTGAAGAGCAACGAGCCCCTGGTGAGTGTCCATTCACCTGGCTATTCACCCATTCCATTTTCCATGCCCATCTCATCGCCGTGATCGCTGTTCTGTGCCGTCCATCGCTTTCCACTGTCCACTCTCGACTTTCATTTCCTTTTTCCTGACTTTCACCCCCGACTTTATCGCGCCTTCATTGATTCACGTACTTCTACTGTAATCGCCTCCATGTCAACTCTTCCCAATGCTAATCAATTTTTGTAAATTTTGCTTTTGTCGAAAATCGAATAAAATCGAATCAATTTCTTGAATTCGCCCATAACAAACTAAATTGCATTTGTAACCAAAAAAAAAAATGAAAATGAAAATGTAAAAAAAAACACAGACAGGAGCACAGAGTGCGGAGCCAATTGTTGTAAGTAATCAAATGTCCAAAGAAACCCGTTCGCCAAGCACTCAAAACAACCTACAAAAGATACATTCTGTTGTCCCCATTCCGTTGTTGTGACACATCCATCAGATACTCACATCCAAAACATCGGAAACGCACTTCACACAGATACACACACGCACACACAGCCACTACACTCACACATATGCACCCTTTTGTTGGCTTCTTAGTGACACTTTTCCAACTACTTTTTTTAGGGGGCCACCATAAAAACGGACGAGGAGACAGGCAAGATAATCATCGCGAGAATCATGCACGGAGGAGCAGCAGATCGCTCCGGATTGATACACGTCGGCGACGAGGTCATCGAGGTCAACAACATCAATGTGGAGGGCAAGACGCCAGGCGATGTGCTCACCATACTGGTTAGTAGGCCTTAAAGTAACATTTAATCATAATCAAACCAATAAAATAATAAATCCTTTCCCTGCAGCAAAACTCGGAGGGCACCATTACCTTCAAGCTGGTCCCCGCGGACCAGAAGGGCGCCCAGCGCGAGTCCAAGGTGCGGGTGCGTGCCCACTTTGACTACAATCCGGATGTGGACCCCTATATACCGTGCAAGGAGGCGGGTCTGGCCTTCCAGCGCGGCGATGTGCTGCACATTGTGGCCCAGGACGATGCCTACTGGTGGCAGGCGCGCAAGGAGCACGAGCGCTCGGCGAGAGCGGGTTTGATACCCAGCCGAGCACTCCAGGAACGTCGCATCCTCCACGACCGATCGCAGAAGGATGGCAACGATCTGGACTCAAAGCGTAAGCATCTTCAGCTACATTGATCCCTGTCATCTGTCCATGTTCCATTGACTAAATTTGCTCTAATTTCATGCTGCATCTTACTATAATACCCTCATCTAACCCACAATTGGCCTCATACCATCCAACCATTAGCCGGATCATGCGCATCACTCTGCACCACCCCACCTGGTTCCCCGCGTCTGCCTGCGAGCAGCAGCAGCTCCTCCTGCCGCCAGCCCAAGACTAAAAAGATCATGTACGATTTGACAGAGAACGATGACTTTGACCGGGAGCAGATAGCCACCTACGAGGAGGTGGCCAAGCTGTATCCCCGTCCTGGTGTTTTCCGGCCCGTAGTGCTAATCGGAGCTCCAGGAGTGGGTCGCAACGAGCTGCGCCGCCGGCTGATAGCCAGGGATCCTGAGAAGTTCCGCAGCCCAGTTCCATGTGAGTGACTTCTAAGGAGACTACCAAACATTTTCTCAACCCTTACCTTTTTCAGACACCACCCGACCAATGCGCACTGGTGAGGTAGCCGGACGTGAGTACATCTTTGTGCCGCGCGAGAAAATGGATGCGGACATCGAGGCGGGAAAATTCGTGGAGCATGGCGAGTACAAGGGTCATCTGTATGGAACTTCGGCGGAGAGCGTCAAGTCAATCGTGAATGCGGGTTGCGTTTGTGTGCTGAGTCCACACTACCAGGCAATCAAAACCCTACGCACGGCCCAGCTGAAACCGTTCCTCATCCATGTGAAACCACCAGAGATGGACCTCCTAAAGGCCACACGAACGGAGGCGAGGGCCAAGTCCACCTTCGATGAGGCGAACTCAAGGAGTTTCACCGACGAGGAGTTCGAGGACATGATCAAATCAGCCGAAAGAATTGACTTTCTGTACGGACACTTTTTCGATGTGGAACTGGTCAATGGAGAACTGGTTAATGCCTTCGAGCAGCTGGTCCAGAATGTCCAGCGTCTGGAGAATGAGCCTATATGGGCCCCATCCATGTGGGTGCAGTAGTAGGTCAAAAGGCCAAACAAGGAGCAGCAGCAGCATTTCAATGCAATTTGTTGAACAAAACACCAAAACACCAAAGTATTTTTGCCATACGAATTTAGCAATCTGCTAGAGAAGACAGAGGAGCGACACTATTTACCCATAGGCGATCCTGCTGGGCACTCCCCGTCCGGCCTTAGTCCTTTTCACGACATGTACCTTTTTGCGTAACAGTGAAAACACGAAATGAATACAATAATAACACACACACACAGAGAAGGAAATTTAAAAAAGAAAAACTCAACCAGCATCTATCTTACATTTACGATAACAATTAAATTATAAACAAAAAACTTGTTGTACAAAATTTATTTGTGTTCAAGAATGGACTAAATTATAAATGTATTTATTACACGTTGTTGAAATCAAAGAAACAGAGTTAATCCCCCCGTAACCCCTAACGCTAACTGATTGTATCTCAATTGTATATATACACTCACTAACTAGAGCATATTGGATACATGTCTCATTTCGAAAACTGATTTCATCTCAAAAAAGTAGTGAAACAATTGTTGAAAACAAATGAGAAATTAATAAAGACCTATTTTAAATGCGAATAAGCTAAATATTACATTTATTGAGGGTAGAGAAGACTTAAACACAGCTTTATTGGGCAGCACACTTGTATACATATTGACATGCTCACGTACATATATATATCTAATATATATTTAATCTGTCATCTATGTTAACCTATGTAAATTTAGCTTAGGCATATGAAGTCTATCCAGGATGTATTGTTCAGTTTTCTTGATTGTTTCTGTAGTGCGAAGACAAAGAGTAATTTCAGATCTACCCATTTCACTGAGTCAGGTATCGCTATATAGTATATATCATGATATCCCCCTTATAGCTATAGTCAGAGCTGCGATTTCGTCCCAGAACGGGATACGGTTAGTCCATAGAACTGAGCCAATCGTTTGGCCTCCCTCCAACCGGCCTCAACTGCTCCATGGACCGTGGAGTAGTAGTGCTCGCTGGAGGCTTCTCCTGCAAACTGGACAATGGGCCTGTCGCAGCGACTCTGCAGCCACTCCTCATCCTCCAAGTCCTTTTCTCTCTCCGGCGTGGTGGCCACCACAGTCAACGGATAAGCCAGTTCCCGTGCTCCAGTTCCCAGCTGCTCTGTGTCCATGGATCTGTAGGAATAGGACCCCCGGAAGTTCTCATTTGTGTACCAGGAAGACGTTCTGAAATTTGATGGCTCTGGGATTTTCCACTTGAGGAACCTCCGGAAGAGATACATCACACCAGCTAGGACTTCATCTTTGGGCAGGGTTTCCATGTGCCTGCCATTTTCATTGGTGATCCAACCAGCCAGGATCCTCGGTTGGTAGCTCACCCTGTAGAAGCCGAAGACATCCTCCAACCAAGCTCTTGAAGTTCCTCGAATATCATCCAGATCCTCATCTCTCCAGAGCAAAGTGAAGCCCGTCCAATCCTCTGGCCAAAAAGCCTCAGGGAACTCCACAAATATTTTGTTGACAGTACCAAAAGCTAGACCATCAATGGCACGTTGTTTTTCCACTGGAAGCTGTGGTTCAAACATTCGAAAGTGCTGATCCTTGAGAACTCCCAGAGAGACAGTGACCACCACATGATCAGCGATGCAGTTCTCGCCATTGCTCAGCTGCAGCTCCACGCGGCCATCGTTCCGGTTCCAGTTGATCTTGAGCACGCGAGTGGACAAAAGTAATCTTTGCTCTAGCACACCATGCTCCACTTTTAGTTCCCTGGAACGCACGAGGAGTTTAAGTAGCTCCACATAGCCCTTGTCCTTCCAGTTGAGCAGGATGTCGCCCTCGCACTCCCAGTAGTCCAGATAGCCCCTACCCGACACCTGTTCCAAGGTATCCGAGGCCTCCACGGAGTTTTCGAATTTCTGGTAGTTCACGAAGAATTCCTTGGCCACCGCTGCATCTATATCGGAGTTTTCTGGGCGTCGGAGAGTATCGTAGAATTTGTTGTTCAGGTAACTGCCCAAGGAGCCGCTGCAATGACGCAGTTCCAGCTGCCTCGTGACCAGTGAATCACCCACGATGGCTTTAAGCCTACTGGCCACCTGTTCAGGGACCACATCTCCATTGGACCTGACGCACTGGTAATTCTCGTACACAGGACCCGTGGACTCCAGCAGCTCCTCCTTCTGCTTCCTGGTAAGCTCGTAGACAATGTTGTCTCTTTCCCCGTGACACCACTGGGCTCCCAAATCAATTACGTTGTCCGCAAAGGGAATGGTGTGAATCCTGCCGCCCAAACGATCCTCCGCCTCCACAACGAGCACATTCTGGAAGCCCAGTTCCAGGAGCTTGGTGGCACAGGCCACGCCCGAAGCTCCCGCGCCGATCACAATGATCTTGCGATCCAGATTCCGCTGTGCGCCACTCATTCCGGGTAACTGAGTCTGTTTTGGATACAAAAGGGGTGGGAGAACGGCAGCAGGAATGCAAATTTAATGACCGACAGCTTGAGTTTGAGATGCGTGGGGTGTGATGGAGAGTGGGTAGGTGACAATTGGAGGTGCACTCAAAGGAAATATTTGAAGATTTATAGAAGAAACTATTTTAAGAGACATTTTTGAATAAGGAAAATAAAACCTTTATACGTGCACGTCATATGTTGATTACTTTAACTAATTGTTAATTAAAGGAAAAACGTTATTACCTAAGAAAATAATTCCCAACTTTTGTAAGTTTACAGTTGTTTAAATAAAAAAAAACATTTGGCTTTACATAAACCTCTAAAAAGTAGAAGGTGCCCAATAAATACAAGCAACCTTTGGAAAAATATATCAAAGTGAGTGGTTCTTTATAGTTTTATAGAATAGTTCTCGGATTGTTGCTAAAGAATATGAATTTTGTTAGAATAAACTGTTGCTGCTTGAGCACAAATGCCTTTCTCTTATGCTTTCACTTTCTAAAATAGCATTGAGATGTTTTCGCAATAAAATAAATTACCTATTATTTAAAAACAATATATGCATAGGCAATGTTAAATCAACATTGAACTTACATAAGTGGCTACATTGTACAAAAAGTATAATTATGATTTTTTTTATTAAATAACTATTTTAGTATTTCAGTAATAACGTTCTACGAGAACTTTTAATATATTTTTTCGATGTCGTTAAGATTTGTAAAATAAATATTAAACTTCCACTTATTTCTTTGAGTGCACCATTAGAATATTTGTTTGTGGAACGGTTGCAGTGCAATTCCAGCCACTTGAGTTTGACAATAAAGATGTCTTTTGATTAAAAAGTAACGGCATGTCCGCCTCATCATATGTTTCGATAACGAATTCCGCAATTCCGACTTTTGATAAGAGTTTCGAAAAAGCTTTCCCCCCTCTCCACCCTCCACCAATACAAAAACACCGAAAAGCAACACTTTCGGCCAAAGGAAAACACATGTGTACACAGACACACATGCAAATACCGCAAATATGTTCACTCGCCTTTAGCTACATGAATTTATTAATAGCCTTTAATAGGAAAAAGGGAAAGGAGGGGTAAAAAGTGGGGAGGGAGGCGAAATACCCGAAGGAGGAGTACCTAGCCAACCGGACCAGCTGGTTTTACCTGGACATTCCCCTCAGAAATCTGCTTTTCCAATGAGAGGAAGTGGGAGGAGCGACATTCCACCTCCTTTCAATGGCATTGATTTTATATATTTTTGGGCAACAAAAAAATGTTCAAGGTTTTCTGCGACAGGCGGGTTAAAAAAAAAAACACAAAAAAAAAATAGAATTTTGCGTTACTTTTTTTTGGGGGTGTTGGTAATGTGTGTATGGGTGTGTATTCACTTCACTCACTCCAACTACACTCACCAAAATAACTTGCAAAACCGTTCAACAATTGAGCATTACTATTTACTATATTTTCCTTTTTTTTCTGGTTCGGAAAAACTCCAGCTCCGCGGAAAATTCAGACTGCGGTGCGAATGCAAACAAAACTGAAAGCCGAAAAACTTGAAAACATCACATGGAAACGTGCCGCTCTGCCCGTGTGCTTATGCTGTGAGCAGGGGCGTAGTTGCATTTCCTTAGAGGGGTTATGTATTAAGGGATTTTTGTGGCCCCCCTCCTTGACGCCTCTGTGCGCTCTGCGCAGACTGTAAGCTCCCCTAAAAAGCTCTAAGCAAAAGCACCCAACACAGCTGAGTGGGGGAAAAAGTGAGTGGGTTTGGGGCAATGAGAGGAAGTGAGAAGGAGGCTGGTCCCTCGTCCAAATGCACTGAGAAAAAATCCTGAAAAATTCCAAACTTTAAATCAAAAAAGGAGTTTTCTAAAAGTGAAAAAAAATCAATGTTCCAGCCCTTTTTTTTATCAAGAAATTGCCTAATAAAAATGTCCACCCTAAAAAATGATTTTAAAAAGGAAATTATTTTATAACTTTGATGAAAAAAATTTATTTTTGATCCCCAAATAAATATATTTTAAATATTCTGAAAGTGAAAAAAGCATTTTCGTTTTTAAATACAAAAGTTTTTACTGTTTTCATGATAGAACTAAAAAAACGTGCGAATTCCTAGAAGTCTAACCAATAACTGAAATAAAAACGTATCTTATCTGTTTTCAAAATAAATAGTTTGATAGTGGATTGGTACTAAAGTCACTAGTTATGTTGCTATCCCATGTTTATATATATCAGATTTCTAAACTTTGTATTTTACTATTCCAAAGAACTCCGAATTGATAATACATTTTTGATTTATAGTTTTGTCTCTGTGAACCCTTAAAAAATGTCTTCATTATATGTAGCTTTGTTTATTTTTTATATTATATATTTACTCAACTGCATACAAGTTTTTTTTTGCTAGATTTGGTAAAGGGAATTTCCTAAGACTCTTTGTTAAATACATAACTCGTTTGATATTGGTAGGTCCTTTCGGGTTCTTTATATGTAGATATATCCTTCGATGTATGTACAGTTCAGTTGCAGTTATCCTTTGGCCAAAATCGGGAATGACAGAACTCTGGAGCACTTGGTATATAAGTAGTTAGTTATCATTTATTACCCGCCTACATTGACTTTACATGATCATCTTTTGTCCGTAGCTTTGGAATTACATTTTAAATATATAGAGGCTGGTATATCTGGTTAAAATTCATTCAAGTGTATATACAGCAAGGGAGTTTACTTGGATTATGCTGATAATTCGTTAAAGTAAACACTATATAATAAGCTTTAAAGAACAGGTTTAAAAAAAACCAAGACAAGTCATAAATATAAATCTAATTTACACTAAAAAATATAATTGATTTGAAAACAAAACGTAAGCAATTACAAAATAATAAACAAAATTATCACAAACAATAACAGCCCGGATAGGATGAGAATGGCGGCCCATTGTCGTTTATCTGTGGGTTGAGAAAAGAGGAATATGTTAGTGGGTTTAAATATATGTAAAGAGGTAGAAATTTAAGACTAGGGATTACTGATTTTTAAACACTATTTAAAGCATTTAAAGGGTTTACCATTAACCAGTAATCCCCAATCTAAATTTCATAGTGATCAACCCACTCACCATTATTCATGTGCAAGACTTTGGCAACTTTCTTCATGGTGGTGTCCAATTTGGACTCCGTGGTATCGAACTCGTTCCCAAAATCATCCAGCATCACCGCCTGCTCATCCAGCTCCACTCCAATTTGCCGTGAGACTGTCTTGAGGGTGCCAATCGAATCACTGATCATGTCCAGCTGCTCATCCTGCCCCTGGATCATCCTTTGCTGTATGGAGACAGTTTCACCCACATACCGATGACTCGGACTGTCCATCCCACCGCCGCCGTGATGCGTCTGTCCATAGTGACTGGGACTGTCGAGGGCATTCTCCAGCTTGGAGTACTTGGTGCCACTGTGGCGGGAGGCTGCTGCCGCTGCCGCTGACATGGTGCCCGCTATGGTATTGGCCACCACCTGGCTGCCACTGTTGATCAGCGAGTTGCCGTTGAGGCCGCTGGGACACTCCACCAAATAGGTGCGATCGCTGTGCGGATGCTGATGGTACTCGGAGTTGGAGATGGAATTCGAATTGGAGCCGGGTGTGGCAGTGGAGGAGTGATTGTTGTGGTTGTGATTGGGGCTATGACGTTCGTTGTCGAGCAGCGGCTGGTGTGCGGTGATGTCTCTGTCCCTGCTCCGGTTCAGGCTCATCTTATCCTTCATCTGCTTGACCTCATCGCGCGTGTTGTCGATGAAGTGGCGCCGGCTGGAGAGTTCACGATTGTCGATCCGAAACTTACTAGGATTCTTCTCAACGATGCGTTTAGGGAGAAATAGTTAAGGGTTAAGGAGGTAACCATGGGTAAAATTGGAAGATCTACAGGGGTTAAGTGATTTAAACCCAAAAGTCTATAAGACCGACTTTTAATTACACGGTACTCGGTTTTAATATAAGCTTTAAACTTTTCTGTTTTTATAATGTATTTTTTCACACCATCTAGTGTTGTATTTAAAAACCTCTTTCTTCATTCTGATAAAAATAAAAACACGAAATCTAATACATTAGTAGGTAACACAATACCATTAATAGTTATAAAACTGTTTCAACTGTTTGACGATAAGGTCTTTAAAGTACATGAGGTTCTATGAGTAATAGTTTTATTTTACTGTCCACAGTTGTAAAGTTATAAAGTAGTAGTAAATCCCAGTTATCTAAAACGAATTTAATCAATGTAAAAAGCGGAACAGATCAGTAATTCTTTCAAGAGCTAACTAATACAACATTTAAAACGATATTTAATCAATTTGGGATGGTTGAAGTATAAGTAAACTCAAAGTCTTTGGGATCAATATTATATAAGAAACAGACCTCCTAAAACTTAACTCATTTAGGAAACACATCCCCTTCAAACCCTTCCGAGTACCGGGTAACGAATTGATTTTTCAATTGCTTTGGCAAAAAAGGATATTGATAGTGTCCTCGAGGTCCTCGAGATCCCATTCGATGCTCCGGAGCGAGTTACGCAGCTCGGTGGTGGTCCATTCAACCTCCGTTCCACCGCTCTCGCCCAACTCCCGCCAACGCAAATAGAGGCCGCGGGTTTTGTTCAGAGCTTTGAATACCTCGCTGGGGGGAGACAAAAAAGAAAGAAAAACAAAGTGATTAGACAGGTGAATAATAAAGAAAAACTGCACCGAAGAGGGGAAAACCTACTCCTTGACCACGAAAAAGGGATCCTCCAGAGACATGCCGTGCACTCTTCTTATCCCAAACGGAAATTAACACTCCTCTTTGCACTTTTTTCGCAGCGTGTGACACTTGACTTGATGGTTATTTTCATGGATTTTTCCGGGCGAAAACCACCCCCAAAAATCCTAGGGGGATGCAAGTTGGGAAAAATTTGAAGGCTGTTGGGGGTTACATCAAAAGTCAACACAAATTTGTAAGGGGGAATTTGTGGTTTACTATTTTTCCTAGCAGGAATTTCACAATCAACTGGGTTTTATCTTTTTTGGCTTGGGAAGCGAAGTTTGCACAGCACACACGTTTATTGATTATTGCACTTGGGACCGCGCCGCTTATCGCCCGATTTCTCTATAGATCCCACCGATTCCAGTGGTCAGAACCAACCAATGGCCCAGAGAACACTGTCGTTATTTTTGCTCTCTGGTTTTGAGAAAATCCCCCTCTTGAGAAGAACTATTGGCATTTGTTTACGCCGTTCTCGCGACTGCGCACTGGTCACTATCTTTTTCTACCCCTAAAAAACGTTTTTGAAAACAACCCAAAATATGGCCAACTAAATTCCACAACAAAAAAAGACGGCCAAACTGCCAGCACTATTTTTTTAATTTTTCATCACTCACCTGCTGCTCGTGGCCACTTCATTTGACAAACTGCGATCCAAGAACACGTTGACACACTCTAAACTTAAATACTTTTACGCAAATTGTTTTCTACTCGCTTTAAATATTAATTTTATTTATTTGTTTTGCTTTGCTGCCAACTAACTGCGTGTTTTAGTATGACCTAAACGCGTTAGTTCATTTTGCTTACTTTGGTATATATCGTTACCAAAAAAAAGTACGTTACTTTTGCTGGTTTTTTAATGTGCGACAACTCTAGTTTCAAATACATTTTTAAAATTTATATTTATTACGTTCTCAAAAAAAATTAAAAGAAAATATATTTTTCTTATAAAATAAAACAGTTTTATTTTGGGTAAAATACTTGGTTCTTTATTTAATCTTCGGCTATACAATTTAAAAGTAAATATTCCTTCTCCCAAAAAAATAGTTTTAAGTAGCTCTTACAAATATTAATCTCATTATTATAATAAAGTAAATTATTGTGAAATATCCTTTTTAGCAAGAAAGAAAGAACTTTAATTCATTAAAAATTAAATACATTTTAAACCAATTTCTAAACTTTGAAAAAAAATTATATTTTTGTAAATTTTAGTGTGACCAGAAGTCACAATTTTAAGCAGTATTTTGGTTTTGTTGTGTGACTCTCACACTGCCCCCTAACCGTTTTATTTTTACCGCTGTCAATTTAGTTTGAAAAGTGCTTGCAAAATGTTGCAAAACGACGCGGTGCGCACTTTACAATATGATAGTGAGATTCGTGTGGCCCAGCAGCCAGAACATAATGAACCGAGAGGTAAACTAGTGCTCTAATTAGGGAATAGAAATTAAAACAGAGTGATTCACCCGCGGAAAATGGTAACTGAGTTGTTACCAACTGATAAGCCCTGCACTGGATTAAATATTATTGGCAGAGAGTGTGTCACAGTTCGACGGGAATATGCGGCTACAAGTTGGCTATATCTTATCGGCAGGCGTTTTGTTATGGTCGCCTCACCTCAAGTGCCTTTGTTTGGGACGATCGAACCGACCTAACGTACTATAAAACCGTACACCTGAACTTATCCGTATCTCATTGTACGCTTATTTTGTATTCCAAGAAAAGTAATAAAATTTTGCAGAAAGAAGACTATATATTTTCTTGTAATGTTTATTAACCTCTACGGAATTTAATCTGGTTTAGATAACTGTCAGTCTATTTACAGGAACTTAAAGTTTAACAACCCTTTTAAATAAAAAATGTTAATGATAATGATAAATATATAGTACGTTTGCTATAATTTAAAATTGTTCTTTAAATATATTCAACTCAAAGGCAGAAATCTTAAGGCAGTGATCTTATTTTATTATATTTTTTTAATAGGTATTAAGTGGGTATATTATAAGCTGATATTATTCAATGTTTATAGAGACAGAAAAGGATTTTCTTTTAAAACTTTCTTGCTTGTTTACATTTTAGTTTACGACTCCCACATCAGCATTACATCACAGCCACGGAGGCCATCGGAGGCTCCACGTATTCCACTACCAGTACCCATTGCCACGGTCACGGGCAGTAGAACCTTTATTCCCCTTTCCGGATACGATTGCCTGGCGGACCTGCCATCGGTCCATATTGAACAGACCTTTGAGCTGAATGAGGGTATGAAATATCTATAGAACAAATCCTTACCCAAAAGTTTTAAAACCCACATTCTTTTGCAGCCTTGACAGCAGTTTCATCAGAGAATCGCTATGTGGTGCGATCACCATTGGGAGATGCAATCTTTGCAGCCAGCGAAAGCTCCACAGCGAACAATCGCCTGGTCTGGGGAGCAGGACGACCCTTTCAGATGCATCTACTGGACAAAACCCACCAGGAGGCGTTGGTTTTTCGCAAGAAACTAGCCATGGGATCACTCTGCTGCCAGCCAAAAAGTCTGGAAATATGGATACCGCCTGGTAATGTTCTGGGTAGAGTGGTGCAGTCACCCACTTTTATGCAGCCAGAGTTCTTCATCGAGGATGGAAACACAGGACAGCCTGTATTCTGTGTTGAGGGTCCTGCTAACTCAGGATTCTGCTGCTTTTGTCTGCCTAGGGAATCATACTTTAAGGTGGGTACTCATTTATTTCTATTGAATAATTAAAGCCTAATAATAAACGTTCCTGCAGATCCATTCGGGTGGTAATATGAGGGCCTCCATTGATCACAAATGGCTGGCCAGCAAGTCTCAGTACACCACAAATATTTACTTTAGTGATGCAAAGCTAACAGCCAAAGAGCGAGCCTTGATTCTGGGATCAGCTTTTCTTCTGGTGAGTACTCCATAAACTATATAAAACATCAAAATAATAATAAATATTATCCCTTTCAGGAATATCTGTACTTCCAAACCCGCTTCTAACCAAAAACTTTAAATAAACCTTGTATATTCACATTGATTTCTTTATTTTTTGTCATTTTTTTGTATAAGATTTTATGTTTGTTTTGTGTTGTGTTTTTTTGTTTTCAGTTTTTTGATATATTTTACAATAATGTAATAGATCACTTCATTTTCTTGTTGTTTAACCACACATACATACATTCAAATATATAGTAGATATATATCTATGTGTATATATACGTTGCTGCAGCTCTTGCCATAGCAGTTTGTACAATAATTTTCATTTATCTCTATCAACTTTGTGTAGTTTGTTTGACTAACCTACCGCTTAATGCATATATGACAACATATTGATTATTTACAGTTAGCTATTCTTCATCATTTCGTTTCGTTTCTCTTCTGCTTCAAATACAAAATTAAAACAAACAATTAAAAAGAGTCTCGTGGTCTCGTCGTTTTAAAAATTAAAACAAAACTAAGGGGTATACATAATATATAATTTTTCATTCACCGCTTTCAGCTGTTCTTCTTCGTAACTCGGTGTAATAACAATTTGAAATAAGGAAGAACTACGTGATTTTCAGATGATTTAATTTGGATTTGGACTTGGAAAACCAATTTGGGGTTTATTAAGGGGCTAGGCCTTATAAATTACACACGCGCTCATTTACATTTGTAGATAGACTCACAGCACTTCAGGAGTTTTTGCATTTATGCATTTCGAAAACAAATTATATGTTTACATGTATATAATATAGATTTTTAGACGTGTGTGCTTGTTGGTTGGCTTATAACTAGGGCTAGCTGATGACGGTTCCTTAAACTAAATACTTAAGAGGCAGATCGAAAAGATCCGCGTTGGGGGGTAACTGTATAAGGCTCTGTATAAGACCTCTTTCTGGGCAGTTCCCTTTAGAGTGTTGTTTACACTGGAATAGCTGACTCGCTTATCTGGCTCTCCTATCGCTTGATTACGATTCCCGATTAGCCCAATATTTGTCGAGAGAGGTGGGTCTTATAGGCTAGCTCTAGAGTAAGTTGTGTGTGTGCCCAAATGCGATATGCTTAGACATTTGATATGCGCTCGTTGGAGGTGGTTTGGTCATGGCGGGGTGCCTCGCTCCTGGAATTGTAGTAATGACTGGTGGCGTCCAGGTGGTGGTACACCGCGGGATACTGATAACCTCAGCTGGGCTGCAGCATGTACATGTACTGTCAGTTGCTGGCCGCCGCCGCCGATGCAGCCACGGGAACTGGTACGGGTACGGGCACCGGAACAGTTACAGGCAGCTCTTGGCCAGAACGAGCCCGCTTCTCGCCACTGCTCTCTGCTGGATTGTCGCTCTCCTCGCCCGTGCTGCTAAAGCTGCCCGGCAAACGACGCTTCAGGCTGTGATTCAGCCCATTGGCCACCGTTTCGTCCTCGGACATGGAGCTGGCTCGCTTGGGTGTATTCCCAGCACTGTCGTTGTCCAGCGAAGCTATCGCCGAGGCTATGGCTGCACTAAAGCCATCTTCGGAGGCACTGTCCTGCGAGACGGGACCCGTGGTGTCCTGGGCCAGCTGCATCATCCCTGAGGGCGTTGTGTAGCCACTAAGCTTGTTCGGGTCCTTCTCCAGCAGCTTTTGGGCCAGCAACTTGAGTGATATTAGCGAATTCTCACAGTCACTAGTGTCGATCTCGGTGAGACTGATCCCAGCACGTTCAATTTCCGCATAAGTGCCAAAGGGCAACTTCTGCAGGCACTCCAGCTTCTGGACATGCGTCTTTGAGCGCAAATGTTTGGCCAAATGACCGTGAATGCGGAAGGCAATCTTGCAGTCGGTGCACTCAAAGGGCCGTGGATTGGAGGTAGTTGGAACCCCAAATGTCGATGTCATCATCACCTTGTTCTTGTGCGCCTCGGAACGCTCGTGCTTCTGCAGATGTCCCTGCGTGCGGAAGGAGATGCTGCAGGGCTCGCACTTGAACTTGCGTTCCATGTAGTGGATGTTCATGTGCAGGGTGAGCTGATGCTGCCTCTGGAACGTTTTGGCGCAGATGGTGCAGGTGGGTCGCGCATCGCTGGCAATGGGAGCTGGTGGCACTCCGCGGCCGTAGGAAACATGCTGTATATCACTGCTCTTGCTGCTAGGCGTGGAGCTCTTGAAGCCATCTTCGCCCACGATTACAGTGCGCTGGGTGGGTTGAGTTGAGCTGGAGGTGGAGGTGGAAGCCACAGGAGCAGCTGTCGATGTCGTAACTGCAGCTGCAGCAGACGTTACAATTGGTGGTGTCGGGTTTCCCAGCACTCCACTGAAATCATTAGCATCTGGTTGCTGTACTGCAGCCGGCAGATTCGCATTATGAGGCTCTGCCGCGGTGGGCTTTTCCTCCTCTGACTGGGTTTCCATTTCCTCACTTTCTTCCTGGGGAATCTTAGCTGGAGTTGGCGTTGTTGTCACTGCAGCACGCACAGGAGCTACGGATGGCAACTCCACCGCTTCGGGAGTCTTTACTTCATGCACTTCAATGCTAGGAACCTCATTAATGCTCATGATGGGCCTGCTGCTGCTGGTAAACAGACTACTACTGCTGCTCATCACGGGCGATGCAGTGGAGTACAAAGTGTTGATTTGATAGCTGCGACTAAACTGACTCTGCTTCATCTTGGCATGCTGCAGCGCCTGCTCCTTGATATAGGTCTGCAGAAGGACATCCTCGCCACCCTCCGCCTCGTGCTTGGCCTGCTCCTCCATCTCGGCGGAGATTCGCACCTTGTCCGACACCGAAATTAAAGTCTTCATGAAGCCACTCTCGTTCCCAGTGCCAAAGATCACATCGTGCATCTGCTGGGCCTGCGATTTGGGTAGATCCTGGGTGGCTGGATGCACTGGCGATGGGGAGACGGCTGACATGGAGCCGCGCGGCTTGGTAAGATCCATGGGGGCGCTCTCCTCGCTCGCCACGCTGCGCTTCGGTTTGGACTCCTCCGGATTGGAATAATACTGTTCCTGCTTCTGGTAATCGAACGGTGGCTTGGGCGATGTGAAAGAGCACACCAATCTCTTGTTGGGCAGCGAGCCCGAAGAGCCAATGCTGTTGGCAGGACTGGCCGCCGGCAGAGGTGTATCCTGGAGTTGTGGATAAGGCGACACGCTCTGCGGAATGGGTGGTGTCATTGAAAGCGAAAGCAAACACCTGGCTGCCTCGTGCTCTTTCAATCGCGACTTGGATTCATCCGTATCTAAGTATAAATATTGAAGAAGTAAGTAAGATATTCAATTGTGAATTATAAAATTAAAACATACCACTACTTTCCGATTCATTGTCGCTGTAGTCATCTGAATCGGACTCTCCAGCCATTGAGGAAGTGCGTCCTCCTGCCGAAGTGGATGACTGCTGGTCAAAGTCCATATCCACGTCCAAGAACTCGCCATCGGGTGGCATTGGACCCGGATTGATGCCCAGTTCAATGCACTTCTTAAAGTGCGTCTTGGATTGCATGTGCTTGGTCAAATTGCCCTTGGTTTTGAAACTGTGGAGGAAGGAAAAGGTTATAGATTAGATTTACCTCTTTAACAATATCATCCTCTAACTAACCTGAAATTGCAGTGGCTGCAGGTGAACGGTCTCACATCTGTATGCGTGCGTATATGCTTCTTGAGCATCGAGGGCTTCTTGCAGCGGATTCCACACTCGGAGCAGACATATCTGCCCCTTCCTCGACCCCGGATGTACGTGTAATCCTCATGCGACTCATAGCCACCCACCAGGGGCTGTCCGGAGGGACTAGTCTCCAGCTTTTTGGACTGCGACTCCTCGTTTTTGGCCGCCACATTTGCCTCGCTAAGAGCAGCCACTGTGACAGTGGGTGGAGTCTTCAACGGACCCTGATAAAAGGCACTGCTCGACACACTGGACAACGTCGATGTGGAGCACACTGTCTGCTGGCTAGCAACCAGATTATAGCTTAGTTTCCCAGTTCCAGCCATCGCTGTGGAGCTGCCATTTCCCAGCATCCTCTGACGCGAGTCGTAGAGAGCCATCACTTGCTTCAGTTTGAATCCAAGTGGATGCGGCTGGTTCTCCTCGCACACCTGCCACACACTGTACATCGACAGCTTGTGCATTCCAGCCACATACGATGGTTGCGGGCAGTTCACCGTGCAGTAGAACATCTTGGTGCTGCACTTGAGACCCAGATAGGTGTAGGCATGACCATTAAGATACAGTTGCACACAGGATTTGGAGGGCCTCGGTGTCTCCGGCGAGATCAGCGGCAGTGTATTAGCCGTGGGCGTAATTCCATGATGACGTTTAGGCGTAAAGGTTCCGGGTTTTAGTGGCAGACTAGTGGGTCGCAGGAACTTTGATTTGGCTGAGGCAGAAGAACTAGCAGCTGGACTCGATTCCTCTGTAGCATTTCCATTGGGAGTCTCCACATGCAGCGGGGTTAGAGGCAACTCCTGTTGCTTTGCAGCTATCACATTGTCCAGATTAAAGTGACGCACTTCTGCTTCTGTAGTCTTAACATTATCCGCCATTCGTAAAAAGTTAAATGGAGCCTTCTTCGGGGTCTCCTTGCTGTTCCACTGCAGGGCTTGTCGCTGGGCAGGAGTTGGTGGCTGGCGGCTAAATTCGCTGGGCACATTCTGCACTCCACCAAAAGGCGACAAGGCTTTCAGTTCACCAGTATTTCCTCCCAGGAGAAGAGGGCTGGGCTGCTTGCGGTTTGGACTACGTCCTCGACCCGAAGGAATGGGCAACTGGAGCTGCTGTGGCGGCGGTGGAAGGAGAGTCATCTGCGGGGTCAAACTTCCTGGTCCAGGAATCCCAGGAACATAGGGTATAGGTGTGACTGGAGTGGTTTTATCACCACCGCTCATCGGTGGCAGCGTTAGTGGATTGAAGGCAGTTATTGAGTTAATGGGCGGAAACTGAAAGTGCTGGGGACCGGAGCTAACGCCAAGCAGTCCACTTCCGCTAACCAAAGCCATCAGCTTGCGCTCCTTGCTCGATCCAGCATCATTGTTAACCTTGACTGAAACATCCTGGAAGCTTCCACCGGACAGCAGAGGAGTTCTTATCATTTTGGGACTGTTATCCAGGTCTGGGCACTCAGAAATGGGAATCATTGTGCCCCCCGAGGAGGTGAATCTGCGCAATCGCTCCTCCTTGGTGGACTGCAACTCCGGTACACCGTTGTTGTTGTTATTGTAGGCGTTAAAGTTAAAACTTGGCGTGTGCATCTCGCTGGTCCTCACACGCTTCGCGGGCTGAGCTTCAAACTGTCGGTCCTCGTGCATTTTGGTTATCACCACCGAATCCTGGGCCTTGCGGGGCGCGTTCTGCTGTGCATAATCTACCAGGGGAGTTTTTCCCAACAGCGGACCAGGCGATGGCAACGGGGCATCCACAAAACGAAGGGCTTCTATCTGAGGCGGAGCAGGAAGTGTAGAGGGAGCGGCAGCAGGAGCAGGTGCAGTCACCGTGGGCGCTGTTACCGTCGAAGTCCTGGCTGGAGTTTGAGCTGCACTCAGCCGACTCAGCACCAGGCTACTCCTCTTCGTCTTCAACTGCGACCAAGCTAACTTGGCCAGTGATAATGGATTCTTCGAGTTGGCCATGTGGCTCTTTAGCTCTGGCAGGCTAAGCGAGATTGAATTGGAGCGAAAGGGCGAGGAAGCTGGACTCATTGGGGCACTGGAGCTCGCATCCTGGCAGTAAGTGCTGTTGTGCAGCTTCAGGTCATCCGCACTGCGGAATTCGCTCGCACAAATGGGACATGAGTACACAGCATCATCGCCCTCACCAATTGGCACTGCCAATCCCCGAGCATTCAACAGCAGGTTCTTGATGATTGAATTGTTCATTTGGGCGGGAGGTGGTGCACTTTTGGAGCTGCTTGGTGGATTTCCAACTGGAGCAATTGTGGCTGCAGCAGAACTCACAGAACTCAGGGAACTCACAGGCACTGTAACCATAGTTGCTTTGGGCTTCGCTGACAAGTTCAAGGGCATCACATGCACTCCCGCCGCTGGTTGCTCTATTTTAGCCACTGGTGTTGCAGGATCCTGTCGATATTGCATCGTTTGCATGGGCAGAGGAGAGGGCGGTGGAGGCAGTTGTTGCTGCTGTTTCACAGGCACTGCTGGCACTGTGGGGGCAGCCTTATAGCTATTCCTCTTAACCAAGCCATTTGGTGGTTCCAGTGGTTGTTGTTGCTGCTGCTGCTGTTGCTGCTGCTGGTTATCCTGCTGCTGTTGTATGTACGTATAATAGTTCTGCTGCTGGAGTTGCTGCTGTTGCTGCTGTTGCTGCTGTTGTTGCTGCTGCTGTTTTTGTACAATGGCCTGTGCCAAATTCACCTTAGTTTCGCGCTCCGGCATCTGTGCATTGATGTTGTGACTACTGTTTGCATGCATAGCCGTAGGATTGCTGCCGTGTTGCGACGCATTGCTGCTGTTGGCATTATTGAAGCTGCGGGAACGACTGAGTTGCTTGGGATACTTCTTCTGCAGCAATATCTCCTTGTTCTCCACAATGGCTTCGTTCTGAGAGATCAACTTGGAAATGTGCTCCTGCACTTTGGCCACATTCTGTTTGAAAGTAACCAGGTATTAGTAATTAGTTGATAAGCAAATCAATTTAAAAGCTTACCACTTGCATACCGCCACTGGAGCTGGCAAAACTACTGAGATTGGCGGGGGGCGTGGGAGTGGCAGGTGCTGTGGCCACATTGGAAACCTGACTGTTGGCCCGCACCAGCTGTGAATAATCATAAATAAATTATTAATATTGTTCAATTAAGTTATGGATTGCTCACGAGTGCGTGAACTAAGTAGAGTTTTTTACTAAAGTTAGCAAACGTAAAATATTCACTTGTATTGTTCTTTACTTGGTTTACTTGTTTAATGTAAATTAGTAAAGTTACTTTCAAAACTACATATGAGAAGTGCACCACAAGTTTAAACAATTGTGAAAAATAAACTGAGCTTGTAAATAACTGAAGAACTTAACAACTGAGTCTCTTAGTTTGTTAACTCACTTTAAAGTGAAAAAGATAATTTTACTGAAGTTAGAACTTTTTACTTAAATTTAATTCCCATTAAATAGTTATCCAAAACCAACCTGTTGAGGCGGCAGACTTTGAGGCTGTTGCATTGGCTGCGGGGCCTTTACCAAAGGAGAGTGTTGCTGTTGCTGCTGTTGTTGCTGTTGCTGCTGCTGTTGAGCCTGGGCCTGAGCCAAGTGGATTTGTTGCAGTTGAATTTGCTGAAACACCAAAGCATGCTGATGTATAGCTGCAGCCGCCGCATCTTGGTTGTAGTACGGAGGCTGACCCAGGTAGTAAACACCTCCCGGTGGCATGGCGGCCAGCAGCGACTGCTGGGCCATCAATGATTGCTGCTGCTGCATCTGCAACTGAATCTGATGCGAGTTGATGTGGTGCTTCATCTTCATTTGCGTGCTGGGCGATAAAGTGGGATGTGTGAGCGATGGCTGCTGCTGCTGCACCAGCGGCAGTTGAATGGACAGCTTCTGCTGCTGGGCCATTTGGTGTTGCTGCTGCTGTAGCTGCAGCTGCTGATGTTGCTGTTGCTGCTGCTGCTGCTGCTCCTTGCTGCTGCAGGGGACGTACAACGCAGCATTGTGGAACTTGGGTTTGTATGGCTTATAGTCAATCGACTGACGATGCTGGGCAGTGGCCGAGTGCAGATTATCCGCAGTGGTGGGTGGCAATGTCCCAGCTGCAGGTGAACCCAGCGGTAATTGCTGCATGTGCTGCGGTAGCGGAGGAGGCTGCTGGATATACGCACTCTTGGCCGCCGAAAGTGTAGAGGGTGAGGGTGTGGGTGAACTCATGGGCTCATCGTAAGGCGAACCAGCGCGACTTGGCTGCAATAAATCAAGAGATTAGCTTGGTTTTCGGGGAGGGTAACTCCATAATGTACTTACCAACTCTGAACTACTATTGCTCAGTTCTGCATCCTGATCAGACAATCCATCATCAGCATCCGCTGGCACTTCCAAGCCCCTAGCTCTTGCCGCATGCGATCTGGAGCGGCAGTGCTTGTACAGGTTACTCTTCGTCTTGAAGGCAATGCCGCAGGTGTCGCAGGGATAGGGTCGCTCGTTGGTGTGGGCACGAATGTGCTTCTCCAGCACCGAGGGTTTGGCACAGATCAGATTGCAATAGGGACAAACGTATCTCCCTGCCTTTTCGCTAGCGGCTGCTGCTGCTCCTCCTGGGATGCCTGGAATTACTGGGATTCCTGGTACACCTCCTCCTCCTCCTGTTACTGGCTGCGTTGGCTGCGTTTGCTGCTGGTGCTGGGCAAATGTGGCCGGTGAAAGTAATGTGCTGTTCGTGTTGCTGTTGCTGAGGGGCGTTCGCGTTCTGGCCGCTGCTTTGTAGCTGCCGTAGCTCTCCTCAATGCTCTCAATGGCATTGACATGATTGCTATTTACAAAATTGGCACTGAATTCATGTGTGGCTGCTGCTGCTGTCGGCTGCTGTGGCTGATGTCGCGGCTGCTGCTGCTGCTGCTGTTGGGTCAAATGGTGACCATTAGCCAATGGCAGCGGTAGTGGTGGTGGTGGCGAAAGTGAGCTGTTTGAGGACAGCGAGGTGGTGCGAACGGCATCCGCTGCACTCACGCTCTCCACTTCGGTGGTGCTGGCCAAACGTTTGAACTTCTTGTGCAGATAGCGTGAAATATTTGACCAATCGCTTAGTGGAGCCTCATCGGTGGCATTGGAGTTGTTGTTACTACTGCTAGCCACATTGGGAGCCAGTGGCTCCTTGTTGCTGCTGCTGCTGTTGCTGACTGCTGCCATTTGTTGTAGCGTCATTTTGCTATCACTTAGATTTGCTTTATCTCTACTACACTTAAATTCATAATTATTCTCACTAATACTATTATCACTGTGGTGGTTGTTGTTGTTACTTGTATTATTATTGTTGTTGTTGTTGATGATGATGTGGTTGCTGTTGTCGACAGTCGGCAGCGGCAACTCACTTAGTTTATCTCGTGAGCTTGTACTGGGTTTGCTACCAGCAACATCTGTTGCTGCTGCTGCTGCTGCTGCCGCTACTTTGGAGGCTGTTACAGTGGGTGTTGCTGTTGCTGATGTTGCTTCTGTTGCTGCTGCAGCTACTAATGCTGCTGCTGCTGCTGCTGCTCTGTTAGCTTTGTTGCTTGTTCTCTGAGTGACTGTTGTGGATGCAGTTTCCCGATATGTCTGCTTCTTGGTTGATGTTGCTGCTGGTGGTGTTGTTGCTGTAGTTGTTGTTGTTGATGTTGCTGCTGCTGCTGCTGCCGCCGCTGCTGCTGCTGCTGCTGTGGCACGTCGCGTGTTGTTCACTTTATTGGTCTTGTACTGTTTGCCTGCGGTTTTATAATGCTTGGCCGTTGTGGTTGTTGCATTTTCCATATTATTATCGAATTTTTTACCCTGTGACGTATTCGCAGCGGGCTCATCTGTAAACAAAACGGGAGAAAAATATAAATTAATTCAATGTATTCCGCATAATTTAATTTTAGTTGTTAGATCTATGACAAAAAAAAACCCATTTAGTCATGGGTTTCCCTGCTGATAAACTGGTAAAAATCCAGCCAAGAACCTGACCAAGTTTCAAATTCAATAAAATATTTACTTTCAGCAAATGTGCACCTTCTGTTTAACTTTCAGTTAATGAACCCTTTTGCCACTCTCTCTCTCTCTCTCTGTAATTTTGAATAATTTAACTGCAGTTGCCTTTTGCCTTTGGGTTTCCCAAGAAATGTACTATTATATTTCCAGACCCCTCTACCTATCAGCTCTAATTGGGGGCTCAATCTTATCGCCACATAGCTGAGAATTTCATATACACAAAGGCGATCAATCCATCAGGTGAATCACAAATCGACAAATTCCTGTGCACTATTAAAATATCAATTTCCGACGCTTTGTGTGAACGTGTCAACATCGATAAAGCAAGCACAGTGGCAGAAATATTTCTTTTTTTTTTGTTTTTATCAACTTTCTATTTTGTATTCCCAACTTAGTTAAGGTTTAGGCCCCACCTGTTGCACACACACACAAAATAGAAGAAAGAAAAAAACAAAAAACCAGACAGGCGACCAAAAATACAACAGAAAAAAATCCAAGAAAAGTGACAAGTGAAGTGTAATGACTGGTGTTCGTTGTTGTTGGGGGGCTTCCTTATCACAACTCGTGCACCATGTGTGACAACGGTGCGTATCAGTGTTATAAAGCTGCCTGAGGGAGATTATTATTATGGGATTATAAATTATTGCCAAATAAAAGGACAGGAAACTTGAAAATTTCATCAGAACTTCCTGGGTATATTTGTATTTTAAATAATATTATTAATGAATCATTAAGTTTTAAGACTTCTGATAATTTTCCAAGCTTAATTAGTTTAGCAAGTTACTTAAAAATGTTGGGATTATAAAAAGTGAAATTTAAAAGCTTTTAAAAATAGTTCAACACTAAAAACACCAAGTTACACAAAGTTTTAGGCCAGCTATAATTTAAAAATGCATTTTAATTGACTTGTTAATATTTGTATTGAGTTCTTATTACATGTTTATAAACATATAATTTTGTATACATGAATCACACTCTTTTTTTCGTTTATTTAAAAGCAGAAAATGTTTAAGAAATTCTAATAAACTTTGCAAATAAAACCCAAGGGAACTACGAATGTTCACAGCTGCCTCATAAGCTCACATGTTTTGATAATAGCTTTATAACGTTAACAACTCCTTGAAAAAATAACAAATACAAAAAAATAAACACTGATTCTACAAATGTGAGCCCCACTGTCTGCATATATTATATGACTCGTTCGTCGTTCGTTGGACGATTAGTAAGCCGGGCAGTTCTCAAATCACAATCGCACAAACAAACTGACAAAACCCACTGGCAACCGAGGAGCTGGGTCGCGTTAATTGACTCGACTGCGACTGTTTAGCATTCAGCTGTATTATTATACACATTATACGGCATTATGTTTACTCAATTCGTTATCAGAAGCTATATGTGTAGCTATAGAGCTATAGCTATAGAGCGACCGCAAAAGTACAAAAAAAAAAGAATTGCCTAAAAGTTCCATTGATAATGCCAAGCTTTATATATATTTTCATGTGTGTGTGTTTGCCAGATTCATTATCAGTTATCAGTTGAGTCAGAAACAAAGCCCACCGATAAGCGATCCCCATTGTAACCCACCAAAGTGATTGGCAATTTTAATGGCAACTGCAGACGCGTTGACGTCAGTTATCCGATATATATTACGTATATATGGGGCCATTAGATTGTCAGATAGTCAGCTTGTTGTTGTTGGGCAATTAAGTGTCATTTTGCTGACGATTTAGCTACTCGGGGATCCAAATCCTAATTACATAATCACACGTGTAGGAAATATGTGTAGGTATGAACATACTTAACTTATTAATAAATCAATTACAAGGCGCCAACTGCGCCACAATTGAAATATATGTAGCGATTACAATGAATATTTAGGCATGGGTAATAAAAACAAAAGCAAAACAACAAAAATAAGCATTTTTGACTAAATAAACAGCGCAATTAGTTGTGGAAATCCAACAAAAAAGCTAAGATTTAGAGGATTATAATAGAGTCAAGGTAAGTGTACAAAAAGGTGAAGTTTTCTAGAACTGATTAGGAGAAGGTGGCTTTTTCCGAAATATTTATTTAAAATTTGACTTGATTTAAATACCTTAAAATTTATTGAAAAATTCAAAATACGCAAGTTCAACTGTACTTAATCACCAACTAAACTAAAATGATACAATGTGGTTAAACTAAAGCCACCAACAGTCACAACAATATAATAAAGTCAAGCGGGAAAATAAGGCAGATAAGCTAATCTGAATGAGGAGCAATTAAAACCAGAATACTCATTTTCCAGATACCCAAAGTACACAAGGCACAAAGTGCACATGTCATAAAAAAATTTAAAAAAAAAATACTATGACGTCTAAAGATCTACTTATTTTACATTATTATTGTAACACACGTAAAATCCATTTGCTACAGCCATCAACAAATATTAAGATGACATTTTCGTTATCACGAATTTTTGTTTAACGATTCGAGGGTTCTAATTACGCCTGTTTGCCAGCATTTTGAGGCGTGAAAACGAAATGTAAACGTCAAGCACATGGGAATGTTTTTTTGCTATACTATATAGTATATAAAAAACTGAAACTGCATTTGCATTGGCATTTTCATTAGCATGCACTTTTTTTTTTATTGCCCCTGTGCAAAGTGCAATAAATAAAGCAAATTATCAGACACTGTTTTGTACACTTAAACAAAAATTTATATTTTTTTCCTAAGCTAAAAAAATATTTTTGATTTTATAACGATTTTTGTTGTTGTTGTTTTATTTGAAATATTTAATATATTTAAACTTTAGATAAGGGAAAACATGTTTTATTATTTTAATTATGAAGCTGGGTAATTGTATGTGATTTTATATTAACAAAATTAAAACTCGCAGTTAAGGTTTTTACATTTTTGTTATATGGATTAGTGTTTTTAAGCTTCACAACTATATTTTTAACACAGCGGTGCAGATGACTTAACATGCCTAAATTTAAATATTGATCTCACTATTTTAATTTTCAATTTTAATTTTATAATCACAGGAAATGTGTAATATTTATTTTTGTTGTGTAGAAAGGCCTGCGTGTCTGTTAATAAGTTGATGCAAATACTGAGCACACGCTATCGCCTACGTCACAAGTGCATTTCGCGATTGACTGAGTGACTGAAATTCAAAAAAGCAATACAAAAAATAACAAAAAAAAACAAAAACAAAAGAGTATTAAAATCACCCACACAAACACATAGAGAGAAATAAAGAGCGAGGTGCGGCAATCGGCGCCACAAAGTCCACACATCTGTCTCTGACCGTCAGTGTGTCATTTCGTCATTCGGTCATTCCCTCAACCCAATCCCCCATTCCCTCATTCTCATTCCCTCTCTCTCTCACTCTCTGATGATGATGACGAGACGACGTCATCGCAGTGCAAAAAGCACTGAGCACTCACTCGCCCACTTAGCAATTGTTTATAATTTATTAGCAACGGTGGCAGCAAAAAATACGTCAAATTCGCGGAAAAGATTCAAAAATTCCAGCGAACACACAGCGAAAAAGCCCGATAAACGAAACGGTAAAGAGAGATGAAACATACCCAAGTTTAATTTGTGACCACACGCATTTTCTCATTTGCATTGCCCCGTTTTGTTTTGCTACTGTTATTGTTGTTGCTGTTGCTTTTTAGCGAAACGCAACAATTAAAAAAATGCACGGCGAGAAAAAAAGCTCGAGGGCGCGAAATGCAAAAGGCGAGAAATCGGAAAAAAGAGGCGACAATCGACAACCGACGAGCCTGAAAAATAAAAGGCAACTAGACGAGGCGACCAGCGAAATTCATTCAGAGAGTGATTGTGTGCGTGTGTGTGCGAAAAGAAAACGAAGAAGCGACCGAACAGGGCAAAAACAACAAGTAACAAGACTAAAATACAGTTAGACGACTTTCAGAATACCCGGTAAACACATTTAAAAACAGAGAAAGTTATAGATCTCATGGTTTTACTTTCTTTATGATCTATAAAAAAATACTGCATACTTCAAGGCTCTAAAAAGGCAAATTTTCTTTTATTTGCCTTTTTTTCTTTTATTTGCCTTTTTAAATCAAAAATTTCGTAATTTGTTAATGAAAAATATTAAAAACTAAATAAATAAAGCCTTTATTTCAAAATTTGTACTTGAATTTTCTTCAATTGGAAAGGTTCTTGCAATTGTTAACCATAAAAACTTCAATAACTTTAGTTTTGCATAAAGTTAGCAAGACTTAGCATACCTTTATGCATAAATTATCCAATTAACCTGCTTTTTAAGTAGTCTTCGATTTTCTTTTAACAAATACCCTTGTTTGCTTTAGGTTTACAGGGTATTAAAAAGGCGCGACGTCAGCGCAGGCTGTAGCAAAAAAAAAAAATACAATAATCAAATAATTGCGGCACACACAAACACACGCACACACTTAGTCAATCTCCTTTACTCTCGCACACACACACACACTGTTGCTGCAATTGTCAATCAAAAGTAAGCACAGGGTCGCTGCCGCTTCTTCTTCTCCTTCTATAGCTTTTGATTTTGCGGCAGCCACTGAGAAATGATCAAATCAAGCAAAAATTAAGCAGAAAAAAATAAAAGAAAAACAAAACCAACAACAGGTGACGCGAAGTACGAAGCGAAACGAAATGAAACGAAAGACTGTCGCCAGCCAGTCAGACGTTGTTTTTGTTCTTGTTGTTGCTGTTGTTATTTTCCCCCCTATTGTTGATTACGTACGCCATACACAGACATGCTCCGTAAAACACGCGCACGCACACACTTACCAAACACAGCCACATTCCCCCGCACAAATATGCGAAATTTTGCTGACTAAGGAAGGTCTGGGGAGCACCAGGCAGAAAAAAAAAAAAAAACAGAAACAAGCAAAAAGCAAAAAGCACAGCGCGATAACAACAAAAGCATTTAAAAGCGTAGAAGCACAAGCACAACGAAGCAACGGAAAAAGTGATAATAAAATAATAATTGCTACAGCGCAAAGCACTGATCGCGAGAGAGAGAAAGAGCAACAGGCCAGAGTTGCCATAGCTAAGAGAGAGCCCCCATCACCATCCCCCTCCCACTCATTCAACACAATTTGCCATGTGGCGACGAAGCCCCACAGTCTTTCTCTCTCCCTCTCTCTCTCTCTCTCTTACGAACATGACTAAGCCAAACAACTTGACAACACTGTCGGGGGAATTGTTGTTGCTGCTTTTTGAGTCAATTCATAAGAAACGAGGAAACCCGCCGCCATATATGTGTGTACATATATAAATGTCTGCGTGTGTGTGTGTGTCTGGGGCTTGCGAGTTGGCATGAATCAAGTTAAAAATTTTAATAATTTTGCCCGCTGTTGTGGCTGAAAACGAGTTTGGCTTGTTGAGTGTGCGGTGTTCAGTGCGGCTACTTGTTTTCTTCGTCTTCTTTAGCCTCTTCTTCTTCTTTTTTGCTTCCAGAGCTTGGACACTGCGATAATATATTTTACACCCATACAGAGGCAAAAAACAGAAGAGCTTGATAAGCGCTTAATACAAGCCATCTCGCTCATGGGGGGTGGGGTAGGGGAAGGGGGGGAGGAGGGGCTGTGACGTACCCGTGTGTCTCATTGTTATTGTTGTTGGGCACTCAGCCGTGGTGAAGTGTTATAGGAAATCAAATTAAGGCGATTAAAGAGCGAGTGCACGCGCTCTCAAAAGAAAGAGCGAAAGAGATCGGCTCTTGACAGAGGCTTAAAAGAGTAGACTAGTTGATGCTCTAACATGTAATCGATATTCTAGTTATCGAGACAAATCGCTACAAATTTGAATGATTTGATTGAATTTCTTATCTTAAGTAATAATTCCTTAAAAAATATAGCTTTAATAAACTTAGTTTTATTATTGTAATAGTATAGCCCCCCCTGATTAGTGATAGACGCCCACAGACACTCTATTAAACTGATAAGGGACAAAGAAATTATGCTTTTGTGCAGAACTTTGCCACTTTGCTGATAAGTTTGAAAGCAATTTGAGCCAAGTCAGTAAACACTTTCCTTTATTTATTTACTTAAATGGGGTTTCCAGAATTTTGATATACACAAACACAGAGCTTGATATTTCCAATAAACTGTGAAAACATTTCCCCAATATTGGACTGACAGGGGTCTTTTTTGTTCTAATCTAAGCATTTTTGGGGCTTATCAACTGACAGGGCCTGTGAATTCCTTTGTCAAGAGTGAAAGGTCAAGGTACACTGATAAATAGATAAGATACTTCAAATATAACGTGTCAAGTGTAGGAAATCCTACTTTATTATTAGCTTCTCTGCAGGAGATCCATTTCGTAAATCATCCTCCCAATGAGTAAGCAATATTATGGCTAATTTGGCATACAAACCAAAAAAAAATTCTCGGCAATTTACATATACAAATATTTCACATTATCACGGAAATTCCCACATTTGTTTGACGTCAGCGAAAGAAAAATTTGTAAAATTTTCTCGAAAGAAAAACCATGTTCATTTTGTGTGCCGAGAAGATGTTTTCCGATTTTCCGATTGCCAAGGTTCCCTGGGTTTACAAATAGGTAAAATCGGTGTGTATAAACAAATTGATTTTTGGCACAGCGAAACAAAACAGAATCGAATAATATTTTAGCACTTATTTAAGCATTCTCATATAGATTTATGGATTTCAAATATTTCTGGCAAAATTCAGGCGTTGTATAATATTTAAAAGCGTTACGTATCGATAAGTTTCGATAAATCTATATTTTCACATTAAACGAGAATTTATTGGCAAATAAAATTTATGAATATTGCTTGGGGCGTGATCCATCGTAAATATCAAAATGAGTTCAAAGTAAATATTAAATTATTTCATACTCAATTCCGCAATTTGTGTAAATCAGCAAGAGCCGCAAATGTTATAAAAATAGAGAAATTCGTGGCCAAAAAGTGTTAAATAATTGCCAGGCTAACAAAAAAAATTATTTTGTTTACACACAAAGCAGATCGAGGAAAGCAGACAGAAAATCGTTCGATAATTTGATTGTTTATTTTTATTTTCCACTGTCTTTTCTTTGCTTTTTCTTGGCTGTGGATAGAATTTGGGATTTTCTCTCGATATTCTCTTGATTTTCCATTTGTTTTGGGTGCCGCCGCGCTAGAAATGTATTTTTAAATGCTCCAACTACGTAAGACGACATTCAAGTGTTTTATTTTAGACAGTAGACTATAGTCGACTATATATATACCTACTATACACACATCTGCCTCTGTCTATACATATATCAGCTGAAATATTTTTAGGTGCCTCTCTATTGGCCTTTTGCGTTAGCACATTTTTGTGAAAAAATAAAAATTTGTATCTATTTGTATTGGGGCTTTATGACAGGCCCCAATGGAAATCTCAAATCGATTCGATTATGCAACGATCATAATTTAATTTCACCCACACATCAAATGAATCTTGAGACATTCTTTTGCCATTTTTTTTATGGCTCCATAAAAGCAAAAGTTAATGAGAGTTTGTCGCTCTAATGTCACGTTAATGCTTTCAATTAAATTAAACTGTTTATAAAAAGGCAGCCAAAGCAAACAATTTGAGAAAAGAATCTCCAAATCGTGCATTTCGAGTGAAATAAATTTTTCACAAATTGTGAACGTTGATTTTTTTTTTTTTTTTTGCTTTTCTTAGCATTTTGGCATTTGAAGGACGGAAATACGTTGGCGGCGTTGTGAATTTTTGCATATTAGCAAAAAGTGAGAAAAAAAAAAGAAAAAGCCATAAATAAATATCAAAAAAATGTTTTGATAAATTCAAAGCGCTTACGTAGGCAATATATATTATTGGATTGATTTAAAACAGGCATGCGCAATGGGCGTGAAATACAAAAAAAAAAAAATGGTAACTGATTTCCACATTTGTACTTGAGTATCTGTGTATCTTAGTATCTGTATCTGTGGCCACAACAGAGTATCTGTTGCTGTTGTGTTGTATCTGTTGTGTGTTGTCAAGGTCATGATGACTGCTCTTTAGGGGTTGCCCAGCCGATAAACATGTGTCGTCATTTCATTTCATTTCATTCCCCAGGCAGCAGAGGGCATTCCTCAAAAACTCACACAGATACACACTCACACTCACACTGAGCATTGAAAGGCGGAACGTATTATAACTGTTGCATGTTTAATTGTTCGCAAAACACTTGAGAGCAGGCCTAAATACTCGGGAGAAATACAGTGGAACTTCAGCGGAACTAATTTGGGTAATAGAGTTTTGAGTTTGTTAATTAATTTTGAACAATTTTGAAGCTTTTATAAATTTTAAATTGTTTAAAGAAAGGTTTCTAGTTACTTGTTCTCCAAATTTATTTTCTTTGAAATTTGTGTCTAATAACATAATCATTATTAAAACAATCCAAAATATAGACCACTTAAAGAATCAATAGATTTTCTGTTTGTAAATTGATTTACAGAAGTAATTTAGCGGTATACTACAAAAAAACAACTTTCTAACTTTAGGTTTTAGTAATTAGTGTTAAGAATATATGGTTTGTCTTTATTTGAAATGCGATCAAGGAAAGTAATTGGGTGCTATAGGAAATTGATATCATTTTAACTTTACAAAAAATAAATATCATCATACGAAAGTATAAATTTAGATAAGAAATTCCATTTTTAAGTTTTATTGATACTCAAATATTTTTTAAAATTCATATATTATTGTATTAGCCATAAAAGTTATGGAACATTTTTAATAGAAATTGTATACTATTTTACTCATATTTTTAGGTTTTCTATTTAATGGTAATTTGTCCTAAAATTCTACTAAGTTTGGGGATATATTTCGACCTTTAATCTATACAGAATTTAATGTTTTGTAAATTCGAAAAAGGTTCCACTGTGGCATTTAAAATAGTATGTAATTCCCTTCGTACACCCCGTGGTGTAGCCTTAAGTGGATTTCCACCTTTTTGCCGCTTTGTGTGGCTGTTGTTGTTGTTGCTGCACGTTGCACATTTAAGTTGTTGTTGGTGTCAATGACGTTGCAAGCCTTTTGTTTGTCTCTCTACCTAGCCAGGTATCCTGGCGCCGGCTTAATTTACGTTTACGGCTGAGGGGCAAAAGGTAAGAGAGTAAGAGTAAGAGACGAAAAGGTAAAGCGCAGGCAGGTAAAACGCCTTAAAGTAGTTCAAGTCCAATCAGCGTGCCCTCTCCCTCACACACTAACCTATACTAATGCACTGATTATCCACTCACCCGCACACGTTTTGTTGCTGCTTTGTTGTTGTTGCTGTAAAAACTAACACAAATATCTGATATTGCGGCCCGGCCGCGGGGTTGCCCAGATTTTAGTGTTGTTTTTCTTTTTTATTTTATGTTGCTTCTTCTATTGTGTTTTCAAGAGAGATCCCCTTCGACTTTTTGTTTATTTTGAATTTTCACAGTTTTTCTTGGAATTCCTTGCACTCCTTCTCACTCACTCGCACGCACTCGCACTTGCTCTCTTTTTTTTTGGGGGGAGAGAGAGAGACTTTGAATTTTGCACTTTGATTTCCGCGCGCGTGTGTGAGTTATGTGTATATTTTTCGCTTTGCACCGCAGCTAATTAGCATATTATGACATTCATTTCGCTTGTAACCTTTCCTCTTCGCCTCTCTTTTTCACTCTTTTTTGCTGGCTATGTGAGCTATGATCTAATTTGATTAATACAAAACTTGTTGTGGCGGCTGCACTCGCACTTCGCCCACACACACTTTTATATATGTACAAACTTTATGTACAAACACACACACGCTTTTGTATGTTCCGTTCTTTTGTGGTTTCTCTGCCTTTTGTTTATGTTGCGCTGCGTTGTTTATTCCGATTTATAGCGATTCATCGTCACCGTACCGACTCAACAACCACACAGCTCGGCGAAAGATCGAAGAATGGCGGGACCAGAGAAACAGCGACGCAGGCAGCGCAACAGGCAGCGACGTAAGGTTTAACCCTTAGGCGGCCAAGAAAAGTCTTTTATTTTTGGTAGAATATACAGGTGCTAATTATTTTTTGAAGATTATATTTAATAATATTAGTGTACTTTTCAAGAATTATCTTAGTTTTGAATATATTGTTTTAATGGGTTGCTTTTTAAAAGACAAATTTAACGATATAAAAAAACAGTTTTTTTTAAACTAGGTTCCCTGTAAGAAATTCATATTTACTTTTATTTACCCGAAATTCCTGTTTAATTTAATTTATATAGACAACAAGTTACTTTCGTCTTACAGGTTTTACATATTTAAAAGACAAATTCTTCTGTTTTCTTCAAAAAAAAAGTGAGATATTTGCAAAGCTGTTTAAATTCCGTATGTTATCATTCTTGTTTGTTAGTAACAATTTCTAATTTCAATTTCTAACAAACGTAAATTTATTTTATTTGCTACAAGTCGAGTCTGAAGTATTATTGACCAAACACAAACATTTCTAATAAGATAGACCCTAGGCTTATATTTTGTGATTAAATGTTATTATAAGTTTATTACATTTTAAATCACATCTTAAAACCCTCAAGGGTTAACAGATCCGATCAACTGTTTCCCTCTGTCAAACGTCAGCGTGTGGGCAAACAGTTGTGCTTATTTTTGCACTACTGCACCCAAAAACACACAATTTATTCTATCAATTAGATATTCATGTTTGGTTTATTCTGTTTCATCATTCAAATGGTTGGGTTGACTTAACCCCACCACGCCTGAACCGCCCCTGTGCGAATGATTAACAATAAACGGCACAAACAAAAACAACAAGAGGAGAAACAGAAACAGAGAACAAGAACAAAAAACAACAACAAGTGAACTGGCGTCGCCAAGTCGTCGGCTGTTGCGCGTCATTGTAAGTGTGTGTGTGAGTGTTCTTACGATTTGCCATCTCTTTCCGGCTTAAGTGATTTTACGTTGCTTCAGCAGACATATGGCGCTCAATCGCCTCTCTTTCCACGAATTGAGCAAAATCACTTTCCTCCTCCTTCTCTTCTTCTCTGCTGGTGTTTCTTCTTTTTTTTTTAGGGTATTGTAGGGTATATATGTTACTAAGTTAAGCACCTTGATCTGCACTTTATTTTGCGCACTTTTAGTAGCACTCCTATTTTTAATTATCAACACTTTTAAAATATTGGAGCAAATAGTGACATTTTAAAAAATTTAATACTATTCGTGTACTTTTACTCATCAAGTTCTCTCGTACAGGGCATCTCATAGTCGACTATGTTTCTTTTTCTTGTCTCTGTCGTATTTCGCTGCGTATTTTTGCTGCCGCGAGGGAAGCCCGCCCGCAAAATGCGCTATTGTTATTGTTGTTTTTGCTTTTTGTTGTATAAAAAACAAAAAATATAATAAAAAAAAACCGAGAAGAAGAACGCGTAAAGTGAGCGCCGCCGCGTTCTTGGCTTATTAGATCAATTGGTTTTGCACTTTTTGCTGTTGCGGTCGCTTTTGTTGGGTTTATTTATACACATTTATTCTATTTCCCCCGCTGTGCGCCATTTTCAGTGTACAGTTTTTGTTTGCTAATTTATCGTTAAAGTTTTTTTTTTTTTTGGGGTTGAGCAATTGCAAAAACTTGCGGCTACTAATTGATTTGAGCTTATTAGGCGTTACAATTAATTGAGTGCATTTTTTTGTGGGCTTGTAAAAAATCTAGAGAAACTTTTAAAACTTAAAACTAAAGAGTTTAGATTTTAATTTCATTATTAATTTTTTTATTAAAAAAAAACAGCTAGAAAATTGAAAATGTTTTAATTTTTACCGGATGTTGACGTTATTTGCTTTAAATTAAATTTAAATCACTTAACTTTCAATATTTTTTATTTAACCATCAAAATTTTGTAACTTTTGGAAAATAAGTCAATTTTTTTTTTAAATAGAATGATTCAAATTAAAATTAAAAGCAAATTCCTTTTTAAAATAAAACTAAACCTAATGAAATAATTTCGATATGGATATTAATTTGTGGCAGCCGTAAAAGAGCTCTACAAATCACTTTCCCCCGGTTTTCACACCCATTAAAAATCGATCTACGATAACATCAGAGAAGTTTCACAGCAGAGCTTGACAACAACAAATTGTAACACAGAGATATAGTCAAAATCCCCCTCAAAGTCTGAAATACTATATGTATTTCTGTGCCAAATCGAACGGAAGCGAATCGATAAGAAATATCACATTCACATTCACGAGCTCTCGAAAAGTGGAATACATTTGTGGAATACATAGGGAGTCATAGGAATAGTTTCTCTGTGTGCTCAGATGTACATTTATTTAGACAGTTGACGTACGATAACGCTCAACACTCTTGGGTCGCCATTCACTGATGATATCACGAAGAAAGGTAAACAATCTAATCAATAAACACAATCAAGCGAGGACGAGTGGTACGCACTCGTCTATGAAAGCGACACGTATACAATATCTTTGTGTATATGATGTACACAGGGAGAAATTATCACCCTAAGATTGGGTCATCCATTCCGGGTTTTAATCATACGCCTCTATCTATGACATCACTTTTTTTTTTGTTAGATTTTGAAATGCTATTTTGATTTAGTTGATAAGATAGGGTAGAATTATTTTGATGGTAAAAAATGTGTTTAAAAAAAAACCTTTGAGGACAATGTAAACAGAAATTGTAAAAAATATTTTGCTTAATTTTGGTAGGATTATTTGATAGTTAAAAATTTGTTAAGAAAAACATCTGATTTAAATAGATATTCTACAACATTTTAAAAATACTTTTAACTTTTTTATTTATTGTGAAGAACATGTAAAAGTAATATTAAATCAATCTAAAATGTATAATATGGATACAAAAATAAATCAATTATATGTATTAAGCTAATAAATTATTTTCAAATTGTTTGAATTAAGATCTATCTGTTTATTTAACCATTTATAGTAATAGAGTTATTAGAACAATAGGTTTTTCTTCCTATAGTACATATTTTTCTCCGTGTAAGTATGGGTTACTCGTATCGTATCTGTGTAACACCCAGTTGTTTGGTACTCGTAGTCGTACTCATACGATTAATCGAACAGGCGACGCTGCCACATGCACGCGACGATTGATTACAGCAATAAAACGTCTATCGCATCGATTGATTTAAAAATATAAACCCACACACACACACATGTATCTGAAATGATCGGCAATTGGGCTGCACGGCAACAATTAACCGGGTATCTGTATCTGTGACTAAGTGTACATGTATCTGTATCTGTGTTTGTGGTGCTGCCGCGTATCTGCAAGTCTGGCAAACATAAATAGGCACAAGTGGCCGGCCCCAAACTGAAACTGCATGCAGTAACCCAAGCGTACGTCGCCCCCAATGGATTCTTACTCATTCACGCATTGGGTAATCGATACACACACCATAGTATATAGTATACCATCCAAACATCCAATCCAGTATCTCTCGCACACATGGAGAAAACGCTGCTCAGCCGCCAAATGAAACCATTAAGCGCTACATAAAACAGAGTCAACGTCGTCGTCGAAGGGGGATTCCGGGGGGCTTCAAGGGGACTGCGGAGGGGGGCAGGGGCGAAACATTGGAAACATTGCAACCAGAAGCTACGATCGCCAGTGCCGCCAAAGTGGCGACAATGCTACACAGAGAGAACAATTATATGAGGTCATGGGGGAAAATTCGAAGCATTGAGAGGAGTTTTTTCTTTTTTTTTTTTCTAAATAGTCTAGAACATGGGTCCAGTATTAGTTAACTACTTTAACTACTTTGATTTTATTTTAACTTAATTTTCTTAAATAATTTCTTAGTTTATTTGCATTTAATTGAAGAGAGTTGTAATATTTTAGACAAATTAAGTATGTAAAGTGTGTTTAAAAATCCTAAAATGTATTGTATTTTGTGAGCCACATATTGAATTACTTTATTAAGTTATAAATGTCAGATTTAAAGCAAAATTACACAAATTAAAAAATAAAAATATCAATGTTTGGTAAATAAAGCAAACAATAAAGTTTACCTTATAGTGACACTGTTTAAAAATCTCTAGTTATAAATGTCAGATTTAAAGCAAAATTACACAAATTAAAAAATAAAAATATCAATGTTTGGTAAATAAAGCAAACAATAAAGTTTACCTTATAGTGACACTGTTTAAAAATCTCTAGAAATAAGAGAGATAAAAGAGAGAAACAGAGCGATAAATACACGCACACTTAGAAATGTGGCTTTCTTTGTGCCCAGGTCTGCTCTGGAGATAATACAAGAATAGCAAATTTGCTTGACACTATGCTACAAAAGTTAAAGTCTTTAATTTTTGTGAAATCTGTAAAAAACTTGGAGTACCTATTAATGTTTTATATAAAATATTTAAATTTCTTTCTTCCTTTTAGATTTTTTCTCAGTGCAACATCGACGAGGGGCAGCGACAGCGATTTTGGCTCCAACTCCGTTGCAGACAGACAACGCAAACAATCAGAGACCCAGGCAACACCAGGCTACAGAAACAACAACAACAATGTGGACGTGGACGTGGACGTGATCATGTCTGGGCCGTTCAGCCGTTGAGCAAATGTTGGCGACGTCGTCGTCGTCGTCGTCTCTTCGGCGGCTCCAACTTTGTTATTATTACCGCTCGTGCACATGCCCCCAACTGCCCACGATTCCGATATATTCGATGTTGCTGCCGCTTTTGCCGCAGAGCAAAACAAACAGGTTTGACCATTCACTTGAACTGCTTTTTGGATGAGGAGCTGGACGGAGACGGAGAATGGAAGGCGTCTTCGTCATCGACATTAAACGTAATCAATAGAGCGAACTTCTTTAATTGAGCATCGTCAACGTGCGACAGACAAAAGCGAAGCGACAATCAAAACTAATTGAATGCACAGCGCAAAAAAAAAAACCGCGTAAGATAAAAAAAATTTGAGGATTGATTGCCTTTTGTGAAGTTATTATCACACCGAAAGAAAAGTGGATAATTTAAGGGAGATATAAATAGGAATATTAAAAATTTTATGCTAAAAATGAAGTAAAAAAAACATTTTAAAGTTTGTTAAGTACTGAATACTAAAAAAAGGACATTCAAAAATATGGAACCATAAAAATCAACTTTTGAAATTTTGATTTTATGAAATTTATTTTTGAGATACCTCTAATTTCAAGTCAAGAGATATTGATTTTAAATGTCAAAGTTAGGAAAAATCTTTACAAAAATATTTTTAAAAAATAAGTTTGCACTAATTTGAAAATGAAACTCAAGTGAAAATGGTAATCTTCTTATAAATATCTTAAAATTTGGAATAGATTCATAATAAATATTTATGTCTCATAGATGCTTTTAAAATTAAGATAACGAGTTGTAGATACCTTTAAAAATCACAAATTTATTACAACAATAATCATAGAATCCATTACCAAACCTATCATATTTTGTTTACTGTGCACCATTAATAAGAACATATCTTTATCCTCAACCAAATTTCCGTTTCACATATAATTACACAGCACATAACATAACATTACCAGTCTAATTACGCATTGCATAGTTATGGGCGCTATCGATTTTGAATTTTGGAAGCCGCTTAGTCCACAAATGGCAAATTGTTGATAGATAGCTGCAAATGCCAAAGTAGACAATTTGGAGCGAGTATTATATTCCGTTGTCATGGGGAAACTCCACCGAGTTTAGAATGAGTTTCAATTTGGCTTTGGGAGTGCCCAACATAACTATAATGCTTCCGTTGATCGATGGGATTGCCTTTTATAAAGGTGTGTCTAGCAGTTCCTTTTTTAGATTTTTAGAAAAGTGCACAAGCTTATGTGTTCATATTTAATACAAAATGAGAATTTTGTTTTAATGTTTTATGCAGCAAAATAACTTATTATTTAATTATGGATTTATGAAGATGTTGCACAAAATTATTAAATGCTAAGTTTAATAAATACAAACAAGAGGGTTCCAACCAGAAATAATTTAACAAAAGTTTATGGACCATAAGTACTTAAATTTGGAAAAAAGCCCTCTATCGATTCCATATATATTTTTAAAACACTTTAAACAAAGTGCTGTACCATCTACTAATCAACTAAAACAATCTAAAACAAATTAAACAAACAAATAGAACATCTGACTGAACGGACTTTCAATAGTTTTTACATTATAATTTTCTGGGAAATCAGAGCCCATTTCCATGAACATCATGCACACTATCAGTGCGTGGCCTTTCCATTTAAAGGCTATCGCTATTATTTTCTAGAGTTTCTTAGTCAGACAGCCTGGTGGTTAGAAATGTAAATGGAAATCATTTTAAAAGTGACTGAATGCGTCAGCCACTGAATAAATAAAACGTAGACGCCCAGACCTTAGTCAACTGTTAACTAAACTACAAGTTTTCGACATTAAAAGGCACAAACACAAAAAAAAAACTGACCAAGAGCTTTGTGGTTTGTGGTGTATTTTTTTTTCAAACCGCTTAACTTGGCCATTATAGGATTGTCGATTGCTCATTTGTTGACACGCAACGATGGCTGTGGCTGTGTGTGGCAGTCAGAAAACAGAGAAAAACTATTATATAGTGTGAGTAATACTCACTCGCTAGGGAGAGGCGGAATAATCAGCTAAACCAGCTAAAACCCAGTGCCGATTTCAGTTATTTTAGTTTATTTGCACAACCTCAACCAACCAATAACAACAATCAGAAAAAAAGCCACCTGGGGGAGCTGCAAACTATGAATCAAGTGGCATTTGCATATATATTCCGGGTTCCATCTGCCGTGTGTGCTTAATGTTTTTGTATATATCTGCTCTTAAGGCAATATAAACTAGGTATTTTCCAGGACTTGGAATTCGTATACATTTAAGAATGTAAAATAAATAAATACAGTTAAGAGGCAATTTACCTTCAGCAGCCAAAGGAAATATTTAATTAAGGATTTCAAACTATCTTTGTGTAATTGACATAAATGGAAATCAAACGATTTGTGCTCTTTATTTTAATTTTAAATAACATGAAATGTGTTTTGAAAATAGTCCGAAGAAAAAGGTGACAAGCAAAAGAACTTGCTATTACATTTGTTAATATTTAAACATTCAAAAATGTTTTTTTTTCTAAAAGCAGAAAAATAAGTTTGTTATTTAACTAAGAAGAATTTCACTTCCGAATTTCTCATAATTTTTAAAGAATATTTTATAATATTTTTATATCAAAGAAGATTATTGTTAAACTATGCAGATTGACAAGTTTTAAGTTATAATTTTTTCTGAACATCTCAAATTTTCTATATTTAAAAAATGTATTTTTTTAATAAATTAAGTTTTTCTTCAATATTTTTTTTAGTGATTTTGTCTTAATTTAAAATTTTTGGCTGCTAAATTTGCTAAGCTTTAATAAAATCAATTACTAAGAAGGAAGTATTAAACAATCTGCACTAATTACTCTATAAAATCGCATATTATTTAGGGTATTTTCAGATTCGTGATTACTTTATTGCTGTTGCTCCGGCTGATTGGGAATCGCCAGTTTGGCGACTGTGCTCGCACAGATACACAAATACACAGATACACAAATACACAGATACACAGCAAGAGCTACAGATACAGATACTTTTGTACACATTCTTGGGCACGACGCTTGTCGACGTACTTGTTGCGTCTATGAAACCGCTTTATATTAAGCACCACAAACCCAGGGCAGTAAATAAAACGCAAAAATACAACAAAATAAAATGCGGCGATCGCAGACGAGCGACGCCAACGAAAATATGTGGTGGAATGTACAAGATCTCCTCAGACTCACTGATTGTCGCCCATACGCATATATATCTTTGGATCTGAATCTGAACACCAAGAGAAAAAATATAGGAAATGTAAATGAATTGATATTTATACTTTACATTTTATTTGTTGTGTTTAAAATATTTTTATCAATTTAAATCAATTATAAATCCATTAGTTTTTGATAAATTTTATATGGAAACTTTATTTTCATTTAGAAAATTATTTAGTTTGTGTAAAATAATATTTAACCACAAAATCAATCTATATTTTAAATAATTTAATTATGTTTATGTTTTAAAAAACACATTTAAATTTCCTCTGCACTTTTTCTCTGGGTGAACACCTCAATCTCTTGGCTAAAACTGCATGGGCTTTTCAGCCTTTTTTCTCTTAGCCATCATGGCCGCATATTTGCATACGCCAGCAGCTGTTTATAGTTTCACATGTCAGCTAATTGAATCGGTTTAGCAACGCTTTTCTGCTTTTTCAACTGGCCCAGACATCAGCGAGACAGCTAAATCACTTGCGTCAATGGATTACCTGGCCGAAACGAACAATATAAATGGCCAGAACAGACGAAATGGCATCATTACTACTCGGGGTAGCGGATTTTCCCGGGTAAAACCCATAAAATCATCAATAGACCCAGGCAGCACGAAGGGATCAAAGGGATCAGCAGCTTACTTTTGGCCACTTGACTTGACTGGCGCTATAGGCCAATAGAAAATCGCAAAAGGGCCTAAATCCTCCCGAAAAGGTCAGACTTTTCGGCTGACAGCAATTAAAAATGTATTCAAATTACATTCTACTTGAGATTTTTGGGTTAAGCAGGTAGTTCGCATGTCCTTCGGGTGAAAATCCTTGCTGAGGTTGTATCTTTGATCTTGTAAATGGTTTACAGTACTTGAGATACTTTTTTAAACGTTTAATTTATTTATTTTTAAGTGTTCTGTGATGTTAAAGCTTTTAAGATTATTATTTTTATTATTATTTTTTGTTAAAATTCGGAATGCAATAAAAACTTCATTCTTGGTTTGATTATATTTTTATTGATCAGCTATAAATTGTTTTTAAGCCGGCTAACACTAATTTGTTCATTATATTTTGTTTATAATAAATTTAGATTTAGATATTAAAATTCCCTGTTAATTAACTAAAAGTCTAAAATTGTTCAAAATACTATTCACAAATTTACAAATATTAAATAAAATTCTATATATATTCAGGAAATATATTGAATTTTATTATTTTATTATTCAGGAAATATATTGAATTTTATTATATATTTGTGAATTATATTTCCTTTACCTCCCAAAACTTTAGAAAGGTTTTCATGCTTTTAAATAATTTTTTTAATATTTAAAATAAAGTTATTTTATATCTAAACTAGGTCAAACTTCCCAATTTTTTAATACAGATTCTTAAATCTTAATTTTCGGACTGAATGACCAAAGCTTTGAGCCAATTTGCTGCCATATCGCAATGATATCAACTTTATTGGTATCTACGTCACGTTTTGAGCTTATCGAAATGAAAGTGAAAGCAAAGTGAAGTAAAGTATCTATAATCACATAATCTCAACCGATACGCTTGCACACAGACATTAAGATACGTAGATACTTTATTGTTGGTTATTTCTATAGATGTATGGTATTATTATGTACAAAGAGTATCGGTGTGTGAACTCTGTCATGAATCACGCCATTTGGCCCCTTATCAACAACTGAAGCGAAGCTCTCGCATCGGTTCTATTTCATTATGTACAGAGCCAGAGCACGCACTTTATCAATAATATTGCTAAGCACTCGAATGTATCTGTGTATCTGTGAGATTGCAATTGCTTTGTGCTTTGTGCTTGCCACCCATAACAACTGTATTAAACGCTATTCGACACGAGTGGAAACCCATCTGCTTTCTGCTTTCCCCTTAGATAAACATTTCTATTTCACTTTTTTTTTTGTTTTCCGGGAAACTTTACTGATAGCACTGCTGAAGGTCATTCCCTGGTATTTTTCTCTTTCCTAGATTTTGTAGATTTTCTAGTATTCCTTTGAGTCATAAATTGATTGAGTTATCAATCTTAAATGGGTTTATAGGCAATGAGATAAGAGTATAAATCTCATAAAAAAATTCTCCTCAGTTGAGGAATTTTAAATATTAAAAGGGGAAATAAAACCTGGGATTTTCTGACCTTTGAATAATAAGACTTATTTCCGAAATGAGCTTCTATTTATTTAAGGTGATTTTTTAATGTCTAAATAAATATTTCAAAATTATTTTAACATTATAACGTATTAAATCTTAGATTCTGAAGTGTGTGTCATTTAATTTAAGAGGCTTATTTGATTTTAATGATGTTTTAAATCTTAGCTTCTGAAATGTGCGTCATTTATGAAAATAATTCCCTAATATATGTGCGGAGATAACTTCTACTTTATAAATTATGATTCCTCCTTTAATTGATTCCTTTCTCCTATTTTTGTTTAATTTATTACTAATCAATAGATTCGTTTTCCTAATTTTATTTCCTTTATTAAATTGTCGACTTACCTTTAAGTTTTTCACGCGCCGTTTCCAAAGCACTCTTGCGTGAATTCACAGTAGATTCTGAAAATACAAATAAAACATACAAAATATTAGAATAAATATACTAGTATTTGAATGTCTATATTCTATACAATGTACAAATTTTCAAGTGCATTTTCAATGTTATACGGCTCGAGACAGAAAAGATGGCATTTCACTTGGTGACGTCAAAAAGGCGAAGGCCAGAAAAGAAAATCGAATCGAGGAAAGCACATTTGACTGACACACACAGAAGATATATATATATATACACTTCATAGTCAATAAAGTATTCAAATGGCGTGGGGGAAAATACCGAATCCGAATCGAGAAGAAGCAGAGCCAACTGTTGCCAATTTTCCATGTGGAAATGGCGGCAGACGTAGCTGAAAATTCATTTCCACCCAAAAAAAAAAACAAAAAAAAATGTTTACCAGCCAATTTCGCGCTGCGCTCTTTTCGCTAATTTTAAAATAGATATACACGCTTTTTGTGGGAGCGTAGCAATATAATTTCAAATATTTTTTCGCGCAAAGTGAACGTGAAAAACGCAGAAATACCTTTGAGATTTTCCTGCCAAATTGTGGCGAAATTCCCAATGAAGGCACTAAAAATACGTACACCTAATGGGGTTCCGAGGAAATCTATCAGATTCGTTTTTCTTTAGCAACAGCTGCTGCTTCAGAATCTCGAATGACGCACTTTTCCGATTTGATAAGGAAATGTGGTTATTAATAATGGAGGGAGAGGAAGTGGGGAATACCCTTATAAATTCAAAATTAAAAGGAAAACTTAGGAGGTTTTAAAAATATTACAAGAAACTGGCTAAATTAGTTTTAAGCATTTCACATAAATAAATCATAACATTTGTTTAAGTTTTGAAGACAAAATTGTATTTAAAATAATCATAATAAAATATATTAAAAATACAAAAATTAATCGAAAGATGTTTATTATTATGAGTTTAAAAATATATATTATTTAACACACCACATAAAATAATTATAATAAAATGTATTAAAATTATAAAAATTAATCAAAACATGTTTATTATTATGAGTTTAAAAAATACAAATTTTAGGTTCGTTTTAAAAACATATCTTATTCAAAAATTGCAACGTAATACACTTGAACAACGACTACAGATATAAAACCTTTTAAGTAAATATTAATAAAATATAACATTTAAAATTTTTAAATTTTTTTGTAACCCAATTTAAAAATTTTAGACTCATTTCTATATTTTTCGTAACCCCTTTCCCATCTAGAGCATTTAAATTCTCAACGATTGTGGGGTAATTTTCAATGGGGCATGATGATGGCTGCTTATCGGCTGTCCGGTTGTTTGGTCAACTTTATAATATGGAATAGATGTTGTAAAGCACTCGAGAGTTAAATCGCTTCGAGTGGCTGCACTTTGAACGCATCAGTGATAAGCTATATAGCTTATATAGAGTAGTGAGATTCCCTCTTCAAGTCGAGCCCCTGTAAATATGCTAAGGAAATTACCCAGAACCAAGAGAAACTGGGCTGTTTTTAAATGCTTAATGCTAAAAGAAGAGAGCGAGAACCTGCATGCAAATTAAAGCAACAACCAGGCAACCAGAAATGTCAGCCAGCTGAAAATGGCTAAGCAACCTGAGAACCTGGCCAAGTGCAGAAAACGTTCAGTAAAGCGGCCAAGAAGTTGGTGCCCAGGTAGCAAACACAAAAAAATAAAAAAAGACCGCGAAAGCCCCGATTGCTCACGCATCTCCATCTTCAATCGCATCTCCTCCAGTTAACAAAAAAAATACAAAAACAACAAAAATCCAACTTCAACTTCAGCACCAGAGGAGCGCTTTTTACCACCTGCCGCACTTGTTTATAACCGCGACTTGTTGGCGACCAACTTTGGCTTTGGCTTTGACTGCGGCTTCTCTTTTTTTTATTTCTTGTTTTTTTTTTTTAACTTTTTGCCAAAGCGGAAACATGCGCATCAAAGCAGCAGCAGACACATTTTACACAAAGAAAAAATATGTAACATCCCATGATAACATCCCATCAACGTTTATAACAACATTTTACGACACTTGAATTTTCAAAAAGGATTTATTTTATAAAGTTTCATAGAAGTAAAAAGTCTTGACTAGATTTTTAAAAATTATCTAAAGACTCAATTTATATTTCCTAGAATTAAAATTTGTAAACAGTTTACGATAGTTTAAAAAAAAGTGTCGCTTTTTTTCTTCAGGTACTAAAAGATTTTTTGTGTGATTTTAAGTGAACAATAAAAAAATCATTTAAAGTAGGTATGCTGATTTAACTTGTACTTACAAAAAATTTTTAAGACATTTTTAAGTGGTTTTAAATCTTATCTTTGAAGGTTTCTCTTATATTATTTACAAGTAAGAAAGTACCATATTTTATTATTATTAAATGTTTTATTTATAAGAGAATTATTATATATTTTAAGGTTAAATGCTATTAATTAACTTTTCCTAATGCTATAAAATCATATAAATCACTGCATTGTAAACATCAGTTAGAAAATATCAGTTAGAAAATATCAATTAAATCCAGGTTTTGCAGTTTTTAATAAAAATATTAACATTTAAGAAAATAATGTCTTAATTTAAGGTTTAAAAAATGGTTTTAATCACCTATGTAACTTAAAAGTCAAAGTAAAGATCTTTTTCTACGTGCTTGGGTAGATTGAAATTGGCAATGTCGTCGTCATCGCTTTTGAGCCTCTTTTTCTTTGCAGCTCTTGTGGGCCAGGCCAAGTCTGTTTTTATTTTGTATTTTTGCTCGAGAAAACCAGTTACGAGGTTGCTGCAACCAGTTAACCAGTTTAAGTCGATTCAGTGAATGTGTGTGAGTGGGGGAAGCCTCTCATCGTCTCATCGTCTCATTGTCTCATTGTTGCTGGCTGCTTACTAATTGCTGGCTCGAATGTTTATAGAACAATTAACATTTGCGGCTCATTACGCATACGCTTTGGGATCAAATGAGCTCAGTCAAAAGCGAATGCGAGATGCGATCATAGCCAGTGGGGCGTATGAGTAATGTCCCTTGAGAGAGGGGCCACAACATACACATCAAAAATACTGGCTATCAAATGATTCAGAGCCATTTGTTGTTAGTTGTTTATTTTTAGAGATGTGTTCGGGGTGATTTCTTTCTGTGTGTGTTGACGTAAACAAACTGAGAGATTGATTCCAGATGAAGTTGCGTTTTTACTGTAAACTTTGGTCAACTTTTTAGAGGGGGAACTATGGGTAGTTTTTAAGGGAATTTAGATCATCAAATATAAAATATTCCTTCATATTTCTTTCTAATTGTTTTTATATTCTGATTGTTTTTAAATTATTTTTTTTGTCAAATCTGCTTTAAATTAATCATGTTTAAATCAGTAATTTGGAAGTCATTCCCTTTATTTTTTCTACATTTTTGAATATAATTATTAAATTTATATCATAAGATTTTCAAGCTTAAAAAAACCGTTTCACATAAATATGTTAGATATTTTATTTAATTAGTATATATTAGTATTTGTTTTTGGTGATACAATTTGTTTACAAAGACTAAATAAATATTTTTTTTATATATTTTAAGATTTAAGACAATAACACATGACTGTTTGTATTTATTTTCCCCATTTGTTTTGTGTGAATCTCCTATTTATTTATGGCTTAAAGCGAGAAAAAAGGTGACAGCTATCAGGCGACAAAGGAAATGCCATAGAAGATGACTAGAATCATCAGCAGAAAAAAATAACGTAGAAAAAATACAAAAATTGAGATGGGGCTCACGTCATGAAAATTCAATTGGAAGCGACGCAATATTGCAAATGGGCCCACGCTAACATGTATACAAAAAAATACAAAACAAAAATATCAAAATAAATAAAAATAAAAAACGACACCCCCAATTTGAGTTTCGTTTTCAATTTGAATTCGCAACTCACTTTCGTGACGTATGTGAGCCTGTTGATTGCGTAATTTTTGCTGCTGCTGCTGCCGGCTGCATTTTAATTTGATTTATTTCAAGCAAGTTTTTGGCAATTTGCTTCACTTGCTCTAAATATAGCAAAAAAAAAAAACAAAACAATTTGCTTTGTTCTTCGGGTGCAAACCATAAAATATAGAAATACCTTAAAAACAAATTAATGAAAAATGCATTTCAGGCATTTTTTTGTGCCTGCCAATTTTTTGCAGCTGCTGGCACATTTTATTTTATTAAAGCCAAAAAAAAAGAGGTAAGAAAGAATATGGTTATAGGCGACTTTTGGGCAGCTGTTCAGAAAAAGTTGCCTTTTGGGACTTTAAGAGGGGTTAGGAGTGAATTTGAATATCTAGGTGAATATCTAGAGTGCGACCCACATGGAAATATTTGCACAACTATGCCAAGAATTTTGCCTGTGCGTGTGGGACTTTTTTTTTTTTTAAGTTGCACAAACCCATAAAATATAAAAAAAGCCAGAGACAATTAAATGTGAGCAACTGGAATTCCTGTGACTACTGCACTTTTTTTTATTTAGTAGTAAACTCCACTTTATTTACTCACTTTAAAGGGTTTTTATCTATCAGCTTTCCGATTTAACTTGCCTCAAGAGTGTATTCTAAATGGAAAATTACAAGAAAACCAAAAAACTTGAGCTGGCTTTACTTAACAAAGTTTTTGTCTACTTTAAGTGCAAATTATATATTCTGGTTTTTGGATGCAGTCTGTCAGAAACTTTGCAGCAAGTCAAAGTTATTAAAAGCTTTTGGCAATAATCTATGGAAAAGAACCCCTAGAAAATTTTAAGAAACTTAATAGATTATTATTTTTGGTCACTGAATAAGTAAATAATTAAATATTAAACGGCTTTTAAGATTATTAAAAAGGGATACCTATTTAGTGAATATTATTTAAAATGTGTTACCTTTTTAATCTGAACATTAAAATTATCAAAAAACATTTAAAATTTTCATGAATTTATTGTCGGTTATCTAATTTCTAAATTTCCTGGAACATTTAATTTTTGTATGACATATTTAGCAAAAAATTTGGATTTCCCATGCCGAAATGATTAATTAGCGTTTATACGCTAAAATTGTGGTAAAAGTGGCGATATGAAAAAAATATAAATATAAAAAAATATATATAAAAAGAGGGCGTAAAGTGGGCAGGTACATGTGACTATGCAAATGATTTTTGGCTAAAATAAACTGATAAGAGCCCCAAAAAAAAAAATAGAATCTCGAATCTCGAGTGGCGGCGCCTCAAGCGAAAATCAACAGCTGCCAAAAAAATTAATAATACTCATCACTAATCTACGTGTGTTAGACTGTAGAGGCAAATTCACATAAACATATCTACATATAAACATATACAGATGGGTTCAAAAAAATAGTAGAAAATATTATGATTTTTTAAAAATGAATACATAATTAGTTTAAAAGGAATTCTAAGATTTTCGTACTCTTAAAAGAAAAATATGGAAATCTTTTTTAATTTGTATTTTATGTTAAAATAAATTAAACAAACTATTCAAGATTTTTATATTATAAAAATTGTTTAGGTATTAAAAATATAATTTCTTCAAAGAGTTAAGGTGTAGAAAAGTTCATACTTATTGTTATTTCTTGTTCATTTACTTATTTATTTATTTTAATCTTTTTATTTAAATCATTGAAATTCCAATTTTTTAATAATTTTTCCTTTGAACATTTTGTAATAACATTTTTATTAATTCTTTAAAAAATTAAAACAATATTGATATTAATATTTGGTTATAATTCAGTGTTTGTTAACAAATAAAATTATCTATTGCCTTTACTTTTATTTTTACTATTATTTTGAGCACATCTGTTTAAATACATACACATGTGTGTGTGTGTATATATGTACATCAATCTAAATATATTTTCGTCTAGTTGAATGAGCGCAAAATGGAATGCCAAAACGCTGACACCGCAATTATCAAAAGTTATTCACTTTTTATGCTTAATTTCCTTTGAATTGTATGCTCTCGCTGGCTCTTTCGCTCATCTCCTCTCTCTCTCCCTCCCTCCCTTTCTCTCGTTTAATTTTTGCTTTCAATTTGCTTTTCAACCGAAAAGAGAGGGGATTCCCTAGGTTGAAATTGAAAGAGAGAGAGCTGCTTGTTGCTCTTTTTGTGGCTCTTTTTTGGGTGGGTGGCTGAATGTATGTGTGTATTCCAATCTATTTGTTGTTTTTAGTCGCAGACTTTTATTTTTGTTGTTGCTCGATTATCATTAGCTCTTCGTATTGTTGTTTTTGCTGTTGTTGTTGCCCCTAACTTAATTGCCTGGTATTTGTTTTTGCCTCCCGTTCACAAGAGATAAGATTTCACGGGTACTATTTATTCCCGTTATTCGCCCGCTTATTACTGTTTCACCTTTTTTTTTCGCCTGAGAAGATAAAAAAAATATATATGTAGAAGATAAAGGTTGAATCCCCAATCAGTTGCAAGTTCAAGAGTTTTGGAAGGGAGGGAGGAAAGGGAAATTACAGCTAAACCCAATTCACTGGAGAATTTAATTATACATCTTATTTGATTTTTCCTTTTTACCTGCGTCATTGGTTTTGATTCTTGTTAATACATAAAAAGTTAAAATACAGGTGAATTTTCCTTATTCAAAATTAAATTAATCCCAAATCAAAATTTTGGAAAAATTAGAAAACCTTATGGGTCTACAAAATCGTATTATTTATTCAAACTTAACTTTTTTCGTAAATTCGTAAAATTTAAATGAAAAAAACCACTTACAATTTATAAATTAAAAATAAACCCTTAAAAAAACCGGGAATAAAAAATGTTATTAAATGTTTGATGGTACTATTCTGGGTTTATTGTTTTTTTAACAAGTTAAAAATGTTGTCAAGTTTTTTTTTTAAGATTTTTATATAAAGTTTATAATCATTTTGATTGTAAATTAAAGTTTTTTTATTTTTAGAATTCGATATTTGGTTTCTTATAAATTGTGTGGACACAAACATACTGTGCAAAATAAAATACATGTTAATAGGTAGTTATTTTAAAAATGGCTTAGAATATTTTCCAAATTTTTAAAAAGGTATTTAGCTGTTACATCTTTTTAAGTATATATTTCTTTAAATTTATTGAACTTGAAGTTTTGTAGTCAAGCCCTTTTATACAAAATTAATAAAAAAGTGATGGGAATTAAAAATACGTTACTTTAAAAGTACCCAGCAATAGAACATCCTCTGTGTTCCTTGACTTTATCAAGGAAACCCAATCGCAATTTCAAACCGACCATGCTGTGCAGAAATTTATCGCGTCCTTCGGTTTTGGCCAACCAACAACAACAACAACAACAACAAAAAAAAAGGAAGAAATAAAACAACCACAACAAGACGAGGAAAAATAAATAAAGATTTATTTCTCGATCTGCGTTAACATAAATTACAGCTCAGCAGCTAAAGCAAAGCCAGAGACTTTAGCCAGGGCCAAAATCACACAACGACTACGTCATAGCCATGGTAACACTGTTGTGTATCTGTGTGTGTGTGTGTGCTATATGTATCTTTTACCCGGCAAAAGATACAAAGATACACAGGTCCCAGCGAAAAATAAAAGTATCTGTTGCTGTTGCTGCCAAGTTCGAACTTTGGGAGCATCCTGGAAATGGAAATGGAAACGGCAACAGCTGCCAACTTTTTGTGTTTTGTGTTCAACAAGAAAAAGGCGCAAAAACGAAAATCTGTCTGTGTCGGTGTGTGTGTGCGACAATCCTCAATCAACTGCTTCCACACCTTCTGAAATGTCTGCTGGTTTTAGTACAGTAAAGCTTCTTGAAACGACTTTGGTAAATTAATTAATTTCAATTTTTTTAAAGCTGTTTTACTGCAGGCTTAATATTTTTTATCAGGGATAAATGTAAGTATTTTAAAATTAAAGCTAAAATGAAACACAGCCCCCTGACATGAATCTTAAAATATAATAAAACAAAAAAAGTAAATAAAAATAAATAAAAAAGTAAAGAAGTAACTACTATGTATTCAAACTTTATTATTACTTGATTTTTGTATCCATTTTTTTCTTGATTAAAAAGCGTCCTCTTTTTGTGGTTAAGGGTTTTTATTTGGGGACCAAGTATTTTGGTATAAAAAAATTCTAGAGCAGGCCTGGGCACGCGTGTTAATATTTTCAAAAAATAAGAGAGTAAGAGAGAAAAAGAGCCATTCTCTTTGTGCCCGGGCTTGAGCTAGATCTTAAGAATTCGCGTAATCAGCATAGCTAGCAACCTTTTAATTTTAAATAAATGTTCAAAAATAAATTAAAATCTTAATGCTGTCTTAAAACTAACCGATATTTATTTAATTTTTTTTTTATTAAATGTAAAGACTAAAGATATTTTTTAAGTTCATTTTTTATGGATTTTTCAACAGATGCTCAACTGTATCTGTAAGATACGCGTAGCACTTGACGTTGCTTTACTTTTCGGTTCTCTGTCATTCGCTTTCTCGCTCCGATTGTATCTGCAGCACGAGCTTGTCGCTTAAAAAGGGGGCGTGGGGTGTGGATGTCGTTTGTGGGAGTGAGAGGGGGAGATGTGCGACAGAGAGAGAGAGAGAGAGACATAGAGAGAGGTGGCTGTGCGTGGAGCGGTCTATAAACAGAATTCTAAATGCTGGCGCCTCACCGACGTGCCCGACGTGCTGAGCGCTCTACGTGCCACATTTGTAACGTGACTTCCTTCAATAAATGGCCCACGGCGCGAAAGAGAAAGAGCGCTAAATTCAACATTCGCAAAAAGAGAAAGAGACAGAAAGAGAACGATTTGCGGTTCTGGTTTTTCGTTTAATATAAAGTTTTCCCCCGTTTGCAAAATTCATTTTCCTGCCTCCTTCTTTTGTCTTTATGTAGCCCCCAAACCTAAAACGTATTTTCCCAGAAATCCTGTTAGCTAAAAAGCTCTGGGGAAAAAGTATTTTACATAAAAAAACTTTTGTGCCACGTCTTATTTTTCATCAGAAAGCATATAATTCCTGGTTACGAGTGGGATGTATCCCCTTTCCAGGTTTTAAACTAAAACTCTCAACGGGTATTTCCAATTGCATCCCGGGATTGTTTTGCTTTGAAAATGCCGCCGTCGCCAGACAACAAGACGACATCGTCGCCAGACAGTCGCAGTTGGATATTATGGAAGGTGGAGAAAGGGACTGGGGAAGATATAGATATAGAGGGAGACTCCATGGGTCTTTAACCCAAAAGTAAGAAAAAAACACACCAGCAGCAGCAGCAAAAGTACCAGATCAATGTCACACAGAGAAAAATTTCATATAAAATAAAAGAGTAAGAGAGAAAAAGAGCCACTATCTTTGTGCCCAGGCTTGAGCTAGATCTTAAGAATTTGCGTAGCTAGCAACGTTTTATTTTTTAATAAATGTTCAAAAATAAATGAAAATCTTAACAGAACAAGATCATTTTATCTTGGGATAAGAAATTGCACTATGATTCACTTTCAAGTTAGTAATTTTCTAACAAACAAAGAAAAGCTAGATACTACACGATAAGTGTGTACAGATAAAAAGATACAAGGTGTAGATAAAGATACGAGATTCAGTCACCAGATGAAATATCAAGATACTGATAAAAGATAAGAGGTAGGAACACGAAATTCGCGCTACAAGATTGAAATTAATGATATGAGTTACTTTTTTATTTAACTAATTTAAAGTGTTTAAAAAAAAAAGAGAAAATACAAACACCAGAACTGTCTCTTAATATATTTTTAAATATTTTAAATATAAGCCTAATTGTCACAGAAATTTTTATGAAATTTTTAAATGTTCTGTGTATATTTTTACTTTCTAGACTTCTAGATGTTTAAGCTCTTTTAAGTTCATTAAAAATATATTTAATTTATGTAACTAGATATTTATGAAATTTTAGTGTTTTTGTATTAAAAAATATGTTTTCAATGGCAAAATGTTTATGTTTTGAAACAATTAGTAGACATATATCCAAGGGTATTATTAAATTTTATTTTAAAATTATTTATTGGCTTAATTAAAAGGTAGTTAAGAATTTTTCTGTGTGCACTTGGTTGGGTGCTATCGATGATGCTCGAATTTGAACTTGAGAGCTCCGCAGACCCTCTTCACATCGCTCTCGCTCTGTCTTCGTGTCTTCGGTCATGTGGAGAACCCTTTTGTTTTGTTCCTGTCCAGCCGGCAAACCTGTCTCCACTATTGCACTCTGTATCCCCCTCTCTTTCACACGCAGTATACCCTTCTCTATCGCTCATATATTCTGATCTTAAGTTGTTTATTGTTTTGCGCATTTAGGCGTTGAGTGGTTCCCTTTTTTTTTGTGGCTCTAGGTAAGTTCTTCTTCGAAAAGGGAGGACTACCTGACGTAGTAACCTTGTTTACCTGTCTTCCTTTCTCCCTCACTCACTGTTCCTTTCTCTTTCTTGCTAACTCCTACTGCAACATAATCATATTTTGAGATTCACATATGGAGTGTTTTGAACCTGTGCTCGATGGGCTCTGGCTTTTGTTTGTCTTTTGGGCTTTTGGGGGCACTTAACTTTTTATCGGAAATCACCTTTTTTTTCTGATTTTCTGCGAATTTCGATTTTCGATGGGTGTGTGTGTTTGTGAGTTTATGTGTTATTTTTTATAATTTTCTGTTTGGTTTTTATGAGAAGGATGTGCAGGATTTAAAATTTGGCTTTGGTTTTTATTTTTGTCTTTAAATTTCTATTTGAATTTTTAACTTTTTTTGAGAGCTGTAAATATGTTTCCATAGAAAACAAAACAATTGTTATGACCAATTTAAACAGAATCCAATTTTATTTCAGGTAAATTCACAGTTTCTGTTTTAACAAAATTAAAAGGATTTTTCTGTGTAGGTATTTCAGAATTATTTATTAACAAAAGTTTTAATAATGTATTTTTTTAAAAAGCTAAAAAATATTTCCAAAAAAGACAATTAAATTAAATATTTTAGAAACTCATATAACATAACTCATAAAATATAAATAATTGCTTTGGAAAACCTGGATAAAACTACATATACTTCTAATATATTACTGCACTTTATTCTATATTATTTAAATCTTATATTATTATTAATTAACTAATATTAATAAGCTGAATTCCTGCTTCTACAAAAACCACAGTTTGTCAACCTAATGTGGGCGAATTCAAAGTGAATTTGAAATCGAAATTCCCACAGAAAGCCTCAAATCAACGTAGGCCAACAACAAATGTGCATTTGAGGCGCTTTTTGGGCCTGGCTACAAATTAAATTGATACGTGCTGATAATTTATTGATTACTACGATTAATCACCCACCAGCAGCGGGCCAAAACGAAAATTCCAAGAAATTTGCTGCGATAATTTGAAGTTGGCTTCTCGAGTGGTGAGTAAGATAGAGCCGAGCGAAATAATAAAGGCAAAGATGATATAGAAACCCGTTTGAAATGGCCAAAAGGCGTGTGAGCGAGATGGGGATAGAGCTGTGCTGTGGAAACTTGATAGAAATATACTCATATAAACCAACCAAGTCAGGTGAATCATCATCAACTCAACCACCACAGCCTGTCACTCAAGCGGTTCTGTGTGCTAATATTTGAGCTTTAAGTGGGTGCGGCTAAAACAAAAACAGCACCACCAACTTAGTGAGCGTTTTTTAATAAAGTCTTAAGCCCAAGATATTGTACTATAGCAGCACCGCAAAACGAGTGACGCTGAAACAGGTTAACAGTGGCAGAATTGTGGTTTTTATAAGTGCATTGTAAAGCAGACACGCAGAGAAAATATGATTGATGCTTAATGTACATTTCAGTATATTTTTTGTAATTTTTTTTTTAGCTCTGAATTATACATTTTACTATTTTTTGTGTCACAAAATGTTCTACAGATTTTTGTAAGAATTTTCAGAAATTTCTATGAGCTGTAGATTTTTTTTAAAGAATTTCTTAGTCAAATTTATCATTGTTAAAAAACAATCAAGATTTAACAATAAAATTCCTGTGATTACAAATAAGTTTTTGTGAACTTAGGATAAAACAAAAATATCCAAAGGTCAAAATCACTGGTATAATAATCCTTTAAGAACAGCTGCATAAAAACATTATGTTTTAGTAATTTTTAGTTGAAAACCTGTGACTAAAGATTTGTTTTAGAGGTTTTTTAATTAAAATTAAATGCTTGCAGCGCGTGAATATAATATCGAACGAAATAAAATTAATATTTGATACAATAACCGATAAAAAAAACCTAATAAATTTAATCCTTAGGTTAAGTTACTTTTTTTCTGAGCAAAAGGCAATTTTAAGCTATGAAAACTTGTAGAAACTTTGCTAACAAAAATTTTTTTCAGAGGGAATTAAATATTCTAGTTAAATGTAAATAAATTATATAAATTTCCAATAATTTAATTTAGAGAATTGAACAAGAAAGTGATTGAAAAAACACCATCAACCATAGGTGACATTTTATAATAAAATACAAATACAAATAGGAAATTGATACCCAATGTTAGAGCTTTTTCTCCTTGTGCAAAAGGCAGCCAACTGCAACCACTTGGCTGGTGGGTTGCAGCCACAATCGCGTCACTGTCCCACCCCCCCCCCCTCCACACTTTGGAATCCCCACTCCTCAGTTTTTGTTTTTTTCTAGACCAATCCAATCCAATAGCACTGAGCACTATGGTTATAGTCTCAAAGCCCAAAGCCTAAAGTGAGCGCGTGTTTGTACCGGACTTTGGATTTGTGTTTTTTTTTTGTATTTTGTATTTATTCTTTCGTGAGCTTCCCCCGATATTTCTGGTTCGGTTTTTCTTTGCTTTCAGGCAGCAGCAAAAGCAGCAACAGCAACACAAATAGTTGGCCAAGTTGAGCTGACGACGCTGAATTAAACTGAAACCGGTATGACGTGATGCCTGCCTTTATTTTCTTTACTCTTTAGTTTTTTTGTATTTTTTTTTGTATTGTTTTTATTGTTGCTCTTCTCTGACTTTGCATATTTGTTTTTGTAAACCCAAAAAATCAACACGTTCGTTTTTTAAAATTGTGCTTGTGTGTGCGAGTTTGCGTAGACAAATATAAATTAGAAGAAAATAAAACCGAAATAAATATCATACAAAAAATTGTATTTTTGGTTTTATTTTTTTCTTGCTCGCTGTGTTTTGCTTTAGAATTTCAAAGAATTTTTTTACCTTTTTTAATTGTTCTTTTTTTTTTGTAGAGCGAATATTTGTGCAGCTGAATTTGCTACTTACTTATTTGAATTTTTAATCTCTTATTTATATCAAATATTTAGACTTTTCTAAGATAAATGAACTTGTCTGAACTTTGGGAAGTACCTTTTTTATTAGAATAAACTAAGTCAATTTAGATTGTTTATTGTTATTTTATTTTAGCTTTAAAAAATGAAGGAACAAATTTAAAAAGTTAAATACAGAAACATTTTAAACGAAAGAAGTAAATAAACTTAAATTTAAATAATAAAATCTTATGATTTTCTTTAAAACACAATCTTTTTTAGAAATGGAAAATACCTTTTCCTTGAAATATTAACAATCAAATCTAATTACTTTCAAAAAAGTACCTAATCTAACAAAAAATATGATTTTGGTGTGAATATGTATAAAAACAACAAACGCATTGACCGCATTTAGCATTGAACTATGCTGAGAAAAGGTTATCAAATTCAACGAAAACAAACAGTTCACTTCATCCACAAAAATCAAGTACGTAAATGCAAATTTTATACATTTATTTGATTAAAATTGAAGTGAAATCTCTGTTCTCCCTTGTTCATTAATTAGTGTTTGTTATGATAATAACAGAAAACCTTAGTTAGAAATTATTAACACACATTTGGGGCTGCTTAAAGTTTAATGGAAAATTCACAGCATTAATTAACAAGGCTTCTGGCTTTAATAATTGCTGACTATTCACCCTTGCTCCACTTCTATTTCCATTTCCCCGCAAGAATGGAAATATTTTTCGAAATTATGCACTTCAATTACAAGGAAAATATTTTCCCACCAGCTGTTCCACAAACCGAAAGGGCTGCGAAAAATCTAGGCATCTGACGTAGTTCGGATTGTTGTGGGGGTACATAAAAGGTCGGAGGACCCAGTAAAAAAAAAAGCCCCAAACCCAAAGTGAAGCAATCGAGAGATACACGAACGAATTCCGGCACGTCCTTAGGCAACAAAAACAAAAATTGTATTAGGTTATCCTTGCCACACTCACACACATACACTCCATGGTGGACTGAGGGGGGGAAAATGGGGTGGAAAGCAGGGGGAGGAGGGTTGAAGTGGAAGGCAAATGGCCTTTCACGGTCGTTGCCGTCACTCACTCACTGTTGCTGTTGCTGCTGCTGATTTTGTTGTTGATGTTGTTGTTGCTGAACAGCCCCAGAAACAACCGAAATACACAGAAAAAATAATAATAATAATAATAATAAAAAATAATAAAATAATAAAATAAAATTAAACAAATTTTTGTGATCTTAGATAATAAATGCGTAAAAAAATATAAAAACAAAACCTTGTGAAACTGATGTTTTTAATGGTTTTATCTGCAGTGATAAATGTGCACTATTTTGTCTGTTCTAAAAATATTTAAAATATTTATTTATTTAATATAAAACTTTTACTTATTAAAATAATATTATCTAAATCTGTTAAAAGATTTTAGATTTAAGGTTTCCTTTTCATTTTTACCTGACTTTTTTTTGTTAAATACAAAAGAAATAAAATTAAACGTTTTTTAAGTATTACCCATAACTCATTTTAATTTTATATTAATGATTTATGCATTAATTTTAAAAAAGGGAAAATATTTTGCTGAGTGCTCACATTGGCCATAGCCAACAAGGCTTGCAACCCGTGACACATCGGGTTGTTAAGGGGGCCAAGCTCACGTTTCCTTGTCACTCCCCCTCCCCCCATTTTCCTTTTCCCTTTCCCATTTTCCACCCACACCTCCCTCCTTTCGCGCCTTCTCGCTCTATCTCTTTGGGTGCTTGCCCACTCATTTGTGTTAAACTTGTCGCTACCCAACAGCGTTCAATTAAAATGGGTTATATTTTGTTTTTCTTGTTACTGTAACTAAAGGTTAACACTTTTTGAATTTATGAAAAATCATACACAAGAAACTATCAACTTTTTGCTGCCTTTGTTATTACTTAGGACTTCTCAAAGAATTTTAGATTAATTAAATAATTAAAGTTGTAAATTTGTGTTTCATATAAGTTCTTTAAAATTTGATATCGAACTCAACGTCTCTCATACTTAAAAAACAGTAATGTACAAAATTTTAAATAAACAATGAAGAAAAAATTAAACTTTAAAAATAATGTATTACAAGGTGTTTCTTAGCCCATTATTTTTAAAATTTTATTAGAATTTTCTAACAAAGTTTGACACAAGAAAAATATGAAGTTGTCTATAATTTTTTGGAAAAATAATTTCAAAGAATTGAGGGGTATCCTTTGGTCGCTTCTTTGAGTGGGAATTCCCTGGTGGGTGGCTTTGGTTGACTTGGTTTAATGTTCGCTTTTCTGTGGCAACTAACTGACGACCGACTCGACAACGTCATCATCCCCATTATACACCACCCACTTGCCACCTACCACCTACCACCTACCAGCACCCACCACCCACCTCAACCTCCACCCCCAGCTACATCATCATCATCATCATCATCGTCAGTGGGGAGGCCTTCGTTCAATGTTCGTTTTATTATGCTGCCCCACAAAATACAAAGAGAAAAAAAACAGAAAAAAACAGAAAAAGAAGGAAAATCCAATGTGCGCCCGCAAAAGCAAATAAAACTTTATCATTTGGGGAAGCCCTGCGCTTTCATAGACTTGCCTTGAATGTGTGGGTGTGTATACATGTGTGTGTGTGTGATGAAGAGGTTTGCCAACACACACTCACAGCTGCCAACTTTTCCCTTAATTTCTGGTTTTTATTTTTTACTCTGTTTGTTATTGCCTTACATATATACGTATACGTATTTTTCTTCGTCCTTTTCGCTACAGGTATGGGGTTTTCTTTTTTTGGCTCAAACTCATAGGTAAAGTTGGGCCCTGGATTTCGGTTTACGTTTATTTATTTTCCTTTTCCTCATTTCTTGTTGTTTTTCGGGGGCTCTCCTTTCTGCCATGACCTTTTTAGTGGATGGTTGTAGAGAATTTTCTGGGCGTGGCACAACAACAGTTTCTTAAAAGGCATCCCCGGAAAATGTTGGAGTGGAGTGTTTGTTTATGGCCATGATATGGCCCCAAAATATGGTAAAAGGGGGCATTGCCAATTTAATGGAATGGGCAGAAAGACTGTCACTCAGGAAATTGTATTCGCTTAGGAATTGTTGCGTGCAAAAGGCGGCGATTATTTATAGAATAAATCTGATTAACCCAGGTTAGTTAATGAATAAATTCGAGATAAATTTAAGACTTGTGTTGAGTAAATTATAGCCACGAAGAATAAATTGAAGAAGGTTAAAAATAGTATATGTACATGCAAAGAGTAATATTATTTAACACATTTTAATCTTTTTAGTCTTAACAAAAAGTGCTTAAATCAAAGATTAAATCAATTTTTTGGCAAATATTGTTACAAAATTTTAATTTCAGATTTTTTAAAATCATTTTTTTTTGCTGCAATGATTAAGTCTTTATAAATTCTTGTTATAAATATAAAGTTGGTAAAAAACTTTATTGTAAAGATTTTTTCAATATACTGTACCAAAAAAATATATTAACTCAAAGATACAAAGCATAAATAATTATAAGCATGGTTTTTTAAAATATTAAATCAAAGTTAAATTTAAATTTCCACCATAAAAAGCAAAAATAGATTTAAAGCAAATTTAAGCGTGTCTTAAACTTATCCAGGATTTAAAGCGGAATCGGAGCAATCAACAAATGGAAACGGGCAGCATTATGGCCACACCTAGACCTACATAGGCTACTACACAGCAGCTACCTAGCACTTAAGGACTCCGGGCTCAACCCATTCCTTCTCCTCCTCATAATAAAAAACCAACCCCTACCGTGCGAAAAGCAGAAACTACGCAAACTAAAAGGCTTTTTCTATTTTTCATTCGAAATGGAAATGGAATGCGAACGAGAGCCAAAGCCAAAGCAAAGTTGCCAAAGGGAAACAGAAACAAAGGTAGCGATGGAATGAAAATACACAGAAATAAAAGTGAGGGTGGCCGCAGGGAGTGGGTGGGATTTCCTCTGGATTTTCCCTGCTCCACCTCCTCCTTAACTTCCCATAAATTATCCGCACAATGGCCAAGGCAAAGTCAAAGCGAAAACCGAACCGAGAACCGAGAACCCAGAGACCAAGTCTATTTTAATTTTGACGTTGTTAGACGAAGGCGAAAAGAGATTACAGCGAAGTCACTGGCAACGCAAAGACAAAGTCAAAAAGGCAAAGCCAAAGCCAGCTTAAGTGTTTCAGCCCGAACTTCCCAAGCCTCAAAACTCAAACTTGGAACTCAGAAAACCATACCCAAACCAAAAGCAAAACCAAAACCCATCGGCAGCTTCAAGTCTTTTGAACATGTTGCGCCTGCCACAGTGGCAGCTCTAAAACTTGAGTTCTTCTTATTAGTGTTGCCACTTTATCCCTTTTTTATTGAGATATTTTCTAAAAATATCTTAGAGTAAAAAGTTGAAGGAGTAGACATTTCTGATATAAGAAGAAAACTTAGGTTTTTATAATTTCTAGCCACCTACCAATTTTAAGTTTAATCGGTTTAACCAATCCCACAAATTGTATACTTTTTGCTATACTCTATTTTTAGAAATACGTTGTTTTAGGTGTTAAATAAAATATATTATTAACAAAACATTTTTTATGATATAAACATTTTATATTTTAATTTGATTTAAAGTCTCTCACAACACTGTCATAAAAATAGAATGTGCCATCACTTTATGAAGTATTAAATGCTGGGAATGTGCACTGTATCCGCCAGCGAGCGAATACTTGGCATATATCATCAAAAGCCGAGAAGGCAGCACACTTGTATCTCATTTGGCAAAAGTATCTCAGAAGTGGAAGAGGGTAAAAGGCAAAGGAAAAGGGTGATACTGAGGGGAGAATGACAGCGTGTGGGCAGCAGCAGCACAGCAGCAACAAAGTAAAGTAAAGTATCTGCCTTTTTAATAGGTTCAAACTGTAGCATGAGTAACATTCAGCGGAGCAACTTGACTAACAGGCCGCGTGACGCAAAAGTATCTTTGTATCTGTATCTGTATCTGTGTATCTGTGTATCTGTGAGCTGCCTGTTGCCAGTCTTTATGTGTGTGTGAGTAAAGTTCATGACGCTGGCTGAGCTTGATTTTCAGGCCATTACATGGGGGCACAACTGGCAAACAAGCTGCCTTTGCCTTGTTTTCCCCGTTTGCTTTCTGTTTTTCCGTTTCTGGCTTTTGCCCCTCTTTCTTTCTTCGTTTGTATTTTTGTGTTTTTTGTTTGCCCCCCCATGTGTGTGTGTGTGTGTGTGTGTTTGTTTGTTTGTTTGCGCTGGGGGATTACGTAAGGGAATCCCCAACATTTTTTTGCAGCAAGCGAGCGCGCGCGCCAACGCAACTGAAAATAAAATGATAAGGGGGTTTTCTTTGGTTTTTGTGCAATGAAAAGTGACTGTTGTTTCATGTTTTATTTCTCCTCCTTCTCTCTCCCCCTTTATTTTAATGCAAAAAATGTATCTTATAGATACAGATACATAGTCAAGGCCTCAAGTGGGGGGCGTGGCTGAAATTCCATTTACTCAATTATATTTCCCGTTCCTTTTGACTCCACACAATAAGCATCTCTGTGCACTTGACGAGATTCTCTTGGAGAGCAACAAGGACTCGTAGTTGGGGGGGGAGTGGGTGCGGGGGATTAGTGTCCTGCCATATGGCAACTGTTGCCCAGGCAGCTGGAAAACTCAATGTCCTTGAGGACAATTTGATGGAATTTGTATGGTATTTAATTAGGAGCTGTTAGGTTATTGAATCAAAATTATGGAGGCTAAAGGTTATTTCTTAGTTCTCATGAAAGAACAATGGAATTTGTGTGAAAATGTCACATCTTTATGTATTTCATGTAGGAATGTATTGACAATTAAATAAATATGATGGTGTCTTGCTTAAGAAAACAGTATCCTTAGTACAAATTATTTAAAAGTGTGATAAATAGAAAATTATATGTTCGTAAGTATACTTTAATTTTTGATTATTAAGAACATTATAAAATATTTCTTAAGCAAAGGTTTGGTTGTGAACTGTAGTAGCCTCTTATATTAAAAATATTGTCTCAATAATGGAAAATCTAAATCTTCTGATATTATTATAATTGATGTGTTTGGATTTGGTATAAAATAAAGAGGTTTATTAATAATAAGGGTATAATAGGGTAATAAGTAATGAATTATATGAAACTAGAAACCCAGACTAGCTTAAAAAAAAGAGTTATCCTTCTTTGTCATAGTTTTCACAAAGCTCGACATCTTTGAGCTAATTCAAAATATCCTTCGTAGTTCTCTCTACTATTTCGAAGCTAATATTTGAATTATTAACAACTCATTGCTCTTGTCCTATTTTTAGATAAAAGTTTGACTTATTAACAGAAAATTGTGGGTACTCACTGCCTCGACCGCTGCCCTTTCGTCGCGCCATTTTCCTTGATTTTCCTGCTTACAATGTGATGTCCTTTTCCTTTTCCTTGTCCTGTCTTTCAGATTGGAACAACTGCTGGTAAAATTAGGATCCTTGCGCTTGACTAATGTATATTTAATCAGAGGAGAGGCCGCCCACTTTCGACACTGGGTTCTCGTTTCTCGTTTTGTACTTTTGCTTTGTAAGCGTGTGTGTACGTGTGTCAACGTCCTTGACGCACACAATGAAAGAGGGATGTCCTTGTTTGTTGGGTGTGAGAGTGTGTCTGAGTGTGTGTGTGTGGCCTGGTTCTCCCGGTTCTCTCACTGCGATATTTGCCTATTTCACTAGACAAATAGAGGAGCCACGATGTCCAAGTCCATGTCTATGCTATGTCCTTTATCCTTTATCCTGATATGGTGTCCTTCTTAGCCTGTCGACCTGGTGGTGATTGCAGCCCCCTCGCTGGCATCGCTGCTCCTATATCCTTTGCTATATCCTTGCAAAGTCTGCTGTGTTCCCTTGATTGTTGCTGTGTAAATCCATATAAATTCTAGGAAATGTTTATTTTTCTTTCTTTTTTGATATGCTGTGTTGTTGTTGTTGTGGTAGGTCGGTCGAAATACTTGATTTAAAATTTTTCCGCGTTCACCGTTGCGTATACGCAATATTTGACACCATCATTTGCATTTTCGTTGAAACTAATTCGCGCGCGGCTGAGCAAATTCTTTCAAATAACAGAGTATTCCTTATCTCACTTTTTATTTTTTTGTAATTTGAATTAATATGCTCTCTATATGGCTGTGTGGTGTGTGCGAAATCTATTAATAAACTACAAAGTGAGCATGTATTCACCATGCGTTTTTGCGCTTTGATTTGATTTGATTTTTTGTTGCTGGCTTTTTTGCGCATTTACCGAAAAACACGGAGAAGAGAAGCGCGCGAAACGTCGACGCGTTCACGGACGACAGAAAGCATTGAGTTGCTTTTCGTGGAGCACCCGCAATTTTGTCGAGGTTCGATGCTCGACGTCGTGTTCGAAGTTGGAGACGAACATACACTTAAAAGAAAATGTACCCTTTATCAAAAAAATGTGCAATAAAAATGTATTTCCTTTTAATCCAAAAAAATGTTTCCAAAGTTTATTGAAACCTTAAAAAATAAAACATTTTTTTTTTTAATATAGAAAAAGCACGTGGCTCAGAGGTTAACGTGTAGGACTAAAAATTTAATTTGGGAAAAATTTAAACTCAATTTCAATTTTATGTGCGAGGGACCAGCGATATGTTGCACTCGCATTAAGACCAGTGAGTGGGAGCAGTGCAACTGCGGAAGTTCTAGCAACATTCACCACGCTCAGTGTTCAATGTTCGATGCAACATTTAAAAATCAAGGGGAATACTCGAGAGAGCAACAGAGCAAAGAGAGAACCCCCAAACTCTCTTTCAGCCCCAAAATGAGCACTCTTTTAGTCTTGTTCAATTTGCTTTGCTTTCCGTTTCAATCAAATTTTGTTTTCAACTTTTCTGTTTACCTTTTTTCTTCATTTTACTGGCTCAAAAAGAGAGGGGCTAAGAGAAAACCTGGGTTAGCTAAGAGAGCCCCCTTATCAGTGGGCCACATTGTTGTGTTGTGTTGTGTTGTGTGTGGCCAGAGCTGTTGGCCAAACATAATTAAATGATGAGTGATAAGTTTTAAGTCCTCAGTTTATTGCGATTTTTCATATTTCGCAGGGGTCTGCTTTATCGGTTTTATCTTTTAAATTTCGGAAATCAGACAGGTTATATATTTACTGTATGTGTGCGCTTCAAAATGGTCGCAAAATGCTCTCTGCCGAAAAGTATGCAAAAATTTATTGAATTCATTTGTGTGAAAATGCATGTTGAATATGAAAAAGAAAATGTAATTAAAATGATCTTTAGTTGCTTAAGATGTAAATCCAAAAAAAAAGTTTTTAAAATATTTCACAAACTAATATAAATTAAAAGTTAATAAATACTAAATAAACATATCTTATATTTTAGATGTCTATTAAAAACTACTTCATTTCTTTAAAAGATCGTTAAATAAAAGACCCATTTTGTAGTTAGGGTTAAGATATTAAATGTTTTTAATTTGCACGTAAAATACATGTAAACATGTTAACTTGTTAGGAAAATTTAAATAATTAACAAAAATTTGGTCATCTCTATTTAGAGAAATATATAGGAAATAAGCTTTTAAATTGAAATATGAATTTAATTACTCATTATTATGATCATTCAAATTCAAGCAACCAAATAATAAATAAATGAATGACTTTCACTCAAGCCGAATAATTTAACGTAACAAAGAAAATGAGTTTATTGGCGCCAAATCATTTAGGACAGACACTTTGGGCCCAGTCAAAAGCTGTTCAAAATGGAACGCCTCGCTTTTTGGTGATGCGGTGTCAAAGGAAAATTAAATGCTAACAAACCAAAAAAAAAACAAGAAATACAGCTGTGATAATTCTCAGACAGGGTGACAAGTAAAAGGCGTAACCTTGAGCCCTGTTTACCGTGCATTCACCCAACACCACCCACTTCAATTTAATTCCAAACACTTGCTTCAAAGAGTTTCAATAAAAGGTTTTTTTTTTGTTTTTTTTGTTTTTTGGGAAATTTCACAAATCATGGATATTTAAAACGTGCTTCACTCTAATCGCATCACTCATCCCTAAGCTAAGATTTACGCCCACTCACCCACATTTATTACTATAAAATTTTACCATCAATGAAAACTAATATATATGAATTTTCACAGCACAGCTGATTTTTGTTTACAATTTGTTGTATTTTTTATTTTTGCGCAGGCGCCTTTTGCCGGCTAGAAAGCTTTCCAAATTCTAGTTCGAATTTCTGGAAGCTGGAAGGAGGGGAAATTCGAACAGCCGAACACTTTGGCGCCAAATCAACAAATTGTTCGTCGGAATTTTCAGTTGCAGTCTGCCGATTTCAGAGCTCGCGAAAGGATCAGAATGCGGATCGAATTTAACTTAATAATAAAAAGGTTTCGGTGAAAAATTGTATTTTAAAAATTAAAATACAATAAAAAATAAACAGTGTTTAAAGTGTTTAATAAATACTCCCTAAGCTTCTTGGATATTCTAGAATATTTAATTACATATTCAACTTTAAACTTCTCAAAAAAAATAAACAACAAACGGATTTAGAACGCAAATGTGAGTGCCATTAAAATGTATGCTCAATTATCACCAAATTTAAAAGTAATTTATATTAATTGATGAAAAAAAAAGCCAGTGCAAAATGAACACAAATTGAACCCTCGCTAAAAAATAGAAAGAAAAAAAAAATTGATTCCAAGGAATTTATATTTTAAGTGAATAACATTAATTAACAAAAAACACTTTCATTTTACGGAGAATTCTGTTTTTGTTTTTCTAAAGACGTTATCATTTTATTTAAATATGAAAAGTGTTTTGTTATTTGTATTTTAATTGAATTACATTTATTAACAAAAAACACTCTTATTTACCGAGAATTCTTTATTTTTTGTGCCCCAGGACGTAACCGTTTTATTTTGTGTTTTGTTATGTAAATCAAAGTGACCAAAGATTAAACGGATTTTTTGTTGGATGATAATTTCCACGGAATGGTCACTTGACTTGAAAAAAACTGCAAACGAGAAAATGAACACCATATGCTGCTGTTTGAAGTGGTTTTTTTGGTTCCCTATTGATACATTTCTTTGGCAGAATTAATTAACTTTTTTCCACGCTCTTTTAATTTGTACCCTAATTGGTTTTTTTTGGCAAGTATTTTGGGGTCGTTTGAGCTTGCACTTTGAAAGGGTTCAATACAATGACTAATTACTTTTTTTCTTGTCCCATCAATATAAATTTAATGAGCCATAAATTCTGTAAAAAGGGTTTTACCTCATTGCCCCAAAGGACTTAAAATCTGGCCATTTTGTGTTACATAAACAGCGTTATGTTGACTTAAATGTTGTTTCCACTTGAGTTGAAAAAGTTGATAAATTCATTTCAAAAGTACACCGTGTAAAAGTTTTACAATGGAATTGTTTTTTTAAACTTTCGGCCACGGAAGCCATTTTTTATGTGCATTTCATTGCGCAAAAAATTCGTGGAAAATATTATGAAAACTTTTTATCTCATCTTTAATTCATGTTTTTTATAGAAAAAACATACCTTTGTCTTGAAACCAAAATTTAAATAATATAATGTGGTTGTAATGCTCAAATAAAGAGCCATAAAAATAAAATTAAAAAAAAATAAAGTGGTTGTAATGTTCAAATAAAGAGCCATAAAAATATATTGCTAAAAAAAAGGGCATTTAAAAAATGAAAACATTTTTTGTTGGAGTATTTGCATGGTCTTAATTTTTTAGATAAAATTTTATTTAACACAAGAGGATTTACTTTCGGACTTAACTAGTTCATTTTTAGCTTTAAGTCCTTTGAACAGCTTCAGGATTAAATGGTTGTTCATTCATTTTTACATTTTATATTTCAAAGCTTAAAAACTGATAAAAAGAAAAGAATAAAGTAATAAATTGTCCAATATGCCGCATAAGCTCTTTGTGAATGAATACCAAAATGGCACAACTGGTCCCAAACCGCACAATTCCGAGTCTGAATGTTGTTCAATGTTCTGTATTTAATTGATCATATGCATAATTTATGAAGTCTTGTCCTCGGTGTGAGCCTGAGCCTTCGATGTGTTTTGACCAAGTTTTTGGGGGGCAATAATAGCAACCGAGGCGAACACGAAATATCAATCTGAAGGCGGAAATCCAACCACAATAGGAAATTGATGCCCATCCGCATTTGCGGATGCTTCATCCCACCCGAAAATCCGAAAATCATCTGGGGAATACATGGCTATGGATCACACAACACAATTCATGTGGGCCGCTTGTGTGTGGAATGTTTAAGTTGTATTTATGCGTTAAGAGTGTTTCATTCACATCAAAGCAGCAACACGCTCTCAACTCATAAAAGAATAAATTAAACGTGAATAGAAAAACTCCCAAAAAAAGAAAATCGGAAATGGAAAATGGTTTATTTTTTTGTGGGCAACACAATGGGCGACAGAATTCCATATATTCGTCCTAGAAAACAACAACAGCATGAGGTGACATCTCGCTCTGCTGGGTGTTTTTTAATAAGTCGAGTCTTAGGGCACGGCATGAGGCATTTTAATAAGGCATAAAGTACCACAGAGGCCAGAAAACTGTGCTTCTGCTGGATGTCCAAGTTCAGCAAGTTCATTATCTCAAATCACCCAGAGAGGCGGCAGCAGAGTCGAAATTAAATAAGTTAATGCTTGCATGACGCTTCTACTTAAATAAAAGGTCCTGGATTCTGGATCCTGCCTTTGCGTGAACGAAATAAATCCTTATTTATGTGCCTTAAATTTTTGCTGGGGGGTCATTAGACCATCCAGACATTAGGCAGTCTCTTGGAGTTAATTAGTCAGCCCACAAGGACTTAAAGTTTATGTCAGACCCATTGATTGGTTTCCGTCATCAGGAATTTTCCTAAAATAAACAGGGAAAAGAGTCGAAGGGGATTTGTCTCGTTAAAACGGCTTCCTGCTGCGTCATTCAGTTTTGGAATACTACACAAATGACAGCAGTGAGTAATCAGATTTATGGCCCAAAGAAATTAACACTGCGTAAATATAAAGGAGATTGTCTTCTAATTAATCCATAAGGTGATAACCACCCTCTTCAATTTGCACTTTCCTTTTGTGTAATCAAAATGGTTTCTAAGGAAAAATATCAAGAGAAGCTTATTAATTCGTTTATGAACCAATAAAATAGGTTTTGAGTTACACAAATCAAAAGCAAATAAATTAAAAATTGTATTTATTTATTTGGCTTAAATTACAAGTTAAAGAAAAGTCCTTTGAGCAATTGTAGAAACAAAGGAGTAAAGTATTGACAAAACTTTTCTCAGCTTCCAAAAGTTAAACTTTTGTGTAAATAATTGCAGGGGATAAAACTCATTTTCAATAACATTGAACTCATGAAAAGCACCCGTGGTTTTTCGGTTCACAAAATCTATTAAGAAAGTATAACGTAGATGAAAAGTTGAGCAACACTTGCTGAACGAATAAACTTCACACTTTGTCTTTGATAGTGGCATGAGTTTTCTTATATCCCTGCCCCACATGGAAGTGTCCTTCCACACACATTCTTCTGTTGGTAGTTGCCACTTATTTTATTTCGCCCATTGTGTGTAATCAATCTCCTTGCTTAATTCCACTGAATCAGATGAAAGGAGATTTTTCCTTTAATAGGACACAAGGATGTAAGGAAAAAAGGGGTCGTTGTCATGCTTACCACACTCTTATTGCCATTTTTGTTTTACCCGGAATGCTTTTGATTAGATATTGTGCTGTGGAAGTGAATAACGTTATTGCCCTAATTGGTTATAAATAAAAATGAATAGTTTACGCTTCACGATTTCCAATTAGTCAAATAAGTTTCATTCTGTAATAATTGTGTGTGTGTGGGAACAAGGAAATATTTCCGCTCTTACCAGTTAAATAAATAAGTTGTTTGCTCTTCTGAGTAAGGAACACTTAGCATCTCTTTCAATTCTCCTCTCATCTTTGATATGGATGGCTGCTTTTCAACAAGCCGTTAAGTGCCAAGAGTAAACAATAAACAAATTTCTCGAGGTTCCCGACAGATGTCTGTGTACATTCAAACACCCACCACCCACCATCCACCCATCACCCATTCAATACACCCACTCATCGTCCCCAAAAACAATACGAACACATAGTAGTGTATGTACATATTTCGTCTTTCTTGATTTGGTTTGGTTTCTTTTCAGTTTCTTTTGGGGTAAAGCGTGCCCAACTTATGCTTTCCGCCAATTTCCTCCGTTTTTTTTTGGAAATGCTTTAAGGTTGAACGTTAATTTATGGTCATGGCGAAAGATTTGCCATTGTTCTCTTTCTCTTGGCTAGCCAATTTACCTGAGTTACGAATAAAAAAAAAACATACAAAATTTAATGTGCTAACTGGAAGATGATGATGCGAGGTTGTGATACCCTGTTAAATGCTTTTCTACATTGTGACCCTAAAATATACCACTGCCCAGGAGGAACGTCCACACTTGTAGGGCGATTAATCACACATTAATTAGGTCACACTGTTTTTGTGTTGGGCTAAATTTCACAGCAACGAAACTCCTTTTTACTTTAATATATTAAGGAATGAAAACTATTGTTGTATTGTTTAAACAAGAGACTAAATAAAAACAATATTTTTGGTATTTTTTACTTAGCAAATTCTTTAGTCAGGGCCCTTGAAATTGATACACCCTCTAATATGCCCTTGGAATATTTAAACACAAAAATGGTTTGCTCTTTGCACCCCATTTGCAGACAAGCAATTTTATTTATTGTCCATTTTTTGGGTTCTCACCTTTGGCCAAAAGGGCCTCTGCCGTTTGGCGTTTGAACTTTATTTAGCGTTTATTTGTTGTTTTTGCCATTCACACTTTATGCAATTGTTTTTTTTCGATGAATTTTTGGCTGAATTTTCGCTGTTTTATTGGTGCGTGTTGGCATTCATTAGCATTGAATGTCTAGCCGTCTGACGTTTGCATATAAATTGTCTAATGGGGCCAGCAACGGGCATTTGATAATTGTATTTTATGTCAAGGGGATCTCTCTTTCCACGCAAATCCTCGTGTCCTCAAATGGCAATTTTATTAAAGCCTGAGAAAAAGTGCTTCACAAAGCTGGTGAAGTGTTTGGTTGACCACAAAAAGGACATTACCAAGCACATTACTCAGCACAAATAATAAATGATAAAAACTTAACTGTCATTGTGAAGGGTGGTTTATTTTTTTTCTCCCTTTCTCATCTCTCAATAAATTGACTTTTCAGCTTTGACCATCTTTTCATACCATTCTCTTCATTTATTGGCTTCATCGGGGCCCTTCTCGAATTAGGGCCAATGTCATTTGTCGATTTCATTACGTATACGCAGGGTGAGCGCTAAAAGTTTTAGGGGACCCAAATCACTTTGAATGCCTGTCATCGTGGGCATTACTCAAAAACTCAGTCGAACAAAGAGGTTCACTTAGGTCAGTTTTTCCCCCCTTCCCCCTTTTCCATAATTCCATCTAAGGGTTCATAGTTTGCTTCACTTCATTTAATTCCGAGCATTTGAAGCTTCTTTTTACGACCCGTATAGCTGCATATATTTCTGTTTACGGGTGGCATTGAGTGCGACGTGACGGAAATTTGAAATTTTAAGCTAAAAGGATACAAACAAGAGAGGCGAAAAGTGAAAATAAAAAAGGAGAAGGACTTTAACTTTTGGCATAACGAAATTTATGGAACCTGAAACCCCAAACGTGTTTAATAAAATGCTTAACACGTTGTTATCAGGACAGCTTAATAGGTCCACAGAGCTACTGTTTACAATTTATTTAACAGCAACAAATTTGTCTATAAAAATCAACAAGAAGAAAAAAAAAAAAGCAACAATTTGTAGAGGTTTTTATTGTAGATATAAAAATCAACAAGAAGAAAAAGGAGGGCTCCATTTACGTATTAATATTTAACACATTTTTAAAAGCAACAATATTACTTTTTATTTGCGATACTCGAAGAGTAAGCAAATACTGTAAACGATCAAATGTCTGTCTGTCCGTCCGTCTGTCCGTCTGTCCGTCTGTCCGTCTGTCCGTCTGTCCGTACAAACATCGAGATCTCGGGAACTATAAGAGCTAGAGCCACCAAATTTTGCACACAGACTTCTAGAAACAAAGCGCAGATCAAGTTTGTTTCAAAACTTGACCACGCCCCTTTTACCGCCCACAAACCGCGAAAATCTGTGGCGCCCTCATTTTTTATGCAATCGTTACGGTTTAAAAAGAAATATAATGATATGTGCACTGTCTTACTACACTCCGAACCATTTTGTGCTCTAATAAATAATAAAGAAGTTATAGAACATTTTGCTATGCCTTATACATATGTAGTTAATGTAGCCCCATAGGTGGCGACTCTATCGTTTTTTTTTCGTTTTGTTTTTTTAAAAAGGGAAAATGAGTATCGCAAATCTTATAGTCGGGAACCCCGACTATAGCGTTCTTTCTTGTTTTTAATACATATTTTTACACAAAATTGTATTTATTTTCTTTTGTTTATTTTTATCAATGGTTTATTTATTTATACGTTTTCCATTATTTTCTGGATCACCTTTGTTTTACAGGTATTTATGTTTTTGGTAATATTATACCCTGAACTCTGAAAATAACTAGGCAGTATCAAAATACCCAGACATTTCTTTGTCATCATTGAAACTTAATATTCTATCCTAATACCCCACATATATTTAAAAGTTTTCCATTGTTTAACAAAGTTTTGTTGGCCTGATACAAGCAAAAAAACTTTTTGATAAAATCAAGTGCCCATCAAATTCTACTTTTGTTAAGAGTGACCTGGCCAACAAACAAACAAGTCGTTTGTCTATCACCTAACGAAGCTAAAACGCTGTGTTGCCATGACTGCCTTTTCCCTTTGGCTGTTTTGGCTATGGCCAACCAGGAGGAGATCCATCCATTTTGTAGAATCTCAGTTTGATTTACGTCAGTATGTTCAGTATAATGTGCACGTGCTGGTCCAAAGGGCTGTTGCCATTCTAATTGAAAGAGCCCATCGGCTCCAGGCTCCAGGCTGCAGGCTCCAGGGTTTCGCTTCCAATGAATATAAATGGACAGAGTTAATGTGAGAATTTTACACAATTTAAATGGAAATGGCAATGGCCAAGAGGGAAAGTGGTGGAAAAATGCTTTCAGCTTGTTGCGCATTGTGGCTCTGAATGATTTGCAGAAAAAAACGTGGATTCCCATTGAACTGGGGAATTTTTTCCCCAAGGGCTTAAAAACTTCTGTCTTGTTTTTCTTTAATTATCTCATAGATTTTTTCCTTTGAAGGATTTGAATTAACAAGGAGCAGTTTTTTACTAAAAGCCAAAGCATATCTTCTTTTTAAGTAAGTGACTAACATCACCTACTCTAAAAACTCCTTTTTGCTTAACTTAATTAATCCCAAATCCCTTCTCAAATCAGCAATCTGTTTGCATATGGAAATTGTGCAGAATTTGAAACTTAAGGCAATCAAAGTTGGCCAAAATCATTTGCATGCCAGTTCTAATAGGATTTATACTGCTTGGCAGATGAGTTGGGTAAACCGATTTGTATGGCTTTCACTTTTCACTGGTCAAAATACAAGGTAACAACAGGTAAGCTGCTCTTAGGATGATGGCAGGAAAAGTGCACAAATAAGTAAGAACTCTCTACTATTTTACCTTTCGCCTGAAGCTGACCAAAAACTTATTCACTGTGATGACTGAAGTTCATAAAAGTTCTGGGTAAATATCATTCCTGAAACTGTCTGTTCCTCGTTTTTGTTATTTGCTCTCATTGGGAGCCCTTTGGGTTTTTAATTAACAAGCCCCCTGTGTCGGACGTACACATTTTGCAGTACAGCCTTATTCAAGATATTTATCTGACCATATGTAGAGCGACCTACGAAAATCGTTGACAGTCAGTGGTTTTTGCATCGCGATAAAACCAATAAAATATTTATTTTCCCCGCCGTGACAACTCCCTGCGGGAGTGACCTGTGACCTGCTGAATATTCTCTATAGTCCACATGCTGCTCCAACAAAAACAGTTGGTGCAGTTTCTTTTAATTCTTAAAAAAATATAAGCTCCTATAAAGTAAAAACATTAAAAATTAAAACGCAAATTTTTTTGTTTTAACTTGTGCAAAAAAGTGCATAAACTTATAACACACGAGTATATTAGTAAAATGTAAAATAAATATAAAATGACATATAAATGAGTAAAAGAAGCAAGTGTTATTTTTTAACAAACTTTTTTTTTAATATTTATTTATAATTATTATTTTGTTACTATTTGTTAAAGGGCAAAAAGTGCTATTATTGTGACCACAGCTGTTCCCAGATTGTTATCATCACTGGTAGTTGCAGTGCCAAAAGTAAACTCAATTTGTAGTTGGACACGGTTCAATTTTCAGAAGGCTAATGTCATTACCATAAAAAAAACAGAGACTAGTTTAGGTAGTGGATAAAGGAAAATCTGTGCTTTTCACCTACGCATAAAAGTAGAAAATTTCTATGAATTTATAAATTCTTTCCTAGCCAACAATGCCTCTAACTCAAGTCAATTAAAAACTTTACGCAGGAGGACAAGGGAAAGTAGGAACTTTTGGAACTTTGGAGTTCCAGGAAGAATTTACCTGGCGTGTTGAAGTTTGAATGATGTCCTTAACTTTGTCCAAAAGTCATTTAACTAAGTATAATTGTATCTTGAGCAATTAATTAGGGAAACACAAGTGTTTGTGCCAAAATGGACCAATTGTGTGTTTCGTGTCAAAGTTGCCACACGGCTATTTATTATTTTCCCTGATTTCGAAATCGACAAAGTTTTCGCCTCAGCACGTGCCTTTGGTTTTCGGGTTTAAAAATGTGTATTTTTCAAATATACAAAAATTTCTGCATTCAGTTTGAATTTGGCTCTCATCGCGTGCGGTAGAAATTCAGTGCTGTTCAGATAAAATTCCAACTAGAAATATTTATATGTATGTAAACAAACAAATAAGCAGTCATTCAAAATATATATTGACGATCTGGTGGCGTGAACATTTTGCAAACATTTTAAGTGATTGAAATGTTTCCCCGACGCTTTGACAGCCGCAAGGGAAAAGTGGATGCAAAATAAACCAATTAATATGGCAATTCGCATAGTGTTAAATTAAAGCTGAAATTGAGAAATATGTTTCAGTATTAATTTTATTATTATTTCTTATTTTTCATGGCTGAATGGTTTGTTGTATTAGAATTTTTAGCTTTTTGCTCTCGCTCGACTTAATTCAGCGAAACAATTTCAAGTATTCCAATGAGAAACTGTAAACAAATGTATAAATATTCTCTTCCAATTTAGTTTATTGGTGTTTTATATGAATACTTTAGTGAACAATCATTTATAGATAAAATTATTTGTGTTTGGGAAGGGGTACGTGCCAAAATGCGATGCTTTTAATTTAATGAATTTCAATTGTGGTTAAAGATAATTCATTTGTATAAATAATTAAGCTGTGTTAAAAGTGTTATTACACTAAATATGAGCAGAATGACATTTTAACTGTTTAATTAAAAGTTTTATTTCGAAATTTACATATTTAAATGCTGTGATTAAAAGTAGAACTCTTAAATTATATTCAAAAATTAATAGCTATTAAAAGATTTTTGTTTTAATTTTTTTTGTAGCGGTTAAGCTATTTCGTTGGATTTATGATAATCAAAAAGTTTGTGTAAATGAAACCAAAAAAGATTTTTGGGTTCAAGTAATTAGACAATGAGATCCCAAACCTTTTCAGTTGTGTTAAAAATAGTTGCTTAACTGACTGTTAAGTTATATTTTATTAATATCACAATATTAACAGACTTTTTTGTATAATAATTAGATATATTTGTACTAATTTAAATGTAATATATAAAATTCAACCCTCTTCTCTTTACCAAATCTCTCTGGAAGGTATAATAAACCAAACCACATTTCATGTTTAAGAGCAAATATTTTAATATGCATTTCACATGTATAATGAAAATCCTTTGCTTTGTGGCTTTGCCTTTGTGGAAATCTCTGCAAATTTTCTAGACTGCCAAGTTTGGCATACACGTAACCACACATATACACATATACCTACATACAAAAATGTAAGCCCGACTTAAAGAATAAGCTGAAAAAACAGCGGGATTTATTATGTAAGTATGTATGCTGCCTTTCTGTTTTTTTGTATATATTGAAAGGTTGGCTATAACGGAAACTGGAGGCCAAAAAAACCGCATTAAGCCAAAGAAAAGCGCACGAAGAGAAAACACTTGAACATAATGAAATGAAACAAAATTAACATTGCAAAGTGTTGAGTGGTTTTTTTGGTATGATGGGGATATAGAAGGTGGATTGTAGGATTGTAAATAGAAAAGTTAGCAAAGTTCTACAATTTGCATCGTTTGCATAATTTTCCCCGAAAGGAAAACTGGGTTACGGGGTTTTGTTGATTCTCTATGATTTCTATGGATTTCTATGGTTAAAGCTGCCTTAAGTCTTTAACTGTTTTCCCAACAACTTGGTAATTATCCCAAAATGTTGGCTTTAAACTTTGGTGGGTTCAACACTCTCTGTGTGCATTTGGCTGTTTGATTTAATTGTCTATAATTAGGTTTAACAACTTAAATGCCTTTTAATTCAAGAACCAGTGCAGCTGATTGAACTCGAACTCGAGCTGAGTTTCCAGCTGATAAATCCCAAATTAATGAGCACTTTCCACTTGACACGATGCAGTTCACAAAGTACAAAGCATTTAAGGGAAGACAGACCCCCCCCCCATTCAGGCCATTAATTTGCATAAGTTAACGCGTAGTTATAAATGGCAGCTGGATGAATTAGCAAAAGCCAAAGGCAAACAATACCCAAAGGACCATCTCAGCTTTCCCAACACGCAATGCCCTTTCGAAAAGAAACCCTTGTTATTTACTGCGTCTCATATTGAAAACACCTTTAATTCGATCATGACTATGTACAATAATGCCCTTTGTTATTGCCTGCTTGACGGATTACACGAATTCCTAATCGATTAGGGTATCAAATTGGTGGCGTCGTTCTAATATTACCAAAAACAAAGGCACTGGAAAAAGTTTAAAGTATATAGAAAATATACAATTACTTTAATTGTAGATATTTTGGTTGGGATTATTATTAGAATTTATAAAAGGATTTTTTTTAAATAAGCGAAAATATCAGTTTTACGAAATGATTTCCTTTTGTATTAATTTTTAAATAAATCCCTAAATACATTTTATTAACTTCATACAGTTACAAAAACAAGTGCACGAAAAAGTTATAAATACTGTAAAATAATAATTCTAAAATATTAATAATAATAATACACTTTGCTAGGAAATTAGCGAAAGTATCAAATTTTTCATATTATTTCTTGAGAATGACTAAAAACATTTTTTTGAAGCACAGAAAAAACTTTTTATTGATTAGATTTTAAAATACAATTTAAAAATCTAGAAAGAAGTAAACGCTTTTTATTTTTTTAATAAGTTGAAGTCAAAGACAGAACAAAATCATTTTTGACATAAATGTAGCTTCTTAATATTTAAATGTGCGCAGCTACGTCGTTAAAGTTTACAACGTAGATGGATATGTTTGTTCAATAAACCGCAATCAGTAAATGCAAAGTGGTATTAAAAGCTGTCAAAATGTGTAAACACCAATAAAAAGGCATCATCAGCTCACCCTCATCGCATTTTATCGGGATAAACTATTGTCCTCAGCAAATTTCGCGGAATTTTTTGAGCTGGAAGCCCCGAGGAAGTTCATGCTGGGATTTCGTTGTTAAGATGAAGCCCAGCGGAAAATGCCAAAAAGCTTATGCAAGAAGACATAAATCTGAATTGTAGAAAATCATAACTTGGCTGTCACTTGCCAGACACAAAAACCTTCAAATCCTTATGGACGTCTCCTGATTTATTTTTTTTTTTTACCAATAGCTCGTTTCGCAAGCGAATGGATTGGTTAACAAATATTTATTGCTTGAATTGTGTTTACCCGCAATATTTTTTGAAAAATTAAAGTCTCTCAGGTTACGCAAGAATCTTTTGTGCAAAGCTATTTCCCTGATTGCTGTCAAATAGATTATGCGAAGCGTAAACTAAATGGACGACACTCCTCCTGGTGGAAAATTTGTAATAAATCGAATGGACACTCCCAGGTAGTTTTTCCTATATATATATATGCACTTTATACCTGTGTATTCGTGTGATTAATTGGTGTCCTTTATGGAGGAGCTCATGTTTTTTGACAGGTGTCGCCAGGATGTCGCAACCCGCTGTTTTAGCCATCCGCCATAAAAGGGGAGATCAGTTGATTTATTATTGCCTATTCGGTGTCTCTTTCTCTTTATGGCCGAAATAAAAAAATATACAAAATATACAAATAGAAGGGGAAATGAAAAAAAATACAATAAAAAATGTCTTTTTATTCAGGAAACATTTGTGCTTTTGGCATTCAATTTGGTAGCCATGGGTTACATGGGCCACAAATTGAAGCTGAGGGAATTTAATATTTTCCTTTTTTCTTTCAGTATTTGTATGTCTTCAATTAATGTGCAAGTCATGCTAGATGAAAATTTAATTGAAGCGGACATTCATAAAAAAAATTTCAATGAATTTTAATAAATTGCAAAAAGAAAGAAATTTGCAAATTAAAATTCTGTAGGTACAAGGGGATTTTAAGGCAAGTCATCCATCATAAAATAGAATCTAAATGCTCGTCATGAATCATGGATATTTAAATAAAAGCTGACATTAAGAAATCACTCAAGTCATCCCAAATTTTGCCCAAGAGAACCCCCAATCCATATGAGATTTAATATAAAAATTCACTTACAGTTTCTTGAACTGAGCGACAGTTGTCCAACTGAATTATGCTAATAATCTGGGTGCCCACATTTTGCAGACGGGTTCAGCTCAGTTCAGTTTAAGGATTTGGGTTTCTCTTTTTTGTTTTATGTACTAAACATACATACACATGTCCTTGGTGCAATTGTGATGATTGTTATTTGATTTTTCCTTTATTAGCTGGTCCTTTACGGTCGTTGGACTGTGGAACAAAGGCCTCATTGTCAAGCCTCGTTTATGGTTATAAGTTACTGGGCCCCGTGAGCCATCAATTTTGATGGCTAAGACCACGCAGGCACATTTTGTGATGAGATGAGTAGAACACGAGATGAAGATGAGCCTTCAAATGCCGGAAAAAACTGTCACCCATCATCGAGGTTAATGTCGCGTGTCCGCACATCTCCCCCCTTTTGGGGATCATTATACCTATCAATATACTACGCACATGCCATGCAATCTGCTTACCTCAAGAGTTTTTCGCTTCTTCGCTTTTACCAACTTTTCCATTATCCAAGATGAACAAAAAAAATGAGGTTGGGGTAAATTTGGCTTATTGTACAGTACAGCACCTTATGTGTACACCAAATCACCTGATAATATCGACAAAAGCATTTTATGTGTACTTATAAGGGTACAAACTGCGTTTGATGGTGCGAAAGGATTTGTTTTCGGCCGCTTTTTGTAGCATACATTTCGGCGCTGTTTATTTTTCCATCTCATTGGATTTCTTTCCATCGGTTTAACACATAAAATTTTACCCAAAATTCATATTTTGGTTTGTTTGTTGTTTGCTTGGCTATTTGTTTGCATTGAACAAAGATGTTGACAAGCCTAAAGGGCAAGAAAATAAATAATAACAAGACGTCCTTTTATATTAACCAGAAGTTGGTAACTTAAAATTTGTTTAAGTTTTCTAATAATTGGATTATATATAAAAACTAAATTGGTTCTAATCCCTTAGCTTTTCCTTTGTTGTACGGAAAAAAATGCTTATAGCATTGTGCAACGTTTATTTATTATTAATTTTAATCTCAGCAACTAAATGAATTTAATGCAGAATTTGTAATAGGTATTTTTCGCGGATTACAATACAGCTTTGCGTGATGCTATTATATTAGTTCAATGGAATTTCATTGCTTAAATTCCTATGCATTATCAAGGGCTTTTAATGCTAATTAAAACTCATCCAATGCGAATGTTTATGGTAAACTACCAAATAATCCTTTCAAATAGCGAAATAATGTTATCTCTGATCTTTAAATTGGTTGCCCAGTACAAACAATATGGCTAATGTGTCTGTGTGTGCCAAAGCACAACAAACCTGTTGGAAAAGCAAACGATGTCAATGACTGATGGTTGCTAGAAACTGTCTGACGGTAATTGATATCCCACCATATGGCGGGTATTTAAAAAACAAACAACTTTACCCTCTCTACACGTGTATTGGAAGGGCATGTTAAATGAAGTCCAACGACTAAGAAATACCCTAAAAGGCGCTTTTCATAATAATTTTACCATTATGGTATTATATATCGAAATAATATGATTTAAGGCTTAATTTTATAGTTGAAATGAGTATTTTACAAAGTATTTTGCATTTTAAAACAAAAATCAAAAATTGTGGTATTTTTTTAGTATTTTATAGAAACAAGACATTTTAAGAGAATATATAAATAATAGTTTCAACCATTTTGTTTACAATTGTCAATTAAAATCAACCTTAATTTGTTGGCAGGTATAAATATTTACAAGATTTCTAAAAATAATAATTTGTATTCAATAAAAATAAACTAATTTAGTATTTTATTCTAGAATTATTTCAAAAAAATATGTATTTTAAAATATATTGAAAAAAATAATGTTACTATATAGCTTTTATTAACTTGTAGGATTGTATAAATATTTATCAGTTTTCTTTAAATTATATTTTGTATTAATTAAAAATCAACCTTTTTGGTAATATATTTTATTCCGAAAAAATATTTATTTAATGGGTATTTTACAGTTGAATTACCATGTCACTTGCTTTTATTAACTTGTGGGCTTTATAAATATTTATCAGATTTCTAAATATAATATTTTTTATTTAATAAAAAATCAACCACTTTTTGGTATTTTATTTAATTTTGAAAAAATACGCGTTAAGTGGGTATTTTTTAGTCGAATTACCATATTAAAATGGCTCTCACTTGCTTTTATTAACTTGTTGGCTGGAATTGATATTTATCAGATTTCTACTAAAATTGTATATGTTTATTTGTCTCCAGTTTCTTTTTTTAGCACGTTCCAGTGGCGCCAGTTATTTGCATAATTAAATCCGCTCTGGTAGATGGGTGGATCGGATTAGGAGTCGCTCAGATGATGGCAGGTAAGTCACGGTGGATGTATTTATATTGGATTATAATGGGATTGGGGACAGGTGGGAGGGAGCACATAATTTGCAATGCAAATTGAGCCAAATCGATGTAGTTTGAAAGCGGTTAACAAATTTATTCTATTGGCGCATGCGAGAAATCTCTTCTCTTTCTTCTGCCCAATGAATTGATTGGGTTTGGAGAGACTTTGTTGAGTTTTCTGCATTCCATTCCATGGGAATTCCTGATCGAGATAAACTTTGTTTTGGCAGCTCAACAGCTGGCCCAGCATCTTGGCTCTAAACCAGTCGTAAAAGCGCTCGTAAAGTCCCATTGTCACAGACATAAATTAAATAGTAGACCACGACTAGGCAAACTAATTAATTGGGTATAGTTTGCCCATAAACTTGGCTTGGCCAAGCGGAACTACCAACGAAGGAGCAATTAAGGGGCAATTAGTCTTGCGGTAACCGAGGAAAGGAAATAAAATTAAATAAAATAGAACAGAACCCTCGTTTAGAAAACCGCAAACGTTCCAAAGGTTTTAAAGTAAGCTTAAGTACGTGTAATTGGAAATAGTTGTCTGATAGTTTGATTTGGGATAGAACTTTCAAGACAGAAAATCAATAAGCAAAAAAGAATTAAATGGAATAAGTTCACTAGTAGTCCTCAATGCGTTAAGAAGCTTAATTAAATAAAATTATAGATAAAATAGAAAGTTACACCGACATTCTTTAATGAGCATTTATTTTTGGGAAAGAAAAACATTTCCTTATCTCATTAAAAAAATATATTCCCAAAGACTGCAATCACAGATTTTTTAATTTATTTAAAGCCTTTAATGTACAAGTAAAAGCATGTGTGAAGTTAAATATATTTGTTGCTCATTAAAGCTGATAATAAAGGTCTCGGATTAATAAAAAACCCATTTAAAAGTCCCTTGCGAAAAATTTAAAAAAAAACTGAAGCATTTATTCAGCTACAAAAATAAAATAAGAGTTCAGTATTAAGGAAAAGATAATTAAGAAATTGAGATACTTTCTTGGAGAGGTATCCTGCCGTTCTTAAGGGGGGACATCTGAGTAACTGAAAAAAAAAAATCGGATTTTCTGAAATTTTTTTTGGCCAAATGAAAAAGCCAATCGAAAATTTGTAAAGAAGGTTTTATAATATTAGGTGCGAAGTACAAAATAACATTTTTTTGGAATATATCAAAAACAAAATGGCGGCTGCGCAGCATTTTCTCAAAACCACTTTTTTTAGTTGGCCGAGTAGAAAACTTGCACAAATCTTAACCGATCAATCTGAAATTTTGACAATATATTCAAAATACCTATGTCTATCGACACACGTAGGATTTTTTCGATATATTGATTTTTTGCAAAATGGTGAGTGATTGAAAAAAAATTACAATTTTCACGAAAAAAACGTCACAAAATTAACGAAAAAAAAAATTTTCGATTTTTAAAAAAAGTTACTCAGATGTCCCCCCTTAACTAAATAAAAATTCATTATTGGACAGGGTCCAGGACACACTCCTGGATAAATAATGTGGTAAACAAAAAGACCTTAAAGTACGTGTAAAATGAAATATATTTGTTTTTCATTGTGAATATGCATTCCATCGAAGCTGATTAAGAAAAGTCGTATTTATCTCGGATTAACAGCAACTCGTTAACAACGAAAAATGGGGAAAAATTTATTTACTCAGCTTTAAAAATTCAATTAATTGGTTAAGCTTCTTAATGAATCAGTTGCGTTAATAAAATGAGAGAAATTGAGATACATTCCTAGGAGGATATCCTGCCCTTCTTAACCTGTTAAATATTTATTTTGGCATGGGGTCAATTTGTTAGCAAATTAGGAACTTTACGCATCATTTTTATGTGACACACTCCTGCGTATACAAAGTTTTCATGGCTAAAGTTTGGGCAAATCTACCTAAATATTCAGCTCCTGTTGATAAATGATTCAGAGTTGCACGTCACAAGGATGATGATGATGATACACATGTGGAACACATATATGTAAACACGTTTTATGGTCGCGACTAGCAATTCATTTCACTTGGCTGACTTTCTGTGTGGTTTTCCCCACTGGGAACCACTTATCTAGGATGCATTTATTACGCTGGCTATATGCAAATATGCAATATCGACGGAGCTTTAACATTGACATTGACATTGGAATTCACTTTAAGCTCGGTGGATCAATGTCGCGTTTCACGATAACAATATTGCATCTCTCAAGTGCTCCTGTCGCAGTTTCAGGACTCAAGAGCTGGGCACACACTTAGTCATCATCTCGTGCATCTCAAACGAGATTACTTTCGCTATGAACGATAACTTTTTGCCCATGGCTATGGTAATCCACTTATTATCAAATTGTCCTTGAAGGCAAGTGAACTTTCTGCAACAAGATAGTGAGTCGCAAAGGCCAAAAAAAAAAAAAACTTTGCATCTGGTGCCTGGAAATGTGTGCAGAAAGTTTTGTTTGCTCTTTTCAGACGGAAATCCACTTCCTGACGAACTTAAAGCCAAAACTATAGTTTTGTGAGTAACTATGCCTTACTTACTACATAAATGTTGACCGCATATCTTCTTCGCAAAGTTCAAACAATTGAATCAAAGCGGCGACCTTAAAGCAAACATATCCTTGTGCCCATCCTTGTGCAATTGCCACGCAATTGGCCAATATTTGCGCTTCTGGTAACTGAAATGCTTTGGGTTATATGTGTACATTGCAATGTGTAGAAACAGTGCAAAATGAACGGAAATGACGGTCATTTCTCTTACAGAAAATAAAAGAATAAATTCACAAGCTTACAAGTTTTTCCCCCACTTAGTTTCTGGAAAATTACTTTGGTCTTAAATTTATTCGAGCTTGAAATCTCTAGTTTTAAAGCTTTACTCAATCTGCTGCTAAGTTATATAACCATTGGTTGACCACTAAATTGATTTAACTGAAGCCAAACCGCAAAACCAATTAGATATTTAAAGTAGCCTGCCAATCACTGTCCAGCCTAAGGATTATTTTGACAGCCTGCTGATTTCATAATTCACTCTAATTGACTGACTTATGCTGTCATTCAAAACACTTTGACTTTTTAAATAAATGTAAAAGGATATTAAACAAACAAAAAAAGTGCAAGTTTTAACTGAATATTTGAATACAATACATCTAAAAAAATTGCATAATTTAAAAGAGCAATTACCAAAAACAAATAAACAAACATATAGAAACATATAGAAATAGAGCATTATGTGCATTGTTATTCATTAAACTAAGTAATGTTTATTTAGGGCAACCACATAAACATAAAACTTCTGCCAATTATGTTGAAATTAACAAAGCCTAATTGTACAATTTATTTTGCGCCTGCAATAATAGCTTGTCTGTGTGCCAATTAAAAGCCTTTTGTTTTGATTTCAATAGATGAAATGCGAAATTTATTAAGTCAATTGACTTAATTTTCAGGTTGGTAGTCAGGTAGCACAGAGATTTAATTTAAAAACTGGTCAGAAAATTGGAGAGGTTGCCTAAGTTAGTTTATATTCTGAATTTCTTAAATATTTAAAAAGTTGTATAAACACAATAAATTAAACAAATTTATTACAGGTTTCCCGTTCGATTTGCTAGCAATCTTTAAAGGTTTTTAACTATAGTTTACTGTATACATTGTATTTTTTAAGTGCTCTTCCATACAACAATCAAAGCATTTTGTTTTGATTTCACAAAGTTTAAGATTTATTTAGCCATTTTTTTGTAGGTACAAATTAAAAGCAGGCTAGATAAAATAAAATATTACTTTTTTATGGTATCCTTAACTTGTTAAATATTTTTTTAGGAAAATAATTAAACCCACTTCCCCTTGCCAATTAAAATACTACTGTTTTGATTTTACTAGATTTAGGTTTAAAATTTATTTAGCCATTGTTTTTTTTTGTAGGTAGTCAGGTGGTCAGGTGGTTGGGTAGTTAAAAACTAAAAGTGGGCCACAAAGGTGTTGGGGTCAATGACGGTGGCCACCTCCCAGGGATGGACAACCGAAGGTCCTGGAATGCGATTGTAGGCAGCTGAAAGTTCGAAGAGGAATAGAATGAAAATTGAGGTTAATCTGGTGACAGTTGTTCTCAACTATTTTCCACCACCTCCCCTCCCCGCAAAAAACAAAAACCAAACCCAAACTCACCGATTATCTTCTGGATGGCAGTGTGGGCGTCCAGGATGTGGGTGGGCGGGGCTGGGGCGGCGCTGACAAGGATCAGGACGAAGGCGACAAAGGCGAAGGCTGCGGCAATGATTTTCGACATTTTTTGGGCTTTGGTTTGTTGTGTGTTCTGGCGGCTGGAGTGGCGTCTAATTGAATCTGCTGCGACCACAGCTATTTATACTCGAAAAAACCGGGATGAATGAAAGTTAGACTCTGCCTCTACCCACCATCAAGATATAAAATACAAAAAAATAAACAAAGAGGAGGAATGGCAGATGAGCAGCTTGTTCTAAAGCAGCTGTTTAGAAATTGGATTTCTTGTTTTGATTTTTTGGTTTTTTGTGTGGCATCCAAACTAATTTCTATGGCGACATATAATCAAAAATCCGGGGAATGTCCGCACTCGAAGCGGGAAAACAAGTTTCGCAAAAGAACAAACGATCCGAGGCGGGAATTTAAAACACCTCCAAGGAAAGCATAATAATGAAGATATATATAATCTTTTTGAATAATAAAATATTTGCGGTGCAAGAAAAATGTTTAAAGTTTAATGCAATAAATTTAGAATATATTAATCTAGATAGTCTGCTTATATTTATAGGTCAACTTTTTGAAACTCACTTTATTATTTAAAATATCACTCTTTTAGATCGCTTTAATTTTGATAAATACATTTGAAAAAGTAATTAAACAATTGCAGGAAAGATATAAATTTCGTATTTAAACACAACAACTTAAACAAACTTTTTTGTGAAATTTTTAAAAGCATTTAAAATTAAAAAAAATCACCTTACAAATTTTAAATTGTATTTATTTGTATTAATTTTTTTTGTAGAATTGTACGATTTTAAAGGCCTTAAATTATGTACTACACACTTTAAAAAATACTTATTTTTAACAGGATATTATTAAATGCTGTGGGTATTTTTTGGGTACCCCTAAGTCGACACCTACAACCCACGCTTAAAATGAATTAAAATTTGTGTGTGTTCCGCTTGAATATATTTGCCATAACATACACGCTTTTGCATACGACAGTTCATTGTACGAATGCGTCTAAACAAAAAATCTGTGTTTATATTTCTGTTTTTTTGATGTTCTTGTTGTGGTATGTAGATGGTGTTTGGGCATTTCCCAACTACCCCAAAAAATGCGGCCACATGAAAGAGACAAATAAGATAATAGTCTGGTTATTTGTCGCCATTTGCCGTTGGCTGTTTTGATGCTGATTTATAAACAAACCGGTTGGCTTAATTTGCCGCTTGGATGGAATGGGATGATGGCCCAAAAGAAAGTAAAATTTGTGGTATTTTGCTACTCGTTCATAAATTACGTCAACTCGGGAATTTCTTCTTTGTCATGGCGGCAGGATGAAAACCAAATATTAACCAAAAAATATATGTAGGTATATGCAAAAATTCTTAAAGATCTGACGAAAGTCTAGCAATTGATTGGAAATGGAATTTAATCGAAAGGAGGAGATGGAGGTCATGGTTTGTAATCAGTTTAAGACGTGTTGTGAACGAAAAGACATGTATTGGCAGACGACACGTGCCTTATTGACAATCTTTTCAAAAGGAGGAGAGGTTTATGTATAGCATTTACCCCAGCTAAAGAAATCAGACCGAAAAAAGGGAGCTTTTCTGGTGTGTGACACATGGCATTTGTTCATGGAAATACCTATCATGGGGATGGGGATGCTAATGAGGCACCCGTAAAGCCTCTTATCGGTACTTTTATTGGCCTGTCAGACCCGCAAATAATTGTGATCTATGGCTGGAGTTCATATTAATATCGTAGGGCTGGCTATTCATATGTATTTTCTATTTTTTTTTATCTGCATTTGCTACCTCGTTTAATTTTGGGTCGTGTGCAAATCAGACAGACATACACATATATATATAAGATATAAATATGAGCTTTGTGTATTTAAAGCCAGAGCAAAGTGAAATAAACGAGTGAATGTAGCTAAGTAAGAGCTAAGCGTAAACATGTTACCCCAGGGCTTTTTAAAATTATACGCTAATAAATTATTATTTTCCTTCTTTAGATTTTCACTCTCATGGGATTTTAGCCCACAGTCTGTATATACACACACTCTTTAAACCAATTTGCTACCCCATTTGTAATTCTCTTCATTGTTTGTTTTTGCGCCCCAAAGCAGTCAGTCACACGCTGCGTATGCGTAATATACATATATGCGAGAACGGATTAGGCCAAAAAATTAAAGATGATGGCATAAAAGTTGACATGATTCAACCATTTACACCATTTATTTGTTCTTAATTTGATGAATGATCCATTAATTGCGACAACCATTAGCAAAAACAATATGAGCTTTGAATTTCATCTAAAAACAAAACATGTAACCTTGGGCTTTTTTCCTCCAACTAAATCTCAAATTTCGTGTGTAGTAAACAGAAAAAAAACGAACATAATTAAGGGAGTTTAGTACTGCGTAATTAATTCAGCTTTTTCCTTGTGTCACAAGAAGTCGGAGCTGCCAAAAAAATGTGTTTGGTTTAATTAAGTATTAGGTATTCTAAGAAGATGTTGATTAATCGACTGCTGTGTCAACGCAATTTTCAGAAAACTCAACGATGCATTTTAATTGAGCTTAAGGTTTTTTTTTGCAAGGCTTTGAAAGTGATATGATTTTTTTCCAGGAAAATGTAGGACCTTAATAGAACTTTTAAAGCACTTTAAGGGCTCAAAGATAAAAACGTGGTTAAAGTTTAATATATTATAATTAAGATGTTAATTTTGTTGTCAACTTTTAGGATTTCTGTAAAAAGTTAACCAACTCATAACTTTTAACTTCTTAAAATTAAGCAATTTGCACTTCGAAGCACAAAGTTAACGGAGATCAGCAGTAAAAATTAAAGAGATTTTTGCAAAATCTTTTAAATTTGAATTTCCCATATTTTTTGGTAACCAAGCTGATATTAACCGACAGTCGAGTTATCATTTAAATTGCGCAAACCACGAGATTTCAAAGCATCCGGTTGCCAGGAAAGTAAGGAAAATACGTTCGTATTCAACACAGTCATTTGATTATCTGATGGCAAATGCCAAGTGCGTCAAAGTCAAAAGCCGCATTTAAATCATGGCCTCGCGGTTTTACATTTTACTAACACGCACAAGATCTGGCTGGGTAGATGGCTTCCAAGGAGGACTTGTATTATGTTCTTTATAGAATTCTTAAATTTTTGACAAAAAATTGGTTTTTCTCTCTTAAACATGACTTAGTTAACCTTGATATTTTTATCCACTTTTTTTTTTATTCTGATTCCATAATTAACAAACATAAAGTTTAAGTTATTTTCTGTTTGCTGTCGTTGAACTTTACTTAGCCAACTAAACTTTGGTTGCCAATGGCATCATCTTGAGCCAATTGGTTTGGCTTTATTAAATATATACCCTGTAAAGCGGAATCAAGTTGTTACTTCGGAGTAAATTAATTAAATTAAAATTAATTAAATTGTAATAAATTAATCTCTTTATAATTTACCTCTTGGTATTTAATTTACCTTTATGTAGATGGTAAATAAAATAATTGTTTTTGATTTGATTTAAATTTGTTTTTTTTTTCACAACAAACATAAACATGTTTATTTTTCAAATAATGAGTTGAAAAAAAGACTAAGGTTATTTTATAAACATTGCTTTGATATGTCTCTGATTTGATTTTAATTTGGGGTTTTTCACAATTAATACATACAAACAAAGTGTCAAAACAGATAATAATTAAAATATGTGTATGCATAAAAAACTGCTTACATATATTTGTTTTCACTTACTATCCACAAAACATAAAAAAATAAACAATGTAATTCAAACCTGAACTCTTTGTCATTTACGAAAATACAAAAAAATATCCTTGGGCCACCGACTAACTCTCAACTTTCATCTGTTGTCAAACACACCTTATCCCCGTGTGAATTTGCAGGATAATACGAACATAGTTAATTAAGGGATTTAGCACAGTGTAATTAATGTCGTTTCTCTTTCCGCAAGAGCTTAGGGCTGTCAGATAAATGTGTTCCTTTTAATTAGGTTAGCGTATCCCTCTTTTTTCTTGTCGTTGAAATGCATTCTCAGAATAGTCAGCGATGCATTTTAATTGGACCTTTTGACATTTTTTTCTTTCTAGAGCAATAACTTTGAGTTAGTTGCAAATTTGTTCTACATAAATTGCAGAATTTAATCGAATTTTTTAAGCACTTCACACGTGTGCAATAGATGTGGTTGCAAATTAGATTTATTACCTTGTCAGAGGACTTGATTCCGTAATGATGGATCAGACACACTCGGCTAACAGGTGGAAATCCCATTGGAAAGTTAATTTTGTTCGCAACTTGGTAAGCTTCTCGGGAAAAGTTGAAAAGCTTGAAAAAAACTCTCTGGAGGATCAACTTGTCGAATATACAGAGAACATGTTATTTCCATTTCCCTGGACGCCACCAACGCAAATAATTTATATTTTATGAAGTCCAGGCAGGTAAATAAATATTCGGAAATGAGAAAACTGAGTAATGAGTGTTGCTAGGAATTTTCTCACGAATTAAATCTTCATTTTCTCTTGGCAAATGTTTCATTTTATATACCTTGTACGCTTAAAAGCAAAATGCAGTTGGCTTCCCGGAAAGAAACGAAGAAAAAGGAAACATTTAATTATCTGATGGAAAATAAGTGCTTTGAATGATGGAAAATGCAATCTTGCCTTTATCCTTACACTCAAGGTAAAACTAATTATTGTTTAGTTTGAGCAGCCTGTTTAAAAATGATAAATTCACTAGTTAAACATAAAAATAACAACACTTTGTCCAAAAATGTCGCACAGAAAATGTGTCGCAAAGATAATGTTTTTAAAAAATAAAAAAAAAGTATTTAAATCCAATAAACTCCCCAAATAAAAGCCTGCAATATTTTTACCTCTTTTAAATATTCCTCCTTTTCGTTTTGATTTTTTTGAGAACCTGAAATGTGTTCTAAATCTAATTTTATTGAGTGTACAAAAACCATTTAATTTTAATCTAAATGAAATTGAATTAGTAAGCATAACAAGCTGAAAAATTGTTTTCACATCGTAATTAGATCTGCTGTTGATTTATGTTCAATTTTCCCATTATAATTTGTATTCCTGTTGCCTTTTTATTTCCATTTTGTGACAGTTGCAGTTTGTTCGAATTACCTAATCAGGCGTAAACTCCAAAAACAGTATTTATTGGGATAATTGGATAATTTGCCTTTTAACTGGGAATAAATAAACTACTTTATTTTTTTTAGCTTCCCAATGACAACAAGGCTTTCACGTCATTTTCAGCCAAATCCTGCATTACAGTCTGTAATTACCACCAGAGATGGCAAAAAAAAACAAACCATTATCCTGAAGAAACGTTTCGTTTTAATGATAAATGTTTTTATTTTAAAGGGTTTATATTAAGATTAAGTAACTAGAGGGCTTTTTATATAAAGAATTATAATGACTCGCTAGGTCCTTGGTATTTCTACACCAAATGTTGAATTTCATGTTGATCATTACCACCTTAGGTATTCTATTGTGTTTACCTCGAGTTTAGCAAGCATATAAACATCGATTTATGTAATCACAAATGGGTCACAAAAGTAAACAACACAAAAAAGATTAGGTTTTTATTTTAAGGGAATCGATTTAGCAAAAAAAAACCAAGTTAATGGAGACAAGACGTGCTAAACGACCTTTTAAATTCTGTTGAGAATGTTTTATCCTTTTTTTGAGTTAAATTTAGGGAAAATGTGTATAGAGTTTAAACAAAATAAACAGATTAAAATTATATTTATTATTTATGTATTTATTTATATTTAAAAAAAAGATTAAGTAAAAACTGGCAACCCCTCTTTTAACTAGACTCTTGTTATCCATACAGGGACCATAACCTTTAAACCGTTTTTTATTCTTCGAAAATTAAAATTTAAGAAAAATGTGTACAAAGTATGTAGACCCTTCACATCACTGCCTAGCATAGTCTCATGTGGAAAGTGTTTCGCAGGATATTTAAGCCATCAGCAAGGAGCAGGAGCAGGAGCAGCATATGCTGCCTGTTTGTCTTTCGGATGCGACGTTCATGCATAATTAATCACTGTGGGACGCCGTCGGGAGTTGAGCTGAGTTGAGTTGAGTTGAATCGTGTGTGTCAGTTGACATGGCCGTGCTTTTTTATCACTGCCTCAGACGTCGAGCCGCTATATTTATCTTTTTACTTTTGGTCCTCCTCCTGGTGCTTCTCCTGGCTCTCCTCCTGGTTCTCCTCCTTGAGTGCAATCTGGTCTTGGCGTCATAAACGATTTGTTCCGGGCCACGTTAACACAGGACGAGGGATTTGGACAGGAGCGGCTGGAGCGGCTGGAGTGGCAGGAGCGGGAAAACGATGTTGAGTGTCAAGTAGGTGCAGAAGCACGTCTTGCTGCGATAATTGTTGACGTAAATCATGCAGAAGAGCAACAGAAATGAGACTCAGGCAGACATGCGAACAACTGTCACACGCAGAAAAACAAATTTCTAAATAATTATAATAGCAATCCAAGTGACAAAGAAAAATCAAACATAAAGGGATTAGTGTTAATCATGCAGAAGAGACTTAGACAGAACATACAATTGTTCTACACAGAAAAACAAATTTTTTTAAATAAAAAAGTTGACAAAGAAATAATAAAATATTTATGGTTTAGGATTAAGCTTGCAGAAAAGCAAAAGATTTGAGTTTAAGACGAACATACAATTGTTTCACACAGGTTCCTTGTCCTAAAGAATTCGCGTTTTCTTGTACTCTATTTGTAAATTATAAATGATGATTTGAATTTGATATAAAAGTCAACTCTTATATAGTTAATTTATCCTGAGAAATATAACATTTAGTAATTACTATTCAGTAAAAACACTTTCATTAATTCTTTCTAAATATGTTTATATACAAATTATAGCATACAAAGAAGTTTAAATTTGAAATATTTAAAATATAGGTTGTAAACAAAGCCAAAAAACTTTTTTAAGAAAAAAAAAAATTGTTAATATTTGTTTGTAGTATTTTTCCTGCAGTGTACTCCAAGGACCTGTAGGCACTGTGTGAATCATGGAAAGTGACATCCGGAAAATCGGTCGCATTAGCGTGGACATTTCTCTTGGTGGCCACAGAAGATAATTGAAATAAATATTAAGCTCGTGTCATCTGTGGAATTTCGTTGGGTGGTGGGTGGCACTTTATTGAAATGTGTTTGTTTGTTTGTTCGAAGAAAAACAAACAAAGAATTGAAGTGGCAGTCGCTTTCATGCTGGGAATTGATTTTAATGGAAATATACTTATCACTTGGGGAATATAAAATTGTCAAAGCCAGACTAAGTGCAGAAAAAAGAGAACACAAAGTGTTGAATTGTTGATGTTGAAATGTAAGAAGGCATTTCTCAAATTAATGCGCACAACAGCGGGCGTGAAAAATTATGCAAATCACGTAATTTTTTTTTTGTCTCACCGTGTTGAAAAGTCAAGGCGACACCGTGTGTTCAAGAGGATGTTTTTCTTTTTCCAAGGGGTGGGCTTTTTTTTCGCCCGATTTTATTGCAAACACGCGCATAGGTTTCTCCTAATGGAAATAAATGCAGCTTTTATAGGTTTTTATTACCTGTTTTATGGTTTTATGAATTATTAATGTCCAATTCACCCAAGTGTGTGTGTGAACCATTTTCAAGTAATCTGTATACTTTACTTTTCAAATTTGCGCGCGCCCCTCATGCAGCCCTGCGATTGTTGTCGACATGCGCACGACTATCGATTACCCAACAGCTGTGTACCTGGTGTAATCGATTATCCAATATGGCTGCAAGCAAAAAATTTTAACGCTGCGAAAAATTGCATCTCAAATTGCAACTCACGGCTTAAATACTACCTAGAAACGTGCGAGGAGTGTGATTTAGTGAGGGGAAAGTGGAAAACTCGAGGAAAAACCAGTGCGCGCAAAGAAATCTCAAGGGAAAAGTGCAAAACCGAAAAGTTGCCGGTGCCCCGCCAAAAAAAAAAAGGAACGCAGACTCCCCACCTCCTGCAAACATTTCTCACAAGAAATAACCAGCGACATGGAAGCCGACATAACGCCCCTGGCGGCAACCAATGGAGAGCAGCAGCGTGAAAATTCGCAGGAAAATGCAGGAGATCCAGGAAATCCCGGAAATGCAGCAGAGCAACCACCACCACTGGAGGTGGGTAAATCCCTGGATTCCGCAGAAGACGGCGTCGGCGGAGCTGTGGGTCAGATTATAGACTACTTAGAGGTGCGGCGAGATTGAAAAATGTCTGGGGTGAAATGAATATGTTATTATTTGTCTTTGCTTTTTCCAGGAAGAAGCCGTTGCAACTACAACGGATCAGGAGGCCGAAATGGGCGAGGCGGAGTATCTGGATGAGGAAATGCCCCAGGAAGATGAAACTGAAGCTGAAGCTGAGGGATTAGCAGGGGGTCCAGATGAAGAGAAAGCCAAGGTGGAAGCAGCCAATAAACAGGATTCCCCGGAAACTGCAGCCGACGGTGAAGTCTTAAAGGAGAAATCTGGAGAGGATGATGAAGAAAAAGATACTGAGCAGGAAAAAGGTGACACTTCCGAAGAAGCAGGAGAAGATAAGGAAGGAGATGAGGCTGCTCTAGAAGCCGGGGAAGAAGCAGGCGAAGAAGCTGGCGAAGAAGAGCCACCTAAAGAAGGCGAAGAGGACGCAGACGAGGGAGATGAAGAAGAAGGCGATGATGAACCCATTGTAGAAGCCGACGTAGATTTTGAGACCGCTACGGATGCAGAGGGCGAACTAATCACTGGCGATGAGCCCGGGGAAGATGGAGAAGCCTCCGTGGCGCCCATACGAGAGCGCAAGAAAGAGGAGCCAGTGGACGAGAATCAGTGCCGCGTGTGCACCAGCAAGGATGAGCTAGTCAGTCTGTTCAAGAAGCAAGTCGATGCCACGCCCGCAGACATGCTGCTGGTCATTTGTCCCAATGTCTCCATATTGCCCAAGGACTTTATGCCGCAGTTCATATGCACCAAGTGCATGAGCAGCCTCACCATTGCCATAGAGCTGAGGAAGCAGCTGGAGGCCACCGACCAGAGTCTGCGCAAGCGCTTGTCCCGCAGCAAGAACAAAGTGCGAAGACCCCGCGGCTATGTGGTCATCGATGCACCAATTACCGATTCCAGCGAGGACGAAGATGAGTTCGATGATGAGTTTAAGGTGTCCGATGTGGCCGGGAGCACGAGTCCAGATGACAGTGAGTCGCCAGATTCCGATGCAAGTGAGAAGAAGAAGGAGAAAAAGAAGCCCCAGCAACGTGGACGTCCGCGAAAGAAACCGCTGAAGAGGAGCACCGACAACGAGGGTGAACCATCCAGTGCCCAGAAGAAGAAGTGCCAGACCCCGACCTCAACGGCGGCTGTCGGTCCATTTGAGTGCCCCAAATGCGACCTCACCTTCTCCCGCAAGCAATCCTATGTGCTGCACCGCAAGACCCACGAGCGGATAGAGCATGCCTGTCCCATCTGCGGCAAGAAGTTCAAGGTGGAGTGGGCCTACAAGACGCACATGCAGCGGCACGAACAGGAGCGCGCCCACTTCCGCTGCGAGCTGTGCCCCAAGGTATTCCGCCTGCGGGCCGAATTGAAGCACCACATGGCCGACCGTCACGATGAGCATGGGTTCATCTACGAGTGCAAGCGCTGTCAGCGGACCTTCCTCACCCAGCAGCGACTAGAGCGCCACCAGGCCACCAGCTGCCAGCGGCACAAGGAGGAGCCCAGACGCATCAAAGAGGAGCCGCGCATCAAGGAGGAGCCACGACGCATTAAGGAGGAGCGCGCTATTAGCCGCATACATGTCCAGGAACACTCCCCCCAGGGGCACAATAGCGGCCTGGGCAAACGTCGTCCCGGCGAGGGACGGGATCTTTTCAAGGCGGTGGCCCCACCCACCACCACCTACTGGAGCGACAGCTTCTCGGACTAATCAACGATTTTAAGTTTCCCTAGCTGTAGGTCGAAATCAGTGCAAATAAATCACATTTGTAATAAATACAAAATAAAATAAGTGGAAGTTTTGCATAACTACGTGTAACTTCTCTAAATAAATATGTAAGTAAGCTGAAAAAAATAAAATAAAAATTTCGATTTATGGCAAATCTGTGTTGGTTCTTTTACAATTTGCAAATAATATTGGTTCGTTTATAGTAGCTTTTGTGTGTGTCAATGGAAATCCTTTGACAGTTTTCCACGAATTTGATTTGTGTTTATTTTAATAGTCATATTTGTTGACCAGTAAAAAGCAATCATGAACTTTGTTTACTAATCCCTTAAATTTTAAGTTTAAGCACTTCCGTCATAAAACTGCCAGTTAAGACTACAAGCTTTTTAGTTGAATAATTTAATCTGATTACTTTGCCAAAACTGGCAGTTTAAACTTTGCAGTAAACATAAAAGCTAGTTCATACTTTGACTAATAACTTTTTGAATATTAAAATTAGATTAGTTGAAGTTGGTTAAATTTATGCTGTTTTGAAGTCAAGTAAAGGGAATTTTCCGGACACTTGAGACAGCCTAAGTTTGGCCCTAAGCTGACAACTAAGTGGCGTCCTTTCTCAACCCCGGAATGGATTCTAAGCCATAAATTGTCCAAATGAAGCAGAAATTGCCTTCCAACATAATATGAGAAGACTGCTGGCTGCATGATGGAATTATGGAATAATGGGATGCTGCTTTGTGAACCGAAATTGTTTCCTTTGAACCCCCGTTTTAGTTGGACACCACAAGCTGCATTTAACCGAATGGCTGCCATTTAATGCTCGTTAGGGAACGGCCAACTGCACTGCACTGCACAATCATGGCCATAAATTCGCTGGCTAATGTTTATAATGTTGCTGGCGGGCCCTCACTAAGACTATGAGTGTTTAACAGCTGGGATTATATTTTCAAGCCCCACCCAGCTGGGTGGCCTTTCACTTGCAACTAAATTGCAGCTAATATACAGGGCAAAAATGAGGGGAGAGGTCAACTGAAATGTTGAATAAATGTAGTTCTGATCTTTAAACAAGTTTTTTTAAGTAAAAACAAATGTTGGTTGATTTTTGAAAAGAATTTTGTAAATGTTTTTGGAATTCTAATTTAAATATTTTGAATGATAATTATAAAAAATAAATATTTAAAGGGGAGAGAGTCAAAAATTGTTTTTGAACTGAAAATGAAGTGAAACATTACGTTTTTCTAAACTAAAATGTTGTATTTTAGCTCGTGTTTTTTTTAACTGCTCAATTTGAAAAATCCGTTTATAAAATAAGAAAATCAACTGATTTTTTGTTTAGCTATCTGTAAAAATAATTTTTTTTTTTCACAATTTTGTACTTGTTAAGTTACTTAACAAATAAATGCTGAATATAAAGACTGAATACCTCTTGAATTTAATTTTAAAATTCACCTCGAGCTTTACTTAGAAGAAAAAGCTAGCGGAAAAAATTAAATCTTAATTTTTTGATAATAAATAATTTTCTATAATGTCTTTTTGAGTCAAAAAATATGCAAAGGTTTGGGGACACGGAATATAATACAAATAAATAAAAGAGGTGCTCAATTTATGATCCCTTTTGATATATAGTAAATAGCCAAACATTTTTCCCCGTGTCGTGGGTGAGGATTCTAATCACATCCTGTCCCAACCATAATTTAAAGGCAATATTCTCTGGCTTGACTTTAATGTTTATTTACACAAGCTGGTCTTTCGGAATTGTTTAGCTGTTGCAGGACACGTGTGTTTTGATTTTGATGCTGCTGATGCTGCTGCTCACGTTCTCAGAACAGGACAGGACCTCATTAGAAGTGGTGAATGGAGTGGTAGCTGGGCAGGTGATGATAGGACACCGCGGAGTGATGGGTGATCAGGGGGGCATGGGAGATGAGCGGTGCGTGGGAGATGAGCGGTGCATGCGAGATGATGGGGGCATGGTGGTGCACCAGTGTGGGGGCAGCAATGTAGTGCGAATGTGTCACCAATGGGGCGTGGTAGCCCAATCCCAGGTGCAGGCCCCTCTTGGCCTTCACGGAGGACTCTTGCTGCTCCTCGGGTTCCGGATTCGGATTCGGAGCGGGTGCGGCCAGGATACAGGCAGCGCTGGCGATGAGCAGGAGCAACTGTTCAGGAATTTTCCATTAGCGTAGCGAGGGGGAGCAGACAAATATGCAGCAATATTAGAACAATTTTCCAACCCGACAAACTTTTAGTGTAATTACTCACAGTGAATTTCATTTTGTTATGGTCTATTTATAATTTATGGATTGACTCGGAGGACTTGAAACTGCTTCCACGCTGGCTTTAATTCAACTAACATCGCTGGCAGCCAGAACGACTTTATTTATACGATTTAGAAACTCACTCAAAACTAAGTCAATCGCACTCATTAGGCAAAAACTATTTAGGCCCAAAAAAAAAAAGAAAAATAAATAAAATCAAAATCAAAAGACACACGCATCGAGAAGTATGTATGCCCACATCAAGCCGAAAAGCCAAAGCCAAAATTGCACAAAAACCAGACTCAAACATAGATGTATGTATCTATGAGTGAGGCCAATGTATCTGAGTATCTGACAGAACGCACAGCCGCAGCCGGTACGCATAAATTGTTTAAGTTTAATTCAGCAAAATATTTGGAGTACTCACTTTGAGTGCCAACTGCCAACATAAATTTTCTGCAGCCATATTGTCAATAATTTTTGACCACTAAATGCCAGTAGCATAAATAACAATCAATTTACTTGCTAGATATTTTGGTCATCATCTCAATTGATATTAAATTTTGCGAGTTTAAGATTTTTCTCTCTAGGAAAATTTGTTTACTTTAAAGTGCACATAATCTTTAAATCTCTTTCTTGGCAATTTTATATTACAATAAATATTTTGTGAAAACCTCAGCCACAAATTTAATATTTCACATAGCTTAAGGCTATCAGAAGGATTAAGCTTATTCTCTTGTAAAATTAAATGGAAAAACCCTCGACAATTAAATTTAACCCAGTAAATAAAATTGTATTAAAAGTTACAAGCCTGCAGAAGTGGACTCGTAAATTATTTAATTAAAAACCAACATGCAAGATTAAATCTGTAAATTGGTAGTTGTTTGCAATTGGTGAAATTGCCTTTGGCCAACAACATATGCAAACAAGCTGTTTTATTTATCTGTGGAAATCAGTGCAAAAATCTGAGAGAGAGACACAATGACAAATGTGTGTAATAAATTTTCTATGAGCATGAATTCCATTATGACTTGAAATAATTTGAACAATTTGTAAGACCATTTCGCATTTATATTTTAGCAGTGACAGCAACAAATGATTGTGTATTTACCTTGTCTAATTGAAAATGTAAGGTTTACCCTGTGGATATGGAGCGTTTAAGTGCTAAGTAGTTGCGACATTAAACGGCCTTAACAATTAAGGCCACGTTTATTATCAGAGATAAGCTGTTACATCGCCGTGGAGTCAATTGGCCCTGTGGGGAGGTTATATTGCGTGATCCTGTGCCTGAGCCTGAGCTCTGTATCTGATATGAGTGTCCCAGGCCATCGGAAAATGCGGAATGTGGTGGTAATAAAAAATAAGGAAAGGCATATACATATTTGACAGGCGGAACCTTAATTAACGGCCTCGCGAATGGCAGAAAAAAAAGAAATAAAAAGAGGAAAAACAAGGAGAGCACAGGAAATGCCCGGAGTGCCATTTCTGTTTATCTGCAGCTGTCAGTTCAAGAGGCCATTTTGTTTCCGTTGTGTGTAAGTATGAGTGTATAAGTGTTCTCTATGTGAGTGGGTGGGTGGTTGGGTGCTGTCTCTGTGGGTGCGCCACCTGTTTAGACATATTCCTCAAGGCCACGTGCTTGAGAAACTTGATGGCAGCAGCAGCTAACTTAGATAATTACTTGGAGCTGAGGGCGTTTCAATGGCTCAAAGGAAAGGCAACAAAAAGTTATTATTTACTTGGAAAGGGTGTACAAATGTGCCCGTTAATTCTGTATTAAATAACAAGGGGATTATGGTTTCATTATTCCTCAAATTACAGTTGGAAATCTTTGCTTTCACCCTGAAAAAAAGAGCTAAGTAAAATTAAACACGTTCATATTTAAATATCGCACTTTTAAAATATATTTTGCCAATGAAAGCTTGAATGTAAAACTTAAGGCAGGTTCTCACCTTGTGGTTGAAAAAAATTTTTTTTTTTTTTTATCTTATAAATCGGATGTATAACCCTTAAAGAGTGTGTTCTACAAATTTTATGTTCGAATTCCAAGTACTTTTTGAGTTACAGGAGTTCAAAGTTGCCAGTTTACTCTACGCGCCCTACGTCGCCTGGGAAACAAACGCGTTTATCTCAGAACCATGTTTTCGGACCTTACGGAAGTGATTGAGGGCGCTGGGATGAACCAATCGTCACCAATTTTTTTTTAAATATTTGTAATGGTCTTTTCTAACAAATGAACTAGAATCAGCCAAAAATATTGAAAACTTTTTTTTTAAAAAAGAACAAGTGAAAAAAAACATGCAAAAATCAAAAAATTTTTTCAAAGCATCATAACTTTTGTAATTTTTATTTTTTTTTTATGATTCTAGTTCATTTTATAGATAATACAATTCAGATTGAAAATGTGTTTCGATTTTGTGTTTCGGATCACGCGTTTTGACGGCATCACTTCCGGTAGCGGGACACCTTTTCAAAAAAATTTCGACTTTGATGGACACCCCCTCCCCCAATTTTTTTATTTATTCAGTTTAAAACATTGTGTTGCTTAAATAAATGTGTTTTCTTATCCGTTATGAACTTTCAGCATTGTACCTTTAACCGTTTCCTCAAAAAAAATTTTTTCCAAAAGTGCCATTTTTCGGGCCTACAAGGTGAGAACCTGCCTTAAGATAATGGTAAATAAACACAATTTTAAGAAACTTAAATATTTTTTTTTATTTAATGAATTAAAAATAAAAGTTAAACACAACTTGGGTTTCAATTATTACCATAAATATTCATTTTAAAGTGTTAATATTAAATTAAATATGTTTTTTAAACTGGGAGTGTTTTTTTAAACTATTTTTATTAATAAAATGTATTGAAATGTGTTTAAAATTCTACTATTTATAACATGAAAATATCTTTAAGTTACAGTACAGAAAATCACCCTCTTACACATATATGTGATAAAGTGTTTACTTTAAAGAGAATTCACTGTAAGCTCATATATGAATCGGAAACCGGAAACGACTTTAACGGATATTAAAAATTGTCATTTCCCCTGTGCCCAATGAAATGCGTCTTTTGATGGCCTTAGGTGAGTTCAGGGCAAACAAAATGAGTTTTTCAGGCCTCGATTTCATTTTGATTGAATGTGAATGTGAATGTTTCGGCCACAAAGAAATAAATGCCTGCAACAGATGTGTGAGCGTTTTGACAACATCGAAAGGCCAATCCATCAAACTCAAATTGCTGACAGGCAGTATTTCGACTGACATTTGAGTTGAGTTTTCCAGTTGAGTTGAGTTTACAGGCCAATGAAACCACTGAGCCGGACTTGTAATTCCAAAAATATGCATGCATACCAGAATGTGGCAATGAGGCAATCTCGTGGACTTGCAGCAAAGTGCAGTTGCAGTTGTTGCGAAATTGTGCCGCGAACAGGATTCAGATTCAGATTTTGTCAGATATATTTTCGATTTTCGATTCGTCGTGGGCCATTAGCCAAAAGCCAACACCTTCGACGATGTGTGGACATTTCGACTTTGATTTTAAAAACTGAGTGATCTGGGCAGCAGTGTCATATACCAACTTAGCAGCGAAAAAGTGGACATAATTTTGCACAATAAAAAAAAACTGTTAAGTTTTTACTTTTGAAATAAGTGAGGTACACTATTAGTAGGTATTAATATTACTTATGATATTAAAAAATGTTTCATTTTATTTTTGAATGTATTTAAATTTAAAAGAAATATATTTTAATTTTATACAATGAAACAACGTGTCTTTACTACTTTATTTAGTTTTAAAATAAGTTTAATCATTGGTAACAGATAAATATTTCTGATCAAAATATTTTATATGTAGGTACTTTTAAAATTCTTAAAAATTCTTAAGAAAATATTTACATTTTTCAAAAAGATAAAAAAACGTAATTAATGAAAAAAGTGGAAAAGACTTGACCTAAACGATACTTTTGCTTAGCTTCACAAAGGCAACTTCAAGAAATGTATCTCATAGATATAATTTAAAATTATTTAACTTTAACTAAATTTTCTTAATAAATTCATAATCATTTTTTGTATTAAACAAAATATATTCCGGTGTACAATTATACCTGCATCTGTATCGCTGTCTGTCCAAGTGAGTTGCCAATTAATTGCCTACAACGCCCAGGCAGTTTCAAAGTCTCCGGTGGACAGCTCCACTTTTGGCCACTCAAAATTGCGATACATTTTGTTTGTTAATTATGCTGCACAGTTGCACAGTTGTAGTGGCAATCGCTCGGAATGTCTCACATATCAGTAGTGCATATCCATAATTGAGCAATGTCATAGAAAACTGGGTTTCCATTAGAAATGAGATGTCCCATTGTCTTTTCATTTGCCTGCTACTTCTCTGTGTGAGTGCTGTACATCGGTCTAAATGCACAATGGTCTACTAAACAGCTTGACAATGTCACTGCTAGTTCGTTTTGACCATGTCCAAGTTAATTTAGTCCCTGGTGGCCCAGTCGTTTTGGCCAACTCGCCTTTGTTGGCTGACAATCTGGCCAACCACTAAAGTTAATTATTTTAACAACAGGTGAACATCACAGGGGGGAATTTGTTATTAGCAAACCAAATTGAAGTAATAATGGTACCAACATATAGTACATAATTAATAATGAATTAGATAGTACTTAAACAAGGAATTTTAATAAATAAATACATTTAACATGCAATTTAAATATGCGGTATTATTAGAAATTCTAATTAAAGTGCCCCCTAATTTTTCACTCGGTAGTTTTACTTATTGTTTGTTAAATAAAAACCATACACTACTGAGATATTAATTGTACAATTTTGGTCACATTTTTTTAGTGAGTATGGCCACTCGAAATTTAATTATGTTTCGTTAGTTTCTACTCTTGCTTTGAGTCCAGAGTCCTCTTTCTTTATTTTTAGAATGTGGAGGCCACAACTTTTATCACAACTTTTCAGGCTTTGACTGGGTCCTTTGTCATGGACAAATATTTCTTTTTCAATAGGAGTAAACAATAGCACCGAGGGAAAAATCTGTTTTTTTTTGTTTCTAGCTAAATCATATATTAAAGTTGATATATTTGGTTAAACATTTTTTCTCATGGATAGTGTCTTAATTTGTACAAATGTTTGTTATTAAATTTCCAAATAAATTAACTTAAAATAAAAATAGTTCATTAAAATGTTAGCTACATTATAAATGAAAAATTGCTTTAAAAATAAAGTAAGTGCTTACCATGAAAATAAAGTGTAATATTTTCAGTCAGTTGAAATACTTGGTTGGATAAAATAAACTTATCTGAATGTTAGTAAAATAATTAAAGGATTTAAAAATGTAACAATAATGGTGATACAATTTTCAGATTTAATGAATTTTACAAAATTTAAAAACTATAAAACACAACAAACAAAATACTTAAAATTTATTTTCTGTGTATTAACAATCTCCTCATTCGATATTATTTTTCAGTCTATGACTAGGTGATTTACATAACGCACAAAGAGGAATAAGCAGGCTGCAATCAGGATGCAGGACACCGGAAGCAACATGGGTCAGTCCCATTTGCAGCATCGGGTTCCCTTCAACGACACCGTATTAAAGGACCATCAACTCACCAGCAGCGACATCGACAAATTCGTGAAGCTGTGGCACGAATATCAGATGAAGAACATGACGGCCCAGGTGGATGAGTGCCAGGGATACTGTCAGGGGCAAATTTACAACTGGCTGCGGGCCTACAACAACATCCATGGATATGTATCGCTTATGGTGAGTGGTAATCCGAAATCTGAAATCTGGAATCTGGAATCTGCACCCCAAAAATCTCGCTTTTTATGTCGCGGCGAGAGAACAAAGGGAAAACTTTTGACTAATGATGAGCGGGGAAAGTCAAGACATTTTCATGAAAGCATGAAAAACTGTGAAGGAGTCTCAGACTGCTGATTAATTCAAGGGACTGCCTCACCTTTGAACTCAACCCAAGTCCAGGAAATTCCTTTCGTCCTTTTTCTGAATTAAAGTAATTTGGTTGTGCGTTGAGCCTAATCATCTAAATCACAAATCACATTAGGTGCCAGGAATCTCAGCCTTTTGTTTTTGTCTGGGTTTTTGTTTAAAAAAGGACTTTCCTTAAGGGATATAAATTATATTTGATGTGGCTGACGCGTTTTCTTTTACATTTTAATTTCCAGACATTAGACCTTTTGCCTTTTTGCTGAATTAATAAAGGAAAATTGATTTTCTTTAGTAAAAGTTGAGAAAACAATTTTATTGTGCACTTAAATAGTTTCGCCTTAAAAAAGGTCGGAATAAAATCACTTGTTTATATTTTTTGTATTTATTTTTGGAAACATTTCTGAAGGATGCAATTAAACAGCTTTTTCCAGCTTGAAAGAATGTTATTTACAGCTGAAAGAATTTTCATTTCATCAGCAGTAAAGAAAATAGTTGAAGTAAAAGAATTGAATTTCTTAGGGAAATGAAAACAAAAAGAGCTTCATGACAGTAGCTGAGACAGTGAAAATAAAATGTTGAGAAAAATGTAAATTGGATGGGCCCAGTCAGTTGCGAATTCTCATAGATCACGAGCTGAATGAATAAAACATTCATCCATTTAGGATTCCAAGGGTTGGGTGCAATCAATTGAATGTGTATGTGTGTCTAGAGAGAGCTCTGGAAATTTCCAATAATATAAATAACACATTCTATGTTGCTTCTGGTTGTTTACTTGAATCACATAGATTTGCATATTCGGGACAATAGCAAACATCTTGAACATAATGGTCCTGACCAGAAAGGAAATGGCCAAGACGCCCATAAATAATATCCTCAAGTGGTTGGCGGTGGCCGATATGTTTGTGATGCTGGAATACATACCCTACACGTCCTATCAATATATATATATGCGACCAGGTAAGCAATTATTTTTATATATATTTTTAAGTATTAAATCTGACTTACTTTAACATAACTTATACTTTTTATTATATTTCTTTTTTATTATTTGTAGTCAGTGTTTGCACATTTTCACTTTTGTCAAGGGTATAATTGAAAAGTTATACACAATTAATAATAATAACCAAGGATAATTAATAAAGTAAACAACATGAAAAAAACACAAACAACAAGGGTAAACATTTTTTTTTTGCCATCGGAAAGTGTTTGGTAATAAAATCGTGCTTAAATTTGAATTTCAGTGATTAGACCTCGAGCTTGCAATTATTGATTATTTTTTATTGCTGTTAAATACGAAATATATTTTATTTAAAATTTATTTTCTCAGAAACGTTGACCACCAGCATTTTTATTACTATCCATAAGTTTAACAAATAGAATCCTTTAACAAATACATATTCTTTTTCCAATACATATATTTTTCATGTCGGCTGTTCTTTTTCACAAGGTTTATTATAGTTTTAAATTACCAAATCTATAATTTTAAATTTCATAAAATTCCCACTGATTTATGACCAATTTTTGCAGGTGAAAAGGATCTGAGCTACACCTGGGCGGTTTGTCTGCTGGTCCACATGCACTTCACCCAGATCCTCCATACGATTTCCATTGGACTGACAGTGACGCTGGCCGTATGGCGATATGTGGCCATCAGGTGAGGGTGATTCTCCAGCCAGCTTAGCATGCTCCATCCACACAGGAATCGAATCTCATCCATGTAGTAGAGTTTGCTTGACACACAGTTACTCATTCCCATGCTAATCTCGACCAGCACGTTTCGAACATTCGACATCCGGCTAATCTGACTAACACATAAATGTGGCAATGTGGCTTCTCTTCTCTTCCCCCGTCTTTTGTTTATAGCCAAATGTTACCGTCTCTATTCCACAGACATCCGAATGGGGGCTGTGCCAACTTCCTGCTCGCACATTCCCGGGAGGCGATCCTCCTGCCCTTCATCCTGTCGCCGATCCTCTGCCTGCCCACATACTTTGTGTTTCAGGTGCGCGAGACCTACGATGTGGACAGTGTCAATTCGGAGGCGATGTATCATGTCTACTTTGACAAGGACTCGGTGTTGTACAGGTGGGTGTTTAGGTGGTGTTATGTCATCAAGGGTTGAACTTAAAAAAAAGGAGCTAAATGTGTTGAATTTAATAATTTAAAGTTTTACAAATCAGACCTGGGCACAAAGAGAGCTGCATTTCTAAGTGTGCGTGAGGCTTACGCTCTCCTGCTCTCTTTTTCTCTCATTCTATACAAGTATGTGTAAGACTTTTACCCGCGTGCCCAGGCCTGTCTTAGACCATTAGATATTTTTGTGTCACCTTTAAAAATTCAAACTAGTCTAAGTTTAATAAAAACTAAAATAATCTTAATTTTTTTTTTTTTTGTGCTTCTTGCAGGTTTAATTTTTGGATACATTCCGTGCTCATTAAACTGCTGCCCTGCGGAATATTGATCGTGATCAGTGCCGTGCTCATGCATGTTTTGTGCGAGGCCTCGAGACGACGCTTAAAACTAAGGGACTACAGTAATCCCGCCAAGTATGCCATCCAGCTCAATCTCAACGAATCCAAGTCCAAGAAGTGAGTACTCAAAATATTTTAAAGCCATACATCAATTTGATTTTATCATATTTTATTTAAAAATACAGTTTGTTATATTATATTTAACTTTAAAATAATAACTTAGACTGTTAAAAAGATGAAAAATTAATATTTATATTTTATTTAATTTTATTTATAGGCCTCCTCGCTGTGATCGTCGCAATGATCGCACTACCCTCCTGCTGGTGGCGGTGCTGGTCCTCTTCCTGATCACCGAATTCCCGCAGGGATTACTGGGACTGCTGTCCGGGGTGATGGAGAAGTGCTTCTTCGCCCACTGCTATCCGCCCTTTGGTGAGCTGATGGATCTCCTGGCACTGATCAATGCGGCCGTGGGATTCGTTCTGTACGGGCTGATGTCGAAGCAGTTCCGGACGACCTTCCGATCGCTCTTCATGAAGCGGCACTTCGGCAGCACTGAGATGACCCGACTGACCCGAGTTACCACAACCTGTGTGTAAATGTTTGGACAGGCTTCGACAGGGGAATGTATCCATCTCCAAGATGTGATCACTGGATCATTTTGAAGGAACAGATTAACGGAGAATAGGTGAAGGACATCCAAGATGTTCATGGCTGGTGCTCCATTTGAATTTCTAAACCATAAACTTTATAAAAGTTTCGTTAACTTGAATAACGAAAAAAATGTGAAACTGTGAGCGTGGGATTGATATAAAGTCTGATTGATGCAAAAGAGGGAAATCAAATTGTTGCATCAATCAGTCGACTAATTGATTCCGTTTGTGATTTGGCTGTCTAGGAAGTGCCATTTCATTTCCAATTAAAAACTACACACTAAGAATTATTCATTATCCAGTTGGTGTTTCAAATTCGTGTTTAGCACATAAGGTTTTTCATAGGCTAAGGCTAAGTGCAGGCGGTACAAAGATACGAGACATTTACTTTCCACTAAGTAATTTCTACTAAGAACAGGAATCAATAAATATAACTAATAGCTATGCTAAGAGGACAGGAAAACTCTATGAGCCCCGAGTTGCTTTTTCTTCTTGGCTAGAAATATGTATACTTTGATCCCTGGATTCCAGTTAAGGGAGATCCTTTTGAGATCCTTAAATATGTGTACCTACTATTAAACTGCTTACATTACGATTTATAAATAAATGTGAACACTTTCAAATAAATGTTTGATGTGAGTTACAGTAACAGAGTTTTTTATTCATTATTCCAAATAAAATTAATGTTTAACCACCGCATTGACCTCCAGTGGCAGTTCATCCGGCAGCAGCTCCCTGGCTCCGTTGTGACCCAATTCCGATTCACCCAAATCCGTGGAGTCGAGCAGAATGCCATTGCCCTGATTCGAGATTCTCAGCAGGGATTTCAGCTTGGTGGCTTGGAATTTGTACTACGGGAAAAGCGATAGAAAGCGATAAGAGAGACTCCATCTTTGGGGAATTTTTCCCTGTACGTGGAATTTGCGGATTAAATTTGCTATGTTTTTATGGCCAATAAATAACACACGATGGAATTTGTTTCACGTGGCCGCGGAATATATCCACTGGGCGTGCTGGTATTTCGGTCGACTTACTTCCGTGGGCAGGAGCAGATCCTGGGCCTGGCTCATGAACCTGTTGTACTGCTCGGTGGCCATGGCCAGTCTTCCAGTCTCGTAGCAGAAGAGGGCAAAATTCAGCAGCACCAAAGGATTGCGGCCACCACTTAGCTGTTGGCCAGCTGCCATCCCGCTGGCCCTTTCCAAGGCAACGAACGCGTTCTCCACATCGTCCAGCTTACGCAAACAGACTGCAAAGTCAAGGAGTGAAGGTATTATTATTATTGTACGCTCAAGGAGCTATATACTCAGCAAAAAATGTGTTTACTTTGAATAATTTTATCCAAGGAACTTTTACCATCTTCAAACTATGATAACATACATACCCCATAAATTGTACATTTATTATGTAAATATATACATTTTTAAGAAAATAAATACTTTAACTGAAAGTGAAGGTATTGTTGTTCGGTCAAGGAATTAAATACTCACAAAAAATGTGTTAAATAAAATTTCTATAAAATATTAGAGACCTTTTCCAAGGATCAAATTGGATTATAAATTAATAGTTTTTATTTGTCAAATTAATTCGGTAGGAAATCAAAAGGAAAAATTTTACCTTTAATTGAAATATAATAATATTGGTTTGAAATGTTTTAATTAATAGAAAATACAGCCTATCAAATATAAATTAATGAAACAAATATTAATTTACTATTGGAAAAAAATCTAAAACTTATTTTTACGGCTGTAAGATCTAAATTTGGATTATTTATTTTCATATAAATTAAAAATTAAATTTTGTTATTTTTTTAAACTATTGTTATTTGCAAAATAAATGCTGTAAACTTTTGTATTATCAAATCAAATTCATCAAATATGTAAAGCTGAGTATTTGGAATTTTTTTTAATTTTTATATATTTATATTATTATTATATTTTTTTATATTGAACTTTATTTTGAATATTTTATATATTGAATTACGTATATAATTATCTTGATTGTCTGACCCTAATATTTATTTTTATTTTATTTGTAACCATTTAAATTTCATTAAATTTTGTAAACTAAAATTGTTTTGTTTTTTTTATTTGTTTTTTAATATTTTTTTAAGTGCTAGTGAACCAACTTACGGCCACGGAGCATGTAGCACTCGGCATTATCCTTGCGCAGGTTTATGGCTGCGGCGAGCGTGTGAAAGGCACTGGCGTATTGTTCAGCTGCGTCCGAAATTAAGGATAAACAACAGATGCTCTTCTTAACGGAAGAAATGGCAACAAAACAATGTAAGACCAAAAATCGCCAGCGGCTCTTCGGACTTTTCTTGCAACTTTTCAAGAAAATGTATTAAGGCCCCACAAAACCCTTCGCGTGTCCCCAGCGGCCTCATGTAAATATTTGTCCTTTATATATTGTACCCATTCCACGTATTTAATGTCTCTATTGTTTCCGTTTATTCAGGACTTTTATTAGGCCAGGTCAAAAGTGTTCTTCTTGGAATTATGTATTGACCAAATCACCGCAAAAGTCGGATTCTGGCTTAAAGCTTAAATTTCGTTGTCTTGAAATAAATTTATTTGCTTGAAAAAATCTGCAGTTAGATAAGCTTGTATTTTATTCTTCTCTGGCTCCAAATATTCTTCTTTAAAGAATTGTTTACGCATTTATTGTTTAAAGCAAAAATATTTGTTTAAGAATATGAGAAGGTACTTATGGGAATATTTCACAGAACAAAGTATTTCTTTATTTTTATTTATTCAATCTCTAAATTGCATATGCATAAAAGAAAAATACCCGGAAAATTAAACAGCCTCAAATGTTAGCTTAAATTGAAGAAGGATTTTTGTGGAAATTCTGTCTGTTTGAATAAAGTCAAATATAATCAGCGACAATATTAAATATATGAATGTGTACAGAGGAGTCTTTGGTTTTGGCTTTAATTTTTTTTTTTGAGTACTCACAGGCAATGTAGATTAAACTCAGGTTGTAGAGAGCATTGTAATTAAGCGGTGAGAGCCAAACGGATTTGCGAAGCGACGAAATGGCCTGGAAATTAAATATTTAAATGGCAAACGAAATGATGTATGGGGTTTTTCATTACCACAATGAACTTTTGCTTCTTGAAGAAGCACAATCCAATGTTGTTCCACAGCTCGGCAATTTCCGGCTCAGCGTTTGCGATTTGGCTGTATTTGCTGAGGGCTCCATCGACATCGTTGCGTGACTTTGAAATGAAAATGAAAACTCAACACATGGCCAAAAAGGATATCTCTCGTACCTGTAAAATGGCACCAAAGGCCAAAAGACCCTTGGGCGAGCATTTCCTTTCGATGCTGACGACTTCCGCCAGGCGATCGTGTGCCTTTTGGGTCTCATTGATTTTCAGGTACAACACGCTGATTTCAATCAGCACCTCCGAGTTCTCAGGTGTCAAACTGAGACATTTAAAATTGTATTAAATATGTATTAATAAATCATTAGCAAGCAAACTAACTGCAGGCAAGTTTCCAGGATATCAATGGCCTTCTGATACTGTTTGTCCTTGCGATAAAGCTCCGCCAAACGGATGTAACTTTCCAGTTTCCGACCGGATTGCACTGCCAACTCGAAGTAGGCTCGGGATTCGTCCTGCTGCTTCTTGGCCAACTCCATTTGGCTCTGAGTGGTGGCTGCCCGGTAGAGTAGCTCTCCCAAGTAGTGGTAAATCTCGTGGTCCTGCCGGCTGCTGCGCTGCTCCGCCTCCCGAAAAACTCCCAGAGCCTGACTAAAGCGGCCCATTATGTAGCTGCAAGTAAAAAGTACTAATTTGTAGCTTAAATTTTGGTAAAAATATAAATATAAAAATATAAATATATATCTAATCAAAAATGATATCCTTAAACTTGTACTGCTCAAAGCTTTCTTCATTTCCCTACATTAAATCATCAATAACTGACATTAAACATAACACTACACGTTTTTATAAAAACGAGGTAATAAAACCCCACATTCAATTAAAACTAACTTTAATTAAAACTAAAATATAATAATAATTCAGCTCATACTTTGAACAACTTTTTAGAGCTTTTGCCCACTAAATTAAATTTACAAAAAAGTTTTAAATGCAAACTAGGTAATAATAAAACTTCATGAATGAAAACTTTTTAATTGTGTTTGTTAAAATTAAGTTGTTTCGTTATTTTTCCTTACTAAAAATAATTCATTTAATGATGGTACAGAAATGTGTAATAAAATGTAGGGCTTCTTCTCTTCAACTTTAACTTTTTTTTTGCTTAAACTTTTCTAACTATCTCAAATGTTGTTAAAGCCAAAAAAAATCTAACTATGGGAAAACAAATTGTCTGTGACGAACATTTAAGTGGGTTTTCTTGTTTTATAAAAGAATGTACAACTTTTGTAACTTTTTCAAAGTTAAGCTAACAAACAAGAGTTGACAAGCCTTTGATGGTATTACTTTTTACATTAAATAAATCTATTTAGAAAACATTTATAATATTTTTTGACTGGGCTAACTGGAAACCACCAAGCAATTAGAGCTAAATTAAAAGTAGTCAATAATTACATTTGAAAAAAATGAACACCTTAACAATTAAGAAAAAAACATCAGTAAGAACTAATAACCACATATTATTATAGATTTTATCGCAGCTTGAAAGCCATTACCAGCAGCTAATTAATAGCAATTAAATTAAGGATAGAACACCCTAGAAATATAGGTCAATTAAACTACTACTGTAAGAGAATTTTCTATCCTTTACCAGTAATCAATAATAATTAAGTAAGCTATATAATTAAGTTCTGTAGCAATTAGCTTAGGCTCCATTTAGGAAATAACATTTTGATAAATTAAAAATACAAACATACAGCGTTCGACCGATTTCCTTATAAGTCTCAATATTCCTGGGATTTAACTCGACGGACTTTTGCAGGTGTCTCAATGCCTCGATGTTGTTGCCCTCTTCGCGGTCAATTAGGCCCTGGCGAAGGCAATCAATTAGAAAAGACACTGGGCATTAACCACAACAGCAACAGCAGTCACCTTTGGCTTTTAGCTCTTGACTCTTGGCTCACCTGGACAAAGTACAGGTACTCGGGATTTAGATGGCGATTCAGCTCACGTTCGATGAGACGGCGACAGCGCGTGAATTCGCGGCGAGTAAAATAAATGTGGAGCAGCCAATCAATGTTGGCATCTTCGGGCATTTTGGGGGCTAATCGAAGGACAATCAAATGAAATGTGAATCCTTGAAGTCGAAGTCCTTGAAAAGTCACTTACCTGGACGCACAACCTCCAGGCTGGGCAATTGAATGACTCTGCCGTTGCAGTTGATCTGTTCTGTTCCCGGTTCGTACATCGAATATTTTCACTATTTTCGTAACAAAGGAGTAAAAGCTTTCAACTTTAACTTTATATATTTCTTCTCTATGTATATTTGTTTTGGCCAAAGCCAAACCCAACGCGTTACCATGGCTGTAATCATTTTAGGGTTACCATTGCCAACGGCCTGGAAATTAACTTGTTAACTGAATTTCATGCTGGCCAAAAACGGGTCCAAGCAAATTCCACTGCGTGGGGTGTGTATTTTTAATTAGCTGTGACAAATATGTCCAAAACCCATTCGAAACTAATCGAAATGCAATAAAAATAAAAACTAAATCAGGCAGCGAGATCTTGGGGATAAACCAGTTATTGTTTTTGGGTTCGTTTTAAAGTCCCGAAGTCTCTGACACCGCCTAATTACTCAATTCAATTCAATTCAATTCAATTCAATTCACACAAAGTGGCAAAGTCTGTTGCACTCGTTTCCATTTTTGGGCCCCAAAAAAAGACATGTGATCGTGAGCTACATTTCAAGAGCCAAATAAATGCAAAAGCAATTAATGCACAACAAAAATATCGTACAAGATCACCACGATTATCGGGTATCGATCGTTCGACTGCGGTCTTATTCTCAGATCTTTTTCTCAGCTCTCAGATCTCAAACGGGAAGTTGCACCTGACGCCTCTACTTTGAAAAAGGCAACACTGCGGCTTCTTGATTTGATTTGATAGGAAGTACCACCGATCGCTTGCCCCCAATGACCACGGACCATAACGATTGACACTCATGATCGATTTGCCACCAAATGTGGCTTCAAATTGCAGCAGTTTAAATGGGAATTAAGAACATGACAGTTGACGACAACAACATCGATTTAAACAATATTTCCAAACGGATTTTGTTTGCAACTATGGTTGCATATCAGTAACAAAAAACACTGGGGAGGAGAGTAATTAAGGCTCTTAAAACAATTGCTTAAAAATATTTGTATAAAAAAAAACAATAAGCTAATTTTCTTACAAAACAATATATATATAATAATATATAAATAATATCTAACAATTAAAAATTGGTCGCACTGCAAAATGCTACACTAAACTACAGTTTTTTGTGCATTGCTAAAAATATTCGTATTCTAATTTTGATTTAGATTGATTTTTTGATTTACTAATAATTGTAATTTTTCAAAAAAGCAATTTTAAAACTCGAATCTTATCATCCCATCAATATTTAAAACCTAAAAACAATAAGTAAGTTCCCTAATTATTTATCCAAAAATAAAATAACACATAAGTTTTAAAAAGTGCGCCAAATGACTGCACATTAGAGATGTCACTTGTGAGATTTCGATAAAAATTTAGTTCTACATTTTATGGCTCCATCTAGTTTTGATTGACACAACTACTCACCATGTAACTAGTAAAATGTAACTTACTTGTAAAAATGTAAAGATTTTCCATTTGCAACATACAAACACTATAGCTAGTGGCGGTGCTTAATTATAACAAAATAATAAATACGAAAACTAGATGGCGGTAGTCAGTAGCTAACAAAAACGTTTCATTTTTAAACACATCTTTTAAATATTTTTAATAACTACAAAAATTACTGTTCTTTACTGTTTTAATTTGTTTATAATTAAGTTTATTTATTTACTTATTTATTAAACCTCTTATGTTAATAAAATTGGTAACAAAGGAAAGTTGAAGAACTTCGAAAAAACAGATAAAACAATCTATAAAAGGTTGTTGTACATCTCTAAGATTTTACGACTCCAAGCCAGCATATTTTTCCGATTCAAATAGATGGTCATAAAAGGTCAAATAAGTCAAATTTTACGTAAAATTAAATTCCCTTTTGTCTTGTAGATTGTTGTGCTGCCGAGGCAGCTGGTACATCTTTAGATGAGGGGGCCTAATTCAATTACAGTACCACTGTAAATATGATTTACACCCGACTCGACGACACTTTAGCCTCCGCGACCTCCGCGACTGGGGTCTCCGCATATCTTACGCACATATTTGTGTGGCCAAAGGTCATAAAAAAGCGACTTACACAGCATACCACCACCCATAACCCCCTGAAATATCAGCCTGCAGGCTAAAAGAGAGTCATTCATGTGGATTGCAAGTGCCGCTACCGTTTGTTTTCCCTTTGGACTGTCGTTATTCACGGGGGGAAAAGCGGGGAAAAGCGGAGGAAAAGCGAGGGAGTCGGAGATCGTAAAGATACATTTGTTTTGTGCAGCAATACGCGCGACTTGGCCTAAATCTTTGGCTTTGACTTTGACTTTGAGTCTCCCCTGTGCTCCAATTTATGCAATGCCCGTATCCACTTTATTATTTGAGCATGGGTTTTATGATGGTAACACGACGGACAGGACACCTAAATATAGTCATGGGCGACTTGTTTACCAAATTGCCGTCTACTCCTTGCTTTTTCCCACCCAAGTTGTTCGGCAATCTGTGCAGAGACAACAACAACAGTGCGTGAGTGACCCAAATAAGTATGCTTTTGTTTCCACTGCTCCCCTTTTTCAGGATAATAAAGGACTGCGTTTCAGGGGGTTGGTGTGTGTGTGCCCCACATTGGGCGCCACTTACAATAATATTTAATCGCAAATTGATATTTACACGTTTGATGGTGTCTATTCCAACACTTCTACACAATGAAACAAAGGAAATAGATGTAATTGGAATTTATATTGCTTGATTTTAGAAATTGGGCTAAGTGAGAGTTTAAATTTTAATTTGTTTCTGTGTTAGAGAAATATTTATTTTAAATGTGAAAAATATGTGAACTTGTTATACAAAATGGTGGTAATTTACAAATAATTTTAAAGTTTTTATTTAGTAATTATTATTATTAAATTGTGCTCAAAATGTGTATTTAAGTTTACTTAAGAACGTTTAAACTTTATATTGTCTTGTGCTTTAATTTTTATTAATTTTTATTATTAATTTTTATTTTGGATTAAGCTAAACATTTGTTTCTTTTATTTCCTTACTCATGTATTTATTTTATCTATTATTTTTCTAAGTATATTTCCACTAAAATAACTCTTCACTGTTCGCTTTAATGAGGCATTGTTGTTTGTTTTGCACTTGTCTTTGGGCCAAGTTATCCCTTAGATTTTTCTGTTGCCCAACTTGTGGCATATTCAATTTACTGCTGCCACACATTTGTTGTGGTTGTAAATCTTTGACACATTTCCTAGAGGGCCAGAGGTGATAGCTTCGCCCCTTTATATTTGCCAACTTTCGACACGACGATGGCATTAGCATAACTATGGAATGTCAGGGACAGCAAGCAGAAATATGTTTCAGTTTAAAAATTGACAAAATTTCGACAAAAATGTGTATACCCATGGGTGAATGTTGTGTTGCTGGTGGGAATGTCAATGAAAAGCCCTGGGTCCTGTGGTATCCTCTGTATCCTCTGTATCCTGTACACCGAATAGCTGCTGAAAGCCGAAAAACTCTGCAGCTGGAAAATATGCGTGCTGAAGTTTTGCGTGCTGTCGCTGTAATTTATGTCAAGCCAAACAAAAAACAATGAAATTGTTGTGGCACATAACCGAGAGCAGAGCACAGAGCACTTTCCACACATTCGGATGCAGATTCGCCAAAAACAAACACTGGAGATACACAGATACATATATAGAACTGGATGCGGCGATGCGGAATGTTTATTTGCTGTAAAATTTGAGGCATGCAACGCTTATGAAATAACATTTTTGACCAGGGCCACTTCATGTAATAACTCTATTTGATGCTGGCTGGCTTTCTGCATGGAAACAACATTTTAGAAAACATAAATGCAAATTGCTTTAAATGGCAAAATGGGAAATGCGATAGCCATGGCGAAACATCAAAGCAAAATGCCCATTAAACATTCACCAGTTGAGTTTTCAAGGGGGATGTACACCCAAAAAAAATTAGAGTTTAACCTTTAGAAGCGTTGAACTAAAAATACAAATTTTAGGTAGTGTTAACATATTTTTATTCATTTATTTGCAATTTAATTAATATCCCATTTATTAAATGTTTCATTACTAAAGATACTAAATATACCAAAGATACTAATAATACTAAAGATACTAAAAATATGGCAGTGCTAACATATTTTTATTAATTTAGTTGCAATGACTCAGTACTTAATATACCAAAAGTACTAAAGTCACTAAGGATACTTAGAAAATATAAATTTAATAAACATTTGGTTAAGAAACTAAACTAAAATTCTTGTAACAATAGTCCCATATTTTTTCAATTTTTTTTTAGGTGTTTGTGTTATTTGTAGGAGGCCTTGTGATGTTCCCTCGTTAATTTGACTTTAATATAGCAAATAATGCAATTAGGCAAGGGACCCAGGGCCCTCATTGAATGTGATATTTGGGTTCAATGAGTTCATCGAAGGGTTAGGCGCCTGCGGGCGAGGTTACTTCTTCTTCTACCCATGATTGATAGAAACCACCACCATATCGCTGGAGGAATGGGAATGGGTTATGGGGTGCCACTTGGAGAAGCAACAGAAGTGGCTGCCTCACATCCAGTTTGCGGCTTTTTCGGTTACTGAATAATAAGCAGGGGCCAAAGGGCCAAGTCAACTCAATGTGTGTGTCTCCTAGGTTGCTCTTACTTCCTTTAACACCCCAACCACCACATGTTGAAAAGTGAGTTCTGTGTGCCGTTAATTAATTAAATTGTCATACCCTCTGGGCACAGCGCCACAGCGACAATTGAGAAATCTTCAGCACTCGGTTGCCATTTGAACTCCACCTTTTGGTGGGGCTGGGGCAGGAGGCAGGTCCCCAAAAAATTAATGAGCTCGGCTTGCCATCGAATGAGTTACTTTTAACCGGAATTCACTGGCAAAAGCCAGTGCCTATGTGCCTCCGAGGCCCCATAAATAATCATTTATTGAATGAACTATAGATATACATTTCGAACACTATTTCTGTGACACTCACGCAGCTCGTATTCTGCCTGCCCGCTGAAGTGAATCATTTACGAGCGATTCATTCATAAAAACCGAGTAAATAATTCAATTTACTTTGAATGCGTCATCTTCTGTTAATTAAACGATCACGCAACGCTGTCAACGTAGTGATACCTGGTCATTGTTTTATATATTTGTTTCTCTAAATTTAGATGGTTTTATTTTTTAAAATTTTATTTTCATACAATTTATTAAATATTTTTTGGAGCTATTGAAAGATGATGATTTAATTATAAAGGTTGGTACCTAAATATATTTCGATTTTTTTATTTATTTAAACTATTGAAAGACAATTTTAAGGTAATGCGTATCAACAAATAATTTATTGATTTAAAAGCTCAAGTGAAGTACCTACATTTAATTTTAACACAAGGTATTTTTAAAAATATTAAATTTATATTTTTAAACAATTTATTCTAGTAATAAACTACAGATACTTTAATTTTTAGTAAATAGTCCAAGAAGGCTTTTCATGCTTTTAACTTTTTAAACATGTCTATACAAATAATTCTGTATTTTTAACATGTACAATTTTTTTTAGTTAATTATTTGTTTTTCTAGTTTCTTTAATTTTATATGTTAAAAACATATGTTATTACATATTTTGATACTTTACTAACCCTGTTCTTTAAATAGAATTTTAATGGCATCTTCAAACTTAAATTATTTTCAACCCCACATTAATTTAATAAAACTGCTATTTAATTTCAATTAGTAAAATAAATTCCCAATTTTCCGAAACTTTTCCCAGGGATTTTCACTCGTTCCGTAGATATTTTTTAGATTTTATCCACACACACAGACAGAGTCACAGGGTATGCGGGCAGCTGGAAAATCGCCGTCGAAAAATGACTGACATGTGAGTGCAACCCTTGAGTGCAACACACAGATGGGTGTGTGACGACGACGACGTCATGAAGGTCAACAGACAAACAATCCCCATCACCCCCCACCCAAAGCCCACCGGTCAATTGAAGAGGTTAAATTTGTGTGTGTGGAGACCCTTGTTCCGTATGCTGTGTCAGGGGCTTAGTCATGTCCCCAGGGTGTTAGTGTTAATGCCCCAAATGCCACTGGGGTGTGCGTGTGTTGTTGCAGTTATGCTCGTCGCTCAGCGTTCGTTCGTTGTTATGGCCAGCAATTATAATTTGAACAAATTATAAATTAATGTGTGCTGGTCATACGGTCATATGCTCATCAAAGCATAATTGTAATTGTTGACTTATATGGGTGGGGGGAATTCAGAAGGGGGTTAAGAGCTCTCCGTTGAGCTGCTGCCGCTGCCTCCGCTTATTATAATTTAATCAACGAAATGAAGTCAACTATGCGGGCATCGCTTTTTAAGTTAAACATTGTCGAACTGCCACAATTTATTAATTAGTTGCGGTCAATCAAACAAACAATCAGCCGAAGGGCTCAGCATAAACCAGTGGGCTTTTAGCGGTTAAATGGGGAAACCATATTGGAAATATATATGTATGTATTTGAGGAACTCTCCCTAAAGTTGATTAAAGCCCCTAAAAACAGTATGGCCTCAAAGTTCTGTAGATTTTGGTTTGGCCTTTGCGAAAGGGTTTTTGGTAAATATGCATTTGCTTGCTCATGTGACATTAATCGTGCCAAAGAGAAGTTTGCAGTGGACATTTCTAGGACAGAACTACTTAGTACACTGAGAAAATTTAAAAGGTATTTATTTAAATGTATTTATAAATATTTATTAAATTTATTTAAGCTTTTACTTAATTTGAAAATATACTCAAAAAGGGGCCTAAATTAGTTTTAACAAACCAAACAGGTCGCCAAAAAGCTCAATTAAAATCTAATAAAATGTTTAATTGTTTTTTAATGCAAATTTTTTTTGTTCTAAAAATATACAGCAATTTAAATGAGTAAAATACCAGCATTGCATTTTTAAACATTTTTTAAACACAACCCTTTTTTATTTTACCTTTAGTATCAATGTTTTTGATTAATTTAACTAATTAAAAGACAACGATAAATTAAATATTTCAAATCATATATATAAATCAAAACATTTTCATTTTTTTTTAACTTTTTTTAAATTTAAATTAAAAACTATTTGAAATTTAAATTAAATGTATGATATAGTATTTTTATTAAACCTTTTAAAATTAGTAGCATACACTTTTTTTCCTGTTTACCTTCTGTTGTTTTGAGTTCTTTGAAAATCTCGTTATGGGCACAGCAACAGATATTCCTTGCATTGAAATTAACGCTGTTATTGTTCCAACTGGCTCAAAAGAGAGCCATAGAGTCGTTGGCCATATCGATGCTAGGGAATCCATTTTGGCCAAATTAGTTCGCAGTCCATAAACAGAATTTGCCCAGATCCTTGTGCCTCTGCAGAGTTTCTTGGCAATCAAGAGATGTTAAGCAGTGCCACCAGGCACACTCATACTCGTACAAAATATGTGGCAGCCACATATGCACATAAAATGCCAGGATGCGAATGTGTTGGCCAGAAGTGTCTGGAAAATCTTGTGGTTGCTTTGCCGAGTTGGTAGCTGACAGCTCATTAGGCCAGGTGTGAGGTGAGGTGGGGGGAGGTACTCCTTCTACTCCCACTCCCACTCTATTTATGCACCTGGCCAAGTGACGGATTTTGACAATGTGCGTTGTTGGCCAGTTGTGTGCATTTGAAGGCTGTTCTTTCCCACCAACAACCCATCATACCCCCACATACAACCGCATCCGAACACGGAGAGTTGTCAGCCGGCTGACAGGACATGGAAAAACAGCGTTAACCACATGTCCTGTTGAGTCTTAGGTGCCCCATGCCCCTCATGCCCCTCATGCCTTTCATGCTGCATGCCTCATGTTCGTATGTGCCCAGCAATCACTTGATTTGATGTCCAGCAGCCAACATCAGCAACATTTAGGCCACACATAAAATGCAGTTTCATTTTTGTGGAAAATTGTGTTGCGTTCCACACAAACACACAGGCAAAGTTGTTGCATTTCAAGCAAATTAAGTTAATTAAAAAGTTGCAGGATTTGTGAAGTAATTACCATAAACAAGGCAACTGTGTGCTTCTCTCCTGCTTCTGCGGTCCTGATGCTGCTGCTGTGGATGTTGCTACTGTTGCTGTTATTGGTACACGGTAAAAAAAAACGTTGGGACTTTATATACAAAATTTATTTAGAGTCTTTTTAGTTTTGAACTTAATGAACTTTTACTTAACATTTACAAAAAACACTTAACATTTTGATTTGTTCTTAAATTATAAATACAGGGGAGTGCTTAAATATAACTATTTTATTGCAGAAAATACTGTTCTTGAAATTTTGAGCTTTTAAAAATTTTGAAAACAATTTTCACAAATATGTAGAGATTTAAAACCATTATTAATGGTATCTAAAAGTATGCTGTGAAAAATGAAACATCCTTTTTAGGCATCAGACTTTCGCAGCATACTTTTGGACCCAAATAAAAGTGGTTTCAAATAAGAAGAGATTTCTTAAATGTTTTTGAAAATTAGCAGTACAGAAATCGAGAGAATAAATATTTAGCATGAAAAATAAATATTTTAAATGAGCTATTCTGAGAAGCCTTAATTTTTCTAACAATACACATCTTTAAAGCTGAATTTTATCGATTAAAAATCTGTAGATATTCTGGTACTTTAAAAATCTGTAAATTGGAAATGTAAAAGCTTAATTTAAATTAAGAAAAACAATTACAGTCCCGATTTTTCACTGTGCTCCTGGGGTGTGGATAAAGTTGTCGGCTTGGAATATAAACACTTCAAGTCGTTGCGCCTGATGCGCTCAGCTTTGGCTTCAAAAGACGCTCGGCACACGTGAGAAATTCCAACAGTTAAGTGGAAGTGGGGAGTTGGGAGTTTGGGAGTTTGGGTGCTGGGTGGGTCGACAGGATGTTATGCCACTTGCCAAAGGCAGCTCCTTCAAGGGTGCTCCAGTCCAAATTTAAAAACCTTTCACCAAAAGGAGAGTGAAACAAAACGAAGCCAAAGACTGAATTCACAGAAATGAATTCAAGAGATATGTCAGATGGCTAAGGCCATGTGTGCGCAATAAGGAAAAATGAGCAACTGCAACTCCAAACTGCAACCGGAGACCACACACACGCACTTAGGATGAAGAGGGAGATCCTGGGGAGAGGTGCTCCTGTCGGGAACAGGTACAAAACGGAGCCGCAGGAACACACGTCCACGTCAGGAGCAAGAAACGGGACTCGACACTGGGTTTGTTATTGCCGACAGTTGCGGCCAGCCTTGGTGACACTTGAACATAACTGGGTTCTGTTCTCCGCTCCGCCTTTTGTGCACTGCCTGAGTGCACTGATTATGCACATGGGAGGCATTTGGAAGAAGTGGAGATCTGGGGATTCTCGGAGGGAGATACCTACTATACAACAATGGCCCGCCAAGATTTACAGCCTCTTGTTGGATTGCATTTGGCTTTGGAGTAATTTGTTTGGGGGCAACCACACAGCAGGGCAGCACTTCTTGGCCAAGTCTTGTCTTGTGAACTCAAGGGTTTCCGTTTTCTTGGTTATACTTAAAAATTACAAAATAAATAAGCTTTAGCTTAACTGAAAAAAATCTTTTTCATTGCTTTAAAAAAAAACAGCACCTCAATAGCTTTAACTAAGTGTAAATTTTTTTTATAATTAAAAAAAAAAAATAAAAACCCCAATATAATTTGAAAATAATAATAATATAATATTGTAAATGTTTTCTGTTGAAGACAACAAACTAGTTCAGTTCAGAAAACTATATCAGAAGTAACAGCTAGATTTCTTTGAACAACATTTTGGAAACGAATGTAATACTTTTTCACATATTTAAACTTTAAAAAAGAAACCTCAGCCAACTTTTTCTTTCAAAAAGGCACTATAATCTACTCATAAAAAATATTCATTAAAGGTGCCTGAAAGTAGGTTATAGTTTTTTGTTGAGAGTCCATGAAAAATCACCATGACAGACCAAATTTAGACATCAAAATTCCGTAGACCTCATATAAAACTGCAAGTCATGCTGTACTGTATGTTTTACAAAGTACGAACATTTTTTTTTGCTTTATTTGTTTTGTGAATTGTTCCTCTCTCTTGTGATAAGGTGAGCCTATAAAAGCTCGGGAGCTCCTCTTCATTTGTTAGTTGTTCGATTGTGAAGCAGTTGAGTAAAATAATAATGAATATATTACAAAATGCACAGCGTGTGGCCCTTTCAAATGGATCTTTTCTAGCTGTGCGGGCAGCATCTGCTCAGATTTTGCCCAATGTAAGTATATTAAATTAATTTTTTTTTATTACTTTTATTAATTAAACTATAAACTTCAGACAGCTGAAAATGTTACAACTGATGCACGACCCTACAAGGAAATACCACGTCCTAGTAAACTAGAGTTCATCAGGGACTTTATGCCAGGTGGAAAGTTTCACGATGCTTCTTTAGTGGATTACGCAACAGAGATGAGGAGTCGATATGGTGATATCTTCATTATGCCAGGAATGTTTGGACGTCCAGATTCAGTCACAACTTTTAATCCCAAGGATATCGAAATAGTTTTCCGCAACGAGGGTAGTTGGCCGCAAAGAGACATCTTCCCGTCGATAACATATTTCCGGACCCACATAAGACCAGATGTTTATGGGGAATTTATGGGTTTGGTTAACTCGTAAGTTAGTCAGAAAAAATCAAAAAAAAATTAATTACTAAGTGATTACATTTTTTAGACAAGCGGAGGCCTGGGGTAAAATGCGATCAGCCCTCAATCCAATCTTTATGCAACCCAAGGGCCTAAAGAGGTATTACGAACCACTTTGCGACATAAACGATGATTTTATAGAGCGGTAAGAGATGACTTCATAGAAAAAAAAGTGGGAATTACAAGTTTTTCCCTTTTCCAGTATCAAAGAAACACGGGATCCCAAAACTCTGGAAGTTCCCGGTAACTTTATGGAGGATATTCATCGCGTGATATTCGACTCTCTAGGTTTGGTGGCCTTCGATCGACAAATGGGTTTGGTGAGAAAGAACAGAGATAATCCCGATGCCCTGACCATGTTCAAATACACGAGGGAGGTGCTCAGATTGGTCCTGAAGCTGGATGCTCAACCGTCGATGTGGAGATACATTGCCACGCCCACCTTCAAGAAAATGATGACCATTCTGGATGAGAGTGTGGAGCTGGCACAGAAAATGGTGAAGGAAACACAGGATTCGCTGGAAAAGCGTCGTCAGGCAGGTGAAACTGTTAGCAACAATAGCATGCTGGAGAGGATGATGGAGGTGGATCCCAAAATGGCGGTGGTCATGAGCATGGACATCCTGTTTGTAGGTGTCGATGCCACAGCTAATCTTCTGTCATCTGTGCTCCTTTGTTTGGCCAAGAATCCGGAGAAGCAGGGGAAACTGCGGGAGGAACTCCTGAAGATTATGCCCACCAAGGGCACTCTGCTCAACGAGGAGACCATGAAGGAGATGCCCTATTTGAGGGCTGTGATTAAGGAGGCTCTTCGGTATTATCCCAATGGATTGGGTAACTTGCGCGTTTGTCCCTCTGACATCACACTCTCTGGTTATAATGTGCCCCAGGGCAGTAATGTGATACTGGGATCTAATCTTCTGGTAAGGGATGAGAAGTACTTTTCCCAACCCGATGATTTCCTCCCAGAAAGATGGCTAAGAGATCCCGAAACTGGAAAGAAAACCCCCATCAGTGTCTTCAGTTACATGCCCTTTGGCTTTGGACCTCGCATGTGTGTTGGCAAGAGATTGGTGGATCTGGAGATTGAGACAAGTGTGGCCAAGTTAGTAAGGAATTTCCAAGTGGAGTTCAACTATGATGCGAGTCGTCCTTACAAGACTTTCTTTTTCATGGAAGCGGCCATTCCACTTCGTTTTAAGTTTACTGATATCAATCATTAAAAATGAAAGTCTTACTTGTGTATTTTTGTAAATAAATAATCTTAATGTGAACATTGAAAGTTTTTAGATTAGATTTATTTTGACTGGTATGCAACCAGCACGCGACTGCTGTTATCTCTAGAGGGTAACAGCCTTCTGAAATAGCAAACAAATTTGGCTATCAAAAATAAAACAAAAAATGGATGACTTCAGAAGGTATAGTAGTGTTTGGCTTAATAAATTTTATATTGGTCTGGGAGATTGTACTGTAGTAGATGATGAAATGGTGAACGTTAATTTCTGTAGCCAAATATTTATATTTATATTTATTTAATAATAATAGATCATACTAAGGTTGTGTTCATATAAACAATTTAAAGCTGGTGACTTAATTAAAGTTTTAAAGTGTAAGACACACAGGAACCCCATACATTGTTTTAAAAATCCTATAAAATAAATACTTTTGAGTAGTAAAAGTGTAAGTCTAATACTTTACAGTACACATTTGGTGTGTTAAATGTTTACGTATTAAATTTTCTTTATCCTAAACCACAGAAATCAAACCGTTTTTAAATAAATTGAATTTCATCAACCATCACTCCAATTTCTTGGGTAGAAAATAAAGGATTTACCCTGACAAAATGTTTACTCTTTTCAAAGCGTGAAGCGTGGCAGTAAAATCACCCTGATAAACTTAATTTAGACCAAAAAAATACATTGACTCTACGAAAAAACTGCAAGTCATGCTGGGTTGCTACTTTTGAAGAGTGAGAATTATTCTTTTTATTTTGTTTTGGTTATTGATTCGCTTTGTTTGTCCCTCTCTCTCTGTTTTTTGATAAGGTGAGCCTATAAAAGCTCTGGTGCTCAGTGTTTTAAACTCAGTTGTTAAATTGTTAGCGGAGGAACACAAATTAGAATGAATATTTTGCTGAATACACAGCGTGTGGTGATTTCAAATGGATACATTTGGTCTGCGAGGGCGGCTTCTACTCAGGCTCAGGTTTTAGCCAATGTAAGTTAAAATAATATTAATACTTGATATATACGTACTATATTAAATTTTCAAATATTTACAGGTAACTGATAATGCAGAAGCTCGACCCTTTAGCGAGATACCACGACCCAGTAAATTCGAGTTTTTTAGGGCTTTTATGCCTGGCGGGGAGTTTCACGATGCCTCCATTGTGGATTATGCAACAGCGATGAGGAGTCGTTATGGTGACATCTTCATTATGCCGGGAATGTTTGGACGTCCCAGTTGGGTGACCACTTTCAGTCCCAAGGACATCGAGATGGTTTTCCGCAACGAGGGAAATTGGCCGCAAAGAGAGTTCTCTGGTTCAATCACATATTTCCGTACTCACATAAGACCAGATGTTTACGGGGAATCACTGGGTCTAGTGTCCTCGTAAGTAGTAAAATATTACTTTTAAAATTTAATAAAAATCTAAAATTTTATTTACAGACAAGCGGAAGCTTGGAGTAAAATGCGATCAGCTCTTAATCCTATATTTATGCAGCCCAAAGGTCTAAAAACATATTATGAACCACTTTCCAATATCAACAATGAGTTTATTGAGCGGTAAGTAAATAATAACCCAAAAAGCCCACTAATTTTTAATATTTATTTTTTTGTAGTATCAAAGAAATACGAGATAGCAAAACCCTGGAAGTCCCTGATGATTTCATGGAGGAAATGAGCCGCCTGATTTTTGAATCCTTGAGTCTGGTGGCCTTCGATCGTCAAATGGGTCTGATTAAAAAGAACCGAAATAATCCCGATGCTCTGACCATGTTCAACCTGACAAAGAAGGTGCTCAGATATGTCTTCCAGTTGGATATCCAGCCGTCAATGTGGCGATATGTGTCCACACCGACGTACAGGAAAATGATGGGAGTTCTCGAAGAAACTCTGCGAATTGCGCAGAAAATGCTGCAGGAAAATCAGGAGGCTCTGGAAAAGCGTCGTCAGGCTGGGGAAACTGTGAACAGCAGCAGCATGCTGGAGAGGATGATGGAGGTGGATCCCAAAATGGCGGTGGTCATGAGCATGGACATCCTGTTCGCAGGAGTGGATGCCACAGCTAATCTTCTGTCAGCTGTGCTCCTTTGTTTGGCCAAGAATCCGGAGAAGCAGGGGAAACTGCGAGAGGAACTCCTGAAGATTATGCCCACCAAGGACACTCTGCTCAACGAGGAGACAATGAAGGAGATGCCCTATTTGAGGGCTGTGATCAAAGAGGCTCTTCGGTATTATCCCAATGGACTGGGCAACATAAGGATTTGTCCCACAGATGTCACCCTCTCTGGCTACAATGTGCCCAAGGGCAGTAATGTGCTTCTCGGATCCAATGTCCTTTTCCAGGACAACAGCTACTATCCGCAGGCCGAGAAGTTCCTCCCAGAGAGATGGCTAAGGGATCCGGAGACTGGAAAGAAGACACCCATGAATGCTTTCACTTATCTGCCATTTGGCTTTGGCCCACGCATGTGTATTGGCAAGAGATTGGTGGATCTGGAGATAGAGACAAGTGTGGCCAAGTTAATTAGGAATTTCCAAGTGGAGTTCAACCATGATGCTAGTCAGCCTTATAAGGTCTTCTTCCTAATGGAACCTGCCATCCCATTTAATTTTAAGTTCACCGACATCGACCATTAAAATGGCTGTGAAATCGACCCACTTTCATGTGAAATATTGTAAATAAATAATCTTAGTCTGAGCATTAACAAAATTTCTCATTAGATTAGGTTAAATTTCGAGGGGCTTGAGTTTGTATCTGCAGCACGCGACTGCTGTTATCTTTCTGGAGGGGATTACCCCTCTCGAAATGGATTTTTAATTGGGAGAGCCCAACCAAACCGAAAGCCGAACAACATTTAAACGAGGCCCATGATGTTTTAGCGGTTGTAGGTGAAATGGTGTGGTGGGTGTTTTGGGCTGTAGCTTGGTCAAGTGCTTGAACCATCGACTGTGTTTTGGCCAATTTGGCCAATTGGAAAATGCAAATTTAATTAGCGGCTAATTTCGTAAAATTGGCGTAAAATTGAAAATTGAACAGCAAATCAATGTGGCCATTTCTATCTACCTTTTTGGCTTTCTATTTTCTCTCACCTTTTTGGGTTTCGAAAATATTGGTTTAGATCTTGAATTCCTATAAATGTTTTCATTTAGTGAAGCACTTCATTTGTTTCAAATTGATTGGTTTTTATGCGAATTAATCGGTTCGAGTGGGATAAATGTTTTTGTGCGGAAAATTACGCAAATTAATCTATTTAAACGTACAAAAATTGCGCAATAGTTGTTCTTGATATCAACTAGTGTTTAAAAAAACCTGTTATAGCTTTTTGAGTTTTTCTTATTTACTTTTATTTATTCTCTTGTATTATTTTACAAAGCTTTCAAGCTCAATTTTGTTTTCTCTATCCTAAAGAATACTTTAAATATATGTATAATAATGTCTTATGTTGGAACACATAGTACAGAATTTTTGAAAATTTAAAGCACCTTTAAATTATTAAAAAAAAATTTTTATTTTAAAGGGTACAAGTGTTCTTAACCATTTTGTTTACAGTTTCAACTGGTTTTTCTAGTTCTCACGCTCAGCTGATTTTTTATTTTGTGCTGAGTGGTTAAAGCAAGTCATGGTGACGCCGGCTACTTGATAAGAATTTAAAAAATCATGCTTTGTTTGCCAGGTTTTGTTTTGGTTTGAGAGCTTCACTCAGTTATTCTCTCTCCTCTCGGTTTTTCTACGTTTTAGAGATAAGAATTGTCTATATAAACGCAGTCGACACTTTACAGGTTTTTAGTTGTTTTCAATCATTCAGAATGAATACCTTGAACAGTGTGCGGTGTGTGAATATAGCAACAGGTTCCGTTCGATCATTAAGATCAGCCTCTGCTTTAGCACAAACTCAGATTAATACCCATGTAAGTCGAGAAAAACCAGTAATAAATTTTATATAATTAAATAAGAAATTCTTACCTTAGACCACTGAGGAATGTAAGCCTTTCCATGAGATTCCACGCCCTGGAAAACTTAAATTTATGAGAGCTTTTATGCCTGGAGGTGAATTTCACAATGCATCTATAACAGAATATACTGCCACAATGCGAAAACGTTATGGTGATATTTACATAATGCCTGGAATGTTTGGCCGCAAGGATTGGGTCACCACATTTAGCACAAAGGATATAGAGATGGTTTTCCGCAATGAAGGTGTTTGGCCACATCGCGATGGTCTGGACTCGATTATTTATTTCCGAGAACATGTTAGACCCGATGTTTATGGGGAACAAAAGGGATTGGTGGCCTCGTAAGTTAAAAAAAAAGATTTCTTAGTAAAAATTGCAAATCTTAACGTTTTCTTTCTTCATAAAGGCAAGATGAGACCTGGGGCAAGCTTCGCTCAGCCTTAAATCCAATTTTTATGCAACCCCGGGGCCTGAGAATGTACTACGAACCCCTTTCTAATATTAATAATGAGTTCATAGAGCGGTAAGTTATAAGTATAATAATTTATAGCTTTACCTAAACCTTATTCCCTTGCAGCATCAAGGAGATACGGGATCCCAAGACCCTAGAAGTTCCCGAAAATTTCATTGACGAAATAAATCGCTTGGTTTTTGAGTCCTTGGCTTTGGTGTCCTTTGATAGGCAAATGGGACTGATCAGAAAGAACCGTGATAATCCCGATGCAATGACACTTTTCCAGACCACCAGAGATATTTTCCGGCTGACCTTTAGTTTGGATTTCCAGCCCTCAATGTGGAAAATCATCTCAACGCCCACGTACAGGAAAATGAAGAGAACTTTGAACGCCAGTTTGGATGTGGCCATGAAAATGCTGAAGGAAAACCAGGAGGCGATGGAAAAGCGTCGGCAGGCGGGTGAAAAAATAAACAGCAACAGTATGATGGAGAGATTGATGGAGATCGATCCGAAGGTGGCTGTGATCATGGGATTGGATGTCCTTTTCGCAGGTGTGGATGCCACTTCAACACTCCTGTCAGCTGTTCTCCTTTGTTTGTCCAAGAATCCGGAGAAGCAGGTGAAACTGCGAGAGGAACTCCTGAGGATTATGCCCACCAAGGACTCTCTACTCAACGAGGAGACCATGAAGGATATGCCCTATTTGAGGGCTGTGATCAAGGAGACACTGCGATATTATCCCAATGGCCTGGGCACCATGAGATCCTGTGCAAACGATGTGACTCTCTCGGGTTATAATGTGCCCAAGGGAACGACTGTCCTCTTGGGTGCCAATGTCCTCATGAAGGACAGTACTTACTATCCAAGACCAGATGAATTTATTCCAGAGAGATGGCTAAGGGATCCCGAGACTGGAAAGAAGATGCAGGTCAGTCCGTTCACCTTCCTGCCCTTTGGATTTGGACCTCGCATGTGCATTGGTAAGAGGGTTGTGGATCTGGAGATGGAGACCATGGTGTCCAAGTTCATTCGCAATTTCCATGTGGAGTTTAACAGGGATGCCAGCAAGCCTTATAAGACCATGTTTGTGATGGAACCAGCCATTTCATTCCCCTTCAAATTCACCGATGTCGAACAGTGAAGACCTCTTTATTCGTTGCACCTTCATGTGCAATAAGTTCCTTATATAGTAAAGTAACATGTGTATACTATTTACAATAAATATTTTGTTGATAAGAACGATTTTCGATTAGATTATTTTCCTTTTCTTTATCTACTGTTTTTTTTTGTTGTGCTTCTATTTTATTGATAAGCAATGTGTTAAAAATTATACAATATAAATATTTTAGATTAGATTAGATTAGGTTGTGTTGTGGTATTCCTAAGATTTTTCTTCTATTTCTTTTATCTCGCTCTTTAAATAGTTTTTTAAAAGTCAAGCTAAGAGAGTTTTAAAGAGATATACTCATTGTTTTGCTTTTAATAAAATTAAGTATCGTGGGAATTTCACAACGATGTGCTAATTATTATGTTTTTTTGCTCACTCCTTTTTTTTTCTATTTGTTCTTTTGATTAGGCAACTCAATCTCAATTCAGACAACTAAAACCAAAAAATTTATTTTTACGGAATTATTAATATTTGTGTTATTAAAAAAAGACAACGTTTTAAATACTAAACACTCTAAATTTGTTAAAGTATAGTTATTGTACAATTTCGTAGGTTTTTATATTAATATAAAAAGCTTAAGTTTTAAAAGCAAAGAGCCATTTCCTTTTAATTTTTTCTCAATGTTAAATTTGTTTAAGTTGTTTTCTTTTATTTAGGCATTAGGTAGGTAGATAGCACCTACCAAGGACACTTTTAGCTTTGGCGTTGGCAGCCTTTCAGGCAGGTGAGAGGTTGTCCTTTGCACAGGTGGAAATATTTCTAAGGGCAGCAGCAACATCGGGAGCAGCACCCAAAGCAGCAGCAGCAGCAGCAGCAGCAACATCAGGATCAGAAGCAACAGCAACAGCAGACATATTCGCCTGCGGCTGGTGGAGTTATGCTAACTGGCACTCAAAGCAAAAGCAAAGCGCGGCCAAAAGCTCAGGCGGTTTGCCCTTTGCCCCCTGCCTCAAAATGTTGCCCTTGTTGTTGTTGTTGCTCCTCCTCAGCAGTGGCAGCAGCTTGTAACAATAATTTAAGCGATTTTGCGCTTTTTGCGAGTGGGTTAATGGCATCCCCTGGATGGGTATCCTTTGCCGTGGCGAAAATTCCACTTTTGTAGCAGCAGCAAACGCACATAGCTTATGAATTCCGCAAATCCTGGATGCGGTGCAGCAAAATGGTTACGAGAAACAGGTCCAGGACAAAGTAAAAATGCAGAACATGTGTTTGGTTGAGAACTGGCCAGCTAGCTCTTTGTGTCTGTGCCCTCTGTGTATATTAAAATTCAATTTTAAACTATATACATACGCACAACGGGGCGTATGCGTAATGCGGCATGCAATCATTTGCGTGCGCCTTCGCTTGGAAATTCCTTTGGCCATAACTAATCTGGAAAGCTAACCGAAGGACCAGTGTCCTGAAGTTTCATATTTCTAGCTCAGCTCAGCTCAACCCTTTCCTTCTTATTTAATCTTTTTTATCTGGGTTTTTTTTTTTGTTTTTTTTCTGAAAAATTTCATACTCATCAAGTTGACAAAGAAAAAGTTTTTCATTATTACATTTCGCTGTCATTTGGGCGCAGAAATAGCTTGGAAAAGTTCTCGGCTGCCGCTGCTGCTGCTGGTGAAACTCGAGTGCAGCGCGTAAATGAGCCACTCCCCTTTCTCCTTTCTCCTTTCTCCCTACTCCCACTTTTCCCCTTTTTCCTTGGCCCGCAGCAGTCAGCGCTCATCATCAGATTTCCTCAGAGGAAAATGGGTGCTAGGGGGTGGGTGGTAAAAAAAGACCGGCCCATTGCGTAAAACTTGACGTAATTTTCTTGGCCTGCCTGACGAGTCGCATCCTTGCACATTAATCCATTGGTGCCTGGATCTCGGGCTCAGCTTCTCGGTCTTTGGTCCTTGTTCCTTGCGCCTTGGTCTTGGTCCTTGCTGCACGCAAATGAGGGTATGGTCAAATCACTCACTGTCAGCCTGTGTCCCAAGGAATGCGTTCAGCATGTCCTTTAATTTTTTTCTCCCCCTAAGACCAGTTCTATTCCCCTTTTTCTGCACTGGGAGAATATTTATTGTGTTTTTTGTAATAAATATTAAATTATAGCCCAGCAAATTACATTAAAAAAATATATAAATTGAAAAAAAAAAAAAATTAGAAATTTTTGAAATGCTGTTTTTATTCTTAAATATATTCTTGTAAGAAAAGCCATTTTTTTTTGCTAAAAACTGACAAATTTTGGTATTGAAAAAACGAAACACGATTTATGTAAAGTTAAAAAAATATCTCTCCATTTTATGCTTGAAAATATATATGATTCTATGTTTTTTTTATATATTTTATTACGCAAAAATTAAAAATATTGCTATTAAATTTTTTAACTATAAAATATATTTTAATATTTAATCAGTTTGCTATTTATTGATTTAAAAAGATTTATCGCTTTTTGTAACATTATTTTGTTCTCTAAAAGTTAACCAATTGATTAGCCATTTTGGTGACATTTTTTTTATTGTGCAGTCCCCAGCATTTTCTATAACTTGACGTTTTGCCATTGTTCCCCCTCCCCCTCCCCATCCCATTTTCACCCATCCCCCATTCCATTTTGACCCACCCCCTTGGGCTCCTTTGTCCATCGTGTACTTGTGTTGCTTCGCTTGCCGCTTTGCTGCCTGTCAGCGCAGCTTAAGATAAAAACTTTCCTTTCCACCCGAAAAAAGGGAGGGGAAACCAGGACACCAGGACACCAGGACATCAGCCAGATGAGAGGGCACAAAAAAAAAAAAACACTGGGAGGCAGGATGGCTCGGCTCGAAAGGGTTGACTCTTCTGACATTTAGCTTTCGCATATTTGCACACACCCCGCGTTCTAAGGACCCCATTCCACCAACAATATATTTTATAGACTAAGGCGAAGACATGACAAATGCTCAAATAGAAATTCTTCAACAAGATTCTTGGCCGAAACTTAAGTTCATTTTTTTTTTTTGGTTGTTGGTTGTGCACATCTCTCGCATTGGGGCTTTTGTTGGAAGCGTTACCCAAAAGAATTCAAATTAAAATGCGATTGCGATTGCCATTGCTCTGGGCTCACTTGATTTTCGTGTGCCTGTCACACGGCCTGTCAATGCTTTTTGCATTTGCCTGCAAGGATAAAAAAAAGACTGCATTTGATAACCCCACTCTGGGTATTTCCAAAATCTATTTTTTTTCTGATTCGGTTTCGTATAAAAGTTTTTTTTGTTAAAAAAGAACGCATTAAAATTTTTTTTTACCCACAAAAAATAAAATATTTTAAAGAACTCTACATTGACGGCCAAAAATAATTTTCTCAATACCTTGAAATAAAATAATTTTTTTTTAAAAGTTGTCTAATTTTTTTAAACAATTGTCGTTCGAGATAATAAAGATACATTAATATAAATACTTCTCTAAAGAGTTTCCAAAAATAAAAACTTGTATAATGTCTTACCTGACGAGCATTTTAATCGTGTTTCAATAACTATTGCTTTCTTTTTGATATTAACATTGAAAATTAAATAATAACCTTTATAATTTAATAGATAACCAACAGAAAAATTAGTTCTTCTTATTTTCTAATTTGAACAGAGAAAAATCGCTAATTTGTAATTAAGTCTGTGCTCTAACTTAAATTTTCGCCTAGCAATAATTTGAAACATATGACCATGCAGCTGGTGCTTGGATTTTCCCCCGCTTTTCCCGTGCCGCCCTTTTCAAACATTTTCATTCATCAGGCGCAGCGCACACGCATAGCCGAATTTGCACCAACACCAGTGCAATAGGGCCTCCCAACTCCCACCCACCCACACACACACACAGCCAAACACCCACCCACACACACTCACAACTCACTCACCCATTCATATATTTTATGTTTTGTTTACATTGCCGGCTTGTGCAGCCAAAACAACAACCGTTTCCAGAGGAAAAGCGTTGGGAAAGCCTCTCGTGACGTCACCAGGAAAATGCGTGCCATAAAATGTTTGTTCGAGTATAAGAGAGAAAAGTGTTATACTTGCAAAGAAGAGAAAATTCCGGGAGTAGGGACACACGAGTGCGCAATTAAGGAAGGAACTCGCAATTTGGCTGCTCATTTCGAGCGTTTTGCGGTGAGTTGAAGCTTCCGCAAAATGGCCGAGAGAAGGCGAGAGAGTGTGGGAAAGAGATGGAGAGTGGGGGGGAAAGAGAGAGCATGTTCGCAACGTCATCGGGACAGCATCAACAAGCTTACTGGCTGCCCTGCGAAAAATCGTCGTCACTACCTTTTTGATCATCATCATTTCCTTTCGTCGAGGAGCGAGAAAAGTTTGTCGCAGAAACGAGTCAACGCTCGAGTACGTCGGTCATTGCGCTGTGTGTTGCACTTTGTCGGCTAACACGCACACACACACTCTCACTCTCACACACTCTACTCTCGGCTAACACGCAAACACACATACAAACCGAAACGCTGCGAAAGAGAAACAGAAACTATTGCATACCGCCAGGCGCACATGGCATTCGCTGTTTTGATGGTGTGAGTGCGCCTTTGTGCTTTGTGTTTTTATGTGATGTGTAAAAGGGGTTTCAACTAAAAAAAAGGGGCTTACAAAATTATTAAAAAGGATATATGGAAGACCCTGAACTATGGAAATAACACCACCTTGAAGCTAAGTGCTTTCTTTTTAAAACTTTGGCTAGTGTAAGTATTATTTTTAAGGTTGAAAATGTTTTAAGTGCTGCTAAAATATCTTAAATAAATTCTAGTTATGTCTTGGGTAATTCCTCTACTAAATTTTATCTAAGAAAAATACCAATTCTTAGTTCTAACAACCTTTTCTTTTATTTTTACCGGCTTGCTAATGTTTTACGTTCTCTTAGCCGCTCTCTTGCGCTCTTTTGGGCCAACTCGCCTGCGCCAAAAAAACATTGGCCAAAAAAAATAGAAGAAAAACAAGCCAAAAAGAGCGGGAAGAGCATAGTAGTAAGTTCAAGTGCCGGTTGTACTACGCGGGGTCAAAGTTTAAGAGGGAAGGAAGGTAAGCAGCAGCAGCATCACCTGCAAAAATATTCCAATGGCGCGCACACCAGCCTTCTCATATCATTAAAATTCCATTTTGTCTGCTCTCGACTTTTGCATCATTTTTTTTTTCATTTTTTGCAGGAGTTTATCTTTGTTGTGGCATTATTGTCATGACGCTCTGGCTGCTGCACAAACTGTATCGCCCAGACTTTACTTCCGCTGTTGCACGTGTCGCATGTTGCTCTTGGTGCTGCTATGTTGCTGCTGCTGCTGCTGCAGCAACAAAAGTGTGAAATAATGACCGACTGCCTGTCACATGGCTGACTGCCTGGTACTACGACTGGTATTTGCTTATGGCCGAAAACGGATGTTGTCTGTAAAGTTGGTTAAACAATATTATTTGTCCAGCAATATGGCCGTAAAGTTCGTTGACCTTTGACACTGCCCTGATCCTCTTCACCTACCTTTGCATAATTAAAAACGCTGCTGCTGATTAATATATTGCTTAACCGTCAAAGGCGCTGCGCTGCTGTCATTAAGGTCCTGGGAATTGCCTTCATCATCAGTTGGGCAAGGAAGCGGGTTTTTTATTAAAAATTCTTGGGGCATCATTATCGAGGGAGTTGCGTGCAAATTCCGCTATCAAATAAAATGATATGAGAAATGGGTGGTGTGTAGCATGTAAACGGGGCTATAAACTGGTAAGCGAGCCAAGTTACCTGGCTGCCTGCTACCCATGATTCCAGGCCAAAAGCGTCAACAGGCGCCCATCGCAGCCAGCAAACCGAAACCGAAACCTAAACCAGAACGTGGCCTGCCAACTTTCAAGACACACCAGCAGCAGCAGCAACAACATCAGCTGCAGCAACACCAACTGCAGCAGCAGCAGCAGCAACATCAGACAGGAAGCATTGCCACAGGCACACTGGCTCACTACAAAAGGCCAGAAATCAATGGGGTTTGGGACATGTACTATAGATATGGGTATTGCATAGAATATTTCTGCAAAATCAAATCAAATTCAAGCGACTTCAAGTGACTGAAAGATGGTGCAGCAGGTGTTGCATCCTTCTCTGCAGCAATTTTGTTGTCTAAAATGCCTAAAACATAATAATCGTATATGGATTTCCCATAACAACAATGTGTGATTGCCTCAATTATCTCGCTACTCGAAACTCAAATTAAAGTCCTCTAATAAATCACAAATCATTCGCTAATTTATGGCTGCAAAAATATAAAAGTTTTTGGGAAAGCTTTTGAAGTTTTGCTGAATATTTATAAAAACTTATGTTTAGTTTTAACTTATTTAAAAAACATAATGAAGAGCGACTTGGCATTAAGCTATTGAAATTAATGTAAGGTATTTAAAAAACAAGTTTCTTAAAATATTTAAAAATATTTACAACATTGAGGAATTTATAAAATCAATAAAATCAAAATATTTATTTTTAAATTTGAATTTATAGATATTGATTTGAACTAATAGATATAAAATATTTTTTTGTTGTGCTTAAGTAAAGCTAGGAAATTTAATGTTTTCAACATTTTTGTATTTTTGTATTGTACTTTTTATCTTTAAGTTAGGTAATCCAAGCATATTTAACCATAAAATCTAAAAGTTAAACAATATATGTACAAAATATAAATTTATGTATAAGTTAATGCGATAATGATTTTGAATTTAAAGTAAGAAGGCAAAAAGTTCCTAATTTTCAAATTCACTTTTAAAGGACCGCTTAAAGCTTGATGAGTAGAAAACACTTCTGGCTGCCCAGCTAACCAAAATCAGGCGATGGCCAACACCATTAACGACCGCCTGTCTTTTTTAGTGGGCGTGGCTGATTCGATAATGCGAATGTGTGTGTGTGTGTGTGTGTGGGGAGTGCGTGTGAGGGCATTGCAAATGCAATAAATGAATGGCCATTAAGCAAAGCGCAAAAGGTTTTTAAATTATGCGTAAAAATAAATTGTATGTAAAATGTGCCACACATACAAGCATCAGGTTCGGGGCGTTTTTGTGGGCGTGGCACATGTAATGATGTTCAGCAGAGAACGAGGAAAAATTGGTAGTAGTTCGAGGGAAACGACAGTCAACAAAAGCTAATTGAATAAAGGCAGAAAAGGCTGAGTGCTGAAAAAATTAACATTTAACTTGTTGCAAGTGATTAAGCTGCGAAAATTTAATTAAATATGAGTTGCACATGCCCCGGAGGGAGTTCCTATGACAAATAGCCAACTTTAAATGTCCAAAAGCCAACAGAAATTATTTAGCCTAGCTTAAGACAGAAAATAATTGTATAATTTATGAGCAAGACCTTTGACTTGATGTCTTTTAGTGGCTTTTTGGCAAGTTTTTGACACATTTATGCAAAAGAACCGTTTTTTCAATTAGAGAATTAATGCTCTCTCTTTAAATTTAACGACCACACGCAGTCGAAACAAAAAACGAAAAGTTAATTCAATTACCATGAAAAATATGAGTGCACAGAAAAAAATATTTTCATAATAATATCCATTCAATTTTTATATTTTATTATGTTGGTTTGGTTAAAGTTTTTAATAAAATTGAACTGCACAAGATTAAGTATTTTTAAATACAAATATTATTATATTATTAAATAAACATATTTGTTTAAGTGTTTTTATGGTTAATTATAGCAAATTATTTTTCCAGCCAACCATATTTTATTTTTTGGGTGGGAAAGCAAAATTCGTTGAACGCTACTCAGTACCAAATTAATTTTGATTTTGTTATTAATTCGATAAGTAAAGTTGAAAGTTTCCACATTTTACAAGCAATTTATGTTTGTTAATTTCTTGTTTAATTGAATCTCCAGAATCAGCAGAAGCGAAACGAAGCGATAAAAAAGTTGTTGGAGGTTGCAACATCAAAAACAATTTGTTGCAAACACGAAAGAAAATAAGAGGCTATTAAATAATTCGCGATAGTCAAAAGGTTGAGTTTAAAAACGCTTTAAAAACCAATATTTGCATTGTTGAAAGTCTGCGACAACATTGTTGAAGCGAAGCGAAGCTGCTGCAACGTGTGTTTGTTGATTATTGAATCATAATTAAAATTGTTTAATTTAAAATTAATTTTATAAGCAAGCACAGAGAGGCCTGTGCTTCGCAACCCACGACATGGGAAATTATACAAACATTTTTATATTAAAATGACGACCGACGCCGGAGACAAATATGCAAATTTTGCGGCAAGTTGGGGATGCTGTCATTTTTGTGGCCTGTGCTGGTGACAGCTTTCTGGTATTTGTTTTTGATACTTTAATAAACATTTCATTGGTACAATATCTTTAGTGCAAATTGCACACACACACACACACAAATCCCATCGGCCTACGCCGCCAGCGATAATTATGCGAATTTATTTCAAAATGTATTAAATACATGATGACACAAATTTTAATAGCTTTCCGCTTTACAGCACAAAAGTAAGCAAATTATAAAATAAAACACACTGGCGACGGCAGCGGAAGATAAAAAATATATATTTGCTTTTAATTAAATTGCATTCGGCATTATTTATGAAAAAGTTAATTAATCTAACGTGGCGTAAAATCGAGGATTACACAGCTCGATTCTAAGCCAACTGTTCGTTAATTGCTAGCCGGCAAATTAATGGCCAATTTAATCCATAAAAATCCATTTCATTTTCTATAAACATTTAATGCAATGACTCGACTCGACTCGAGAGCCTTTTCCACTTATGATCAGAGCGGCCAGAATGAGTTTGGTAATTCACAAATTAACGCTGAAACGATATTCAAATAAATCAATTGGCTTTCATAATTATAATTAAATGTACTTCTTTTGCGGGTTGAAAAAAAAATAATTTATTTAAGCCGATGCATTTTCGTTACGTTTCATTGAGCTGAATTGTGTTTAAGTTATTCGTTTTATAATTCATTTAAGTATAAGTTAATAATGAATACCTCTTTAGAATTTTTTGTATAGGTTTAATAATTTATAAAAGCAATCAGCAAGATATAAAATAATAAACAGCTTTTAATAATTTTTACAATAATTAAAAATATTTATTTGGAAAGTTTTTTATTATACATTGCACTTTTTCAAATCATATCAAGAAAATACAAAAAAACATTTATTAAAACTTTGTTTAAGTAGGCATACATTTATTTTTAAAAAGTTCTATTAATTACAATTAAATTAATTTTTTAAATATTAAGTAATTAAGAAAATGTATAGGGAAATCTTTAAGGTAACATAACCTAGTTTAAAATTTTTTTTTTTTAAGGAAATAATAAAGAAGTATGACAACTAATAGGTATACCCACATTTAATAGTCATTATTCCTTTTTTTTCTAAAGTGTTAATAACTCTACAATTTGTTTTCTAACTATAAACATTAGGTCATGATTTGTTTACGAGTCGTGATAAATCTAGCTGTCAATTACCTTGCGGTATCTCAGCAATGTTTTTTTTTATTCAAGTAATCAATCTTGTTTTTTTTGGCGTGTCCAATTTGCGCTGGTCAGTTTTTCTTGAATCGTTATCGTCTTTGTAATCTTTTTCTACTCAATTGCGAAACGACGTGCGTGTACTTTATTTTTAGCCGTATATTGACACTCCAACTTCCCCTTTATTATTCTTTATCTTCCTCTGAGTTTCTGTTTGTATTTTACCCCTTTTTTTTGCTTTTGCCCATGTGATTCGCATGGCTTATTGTGCTTTTTGTTTTTGTTTTTGCGCCTATTTGCATGCTCGACAATTTGAAATTGTCAAAGAGACGTGCAAATAGAGACGGATAAAAGTTTTCCAGCTGGAAACTTAAGCCGACTTTATTTACTCAAAGCAATGAACTGCAGCTAAGTGTTTATATTTGCCAAAAATTAAATTAATTTTGCGCAGAAAAGACGGAAAGAGTTGGATGACAGAGCAGTTAATGAATGAATTTGTTTTGGCCATTAACGGGGGAAAAAAGAAATCAGGCAAAGTGTATGTGTGTGTGTGTGTGTGTGTGTGTGTGTGTGCTTAAAGCCCAAAGCTAAGCCGGAAAAGTTTTCTCCCAACAAAAAAAAAATATATATATATAAGGAGGAGTGAGGTTCTACCGGCGACATGCAATGAATATCAACAGATTTTTATGAGCCACACATGTTTAGCTGTCTCTCTCTCTTTCATTCTTTTTGGGATTTTCATTGGGTTTTCCTTGGGTTTTTCACCCTCTCTGCCGCTGAAGAAGTAGCGAATCCCCCGACTGTCCCTGACAGAGATAATGATTAGTGTGATGTGCATAATAATCATTCTCATATTCCACGATTAGTTTCCAATTCATATGCGTCTGCCCTGTTTCTCTCTCTTTCTCTCCCTTTTCACCCCTCTGTTGCCGTCTCTTTCGCCCTCTTGGCCACTTTTCCACCTTGTACGCGTCTTGTGTTTAAGGTACAGGAAAAGGTCTTTAAGACGAACCATTGTCTGCTTGTGGTTTGAAAAATAACTATAAAATAGTATTTATTTCTGAAAATAATTTCTAGAAACTTGTTTCTAAGTTCTTTTCTAAATTTTTGACTTTTAACTGTAACTTTTCACTTAACACTAAATACTTAATATATTTTTTTAACCTTAGTTTTATATATTTTTTGATAGTTATTCTTTTTAGAATATAATTTTTGTGATATAACTACAACCAAATCTATGGGGAAATAAATACATTTATTTTTTGCTACAACTTCTTTGTAAAAAATTTAATTTTAAATAATAAATGTAAAGGAGAATGAACCTCCTTTTACTCCATCACTTCTTACAGGCTTTCCCGTTTACTCTTGTTAAATAATACAAATAAAATAGAATAAGTTTTTGATTTTTTTATATATTTTCCAGTCTTTAAATGATACCAACACATGGTTTATGCTACAGTTGTTCCACTGTACCTTGTTCCAGCCTTTGTTTTTGTTATGTTTTCGGAGTGGCGAGGCGGGGTAACGGGCAACAGAAATATTACCACGTAAATTATTAATCAGCCGAATGGCCCACCAATCCCATCCCATCCCATGTCCCATACCATTACACTCCCCTGCGTAGCATAAGTTTCCGTCGATTTGTCTGTTACTTAACATGCATAAAATGTTTCCATGAATACATCAAAATATTTTCGCTTTGGCAGCAGCAACAACAACATTTTAACCATGGCCCCCACTTTGTTGTTGTTGTTGCTGCTTTGGGTTTGGGCCATTGGCTTAAGCTGGAAAGTGTCGTCTTCGTCGTTGTCTTCGTTTTGGACTTGTTCGCTACTTCACCTCTTGGCCATCATCTTTCTTTGACTGCTTGGCCATTCCGACTGCGCGTCGCATATTGTGCCTGTTTTTTGAGCAATTTGCTTTGTGATTTTATGCACTTTATGATTTCCTTAATGGCACAGTCGGTCGCCAGTTTCCAGTTACCAATTGCCAGTTGAGTAGGTGGCTTCTTCCCCTGTTCTTTATCTCTGTATCTTTGTATCTGTGAGATACGCACTTTAAGTGCTGTTATTGATGGCTAATATGGACAAGCCTAGTCACTCGAGTCACAGATTGGTCTACAATTTTAAAATTCATTAGCCTTTATCAGGATTTAAATGGGTATTTTCCAAAGAAAATTGATGCACTGCTAAAGATTACCTTGGGTTTAAATAAAATCATTTTATGACAATGAAATATATTTTTTTTAAGGCTTGTAAGATTTAAATTTAACATTTACATTGAAATCGATTGTTTACATTTTGAAAATGGTGATACTTATATTTTTTATATATTTTTAAATAAACAGTCTTCGAAGTGCTGTTCTTAAAAAAGTATATTAAATATTATTGCACCTCTCCAAATTATAAAAATAATTTGGAAAATTATTTGGCTTATAGAAAATAATGAAGCAATTAAACCTCAGCTATAGTTATTTTTTTTAAATATGCAAATCGTATTTTTGGGAATAAAATGTAATTTAATTATAAATAATTTAAGCGGATTTTGAAAATGTACAATTAATAATCTTGTTTAAATTATGACAAGTTGAATTTCAATCTCTAGGAAAATATTTGGGTATAGTTTTATATAAAAACATTTTAAACATAGATTTTTACCTGAGTGAAGTCGTTTTTAGATCAATCTTTAAGCTTCCCCTCACATCCGAAATTAAACTGTCCTCGACTGCACTTAATCTGCAAGTCTGCTGTCGCCGTAATTGTTTCTTCTCCCGAAACCTAACCTACTCCCAAAGGTGGGAGTCCAACATGGCCAACAGAAACACACCTGTAATTAAGGCCATGTGGACTTTCGAGCCCTACAAGTGCCCCAAACACACGAAGCACACAGAGCGACAAACATAAATTTCCATTACAATTGCACAAACGTCACATTAGACGCTATCAAAGCGCAATTTGCAGCGTCTACTAAATCAATAAGCCAAAGTTGGAAACTTGGCAACCTAACGGATACGAAGCGCTACGCACATTACACATTAGCATGTGTATCTGTGTGTATCTGTGTGTGTATTTGGCCAAAAGCACTTTGCATGCAAACCCTCATGCAAACATAATAAATTGTAACGCGCTTTACATTAACATTTACATAATCGCAATTAATCGACAACATTTTGGGTTGCCGTCGCCAGTTTATGCTCCAATCAATATTAATAACCATTGCACTGGTCCCATTTTCCCCCTGTTTTCCCTCCATTGTCCCCCCTGTTTTCCCCCTTTTATGAGCCCACCGATAATGGACAATTTGGCGCTACTCCTAACTTGGCCCGAACTCCGTGGCATAAACTGTGCCATTTACGGATTTGTGTGACTTCCGCCAGCCGTCGGCAGTTGGAAATCCAGGTAACTCAGGTAACTCGGGTTACTCGGGGAATGGGGATTTGGAATACTGAATACTGAAATACTGGAGCTGTTGAGAACCCAAAAGTGGAGCCCAAACGCAGAGCAAGATGTCAAATTGTCAACGCACCTTAGCCGTCTGCTAATCTCTATGAGCGAGCTATCTATGCACATGTACTTAAGTACAGTGAAACTTCTTTAGGAATAACTCAAATCAGTCACTTAGAAAATGGGAGAAAAATAAATAACACAGAGAAATAAACAATGATTTTATAAATATATTTTTTAAGCAAACTAATTCGTTCTTTAATTTAATTTTAATCACTTTTGAATCCATCTTCTATCTATCTTAATCTATCTTTTTTTAAAGGCACAGAATTTAACTGTAATATTCTAAGGAGTGTTGTTTTTAATTAAAAAAAATTATAACTTATGAAAGCACTGTGGGAGAATTTATAAATGACCAATTTTAGTACTAAATACCTTAAAAAAAAAAAAAAAACTCTTATGATAAAACTAGGAAAAACATTTTACCGAAAATAGAAAGTAATTTAAGTTTAAAGAATTAATACAAAATCCTAGGAATTTTATTAGATAGGTACTTCACTAAATGTGACAATCACTAAAAGTGCTTATTTTTATAATTTACCACATAAAAAACCAAGTATTGATTTTGCACTTATTTATGTTAAATATGAATTTAATTAAAACAGTTTTTAGTAGAGTCATTTTAAGTATTTTTTTTGTTGTGGAGAAACAATTTTACCCCATTTAAAAGTCAAAATTACTTACAATCCCAACTAAAATAATTCGGTTTATGGAATTTAGACTGTGACTATATTTTAGTGGGTGGTTTTGTGGGTTGTGGGGGCTGGCCACTTATTGTTGCTAGTTTATTTGCAATTATGCCAACTGCCAGCTGCCTGCACATTACACGCTTGTCATGAGTCTGCTGGCAGGCAGGAATATACGCAATGTGATTGTCAATTATTGAAGCCAAATATGTTTGCAGACTATATTGTAGACCAACCGGCTAACAAAGCACCGCAGGAAGTGCATACATATTTTAGCAGGGCTTTTGGCCAGTTTTGGCTAATTAGCCAAAATGATCGGAATTGATTGTCATTCACAAAATTAAATGTTAGCTTGCTGTTGGTTAACATAAAAGCGAATATCGTAAATGTATAACAGTCTATGTGAACATTTATTTAAATATAGACAAAATTAATTTTAAACAATTTTCTGATTTATATTTATTTTATATATTTTTTTTATTAAAATATTTATCTTTATTTATTTTTTATACAAATTATTATAATTTTCTTAAATTTAAATGCAATGCACAATTTGAAAGAGAACTTGTGTTAAAGAGAGAGTTTCCACTCTCTTAGCCGGCAATTCGGTACGCTTCGTTAAGTTTCTCACCACGCTCTCTCTCGTTTCACGAACCGCTGTTTCGTTAACAGTATCTCGGCGAGCGTTTAACAGTGTTTCGTTGAGTTTTTATGGTGGTTGCTTTGAATTAAATTGGAAATTTTGTTGGCGCCAAAGAAGAGGATTTTAGTTAAATAAAATGTGTTTTTTTTTTTTAAAGAAAATAGTGAAAAATTATTAATAACATTAGTTTTTGATAAAAGATAATTATTGTTATTAAAGAAATTATTTTACAAATAAAACGCAAGTAAATATTATTTAAATCCGTTTACATTGAGATTTATTGATGGTAAATCTTATTTAAAAATGTATCAATATTTTTGGTTTTATGAAATGTGTAAGTGTGATTTTTTTAAAGGACAATGCTTTTTTTTTCACTATTTTCTTATGATTTATGGTATTTTATAAGAATAATCATTCTTATTTTTGTTGTATTGAAATCAAATGAACAAAAATATCTGTGAATCTATTTAGTGTTAACTTTAGAAAACCGTAATTATCAGTTTAAGAAAATTGTATTATAGCTTAAACATTTTGTTAAAAGATTGTTGAACACTTTATTAATTCTAAGCAATTACTTACTTTGAATAAGAAGTTATGTCTTACATATTTTATTACCTACACACAGCTCCCTCTTGAGAAACCTCCTCAAATTGTCACTTTCTGCATTATTAATCCGTCAAACAATGAGATGCACCTAACATTCCGCTTAACATTCGGTTGCCGAGTGCACGCTGTTAGCCCCGTTAACAGTGTTCTGCGATTGGGCCTCGAGTATCTACATTGCGCTAACAGTCGGAGTCGAAATCCAGAAGTCGAAGCGGAAAGACGCGTTTTGCTCACGTCCTCTTTTGAAACCGTTTTTCGCCGGCTACTCGTTAATCGCAATCGCATCGCAGTTATCGGATTAATCAACAGAATCGCCACTGCCCGATAATCATTATTTAAGCCAAAAATAAAAAAACATAACATACAAAAATTCAAACACACAGATACGAAATATTGCGATTGTTTATGCCGTGGGTGCGTGCGTGTGCGTGTGCGTTGTGTATGGGCAGTATCTGTGTGAGCTTGTAAACAAACAGCGAGCGGTGTATCTGTATCTGTATCTTCGGCTCTCTGATAAGGTGACAAGTTTGATAATAAGATAACCAGTTACGCGTTAACAGCCATGAAAACACAAGTGCTGCTGCTACCGTAGAAACCAACAAAACAACAACAACAACAAAATAAGTCAAAACCAAAACAAAAGTGAAATTCAAGATACAACTGTAAACACAGCGAATTATTGGAATTGCAAATACACAAATTCGCAGCCAGCCAAAACAACAACAACAAATAGTAATTGTGTAAAAATAAAAAATAAAAAATAATAAAAATTCTTATCGGTGTGCGATCGCTGTCGTTGTTGTTGTTGTTATCGTTCTATGTGCTGGCTAGTTAAGTTGTTGTTATTGCCTTAGCCGGCGTCTCGCGAAAATTGTCTCGGTGTTAGTGTGTCGTCGTCGGTGTGAGTTTGTGTGCAAACGAGTTTGCTATACAAAAAAAAAATAGCAGAAGAGGAAAAAATATTGCAGTTACGGTGGCAAGTGTTGCAGCTACAACAACAACAAGTTAGCCAGGTATGGATGGCCCAAAAGGAAAATACACAAAAAGAAAATTCAAAAAAACAAAACAAACACACGAGGAAAAATTGAAAGCTCATTAACTTGGCCAAGTGCGAATTGCGATTTGCTTTGATTTACCGCTATCCGGCAGACAAGTGCAAGTTTTAGCACGTCCGCTGTGAATCACTAAAAAAAATGCCACCCAACCACCCCTCATCTTTTTACAATGACTAATTGTGCCTGGAAAACTGTGTACAGAGAGAGAAAAAATATTATAAACACTTTTTTTCCCTATCAAAATAATGATGTTCTTATCGAAGACATCCTAAATCACACACTTATCAATTAGCAATATGACTTGGTGACACTTTTAGATAATTCACGAGTTGTCAGCGAGCAATAAATATTAAAATGATTTATGTGAAACTATCTGAGGGGCAAAAAAAAAAGATTGTTTAATAATAAATATTAAATTGTTTTGAATAAAAAAGAGTGCATGCTAAACTTAGGAACAAATAAAGTAGCACGTTTACATAAAAAATATTTTAGTCAAATTTTTATTTGTTATTATTATTTGCTTACATTTTAAATCATATTTATTTTTTTATTTTTTTTATTTTAACGTGGTTCTAAATACTGCAAAAATTTACTTTAAAAATAAAAATAGTTTGTTTAACATGAATAAAATAACTTGCTTGGATTATACATATTTCTTATTTGAAAATATATTTTATGTTTGTTTTAAAGTTTATTTTTGTATAAAAACTCTTATGTGCTCAGGTGCTTAAATAATAAATGTTAAAATTATTTCTTGTCATTTTATTATATTTACAAGAGTTAAATACTATCAAAAAGTTCATAGAACTTGATTTGTTTGTCATCCAAAAGATATCACTTTTATACTTAAACACTAACAAGTAAGCTAACTTGATAAAAATTCAAAAAACCCAAATGATAACAAGTGTTTATGATATTTTTTTCCACTGTGCAAACACAAAACACTCATTGCTAAAATCGAGACGTCTAATCGGTTCCGTTCCAGATTCAGATTCTCGCACTGTGACTATTATTATTGCAGCGAATATTTTCAGCTGCAACTTGCAATTTGCATGGACTTAGGGATCACGTAGTGCTGTTCTGATTCATACTATATAGTTATATAGTCTGGGGTAGAATTCAATTCAAAATGCGGTTGACTCGGCGCCGTCGTCGCCACCAATAATCGTATAAATATGAATTGCTAAGGAAAGATGTGTGGTGTGTATATATTTCTTACTGGGGAATCGAACAGTGCACTTGTTCTGCGATTAATTCGAATTTTTTTTAGCTCGTCTTGCATTGGTTTCCCCTTACACTTTCCATCGAATGTCAACACACAGGTTGTCACACAAATAGTGACCGGTTCTGAGTACACTAAATATTTACTGATAGCTTCACTTTGTAATCCAATTACTCAGTGTGCTGAGTGTTGTTAATAAAAGGGGGTGAAATGAAAAATAAAATAGGGAATGTGGTTAATACCCGCTAATGGCTTTCAAAATCACTCTCTCGCCTGCGAAAAAGACAACAAATATTCCTAAGGGGTCTTAGTTTTATATTTATGGGTCCAGACCCAATTAAATGGGGGTGTTCCTCCGACGATGTGCCACATGTGCCGGGGAATAGGAGGCCCAAAATAAATATAGTGCCCCCGTCGAACTGTCGCCTTGATAAATACAACTTGGGGTCTTTATTAATATTTATTTGGCTGTACGAAAATAAAATAGAGAGCATAAATAACGCTTTGTTTATAAACAACTAAAAATAAATGACGCGAACACACAGGCAAAGGGAATTTCTTTTTCTATTGTTTTATTTTATATCTGCCTTCCAGCAGTTCTCCTTCCTGCTGGTAAAATTTGTTGTTTTCCTGGTCAATTTGTGTAAAATGGTAAGGAAATCTCTTGACAGAATTTCCTAAACTTCCTCTTTTGCGGTGGCATTATATGTTTATATCCCCTGCCAACAGGTACAAATCCGGAGCAACATTTTTGCCTTAATATGAATTAATTGCTGGCAACCGCAAAGAAGCCGCAGCAAAATGTTGAGCTCCACCTCTTCTCGAATGTGTGTGCCCCCGAAAATTGTGGCTGTGTTGCAGATAGAAAAACATGGAATTTTCCAGGATAATCATGTTTAGTAAACAATTTTAAATGTATTTAAATGTGTTGAAAAAAAGGCTATTTAAATATTCTTTTTGTAAAAACCATAAATATTCTTTTGTTTGGGTAATAAATTTAAAGGTTTAGTGGTTTTAAAACTATACATTTTTCATATTAAATGATTAAAGTAATTTGAATGGGTTACATACTGAACTTATTTAATTTATTTATAATTTATTTAGAACACAGTTTTTATGTGCCATTAAATTGAAATAAATTATAGTTTTCTTACAAATTTCTGGACTAAATTTTAGAATTATATTTATTTTATGTGTAATATTATTTAGGGGCTCGTTTGTCCTACTCGCTTTTAGAATTAAGTTTCTGCCTGCTTTCTCAATGTTTTTCAATGTCAATCCGCGTGTAACCGCAACATCAGGAAAATGAAATGGGATTTTCTAATTGAGAATGCGTGTGCCTGTGCCATCCTAAAGGAAAATTCCCACTCGAATTGGAATGTAAACAAAATGCGATATAAAAATAGACAAGCCATGAACATTTCCCCTTTCATTTCATTTCGGTTTGGGTTTGGGTTTTGGTTTTGGATTTTGCTCTGGAGCAATTCACGTGTGAAATGAACAAAGTGTTGATTTGTTTCTGGGGCTATATGGCCATATATATGCTACATGCTACGAGATCGGGGGTATACGTCGAGTTTATGTGGGTGAGCGAACTGAAAAGTGGAGGATGGGATGGGATGGGAGATAATACGAATACGAATACCGAATACGAGCAGGAAATAATACAATGTGAGAAGAGCTTGTCCCCTTTTGCGTAGGAGCAGGGCAGGCAAATCAAGTTCGGGGAATGAAATTCATTTCATTTTGGTTCATGTTGCTCTTGCTGTTGCCATGTCACGATGCACTCAGAGAAAATTTTGTGAAAATATTAGAATCAAAATTTATACAGAAAAATATCTCATATTTTAGATACAGAAACCTTTACTTTCACATTGGAAATCATTGGAGTTTTATACTATGTACCTACATACCTTTTATCTTTGTATTTTTTTTTGATAGTTTCAATATCTTAATATTTAAAGTATATATTTAGCTCATGTTAAATATTATAATTAAAATTTATCTGATTAAAATTGTATGTATTTCCTTTGTCCCACACATGTTGTATAAAATACATACTTACCACAAACATGATCCTTTAAATAATGAAATATTTTGTGGTTGTTATATTATTTAACACCCTATAAATTCTGATTATTTTTCAATAAATTAAATATTAATAGGATTTTAATTGATACCAATTATTGCAATACTTTTCTCTCTGTGTGGCCTGTCCACAAGCCGAAGAAATGGAAGATGAAAAGCAGCTACAAAATCTCACAAATGCAGGCAAAGACCCGTTGGACTGCTGATGACGTTTTCACTGTCTATTGTTGCTGCTGCTGCTGCTGATGTTGCTGCGGTGTCTGGTGATGTTGTTGGTGTTGCTGCTGCTGCTGCTGCTGTCGGCTGAGTGACTCCGAGTCCAAGTCCCAGTCCCAAGTCTGGGCTGTGCTGTGCTGCCCGTTAAGGTCGCAGCGATGTGGTTCTGTTTCTGTTTCTGTTTGTGATGTGCTGCAAGGGATCCCGCGCTTTCTTAGCGCTTAAAATTCCGTTTCGAAAATGGAAAACAAAACAAAAACAAAATGCTTAAGACTCCGCGACTCCAAAACTCGCAGCCAAATCAACTTGAGCGGTGAAGTGGCCACGCAGCAGCAGCAGCAGCAAGCAGCGGCAGCAACATCCACAGCAGCAACATGGGGCAAAAAGAAGGAAATATAAGAAGAGAAAAAAATTAAAATTAAAACGCACGTAGGCAGAAGGAAAGGAAGAATCGGAGGAAGAATCGGGGGAAGTTAACGTTGTCTGCCCTCGTGGCGCGTTAAGTTGTTGATTGAAGGGTATTTGAGTAAAGTATCTTTACGTGTGTCTGTTGCTGCTGCCTCTGCTGCTGCTGCTGCTTTTGCAATCATAAATGCAGCTTGAAGCGTGGAGCGTGGAGTGGCTATATAGAAAATCTACAAAAAGCGGGGAGAAAAGTCTGGCTCATGTGGGTGTTTTTGTTTTCGTTTTCGAGATTTTTCGATTTTAACTTAATGAGCAGCTGTACACGCTCCTTTATTTGGATTTCACTTGGGCGATAACACGGCCCCCGGAAACTGGGTTACCAGTTAATTAGACCAAAAAGCTATTCCACACACTCAAAGTTCAATACGAAAATTCGTATCGAGTTTCAAGCGAAATGCGAAACGGCCATCCGCTCATTTCATGCTTAGCCAAACCCTTTGGACAAGGGCCAAAAAAATACAGACTATGGACCCCAAAAACTGTACCCCAGACATAACTTTTTTGTTTCGATTTCCTCTTCTATTTTTGTATACAAACTTGTAAAAACGTCAAGCGATAAAAATGTTCGATAATCAAAATGAAAACGACCGCCAAGGGATCGGGGTTAGGAGATGGAGATGGAGATGGCCAACAATAAAACAGGAAGAGTTCAGAGCGCAGGACAAGTGTGTGAAAAGGTTTGGGAATGGAAATGGGAATGGGATGAAAATGCCTTCAGAATGCTGCTGCTGGAAAATCAATAAGCCATGCCTATTGTCAAAGACCAGGGAACAGAGCAGGCCAACACAAAGCGAACTGAACTGAAATGATATGGCAGACACACAGACAGAAAGACTCAGGGACAGGGACGTGGGGACATAGAGACACAAGGGGGGACGAGTCAAGAACATAAAAATGCCATTGACTGTGGCCCATCGTCTGTGATTGTGACAGGGGAGAGGGCTACACTGCACGAAATATGAAAGGTGTTGTGCCTAAAGTCCAGTTAAATAATGTATTGATATCAGTAAAAAGGTCTTACTGTACAATAAGCACGAAATTTTAAATGTATTAGCCATATTACTTAACTATTTAAATTGGTAGAATAAGCAGAAATGTCTTGACTTGAATATAAATAAAAAGGGTATTAGATTTAGTGTCTTTGCTCTAAAATAAACATGAAGTCTCAACAGTGTTCCCATATTCAATTAGTATTTTTAAAAACCTAATACGATTTTATTAAAATATTTTAATGCTTTGTGTTTAACATATTAATTGAAGTGAACAAAGATAATTCTTAAATACATTTTATTCCTGATTTTTGGGGTCTTCAAAAATTTATGTATTCAACTCAAAAAATTCATACAAATCTTTTCTAAAATAATGTTTACTGTTAAGATGAAAAAGTTATGCTTAATTAACACACATTTAGGCAGCAAACAAATATTTTAAAAATTCAGAATAAATTAAGATCGCAGGTTTTCCCTTTTGTGTAGTGCTTTTAGAAAAGAGATAGCCTTCATTTTCCATCATAGGCGACACCGCATTTCCCATTTCCCATTTCCCCCGCCCACCACATAATTCTCCGTACTGCCGGCAAAATAATGAAAGTTGCTTTTACTCGAGAGCCAAACAAAACTGCATTGCAAAGTTCTAATTTGGCCAGCAAAAAGAGAGGGAAACCGCTGCAGCAGGCAACAAAAACAAAAAACTGTACCAAAAACAACATCAAAAAATGTACAAGAAAAAAGAGACGAATAAAAAACAACGAAAAAAAAAAGAAGTCAAAAGCGCACACGGGACGGTCAACGAATTTGGGTTCGGCTTTGGTGGTTCTTTTTCAGTTAACACGAAAACGTTGTGAAAGAGCCCGGCTCAAACAACAACAAGAAACAGGTAGTAAAAATCGACAACAGACCGGGTTTACACGGGTATGTGTGTGTATAGTATATATGTATGTATATTCAGGAAAAAAGGAGGGAGAGGGTACAAGGCTTAGAAATTAAAGAAAAACACACAGACAGGCACAAACGGGGCTCTGAGTTTGAGTTTGAGTTGTGGCCGAAACCCAAGTCCGTGGCTCAGACCAAAAGACCAAACCAAACCCCTGTTGACTATCATAATAATAAAATTCGAGCCGAACACATAGCGTTATACGTTATACGTGTGTTTCAAATTGGGGTTACTGACCCAAAACTGTGTTTTGATAGTGAAAAAGTGTTGAGCTTGGCTAAAACGATCCGAAACCGATATGAAAATGTCTACAAGAGAAAGAGAATTGCTTCTCTCTGGGAAAATGAACTTTGTGTAGGTCCAAAAACTTGATGAGTCGGCGAAAATGGTTGGGAAAAGGGGTACTACGAAAATGGAGCAAAATTGGGGTTAAACACATACCAACAACAAAAACTTTGATTAATGTTTATATTTGCATTTTCTTTTTATTTGCAGAAACCAACACACAAATATTGGAATGCATTCATAAATAATCGGAGATAAATGAAATCCAAATGAAAGTGCTGAAAGTAAATAAATTTTAAGTAAATAAGAAACCAAAAATACAACAAGTAAATAACCAATCGTGTGCAAAGTGTAGATCAATATTAGCTATATATAATCGATATATATAGGTTAATGTCCCAGCGCGAGTGTTAAAATGCTGCCCATCAGCAGCATCCGTCATCGTCGGGATGCATAAATAAATAAATAAAAATATCAAAAAAATCAAAATTAAACCAATCAAAAAATACATCATCTGTCTGTCTAAATAAATAATACTTAGAAATCAAAATTGCATCAAAACCAATCTCAAATTGTTGCCCCAGCCAACAGTTTGGGTAAATATTTTCTTCGGCCCCATCAAACATTTAAAAACGGCCTCAAAACGGAGTCCCTAGAGTTTTTGCACTGCGAGGAAGAGGACTTCGAGATGGATATCCTACCGAGTGGCAACATCTTCAACGAGTTGGAGCGGATCTGCACCACCGGCTACTTCTCATCGCAGCCCTCGATTGAGGATCAATGGCAACAGGTTGGTTCTCTTTTTTTTGAATTTAAAAATAGAGTATTATTTACTTGTGAATTGATCTTCTGACCTTTCCTTTCATTTACTTAAATTTAATATGATTTTAAAAATACTAAAAATTATCCTTTACGTAAAGAAATTAAAAGCTTAAATTCTAAGATTTGTGATCAAATTTTTAACAAAATATTAAAGTAAAACAAAAATCATTTACTTTAAAATCTGAAAAGAATTTAAATGCATATTCATTTAAATCTTTTTAAATTTTCTGAGAGACTTTTTTTCCCTTGAAAAATTCTCAGACTTTTCTAATAATAAGTAGAGGTCCCTATATCATTTCTAATTTATCTTTGAGAAATTCTATTGTGTTCCATTATAAGTAGTTTCCATATCTAAATACATAAATCATTTTTTTCGCCTCTTTCCACTTTTCTCTATAAAATTTCCTCCAGTTGACGTCACCCCCTTAGTTCAGCCTTTGTTATTTATTTAGCATTTAGGCATTTATCAAAAGACTCATAGACTCATAGACTCAACTACTTAGACGAGTCAGCGGTATTTTATCGAAGTATTAACCGACTTTATGCAGGCATTGCGCAATCGTCGATCGGAGAATATAGTGTGAATTCCTTAGCATGGAAATTATCTTTTTTTTGTTTGGTTTCTCCGGCCAAACTAATAAAAAAAAGTTGAATAAAAAGAAACCGTTTCAAGGTCCCCACACTCTTGAGTTTACCTGAACGAGCAAATGAGCTAAAATTAAATTGCTAAAAATTATAAACTCTTGATAAGCGAAACAGTGTGTGCGCATGCTAAGCATATATACGACATATAAACATTTATACTATATAGTATACAATATATGTTTGCAAAAAGCGAACAAGAGGAAGAGACGGCAAATAAATAAATAGATGGAAGCCCATAAATAAGTAAAATTTGCCAGCAGTCGTCGGTTATCATCTGAGGGCATGCATAATATATATACTAAATACATATACTTTTTTGCGGATTTTTTCGCACACTTAATATGCATATGTGTGTGTGTGAGTTTGTTTGTGTGTGGTTTTATTTTTTCTGTTTGGCTCGTATTTTATTTATTATTTTGTGTTGGCTTTTTTGGCCGCTCTATCTCTGATAAAAATACAAAAAAAATAATACAAAAACTGAATCGAAGCCGCCGCCAGCTGATTGCAGACAGCTTTTGTTGTTTTGTTTTTCGTTTTATTATTGTTAAGAAATGTTAAGAAATGCCTTTGGCACATTCTGGTTGGTCGTTTCTGTCGGTGTTATCAAAACCTGACGCATAAGAAGATTGTGTTTCGGTTTCGCTTTCAGTTTTTCCTCTTGTTTGCCCATCAAAGGCAAAGTCGTAATTCACTCGGCGAGGGAAATCTGCGATAAGAATGAGGGGTCTGCTTTTTTGCCTCAGGCTGATCCTCCTGAAAACTCCCACCTTTTTTTTGTGTCCAAGTATATCTCATCTCATACCATCAATCCATCTCAACAACAACCTGGCTACCGTTTCGGGTTCGCACCAATTTAAAGATACATTTTTCACACCTCCCAGGTTTATTTGTTTAGTGTACACACACAACACTTTGCTTTTGATTTATTTTATTCATTTGCTGCATACCCCAATTAAAGTCTCTGAAATTCCATAAATATTTAAATGTATTCCCCCCACTAAATTAGCAATTCAGTTCGATTTTCAGCTGCTGGCCTTCAGTAAAAAATATCTAAAGTCAAGTATTATTACCGCATAGTGCTAAAAAAGAACTAATCTTATCGTCAGCTAAATTTGGAGCTGTTTGTTGTACACAAATTTCATTCGCTGAATTTAAATTCCTTTCTGTGTTCGCAATTAAGATAAAGTTTGACTCTGAATTAAAGTCTGAGTTCGCAGTTGAAGACGCAATGCACTCGTTTCATTTGCACAACTTAAAAACTTTTAATTGAACTCGAGTACACATTTTTGCATAACTTTTCGTATTTTGTATTGCCGACATCGTCGAGGTTGACGCTTTTTTTTTCCGCTGTCTTCAAGTGCTTCTAGATACCCTATAAAAAAACTGCAATCCTTTGGCTGAGAATGCTCTTATATTTTATGACTAACGAATTTTATTTGATTTTTTATTACTGGTATTTAATTTTAATTTTTGATTATTGTATTAAATCATTAAATTGTGAGATGCTTTAAAACAGTTTTAAAAATTTTATAATGTGCTTTATAGTTATTTGAAACTTAACAATTTTAATTGTATACAATTGGTGTCTTTTATTGAATTAATTTTAAATTAAACTTAAATAAAGTAAATGTTTTTTTAAAATACAAAATATTATATTCCTTTTGCAATTTTTTTACAACAATAAATTTTGGATTTCCCAATGTTTCAACTTTTAGTTTATTATGATTAAACTTTTCTGTAGTAAAAGTTTGCAAAACTTAAACTTTCCTTTGTTAACTTTTGATAAAAGGTGTATTTAATTTTCTAAAATATTTGAAGTTAGAGTATTTTCCAACCTATTTGACCACTTGTTCCCGGTTCGTTTGAGCGTTTTGTTTCTTCGGTTAAATTTGATTCGGGGTTAAAAACTTTAAATTGCTGCATTTAATAAAAGTTTTTTGGGCAGGTGGTAGGGGGGATAACAGGAGAAAGGAGTTGGAATTGAAAATGGAACTTTCTCCACACAGCCCACTCCCTCCCCAACTCCCCTTTAAATTTTGTATCTATATATCTGCTGTTTTTGGTGCCTTTTGTAATTAGAACTTGCGGATGTTTTGTTTATTTCCGTTGACTTCCGGCTGCTTCCGATGCGGCGGCTGCGTTTTGCTGCTGCTTATTGTTTTATTGTAATTGTTATGGGGGAAATGGAAGTAGTAGGGGGTTTATGTGTTATGTTATGGTTATGATGCGTAATTCAGTCGGTCGAACACTTGTGTCTTCTCGTTCTGTCCTCATTTGAACAGCTGCTGGATCACAATTGTTGAATTGTTGCCATTGCCCTGATGGAAGTGGCGAAAAACAAACAAGAGGCGGCAGCATCTGCATATGTATTATTATTATGAATTTACATACCTACATATCTGTATCTGTATCTCTGTATCTGTATCTATTTCTTGGGCTCTCCAGGGGCTGTTTATCTAAGCTGTGAAATTATGCTGCACACTCAAAACAATTTGAAAGCGCAGAGAAAGCAGAAATGTGCTTACAAAAATAAATACAGAATGATGATGAGGGGATTGGATTGTTCTTGGTTTTTACTCTTAATTTATTTCGTATGCAGCAGATTGATTTCGGTTCGTTTGGAATGTTTTTCTTTCATTTCTGTATAAACACACACAGCTAAAAACAAAATCTGAAAATGGATTCTGTGCTTTTGTTCCCTTCACAGTTTGGTCTGCCAATCTATTTGCGATTAATTTCATTTATAGAATTTGCCGATTTCCAATGTTTTTGTTTTAGAATATTTATTTTAAGCGGATTTCGATTGGATGATGTGTCCATTGATGTGGCTTTTATCGCAGTTACCGCATTTACCGCATTTTGTTGCGATTACCCAACTGCTGCGGTGGCCATTTAATGTATTTAAATCATTTCAAATTAAGCCGCTAAAAATGAATTTATGTATTACATTATTTCATTTCCATTTCCCCATTTGTTTTGCACGAGTAAATATACAAATACAAAAAGCCGCAAATATCACAAGTGCCGAAATCAGCGACGACAAAACCAAAAACCTCTTACCAATCCCGCAGACAATATGCAATCAGCAGTTAACATTTAGCACACGCAAAAACGTTACCAAAAACCCAAAATGGCACGTACCCACCACGCACACGTGAAAAAAGTGTCAAAAAAATGTGCGAGGGAATAGCTAAAAAAAAAGAGGAGGAAAAGAAAAGAAATGCCCCCGAAAACGATGCTGCCATTGGGAAATTCATGAAGACAGATGCACACAAACACACATAGACTTACACCTAATAAGCCAAAGGCAGGGTGACACACTCACACCCACGCACTTCATTGATTGCACTGAGAGAAATTTGATTTATCATAATTTTAAATTTAACAATAATCTTGATTTCTAAACTGCACTTGAATTAAAGGTGTATATTAAAATTATTTTTAAAAAATGTTTAATCAAACAACAAGAAAAATCCGTTAAAATTGTACTGTACATTTTTGTTTTTAAGTGTGTAGTAAAAATATATATAGTCCCATAGCAAGTACAAGCATAAAACTAAAATATAAATGAATTAAAAGTAACAATTTTTAACGTATCTTTAAGGAGTAATTTTTTAAAGCAGGCCTGGGCACATAAAGAGAGCCGAACTTAATAGTATGTGTGTGGGTTCTTTGCTCTCTTTTTCTCCTACAAAATTGTGTATATAATTTACTTGAATTTTTGCTTTACTCTTTCAGAGAACTGGGATTTATTTTTTTTCCAGTGTATTACCCAAGTTCAAGTCTGGGCCGGGAAAAGAAGAACAGTTATTTTAGCAGAGCCAGCGAAAAAAGAGAGCCGAAAGCAGGAAGTGGGAGATTTTGGGTGTGATGTTCCATAGGGATGGGGAAATCCGAAATACGTGCAATTGCTGAAAATATGCTCGACGTGAGGGGCACAGGCAAACGTGCGGGCCAAGCGTCCGTGGGCCTTAAATACTTGCCACTACCCCATCCCCAATCCCCACCCCACTCCACCTCCCTTATCCCTGAAATCCAACTAAGCAGCAGCTACCACGTTTGCTACTCCTATTACCCTCAATCATTTATCATCTGGGCTGCAATTAATCATCAAATGCGCGCTCTCGCATTCGCACCCTCCCTTCGTCCTTTCCTTGATGTCCTTTTATAGTTTTTGTGGGTTGCCCCGTTGGATTTATGCTTATAATGTGGAATGTGCCAGTGTATGTTTATCTGCCACCAAGGGGGTGTGAGTGTGAGTGTGAGTGCGAGTATGTGCGTCTGCTACAATAGATGCTCTCGTATTCGTATTCGTATTCCTATTCATATGTGCCGCACATAGCTCACAGCTCTCACATTTAACTATGCGACAGCGGCAGCACCAGCAGCAAGAGCTGTGGAACCACTAAGAGTCACTGAGAAAAAAAATATTTTAAAATATAATAAATACTGGAAATTAGGAACTTAAGTTTATGTCAAGAAATATTTTGTATATTTTGTATACCTTTTGTGCTTCTGAATCTACATATATCTTTACTTCTTTTCTCAGCCACTAAATAAATAACCCTTACTTTTCTAAATATTTCTTAAATACTTTAGAAAAATAGTGGACCTTCTGGCACCTTATTTAAAAAACCTTCGACTATAACAAGTGATTTTGCAACATAATTTTTAAGTTTTTACCTTATATTAATTAGTACTCTTATTTTACAAACCTCTTCAATCTTCCTCAATTTCCAACTGAGACACATTTAGTAGGAAAAATAAAAAACTTTAAAAATACAAAATTTAATTTTTAATTTTAAAATAAATATAGGTAGACACTTTTTCTCACAGTGCATCAGCGCATTACGGTTCGTTGGTCGATCTGGCCAGCGCTGCTCTCGGTTCTTTCCCACTGGTTACGTGCAAGTTTATGATATGGCTGAGAGTGGAGTCGAGTTGTAGAGTCTCTGGTCTCTTGCGGTTGCACTGGCACATTGGCTTACTGCCATTGCCATCCTGCTGCTGCCGCTGCTGCAGTTTGCAGTTTGTGCCACACGCAGAGTTAACCAGAAAAGTTGCTGCAACTTGCGGCCGGCTAAAAACCAGACTCGACTCGCACTGAAAACTCAAACCTCACTCGGGATTTTCTTGCATAACTGCGATTAGTCGTCTTTTAGATGTGAGGAATAGGAGAAAGGAGAGTAAAAATCATTAAAAATGGTCAGAGGCATGTAATGGTTCTCCAGGGGATTACCTTTCTACGCTTGCCTCTTATATTTTCCTAAGCTGATTAAGTTGGCCCAACCTTCTTCTTTTACCATTTGCCTAACCCTTTCTGATTTCGTAATTATCATTATTATATAGCATGTGAGCCCCCACAATTAAACGTTATGTGACACTCACCTTTTGGAGTGAAGTTTTCCCTAAACCTTTAAGTAAAACAACCCGCATGAGCTCAAAATTCTGCACAGCTGTTGGGGTGTTTCATAATTCGCAGGAAAACGGAAATACGTGGGGGAGTTTCACCTTTCACCCTCGAAAAAAACGAAAAACTTTGCGTGTTTTTTTTGCAATGCAATGCCTACAATTAGATTGGCAAAAGGACTCGTCTAAATTGCGCATAATTGAGTTGCCGGTTGTCGGTTTTCCCTCGCTTTTCCTCCCCCTAACTGTGAGTCAGGATGCACTTTGTGTTTAGATCGGAGCCACTGACTACTACTATACTACTAACAAATACAAATACAAATACAAAGATGATTCGGACTCTTTGTGCTTTAAGTTTGAATTATATCCATTCCTAATTGGTTGTACAATTATGTATGCTTCGGCTGCTGCCTGATAAATTTGTATTTATTAGACTCATACATCAAGTTGGCATCTTTGTGGGTCTCCAACCAAAGAACTCTTATCCTGCCATCCCCATCATTACTATATATGTGTTTGTCTGAGTTGGAGGATGCTGCAGTCTATCCATATATATGTACTTACTATACTATATATCCAAAGCCATCTCTTTTGGTTGACGTTGTGTCGTTGGCTTGGTTCTTTTTTGCTCTTTTGCTCCTCGGGTCGGAAGATGTGCGCCGTTGATAAAGTCTCTTAGTAATGAGTGGATATGTTTCGTATTAATTACAGTTGTGTTTTTCCCCCAGTTCCCCAGTATTTCCTGGCTTGTTAGCGAGAGAGGAGTTCACTGATTGTGAGTCGCTTGCTAATCTGGCTACGTGGGTTGGGTTGGGCTCCCTCCTCCCTCTTCCCTCTTCCCTCTAGGAAAAATCAAGAGGATGTGTGGGTTGACTCTTAATTTCCCTCCATACATTTCAGCCAGATTTAAGCAACTTCTGGCCATTAAAGAGAGACCCATAAAAACGGGCCTTACCAATTGATTGATTTCGCTAGCGGAAGTTCCCTTTTTTTTTGCAACCATTTTATGCCCCAAATTAATCTTTATTGGCCTAACTCTCCACCTCTCTGAAAATGTGCCATAAAAAAGGCCCAAGCACAAAGTCCTGACAAATTTTACGAGCGGCACAAACTAATCCTTTTTTAATAATGCGACTGGCGATGGCCACTCGAGAGTGCCACGTGCCTCAAAATCCTTTGGAACAGAGAAACCTTCTCCTTCCACGTCGTCATCTTTCATTGCCAACTCATTTGAGCGGCAGATACACAATTTCATTAGGCCACAGCCAATTGCACACTCATTGTTTTATTTCTTATGTAAATTTCGCATAAATACAAATGCGAATGCGAATACGAATCCAAATACAAATTGTTTTCCATTTCTTTGGGTAAACAAGCAGAACGAAGCCATCGTCAACGTCTTGGGCAAATGTTTGTGAGCAAAAAAAAAAATATAACCGAAAAACCGAGCTGAATATTATGTAGAAAAACTGGAAATAAAAGGCCAACAAGAGCAACCAGACCAGAACCAACCACCAACAACCACCCTCCAAAAAAACAAAAAAAAAAACACTGGAGGGTAGAACCCCAGAACAAGAACCGAAAATTGCACGAACATTTTTGTATTTCGGAAATTTTGTATTTTAAATTTTTTGCACACTTGCTGTTTTGTTTAATTTTGCACACGTCGAGACGAGTGGGTGAGGTTTTCTTTCCGCTTTTTTTTATTTTTTTTTTATATGTTTTCAAGGGTGCAGGGGGTGCGTGTGCGCTTGTGTGAGTCGTACATAATTTATGGCACGATTGTAAGAAGGGGCAGCTAAAAATTAGGGAACGAGTATAGTCGAAGATGTTTTACCCTTAGAAAAATGTTTCATGTAAATAACTGAATTATTTTAATGAAAACTCATAGTATTCAAAGTTGTGTATTGTTGTTTAATATTTGTAGTTTAATGAATCTCAAAGATAAACTGTAACAAAAATAAATAATAATGATGAAATTAAAAATTATAGGAAAATACATATTTATTTTACCAATGAAAAAAAACAGAGAAACAAATCTGAAGGAGAAACCTTTACTTTTTGTTCTTTAACTCTAATGTAATACTTACAAAATATTTTTAAATTAATAAATTGAGACAGCTTCATTATAACACTTACATTGGTCTCTAGAGAAACATCCCTTCTTATCATATACGAATCTTCCCATCGAATAGACCACCAAAAACACTTTATCCAATTTAAGATTTAAGGGCTATTGACATGTCAACTGAGTGACAGCAACTACCCTTCGAAAGGGCATCAATATGATTGCCTTGTACACGGGTTTGTAAACTGGGGGAATGAGTTTTGTTTTCTTTTGTGGGTGTGGGGGTTTTTAGACGCTAGACGAACGCCATTGTTGCCGGCTGGCAGTCTGGTATAGACCATATAGACCATAGTCCTGGATCCTTTGTACTGCACACCCTCTTACCAACCAATTCCCTCCCCCTCTCCTAGAAAAAAATCCAGCGAAAAATGTGTGTCAAATGTGGGAGAGATGAGATGTGTGGGTTGGGGGTTACTGTTACTGGTGATTTGTGCGATGTGGTTAGCAGTTGGGCTCAATGCGAAAGCAGTTGACAGTTGTACCTAGAATTTGTCAGCTGCCCTAAACAGAAAGGGGCTAATTAAAGAGGGCCAAGAAACATAAATTACATTTACTAAGCTGGCTGGCGGAGAGGGAGAAAACAGCGACCTTGGAGTGGCCCACAGTTTGCCACAGGCCCACAGGCTGCTGTCGTCTGCCCGATGTCTGATAAGTGATAAGACCAACTGGCGCCTGTTGTACAGTATTTCCTAATTCCCGGTCCAAAAGGCGACAATGATAAGGATTGTTGTTGTTCTGCTGGGTCTCTCTATACAAAAGCAATTTTCGGTGGCTGACACATTGGCCATAAAAGGGATCAGAGGACTCCGGACTCCGGACCCGCCTGCTCGCATATGGCGGTAAATTGTTTTCCCTTATTTCTCAATATTTTCCAAGAGTTTTCCCCTTTATAGTGTGTGTGCAATTGTTATAGTTTTTTGGGTGTTGATGTTAGCACGATGATAGGGGCGTGTCGAATGCTGGCCCAAGGTTATGGGTTCTCCGATTGGAGGACAGCTTTCTTCCTCTGTGGATAAGGCGTGAATCAGTGAGAACCCTTTGTGTGTGTCATATGCTCCATATCAATTCGAAGGTCTTCTCATCCCAGCTTAAAAACAAACAAGCAACAACGAATGTATGTGCTTTGTGAAACACCCAGCCCATCCATATATGTTAATCATCCATTCAAACAGTTTTCAGCTCATATAACATCACGAAAGAATGCGTTCTCAGGGAGTGGGATATAAGCATGGGAATCGAATGCAACAGTGGCACCCCTTGATCATCCAAAACTCTGGGGTCTTTTGAGTTATATTTCACACTCTGTGTGTCTGTCTGTGTGGATGGCAAGCCCAAAAATGAAATCAATTTACACACCCCACTGTGTCCGCTTTTTGTGTGAGAGATCTTAGCGCCTAAGTGCATCAATTGACGCGCTTTTCAGATGGAAAGTTCCCCCAATTGCATTAAACAAATTGAAAATGCTTCAAGAAAATAGAGGGAAAACGAGAGAGAAAACAGAAAGCACTTCCACATTTAAAGTAGAAATTCTATTAAATCTCGCTGCCCGTGACATTTTGTAATTGAAATCTGCGGTCACCAGAGACCCTCCCCATTTATAGTATAGAAATATTAATAAGCCAAATAAAATATCACCCAGTCGATGGATCGATCCCAACAAAAGCAATTTATCAAGTGGGGAAAAGGCGGAATTGAAAAGAAATTAAATATATGTAAGTATATACAAATAATGGGAGGTCTGTGAGTCAGAACAAGATAGAGCCCAAAAACAGGATGGAGAACTCGGAAGATGAGGAGTTGTATAGGCCGTCCAATGATAATGATTGATGGCTCTGCAGGCGAAAGGAATTTTGTTGTTCTCCTGATAGCGCTAAAGAATACTTTCACGATATTATATATGCTTGACTTTTTATGTATTTATATTTATTCGAAAGGAGATGAAAGCAGAAAAGGGAATTTTTATTCAAGCCCCCTGATAAGTTAATTTCTTGGCTGCCTTTATCGAGTTCTGAATACTTGAAATAAATATGAAATATTAATGAGTATGTGAGGGGGAGATGATAAATGTGGAGGAGGAGTCTTAAAGATTGTCGCCTCATTTGAGGGGTTTCAAAAGGTTCAAGGTTAACTGTCACTAAATGACTCAGCACACATCCTATGTTGGTTATTATGACAAATTGATTACATGTAATTCGGTGTCCTCTGTCGGTTTTTCTTTTGATTAGGTGCCAGCTGAAGAAGAGACTTCCGAAAATTTGTCTTATTTCTGTTGATTTATATCTTTCCCCATGGCATATACGTTAGTTTGTGTGTCTGTCGCTCTTATTTGATTTCAGCTAAGATGATTTCGCCTTAATGCATTGAATCGAGCCAAACAGGAAACCTTTGAAGCAGCAGCAGCTCCCAAACATTTTCTTCTTTTTTTTTATATTTTTTTTTTGAGGCCAATTGAGGGAAGTGGAAGTTGCTGCGGAAGAAGAACGGCCAATATATATACACAGTTATAAATTAAATTTTTCATTCTACTTACATTCGTTCGACTCCCTCCGTTTTTGGTATGTTTTTATTTACGGTAAATTTCATTTCGATTTCTTTTCCGATTTCTTACGATTTTTATTTTGGCTGAATCGGCTGTCTGCACTCCTTGTTGAGACGGCCAACTGAATGGCCAATCAATAACATTGGGCAAGACATGCAGCCTCCCGAAAATCCCCTCCTTTCTTCGGGTATTCACCCCCGACTATCGAACACTCTAAACACCAATTGATGTTTATATGATAATGATTAATGACTACGTTACTTTTACACAGATTGCTTTTCCAACACACACATTCGTGTGTGTGAGTTTGTGTATTTGGAAAGCCTATTTATTTATAGGCCCCAATACAAAAGGCCATTTTCTTTTGCGCCTGGCGCCTATTTCCCTCTTTTGACAGCGTTTTAGTTGCGTTTAGCTTAATTTTTTTTTTTTTGGGCCATGTCTGAGCAGCGAGTCTCATTACCAGACATTCATCAATTGTTGGCAATTTGTTTCGAAAGTAACCGAAGGAAAGAAAATGTTGCTTTCAAGGCTCCTTGTCTTTGTCAGTTTCCTGTTATTCAACTGGGTTATCCTTGGGTATTTATCTGGAATTTTGGATGTGAAGGGTATATTGGTTTAAGGATTGAGTGGCTAAAAAACAGAGCTTAATTTTTGTCAAATTCAAAAATTAAAACATAAATATTTGGAGAATATGTTGCACGTATAAAAATCTCATAAATCGCATGAATTTAAATAAAATAAATTGATATTTTCCAAATACAAATACCAATTAAATTTCTGTTCCCTATAAATGTACTCCTTTAATTCACTTTCTTTTAAGTATTTTATTTAAATTTTTAGAGTATCCCTTAGTCGAATTTGTTATGTTTTTACCATTTTTTCCTTTCCTTTTTTTTCAAATTGGTTTTCGGACTGGCCAACTTATAACTGTTACTAATGATGACAACTTATTTTGGCCTAAATGCTCGGCCAACACTTTTATTGGTTTTTGTAATTAATGATGCTGGCCGAAAAGTGCGGAAATGACTTTGTGGTTTGTTCCGAGGTGTTTGAATAGTGAACAACCCACCAAAAAAATGGTAGAGTTGAGTTACCATTAATCAAATGCACTGATTAGAGAGTTGCAGTCTGAGGACCAAAGAGCAAAAGTCCTGGGGTCGAAAAGTCCTGGCTGTCGTCCGATTGTCACAGTTGTCAGTTGGCCGGCACAAATTACACTCGTGGCAATTAAATTAGGCAAGCAATTAGGCCGGCGGGTGAAATGTGAAATGCGAAATGCGAAAAAAGGGTTGAAGGCTGAACATCGCTGGGAATATCGATGAGCTCAAATTAATCAAAGGCGAAAGTAATCATTGGAGTCTCGACATGGCCAAAATGGAATGTCAGGGCGGGGGGGCGTGGCACTTTCTGCTTTCTGTCCAATGTTAATTGCTCAGCGTGTTCTTCATTCCCACTTTCTGTTATCCTCTCGCTTTTTCTTTGTTCTTAATTTCTTTTGGCTGTTGCGCCTTTTTTTACAATTTCATTTGTAATTTATCATTGTTTGCCTTTCCTTTCCACTCTCCACTTTTAACTTGAATACCCCAAAAAAAAGGGTTCACCCCGTCAGATTCACTTTACTTTAGCATTTAAATATTTTATTGAGTGCCTCAAATTGTTAATTGTTTTTTGATGGGAGCAACAAAATAAAAAAAAGGGGTTTCTCCCTGGAGCCAAATCGATTCTAATTAGGGATTGTGTGTGGCCATATCCATATCAAGGAGGAGAGATCTGGATTTTGTGACTCCATCTTCTTCTCGGCTAACTGAGTTAGCCAACCCTTTTTGGAAGTTTGTCAATTGAGTTAATTTGGGCCTTCGCTTTATGCATGCCTGATGCGCTTAGTCCTTGCGAATCCTTCATCATTTTTCGCTCTCCGCTGTGGCAACACATCAAAGAGCAGCAGCTGCCCAGACAGGTGAAAATGTATGGAACTTGATCAAAGGACACGCAGAGGCAGCAAAGTTTTTGGGCTTTCCTTCTTTTTTATTTTTTTGGATTTTTGCGGCCGAAAGGTGAGAAGCACTCCAAGAATTCGTAATGAAGCCACGATGACGTTTTAACTTTGAAACTGTAACCCAAACCCAACCCAAGTCGCAATATGTTGGGGTTTTGTCGCGCTGACAGCTTTTAATAAAAGTTGCTCTCTTTTGGATTTTCATTTTGATTTCCCAGACAAGCGGCTCGTTTGTGTGTTTTGTGTGCGCAGAAGTAACCCTTTTTTTACGGCTACGACCTTCTTCATGTGACATATTTTTAAGTAAGTTGTCAAATTATTTTCACTGTTCTGCACAGCAGCGGGCCAAATGAAATTATGTTTTTTTACCCTTGCGGTTTTGTTCCGGATTCCTTTGGTTTGTTGAGGGAAAAGTCAAAATGCTGATGAGGACAAAGGCTAATAATGAAAACCTTTTTGTAATCGAATACCCAAAAACAAAAAAAAAGGGAACGAAGAAGCAACGCAGCGAGAGAAAACAACAACTCACCCTCTACTGAAATTTGAGTCCTGTGAAAGAAAGAAGAAAAGATCAAACTAAAACTGCAGTTACTCATCCATTTGATCCCAATCAATCGTTTTTCTCAGTTCTTTGTTTACATAAAAAAAAAATAGAAGGAAAATATAACGAAACAGCAACTAATTACGACCTTTTTTCTTGTCTCATTGCAGGTAATTCCTTCAGACCAAAATCTCCAACAAAATTATGCACAGTTTCAAGAGGACGGCAAACGTGAATATAATCAGAATCAGGATCTTGTTGGGTCGCTCCAAATCCTCATTACAGTCTCTGTTATCTCCTGACATTTTCCAGATTTTCCAATGTGATTTTCAGCTTTGGGTTTTAGAGTTTGTAGGCAAGGCCAGAGAGATTTTCACCACTCAAAGTGTGAAATGCGTAGCCAAACACAAAGTGATGTGCGGCGTTAGCGGCGCAGTGAAAGCAGCCGGCAAACAAAAGATCCATTTGAATGCACAAATGCAGTTTCAAATGCCAGTGGCCACTGGTTCGAAATAGAAATTTTCACACATCCTCCGGACAGACCAAAGGCCCAAAGCCGTCGCTCATTACGCAAATTATGGCCCAAACCCAGCTGCAATAAATACCTTTGGAGCCCCCGAGAGCTTCTGTTTGGACATTGGCCAACACAAAAAGGGTGAACCAGGTAAAAATCCAATGGCTCCAGCGATATATTTAAACAGTAGTTTCTGTTGGTTTTTCTCGCTCAACGAGTGGCTCAGTTCGCTTGAGCTCACCTGAGCTGATCTGAGCCATGTTGAGCCAGGTTTTGGCCCCCCTTCCTAACCTTGGCTGCTTGCTTAGTCTTTTTCGTGTTGATGTTAAGTGTTTTTCTTCTTTGCGGGTTTGTGTGTCGTGTCGTGTTGCCTCAATTTGTGTTTGGCTAATGAAAATACCTCCGTCCAGTAAACGATTTACGATATTCGGGCCAAGCCAGGCATTTTCACTTGCCTCGAACGAACGAGGCAAACATTCCACAGCAAATGACTTCATTGTGAGCTGAACTCGCTGGCAGTTCAGTTGTTGTGTTGCTGTGCTATAAATTCGCAAGACCGCAAGACAATGGGCGCCCAGTGCTGAGATCTTCCACTGTCTGTCTGGTTTTACAACGTTCGCTCATTCACTAGCACCACTACGACGATGATGATGGTGATGCGTTCGTAATGGAATTCAATGCATTTAATGGAAATTTTCACATTTACATAATCGATGCAGGGCAGTGAAAAAAATATAAGCTCGCACGCAAATTAAGCAGCTGAGTTGAGTTGAGTCCGCAATCTCTAGTAGTCCAGTCCCTGACCATGCCAACTCAATTTGCATTTTGCGGGGAGCTCCCTGTCGTCTCATCCAACATCATCGTTTGTTCTTGTTGTTTATGCGCTTAGATTGTGTGTGTGTATGCAGGTCTTGATTTAAGATACTTGCTTAATGTGTAATTTAGTGCATTTAGATAAGTTACATAGTGAATTTTTGATGTGTGTGCTGCTGCACATCAGCAATCGCAAAGGGAATTTAATGCATTGTCTTGCATTTCTGCATTTTGCATTCTGTATTCTGTATTCTGTGCCTTGCCTGCTGCTGCTGCTGCTGCTGGAGCTGCTGGTGCTGATAATGCTTTTGTTTATTTAACGGCGCTAAGTGCATTGGTTGCATTTGCATAAATCGCTCGGCGGTTGCACGCTGGAGAGCGGAGCCCATCGTTAACCTAGAGGAGGTGTGAGGGTGCAGCAGAGTGAGCAGAGTGCAACCCGACGCATTAAACAATTTGTGGCATTTAACAGTCGTTATAATATTGAAAAAAGAGCTCAGTTAACCCATTGAGATGAATTTTAAAAAATATATTCAGGAATAAATTTGTTGCAGTAAAGTTAATAAAAAAACATGGCGCCCGAGCAGAGACTCAAAGAAGCTTTTATTGTTATCACAATTTTTAGTTCCTAAAATTATAAAATAATTATATTGGAATTCTTTAACATCAGGTAATTTAATTCGGAACTACTTATTTTTCATTTAAATAATATTTTTATATTATGGCGCCCGAACAGGAGACTAGTAAAGCTTTGATGAAATAAGTACTTTTTTAGTTTTGAGAACATTTTGTATTGATAGTTTCCCCCTGTTCAACATGGGTTAAATTCCAGTTATCGATATCCCGTTTTCAGCAACAAGGGTATCAATGTTTTTGTGCGACCGCCGCTCTGCATGTGTGAGCGTTAATCACAAAAGCCAATATGCAGCTGAAAGCCGTTTGTTAATGCGTTATGCATTGCCACACTCCACACGAACCCCCTTTTTTCCTCCACACTGAGAGTCATCTCCCCACCCATTGTCATGGCATTAAATCCCGCAGAAAATTCCTTTCTGGCTGTTTGGTGGCTGTTCGGCTGTTCGGCTGGCCAGGCTGTGATAAATTACACAACGATGGACAGAGACTCGCATTTAATAAATAAAAATTCCATTATGGACACTCAATGCCAGCCTCAAGCTCAATCAAATAACAAAGCGATCTGCTGGATCTGTGTGTGTGTGTGTGGGTAACAAATGACGTTGCACCTCTCCTGGGTGCTCCAAAGTGGGGCTCCAAAAACTTCGTTTACCATCCAGAGGGACAAGCTTGTCAATTGCCGAACCATTTGTACATAAATATATGTGTTTTTTAGCATGGGGATTGGCGCCACTTCCAACGCCCACAATGTTCCCAGTTTGTTGTTGCATCATCACATCAGAGCGGGGCATGCAACAATTGTGCCTATGCAACCAACAAAAAAATCCTGTTTTTGTCAGGCTGCTGCTGGTGCTGCTGCCGTGCAGCAGAGTCGCCGCAACAACATGCTGTAATTAACCCGTTTGTCATGCAAATAAATCAAAAGTAACATCCCTCATACCCTCCAGGCCAGGGAAATGGAAAATGGTGTTAAATGCAATTTTCGACGCGGCATTTCGAGTGCATTTTCCTTGTTTAACGAGTGCAATGAGTTCCCATGCTGTTCATTTGCAAACCACTTGATAATGTGGAATGCGCCAGATTTTCAGATTTTTGCATTTGAAAGATTCCGAATCCGAATCCGATTTCCCCGACGGCGATTGTGCGGTTGGCAGGCAACCAAAAATTTTCACACACCCTAAAAACCTGCAAAGAGGCAAAAATTAATTGCAGCAAAATGCGTTAAATGCCTTTCGCATTTATCAAGTGGATGAAAACGTGCCGGGAAGTGTTCTCTTGTGTTCTTGTGTGTAGAAATCTCCGATCCGTGTGCACAAAATCCAAAATCCGACGATCGAGTGCAATTTAATGCCTCAATTTTCACCAAACAATTTGTGTGCCTCTTGCCTCTGAATGCTACGTGCGTTCCCAAAAATAGCCGGTTGTGTTTTTCTCTTACTTTGTATTCGAATTCGAATTGTTTTGGGGTTTTCGTTTTCTGTTGCCTTATTTTTTGTATTTCGTGTTTTTGTATTTTTGGCTTCCTTCGTGCTTTTTGAAGACACAAGTTCCGCGTGCGCCAATTTTGGCCTAAATGGCAATGAACTTGAACGTCGTCGTCGCGTGGAAGTTTCTTTGGCGCCCTGCGATTTGATTTTGGTTTTCGTTTTCGTTTTGTTTTTGCCTGTTTTTCCCTCCCGTTTTTATTTTTATTTCTTCTTGTGTTTATCTTTGTCGTTTAGCGTTCAGTTTTTGGTCACGCGATGCCGTCCGGCGTATCAATTAGCCCAAAAAAAAAGACGATATAAATGTGTTATTAAAGGTAAGAGTGAGTGACACGGGAAGGGCTAAATCGCTTGTTTGCTTTGATAGATGGACAATAAATTTACATTCCAGTTGGACTTTGAAATGGGTCAAAAATGGAGCTTGGTTTGTGAGGCAATCAACATGTCTTCTTCCTAAAAATGATACACACGTTACGCACAGTTTCCACCTAATAAAAGTGACGAAGACATTTTCTTCGTGCTGACAGCTTCAGCATCTACAAAATGTTTGCTAAAATATATATAAAAAAAAGAGGTGATGTATGAAGATGGGCGAAATGGGGGCGTGACAGCATGAAGTGTAGCGTAATAAAATGCACACAATTTACGCAATTTACGTAAAGCTAAAAAACATAACAGCCAAACAAGGACAATAAAGGGGGTGAAAAATAAGTAATATGGGGGGAAAAATGGGGGAAAGAAAAGCAAAGGCACTTAGCGCAGTTTGCTGATGTTGCTGGTGTGCTCGTGTTGCTGCTGTGCTGTGCTGTGCGTTTGCCGCAGCTCCTTGTTGTTCAAACAGTTTTCGACGCGTTTTTCGCATTTTAACAGCCGCCATTTTGTTGGCTGTTTTGCTGTTGTTGCATTTGCCGGCTTTACGCTGTCATTGTCATGGTTGTTGTTGCTGCTGAAATGTTTCTCTATTTGCTTCAGCTTTGTTTTGTTTCATTTTGGGTGCTTTTTTAAGTCCTGTTCCTGCTGTTGGTTCTCCTTTTTTGTACATTTTCTTTTACCCAGCATGTTTCGAAATTCAATTTTCGTCAAGTTGGCAACAGGCACATGAAGACAGCCAGTTGATGTGGGTGGTCCTGCTGCTGCTGCTGTACTGCTGCCTCCTCCACTTGTGACAAGAGCAACATTTGTCTATGTCGAGCTGCGACGACATGCAATAACTTTAACTGATTTTTCACACACACACACAGAGAGTATTTATAATTCTATTTATGTTTCAATATAGGAAAGAGTCCTACGAGCCTGGGAAACTGGCCACACACGACTACGACGACGTAGTAACGTAGCACAGCCACTCGAAAAAGTTCACCCGTCAGGCTTAATGATAAAGTGAAAGTTTTTTCAGCTTGCTTGCTTTTCTTGCATGCTTCTTGCTTTACTTGCCATCTTGTTGCACATTGGCTTTGCATGCGACACACAGGACCAAAGGAGCTTGGCTGGTCTTGCATGAAATCAAGTTGACTTTTCATTAACAGCTCAACAATGCCTTGGGTTTTCGGTTTTCAGTTTTCGGTTTGCTTTGGCTTGGCTTGGCAAGCCAAGTTAAGTTGTTTTTACTGCCTGTCATAGCGGTACTTAAAAAGCATACATACGTACCATAGTACTCACACATGTGCGGGCTCTCCATGAACAAAAGTTGTCCCGCATTAAGCCCTCTTTTTCCTCACTTAAGTTTCCCCTTCCTGCTGCCACAACAGCAATTAATGCGATTTGTTCAACGTTTTCCATGTTAACTACTTGAAAGAAAACACAATTTTCGTCGTTCGGAAGACACAACACAAAAAAAATGTAGCAGGGGGTTGTGCTTACCCAAGGGAAGAAGCAGCAGTCCCAAAATACATTTATTATTATAATAATAAATTGCTGCAAATGATGATTGACATTGAATACGTGTATGTGCCAGCCAGTGAGTGTTGCTGTAATTTTGCGATGTTCATCAGCAATAAAAATGACAGAAAATTGCGCATACGCAACGTTGCACGTTAACACACTGGCGATTAAAAGGCGCTCAGCCCGGTTTTACGACCTCCAACCCCCAGAACAAGATGATCTGGCCTCCTGTGCTCTGTTCTGGTGCTTCATAAAAATCCCCACTTGACGTGACCAAAAAGGAAAGGGAAAGGGAAATGTCTTGGGCCACTTGATTAAATGAATATTCTGCTGCGGTGGCTGCGTGACTTCCTTTGGGCAACGACAACGACAACGACGAGTGCCACCCATTACTTAATGCGACTGGGCTGCGTCAATTTTTGGTTGCATTTCAAATGAGCTAAGCTCAGCTCGGGGGCGCCCCAGCAGCAAAATAAGAAATTCACATCAATGTTTGAGAGACCTCGGGCTCTTTAATATTTAATGCTGTCGCTGTGGTAGTATGCATTTCATTTAGCCAGCTTATTTCTGTCGCTGTCGAGCACTTTCACTCTTAATTAATTGATGCAAGGCTTGTTCGGTTAAAAATAGGGTTGCTAAATTAAGAAACGGACTCAGGAAGGTCCTATTTTACATTTGGCGCCCGAACAGGGACCTTGAAAAGGCTTTATTAGCTCCGTAACTAAGATATAACGTTAGTAAGTAAAGTATGTTTAGTTAAGTATGCACTTCATTTGACCAGCTTATTTCTGTCGTTGTCAAGCACTTTCGCTTTTAATTAATTGATATTAGGCCAGCTGACAGTGTTTACCCCAAAAAAAAAACCAACGATAGTGAGGCAAAGTTTGCACTGACTGGCATGATAAGATATTGTTTAGAAACTTTGGCTAGCGATAAGAACTTGGATTCAATTAAGGTAAGTTGGTCAAGGGGGAGATGTGATAGAGGAATAGAGGAGGAGCTCTTGTGGTGCGTGGAAACTGTGCCACATGGAAAATGGAGCGAACTTAGAGTTACTTTCCCACTTCTAAGGGGATTTAGTGGGTGGCTAGTGGGTGGTGTTGCGATTTTTCCCGCTTTGTTGTCAGCGACGTCAAGTTGCTCGAGCGCCAGCATCGTGACAGGTGCCATGCTGCACACTGTGTACTGTTTACTGTGTGGTGCTGTGTTGTATAGTGTTGTAGTGTATATAGTGTAGTGCTCTGTAGCTCAGTGTTGTGTAAGCCACGCCCCAAATATGTCGGAGAGCATTAGGCCGCGAGTACGCCACTTAAAGGGACTCGCTCTGCTCCTGCATTTCTTTGCAGCTACCCGGGGTTTTTCCCCCATTTTCCCCATTTTCCCCAGCTAGCTTTTCTAGCTTTTCCCCCGATGCGTGTCAGTTTGTCAGTTGCTCTCTCAGTCTGCTCACTCACTTGATTTCTATTACACTTGACAATTTCGTTGGCTGTTCTTCTTGTGTCGTCTTTTCACGCTGACATGATTTTGACACATAAATGACAAAGTGTTTAATATCTGGTGGAATTATGTCACTTGAGTCGTCGTCGTCGGCCCAAATTGATTGCATTTTAATTTGTGGTGAAGTGAAAGCGCCTGGGAAATTAGGCGAAAAGTGCATGCTTCGGTTGGTTGTCTCCTAAAAGTGTGGCACATTATGTGCAATTTTCGGTGTTTTGAAGGTGAGTGAGGGCAACTTCCCTTCCCACACACACGGTCTATAATATTTTCTTTTTGGGCCCCAGCAGTGTTCCCCATCATCATCATCGTTGCTGTTTATGTGCCGTCATTATCGCCAGATTAACTGCCTCTCCTCTGGCTGTCTGGTTGTCTGTGTATCGTTGATGTCGTTGCCTGTTTTCGAAGAGCCCTGTTTCCATTCTCCACTTCTCCTCCCCAGTTGCCCCCAATGGGTCCTGTCCTTTTGGCAGCTCTCGCGTTGGCGTCGTGCCTGCTTGTCTCTGCTACATCCTGCACATCCTGCCCACGCGTGCCGCACATGCAACATCGCACTCGCAACGCATCGCACTGCATCGGAGCTTCCCTTTTGTTGCCGTTGCCTTTACCGGTTGTTGCCAGTCGCCTGGCCAAATTATGCTGCAGTTAAAATTTAAAGTTGAGTGGCGCAAATGACATTTAATTGAATTAAAAATAGCAACAGAGAGCCATGTGTCCCCGCAGTCGAATATGCGAATATGGAGCGATTGTTCGTGCTGCAATTTGGGAGAAAGAGGGGGGTGTTTCGTATGCATGAGGCATGTCCATATTTAGCAGGCACTTTTTCACTAAAAAAGCACATTGGAATGCAGCAAATTGAGCAATTTATTGGCTAGCTTTGGGATAAGAACTGAGGTGATTAATTAGTTATTTTTACTTTTTAGTTTCTGAAAGTCATTTATTACATATAAATAATAAATCTTCTTAGGAAAAGTCAATTATAATAACAAGAAGTCTTAAAATAAACTATGCATGCATATTCAAATATAGTTGTTTGCTTTTTTAATTGCTTATTTGCCGCATCTCCCTTTCAGTGACTTCAATTAAAAATCGATAACAATTATTGTGTATGTACACCATGTTTGCTTTCAAAAGTCCACATATAGCAAATTTTATGACATAGAACCGGGGCTATCTCGCTGTGTATGTACATATACGCCTGCACTTGACACATCTGTACAATAACCCCCACCCGAAACTTCCCCATTTCCCATTCCCCTATCTAAAATTCACTGGGTTTGCGGGGCGATAATGAATTTGACGTCAATCTTTATTTGGGCGGCGAGTGTCATTTAAGATATCAACATCAGCATGTGCAGGGTACTAGTATATGTTGTATGTTGCTGGTGTTGTATGTTGCTGCTGCTGTCAGCAGCGGAAATAGCTCAAATCGGAACACAAAAGGAGCTGCAGAAAACAAACAAATACAGCGAGCAGACAAAAGTGGAATTACTGATTGGCAATGAAATGTGAAAAGGCCGAAAGAGCAACAGCTACGCAAACACAACGATTCTCATACAAGTTTAATTTAATGATGCAGCGAGAGAAGGTGGGGATTAAAAGAGGTGTCGGTACATCGATGTGGGCGTAGCAGCAACATGCAACACCAGCAACATCACACGGACAGACAGACAGACGACTGTTAGACATGCTGTATAAATAAATAATTGCGCATTGATGAGCAAAAGCGAATCGTCCGCAAATGGACAAAAGCAGATACAGATACAGACCCAGACTCAGATGCAGATACAGATACAGAGATACAGATACAGAGACACGCACTTCCGCATTACTCTACCCGGCCAAATGAATCTGCCATTTCAGATGTCAATTTGTGTGAAACACAGACTGAGTCTCCCTATCTGCAATTTTCATAGATGCTCTGTTCTGTTCTAGGAGGGGGCCATCAAGGTCACTCGATGGCAATTGCATCGGTCTTGGGGTTCGGACTTCAGGTCAATGATCTTTCAGATCGAAAAAGCAGCTTAATGATGCCAAATACGGACTACATAGAACGCCTTCCTGCGCTCCATAAATATGGCCAAGTATTCGCGTTGACGTTTTGCCAATTTCGGAGCGCGCTTTTGCTATCGGTTTATCCCTCTTTCTACTTATGAAAAGTAGTGGTGGAACTCCTCCTCGTTTTTGGGAACCTTTTGCAGTCCCAGTCCCTTGGACGTTTTGCATTCGAGATCTGCTTTCCTGCTTTTCCGGCTTTTCCAGCACGTGTGTGTGTGCTATCTGTGCTGTCTGCTGCTGCTTTTTATGGCTCTGACTTTTTTGCATTCCAACTACACCACCAACTACAACTGATTTGCTTTGGGATTACGATTTTGTCTATCACCTAATGGGGTCGTTTCGCTTGGCACCATCGACGAACTTGGACAAAGAGGAGTTCTGGTGCTCCGGTGTCTGCTTTAAGTTGATGTTAACCCAGGTCAAACTGCTTTGGCTTTTGCTTATGGAATGTGGATTTTAGGACAGCAGCAGCAGCAGCATCAGTTGATAATTAAACGGAAATTGCAGCAGGAAATCGGGCAGAGATATACAGAGAATAATGATGGACAGGCTAGATTAAGTCCCGGTCGCATTCTCATTCTCGTTCGCTCCTCCTTCGGTAATCCATTTTATATTGCATGTCGAGGAAACCACATTATGCTCTCTATGCAGCCTCACTTTACTTTTTCTTTTTCTTGGTTTTTTCTTGGCTTTTTTTTCCTCTGTCTTCAGACGCACATCAATAAAGGCAACATTGTTTGCCTGTCACATGCTCATCTGGGCTCTGCTTGTGGTTTCCTTTCCTGGGGTTTCTTTTCTTTCAGAAGGGTATATTAACTAGTTACAGGGAGAACCTACATCAATTTAAATTATCGATAAGGTTTTTACAATCATTAATACTTCACTGATTTTGAATTTTATGTGTGAAGTTGACTTGCATTTTTAACATATCATTTGTTGTGTTTAAAATATTTTTAAATTTTTTTTTATATTTTTTTGTTAAAGAACTCTGTACTACATTCTTCTTTTTTACTACTTTATGATGACACAAAAAAAAACTGCTTAAAAAAATCAACTTAAAAATAAGTCCTTATCTTAAACATTAAGTTATGTATTTATTTCACCATTAAATAAAAAGATGATGTTAATGCTCTTGATCCTAAATTCCATAGCCAAGTATATACCCCATTCGCTGTATTCTCGAATTACACACTCAGCCCTCTTAATATCGTTTATCGTTTTTATATTTTTTTTCTTTCAACTTTCCCCTGCTCCTTTCCTTATTTTTCCGAACACACACAAACACTCACGCATAAGCTCGAAATGACATTTTAACTGGTGCGTATAAACTTGAGCATTTTATGCATATTATCCTTTATTGTAAGCGGCCATAGCCAGAACCAGAACCAGACGCAAAAGCCAAGATCCCCGCCTGCGGCCTAATGCGCATTTCCCCCACCACATCTACTATACTTACTTATATATATAAAATCTGATGATAAGGGGGGTTTTGAGACATCTGGGACAACGACACGCCTTGGCAGCGCTTTAACAAAGTCAAAAATCGTATTTATTATATTGCATTGACAACTCATGTGTCATGTGTGTGTGTGTGTGGTGGGATGGAGCAAAGGGATAAGAGGAGTGTATATCTCGGGATATCATGGGAGACCGAGCTTACTGTCTCAGCCGCAACCTCATCCACATCCCAATCCCAATCCCCTTACCAATCTTCATCCCACTCCTCTTGATTCAGGTTCTCTGGATGTTTGTGTCTCTGGATAACTTTAAGTTTTGGTGTATGGAGAGGCTGGGTGCCCGATGATTCTTTCCTGCTCATTTTGTGCTGTGTAGGTGGGATTCCCCCTTCGAGGAAAAACTTTGCCGCCAATGTCGGGGTTTATCACTCTTCGATGTTTGTTGCTGCTTGTGCTGCTGCTGCTGTCGCTCATTTGTTATGCGACAGTGATAAATGTCATGCAAAAGTTTCGGCAGCTGTCAAAAGGCATGTTTTTGGTCTTTTTCATTTTCCTGGGCCTTCATGGGCCTCGTATCCTGGTTCCTTTTGCGGCCCAGTCCTTTGTCTTTCGCCTCCACACTCGCTCGCATTTTTCTTTTGAATCGCTTTTGCCTGTTGACAGAGCTACAAAAGGGCCATGCGAGGGTTGATTAAGCTCTTCCACATGTCGCATTGCGCGCGATTGTGGGCGGTTGTCAGTGCACTGGGAAAAAATTACTCATTGCTTACAAAATTGACAAGGAAAAAATAAGTTTATAATTATTAAAGATGTTTTGAGCATCATATAAAAATATTTTTTCTTTTATTTTTAATAAGGTTAAAACCCTCACGGTTTCTATTATAAATTGAATCTAAAGAATTCGCGGTTGGCGGTAAAGAAAGATAATGTTCATGTTTTCTTGCTTAACATTTAATACAAAACTTAAAACAGTTGTTTGAAAAAATGAACAACCAAGCTAAAATATATTTTAAAAAACAAGCTTTTTATTAAATTAAAAATTTCCAATAAAATGTTAAAACCATGTTTGTTTTTCTGAGTGCACCTGCAGATTGAGCTGACTTGGATTAGAGCTTAATCCTTTGAGTTTCCACATAAGTTATGGCAGCCAAGTGCGCGACAAACGCAATTTCGGAACTCGCGTGGAAATTAGCTTTGCCCCTCCAGCTGCAACTTACTTTTGCCACTCCACTCACACACTCACACACTGCCATCCTCTAATTTTACGCATATTAGTTTCGGGGAAGGAGGAGCAGGAGCAGGAGCCGAATAAAAAATTCAGTTCCTTTAAGGACTACGAGCAGTTCCTTTGAAAAATTAGCACCATTTGCATAGCCGCCCCCTTGTCAACCGGCATTTTTCCCCCGTGGATGTTCAGTGATTTTGATGATGATTTTTCTTTGGGAATTTCTCTCTTTTTTTTTCGTTTTGTCTACTGCTCAGCGTTTTCCCCATGTGCTTTATTTTCCTCTTTTCTTTTTGAGAGGGGAAGGAGAACTTGATTTTCCTCAATTTATTGAGACTGCGTACGTGTATGAGTTGTGCGTGTGTATGAGTGAATTATATGAATAAAAATTTATTCAGCCATAAAGGCGCGAAAACGCTTCACCATCCTCCAAAAAAAATACTTGTCTTTATGACTGCTTGCCCCATAACAGTTATTCCAGGCAAACGATGTGATTTATTTGTGTTCTTTATGTTCCAATATTGTTGCTGATTTTCTGAATTGATTATTTGCTCTTGTACTCTTCGTACTCGAGACTCTTTTGGGCATAAAAATTCAATTTGCCAGAGTTTCGGTTTAAAGTGTTTTTCATACTTTTCAGTTTTCAGTGGGAGTGGGGGCAGCATATCGGATCGAAAAGATCTGCCAGAGCATTCCGAATCTGTTGCAAAACTAGCTGAAGCTGCCACGTTTTCCCACTTGACCAGAATTATGTAAAGAGCCATTTAAAAAGGGTTTTTTGTGGGCTGAGGAGGGGGCCGAGGCGGCCATAAACGTATTTCACAGAACTTTATTGTTATGCTGATGAGTTGGCCCAAACAAGTTTTGGCCAGAGTTCTCTGCTGCTTAATTCTAGAAATTCCAACGAAGGCAGATGTTGCTGCCTTGCCTTTTCTTGACTTTGCCTTTCCTTCGGTTACTTTCTTAATTAATTCGGTGTTGGCTGGGGGGCTTTGTCTCCTGCTGAGCATCACTTCAATTAAGCCACTTCACTCTGGTGGTGCTGCTAGGTGTTGCACGCTGCACGTGCAATATGTGCCTCCTTGCAGCATGCAGCATATACAACCCACACGTTGTTGGTTTGCCCTTTTTGTGGCGGCCTCTACAAGTGTCAGGGGCTGATTATGATGAAGCATCTTGTCATAAATAAACACGACAGTTTCCCTCCCTTTTTTGTTGTTGTTGTTGTTGTTGATTAACCCCTTTTGTAATCCACCTCGGGATCTGGAGTCCTGCCCTCCACTTCTTCCTCCTTTCGGCGGTGGTTCGTGTGGTTTTGCATGTGGCTGAGCCCGAACCTCTGGATCCCTTGACTTAACTTGGAATCTTTTCAGGCCCAGCACTTGTGGTTTTTAATTATTTCAAGTTGGTTCCCCAACTGTCAACTGTACTTTAGGTTCATTTAATTAAGTTGTGCTGCCTTCTGCCTTCAATTTGTTTCTATTAAACATACATGACAACACACAGCTTTTGGCAAACGCACTTCTCTCTCTTAGTGACTCGGTGTCAGTCGGTCAGTTGAACTATACTAAAACGAGAATGAACTGAGCTGAATAAAATTGCCAGACCAAACTGGCCCATTCATTATCTCATTTCCGCCTGAATAAGCAAAAACTTTGTACTACACATGATACTAAATATAAACACACTCGAAAAAAAACACATACACACACACACAGCGACAGTTGAAAATTTAATAATAATGAAAATTGCAAGCGACAGTGAGAAATTCAATTAGCTTGAGCTCGGCCAAACACTTGCTACGCGGCGAGTGAAAGAGACAGAGCTACAAGGAGCGAAAGAGAGGGGGCTATGTGTGTGTTTGAGTCGCGTCATGGCATAATTTAATTTGTACGCTTGCTCATCCATTCAAGTATTCAAGTCGGCAAGCATTCATTCAGCCATTCATTGCGCTCATTGTATCAAACGTATAAAAATACAGAAACGAATCGGAAAACAAGTATATATACATATATATTGTACATATGGCAACAAGAAACTCATTGGTTTGAGGTGGCTTCTCATTGTGCGGCTTTAAATTGGAAATTGAAAAAGTCCTGTATAGTTCACACCCACTTTCTTTGAACTCGAACTCAATAAATCGACAAGGACAAGGGGTGAATTAAATTCTAGAGCACACAGAGTCACAAAAACCACTAAGCTTTCACCCAGAAGCCTGGGAAACCAATAGCAATTTATTAATAATGCCAGCCAGTAATTATACTCAAGTGGAATTAAAGAAATTGCCAGCAATTATTATTTGTCATTAGTGGGATGAAGCTGGCGATGAAGCTGCACGATTTTCAATTTGATCCTGCCTGCATCTCCTCCTCGGAATCTCCTCCTCCTCTCAAATGAATGGCCCTTCGGCGCGAGCATCAAAAAATGCACGAGAAACAATTAATTTGTAGGAATTAATGAAGGAGCATGGAGGAGAAGTCCACAGAGGGATGAGGGATAAACCAGAAAACCAGAGCACGAAGCTCAGCTCGCCTCTACTGGGAGCAACATCATCGAATGCCAGCAATGTTGATTGCAGCCAGCGATTATTAACATTGAGCAGCAGTGGGCTTGGGCTTGCCTTGCCCCATCAATATGCAAGACCCACTGCGTGCAACAACTTGCAGCACCAACAACAACAACTACAAATTGACACTTGAGTAAAGACGATGGACCGAAGGAGACGGCGTCAAATCGATTTGCCCAACAACAAAACATGGCGCGATAAGCGCGGCAATGAGACAAGAACGTAACTTGAAGCAAGCAGCAACATCAAGCTGCAGCAACCGCAATGTTGCTGCCGTGCCTTGTAAATGTTGCAGCCGCAGCAGCAGCAGCAGCGATTTGTCGTTTGCCTTTGATAATGCTGCCCCCTTGATGATGTTGTTGCTGTGTTGCTGTTGCTGTTGCTACTGCCGCGGCAACTGTACTGTAAAATGCGCTTATGCAATGAAGAGGGACAGCAGCAGCAGCAGCACCCAAGTCTCCTTTACCCAGAGAAAATACTTTGTGCAAATCGAATTACCAAGTTATAACATCCACTTGGCCAGAAGGGTAGAACAAAAGCTCAGTGAAAAGAAGAGGGAAAGGGAGGGTAGAAAGGGGGTGTGGAGTTGCAATGGCTATCCGATTGCCAAAACCCCTCAACCACCCCTCGCCTGCCGCTGCTGCTGCTGCTGCTGTTAACCCTCCTGTCAACAGTTGTGTTTTTGCTGCTTTTTATGGCTGCTCCAGTTAACCAGAGTCCGCAGAGTGCCCCGTCTCTTTCCATTTTCCTCTAGCCCTCTCTCTCACACAGTGCTATTAAATTTCGCCTGTGCCGGGGATGTCGAACGCTTGACTATATACACACACAAAACAGAAAATGCTCTTAAATCTTTGTATTAAAGCAGTATAAAAGTTATTTTATTAGTATTGATTCGATATTAAATATTATGGTTAACTTAGTAGTTTAAATTTATATACCAAATAGTTTCAGCTTGCACAAAATATTACTATATTTTACGACATATGAAAGTATTAAAAGAACTTAATACCTCATTACTTAAGACAGTGAATATACTAAAGATGCTTAGGAAGTTAAAGAAACTTGGTTCGTTTTAATTTTAGTGACTTATTACTTAAGATACTAAAGATACCGAAGATACTAAATATACCAAATATACTAAAGAACTTATTAAGCGTTTCATTAAGAAAGTTTTTAATGCTCAAGATATTAAATTAATATAACAATGGAAACTAAGTACAGTAAAGACACTTCTTAGTTTAAAACTTATGTATCAATAGTGGCATTTTAATGACCATATTTTCTCTTAGTGTATCACTTGCCTCTGGCCCTCCTCCACCTCCGGCCAAAGACTCGTTATGCGTTATAGGATTTGACAGTTGCTTAATTTTTCTATTTCACTGCATTCTCTCGCATATTTCCGCATTTGCAATTGGCCCTTCGGGGGGCAGGGAGATAGCCGGTTTCCTCTGTTAGGATCGGGCTCATCACTGCTGATGATGATGATGATTATGATGACGATGATCATCCGCTTGGCCACGTGTTGACTGTCTGTCTGGTCCCAGTCCCGAAAAACATGGCTCACATAAAGATACATGAATACATGGAGCTGGTCTGCAGCTGGCTGGACTGACTGGATGGGATTGGATTGCCTTTCTTTCGTTTGAGCTTGGCTATTTGCTTAGAAAGCGCTGGAAGCTCCTTTTGGCCGCAAAACTGCAAACTGAAAACTGCAAATTGCATTTGCCGCGCACATTTAGCTGTCAATGCCAGAAGCTTGAGTGAAGCTATTAGTTTTTCCACTGCTGCTTTTCTATTTTCCATTTCCCATTTCCCATTCTCATTCCTCCAGTGCCCTTTTTGTGCCCTGGCCACTGGATCCCATCGATATGGACTATAGTCATCTGCTGCTTCTGCTGCTCCTGCGGGGCTCTGGCTGCAATTTGTTTGAACTGCACTCGCAGTTGTTCCGATGTTCGGGTGTTGTTTGCCCTGCTGCATCAGCATCATTATCAGTCGAAGCCGAAGATGCCGGCAACACCGCAGATACGAGTAATGCAGTTCATCAATATGTCGCACCGCCCACAGCCACCCAATTTCGAGCCACCCAACGACGCCCCCTGCGTATCTCCCTGGGGTACATAATCAACAGCTACAGAGCTGCGAGGAGATGAACTCTAAGAGCTCGGTGTTTGCTCTGCCAAAGCTAAATGCACTTTGAGAAATTTCCCAAGTATAACAAAAACTTGTTTACTAAATACTTAAAAATTTTAATTAAAAATATGGAGATTATTAAGCTATGTTCTCAGTTCCATTTGAAGTTAGCTTTGTATATATAAACTAAATATGTCTTAATTATCTTTTTGTCTTTGAAAATTATAGACTGACTCTTTTAAATATATTAGCTTGAACATTGAGACGGTTAGAACAAAGTTTCAAAAATATTTTAAAATATTTTTTTAATAGTATTTATCCTTAATTTCTTTCCGTGCATTATGGCCTCCAAAGCGGCGGTGTTTCTCCCTGCCACGCAATGCAACTTGACTCAGCTCGGTTCAATTTAGTTCAGTCGGGTTTGGTTTTCAATACGTTTCATTTCGAATTAAGTTATTTCCAAGCTGAATGCAATTTGCTGTCCCTTTTCACTTTGGCACTTCGCCCAGCACTTAAGGCCAGAACCCAGAACTTTAGGAAAGGAGAGAAAAAGGGGTGTGATGGTATAGATCAGCCAGAAAGGAAAGGTTGCTGCGTCATCATCAGCATCCGTGGCATCCACATCCACATCCACAGTCACGACCCGAGCTTAATCATCGATGCAGGTTGCAAAAAAAAAATAAAAAGAAAAGAGCGAAGAACTGCACTTTTGCCACCTTTTTTTTGTGCACCTCCTCCTTTTGGCCACATTCCATTTGCATTTGACAAGCGGGGAAACTTTCCAGTAAAGTACAAAAAAAAAATATTAGTAGTAGACAAAAAACGCACCCCATCGCCACTTTAAATAATGATTTGTTCCGGCACCTTTTAGCCAGCTCAGCTCAGCCTCTCATCCCCATTTTCTGCTTCTTGTTCTCGTTACAGGTAATTAGAGATGCCAGTCAGCCAGCCAGACATTTGCAGCTTTGGCACGCTTCACTGGCACTTTACTCTACTCCCTAGTATTCCGGCAGTGGGCGTGGCCCTCCCTAATTAACAAATTGTCTGCCATTAATTAGTAAGTAATAAAAAAAAAATGAAATAAAAATGCGGAATGCAGCTGCACAAAATGTGCTAATTTGGCAGTCAACTCGAGAGTCGAGAGATGATCTCACATGGGGAAGTGTGTGGGAAAGCCAGGGAAAATTGACGAGCACGACACTGATTTGGGTTTTAGTTTAAGTCAGTCACTAACTTTGCCGTAAAATTAATTTTTAATAACATTTTTATGGACTTAACGCAAGCCAGGAGTTTTTAAGCAGCATAGACCTTTCATTTTATACCAAGAAATCATTTTTAAAACTTAGTAGCACAACCTTGTTCTCCATTTCACCCTATCTTTACATTTATAATATGTATCCTATTCTTAACATTAAAATTTCTTTATTTACATGTTCATACTAATCATTTTGTACCAAGAAATACCTTTTTAAACGTTATCTAACCTCAAGGTATCCCTATAAAGATTTTTTTCAAGCCTTTTTTCATCTTCTCTTAACTTTCCATAACATTTTTCCTTAGTTTACACTGCTGCTTATCTGAATTATCCCCATCCATTTTGTTATTCCTATCTAGTCGCTTGTGGCGCTTATAAATAACTCGCACACATGCAGGAGCGAGCATAAAAAATGCAATTAATTAAAAATAATAAGTGCTGGGAACAAAAGAGTAGAAAAAGCGAAAGTTTAAGTACTTGAAACTGCCCTCGGGTTAAGATATATATACGATTATGTGGAAGTTCCAGAGCTCCAATGAGTTGCTGGTCAGTTTTCAGGGAGCCGAGTGGAGGCCACTCTCCACTCCATTCAATTGGGTTCGAATTTGTTTCAGCTCTTCTTTCTTTTGCGGCTTTGTTTGCTAATTTCTCGAGCAACTTTTGTTGAGTGTTGGCCGGCGGCAGTTTCTCATCTCGGCAGCTGTCTTTCTTCGTGGGTTTTCCACCCCTTTTCCCCTTTCTCCTTCGATTTTCCCACAACTACAACTATTTTCTAATAAAAGTTGTCAATTAATTTATTGTGGCCAGAGAGCAGTAGCAATTTCTTTGTGGATTGCGGAGGGTGTGCAGATAGTGGCATTGGCAAAATATTTATGAACCGATCATCCAGACGACGCTCCATTGTGCTGTCTTCCCCACCTACTACAAAAACCCCTTTTTCACGTTACGCTCACTGAACAATGGTTCTGAGGCTGGGGCAATGTTTTTAATCAAAAACCGCAGTCCATAACTTGGAGGCGCAGCAGCAGCAGTAGCAGCAGCAATTGCAGCAGCAACATCAACAGCAGAAGCAGCAGCAGCAGCTGCAGCACAAAGAGTGCGCTTTAGAAAGATGGCAGAACGCAAATGGTGCTAAAACAATGCATAAAAAAAAGGGAACCGCAAACCAACAGAAGGCAGAAATACATTTTTGCACTGAGCATAAAAAACCACAAAGTACAGTTTTCCTTTAAGCCTTTTTGAAACTTTGTATAAGTGTAACACTTGATATTGAATGTTCCCAATGAATCTTGTCAGACATTTTTCTTAAATCTTTCAGAGCTGTCACAAAAATCTCTTTAAAACCAAAAGCCACATCTGGTAAACATAGAAAGCTCAAGAGATTTTGAGAACTCAAATATTTTGTAAATAGATTTAAAATCAAACCAAACAGAAGACATGACAAGACAAATGAACTTGAAAAAAATATAAGCTCAAAGAAATAAATTCAAAGAATCACTTCTGTATTTTTGAGATTTATTTTAAAAAGTTTGTAAAATAAATGAAAATATATTAACTAAACTAAAGAAGATTTTGAAGTTTAAGTAGTAGTGTAGATATTTTAAAGAGCCCAATTTTTTGTTTGATAATAAAATTAATAAAAATTGAACAACTACAAATTAATTTAGGCGCCTTCTATAATTATAATTATTAATATTATTAAGAACAAAATCTTTAAGTAAGAACCATTCTTTCTCCCTGTGTAAAAGTAGAGTGGGCAGAGGGCGCCCACATCCCCATCCACCTCCAACTTTGGCCCCCAGTTCTGCTCCAGAGAGCAGCGACAAAATGTGTGTGCGGGTGAGCTTGTGTGCGAGTGTCTGGTTAACATGGGAATCAATCTTTGAACAGAGCTATATTAAATTTCGAACATTTCCGCAATTTCACAGGCAGTCAACCAAGAATAGGCCATGGGACAGATGGGAAGGGGTCTTAACTTTAAGGTTCCGGAGGGTTCAAGGGAAAAACACTTTTGCTGTTATTTCTTTGACAGCCAGCACTCACACAGCACAAGTATTTAATTTGATGTTTATTGACTTGTTTGCAAACGTCATTGATACTGAAATTTAACTACATTTCTACCGATTTATTTGTAAAGTGCCTTAGTGTTTAATTAACTTGAATTTGCCAACAGCCACTTGGGCTCAATCAATCATCCTGTGAAATATATTGTAATTGCATCGAAAAAAGGCAGCAGCAGCTAGTTGGGTATAAATTACGCATACGCGACGTTGGACAAGTGTGCAGCAAATCAAATCTCTCTCTCACAGTGGAATTTAAAATGCAAATAAATTCATTAAAAGCAATCGAAAGATAAAAATGCAGAAAGGAGAAAGAGACAGGGCCATTGTTTAACATATGCACTGTGTTTGTGTTTGTTGCTATCTGCCAGTTGGTATTGTGCTAGTTAATAAATCTTCATGTAAAACACAAAAGAGCGAAAAGAGGGGAACACAGCGTTGTGTGTCTGCTATTTTATCTAACTTTCATTAGAACAACAATAATAGCAACCGCAGCAGCGACAATAGCAATAGCAACAAACTATGTGGCATTCATTTCTCAACGTTCATTGAACTTTGCCGGCAAACTGCAGTGCCAAAAGCAGAAAAAGCAAAAAAGCAAAGGCAAAAAAAGCAAAGCAAAAGCACAAAGGCAAAAGCAAACACTGAGCGCATGTGCAAGTTATTTTATTTTTATTTTTTCTTCGCTTGTTATTGCTTGTTGTAAATGGCATTAAATGCTTGCTCGCGCCTTTGCATTCCTCTCGTCTCTTTCTAGAAAGAGATGGGCACATCTCACATGGTTTTCATTCATAAAATCATTCGTTGACATGCATTTACACTGCAATTTAATGAGATTTATTCCACATTAGAGAGACAAAAAATACTCACAAACAAATCGAATTTGCCTTTTGGTATTTGGGTTTCTAGTTTAACTCTGCATCTGTGTGTGCACCTAACGTGTTTCTGTGCGGCTTATGAAATGTGGGTAAAACTTGTTTTTTTTTCCCTCTGTTTGGCATTTTTATAGCTAAAAATAAACAACATAATTGCATATTTACTCGCTTTTGTGATTTGTTTTCCCGCTCTTTTCGCCTTTGCGAGCGGAAGTCACAATTTCGGTTTCATTTTTGTCTTCGCCTCTGCTGTTTGCTATTTGCTATTTGCTATTTGCATACGAGAAAACACACATTTTGTAGTGCATTTCAGCGGATGCAAGCGCATTCCAAAAAGTTGAGCTAATTTATGCCATTTTATTGGCTGGCCAGCGCATCTGGGCTAATAGAAAGTCGCCCGGCTTTTCTTTTAGAAAGTTCCCTTGGTCATTCTATGACGCTTTTCTTCATTTTCCTCGACTTTTCTCACACACCCGCAGCGAGGAAAATTTAAAGGCAGTTTACCAGCGGTGGGTAAAGTTTTTTTAAAAGTGAGAACCATTTTATATTTGGACCAAACAATATTATAACAAAACTAACCGTTCAATAAATATTTTCAGTATAATTTAAATTGAAAAGAAATTTATTTTAATCATTAAATAGATTAAAGTAATAGATTGTTGAATTAAATAATTTCCTTTTTCATAAAGCAGTTTAATAAACATATAATATTGTTGCATAAAAAACGGTATTTCTTTTTAAAATCTACAGAGATCCCATCTTAAATATTTAAAATCAAAAAAAGAACCTTGAAATGTTCTTTATAAATTCGCAGTGGAAGAAATGTTTTCATTCAAATTGTTTGGAAGTCTTTAATCTGTGCAGATGCCACATCTTAGATATCGAAAGACCAAAAACCCTGACAGATGTGGGCAAATAAATCCGATTGTTTTTTATATTTCTTGTGCTGGCTTTCCATATATTGCCAAATCTGCTTCGATTTGCGGAGAGACAGCGAACAAAGAACAGAAATCGCTCGAGTGTCGGCCATTAAGCATACGCAGCGTGTGCGTCTTGCCAATTAACTTGGCCCATTGAGTCATCAGATGGGTGAGTCCGAGTCTGAATAAAAAAAATAAAAAAAGAGGTTGGAACAAAAGCCACATGGCCACCAAGAGTGGCGGCCAAAGAGGCAGGGGGCGTGGCACGAGGCGAGACACGCGTCTCAGATGTTTTATGCTCATTGCACAGGTAAATGGTTGCAAAAAAAACGGCGACAGAAACTCCGAAGTGGACTGCAGTGAATGGAATGGTCCATTGTTTGTGTCCATGTTGCAGTGTGCCACATTTCGCTACCAGCAGCAGCAGCAACAACAATGGGCCACAAATATTTACCAACGTGACCGTGAACTGGCATAATGTGGCACGCGATGCTCATGCCGCGACACGTGCCTTTAAACTTCTTTTTTTTCGCACTCCTTTCCGTTTTTTTTATACACCCACTTGCCACTTTTTATCCTCATCCTCTGGGAAACTTCACTTTTCGTGCAGATTTGTTTAAGGATTTACACGCATTTTCGCACCATCTGCTGTTGTTGCTGCAATAAAATCAGCAATTAATATTTAAGTAACTTCACGCACTTCGCAAATGGCCCTTGACCAGAAAAGGCAATTTGCCTGCAATATTTATGATGAAAGCCTTTCAATTTTCATAAACCCCGAATAAACTTCTAGCCGAGAGAGATTTACGCAGTTGGCCTGCAAAATTTATGAGCTCAGACTTGATGACTATGTTACTTTTATCTGACCAGAAATTAACTTTTTGGTCTCAGGTTTGGCTTACTGCTGGAGAGGTTTTGTTGTTGGCCATAAATTTTGACCGTTGAATGTGCTAATAACTGAGAGCTTGGGCTCAAACGAAAACTGGAGAGGAAGTAAGTCCGCTATTTTACAGCCATGGGAAAATTGTTTCTAGCCCCTTACTTCGTCACCATTTAATTGTTATTTTTTATCATTATCTAAGTATTTATACCACAATGCAATGTATCCAGCAATTTGACCATTTTTCACACGTTTAAGCCCACTTTAAATGCATCTATTTATATTCATGACAGTTTGCTTTGTTGTTCGTTATTGTTGCTGATTTCATTTCGAATTCTCCAAATCGCACAAAAAATACATAAAATATTTGTACCCTGGAATAAGTAAGTGGTGGATTATATTGATTTGTTTTGCTTTTTGATAAAAAGGATTTTAAACATAGCTGGTGTCATAAATAAATTTTAAATGCCAAACCCTTAAATTTTAAATTATTCAGTTGATTTTGTTTGACCTCCCAGCGTTTAAGTTTCAAGTTAGATTTCAATTTCTACCAATAAATTAATTTACAAAGATTTTTTAATAGGTATCTCATAGTTCAAGTCTCTGATTTTCAGGCAATTTGCACTTGCTTTTATATATTTACTATATATTTTTACGGTTAAGTGTTTCAGCTCAATTTATTCATATTTGTTGCGGTTGCCATTGCTGTTTGTTCATTACGAGTGTTACTAACCCGTTTGGAATGCAAACAGTCGGAGTGAAAAAAATATTATAATTTGTTTTGTAGTTTGTATAAACATTCCTGATATTGGTATGGCTTATTGTTCTGCCATTTGTGTGTGTGGGCGTGCCGGTTTTTATTTAACCAGCCGGCACACAAAAGCCGAACCCCTCTCGTTCTGGCCAAGTCGAAGCCAGCCAGCAAGTTGTTGTTATAGTAAGTAGGTAGTTTGTTTTGTTGGCTTGAATGTCAGAGCTACGTGCCAAGTATGTGTCATGTTCTTAATGTGGAGAGCCCAGTTTGTGCTGTGTGACTGACTGACTAACAGCAGTCGAGATCTGGCTTCTATACAATTTATTATAGAATTAACCTTCAACTTTCGAATGCAGCTGCATTGGCTAAATGTCTATGTGTCTAACAGCAAAACAACAAACAACGAACAACCAAAAACGTGCATTTAATAGACCTTGAATCGCTCGGCAAAAATGATTGTGAGAAAAACTCGACTGCAGTCTTTGCAGTTCATTGACACAATTTTCATGTTTTGTGTATTTTGAACTTTTATTGAACAAGCACCGCAAAAAAAATGTATATATATAAATGTGTGTGGAGTGTGTGTCCAATCTCTTGCACACATTACACAATATTTTTTCCATTGTTTATGTAGGCGCCAGGAGCACAGAAAAAAACAGAGAATCGAGAATCGAGAGAAGAACAGGCAGACGCAAACCTGGCCATGATTTATGGCATTTTACGTAGTACTTTAGCATTTTCACAGTCCATTTGGCTAATTGCTGGCTCATATGCAAACGTTGAATTTTTATATAAAAGCCTCAGCTTCTGGGAACTCTTTTTATATCGTTTCTTTCCTTTTTTGTGGGGATAACCACTTGAGTTGAGTTATCTCTGCTTATTTTCCCATTGTAATACCATTTTCGAATCGAATTATGGGCTTGACATGAGCGGACAAATCCCTCAACATGAGACAAAACAGCAGACGAAAACTGAATGACCATGAAAACTGGTATGAAAAGATAGTCTGGGCTTTGTTTTTTGTTGCCCTGGCATTTTAATTATAGGCCAAAAGCCCGACGACGACGACAGACAAGCCTGGAAATGGAAAATGGAAAAGCTTTCGGCCCTGGCAACAGCAGCTCCATGACATTTATGACTGTTGGTGCACAGAAAAAAATTAAGATTAAATGAAATTTCATAAATTAAAATCGTACTAAGATCGTATCGAATCATAGCTTATCTTTAAATAAGGTATCGAATTGGTTTTTTAAACACTTCAATTGGATTTTAATTTGTTTAAATTGGGACAATTTAAGTTCAATTATTATAAGAAAAATATTTTAGTTTAATTTAATTAATTTAAAAAATAAATATCGAATCGTTAATAATTTGTTTGTATTCCTACATCCTAAGACCAATTATTTAATGGTTGATTAAGATCCAGTTGATGGTCATTTTAATATAATTTTTTTCAGTGCACTACTAGAGACAACTGGTAACTTCGTCCACCTGTGTGACAACAATGGACTTGGGGATTAGTGACGAAGGCACAGAAAGGGGTAGTTAATTAATATGACATGGTATGAAATCAAAAAGCAAAAGCAAAAATTACCCAGTACTTAATGATGATGTTTGTACTCCTTAGCAGTCCTCTGTAATTAGCCAATTAAACCTGGCTTCTCCCAGAGATTCGCTTTTCGCTTTCGTTTGATGTATGCAAATGACTTTTGATGTCATTGAGCCTTTGGCACAGTTTTGGTTTCTCCATCGACTTGGCTGCGTTTTTATTTCTGCTCCAGTAAGCAAGTTAGGCAGAGAACATGATTTCAAGACACTTGAAAGGGAAACTGCCGCCGCCCTGGAATTTTTGTATATATATATTTTTTTTATTACGAGATTTACGATGTGTAAGAGGACAGTGACAGATTCTTGTCGCGATTGAATGTAAATTACGAGCTGCGTAATTTTAATTGGCAGGGAATTCTTTTGAGAATTATTTTTGGTTTCTGGGCTTGACCACACATTCCATTTTCATTTCGATTCGTTTGACACTTTAAGCGGGTTAATAAATTTTATAGCCTCAACAGCGAAGCGCGCGTGCCATTATCATTATCTCATCGGCTATATATTCCACATAAGTTAATATATATATATATATATATTTTTCAAAGAGGCTTGGCTTCTGCCGCAAATCTCATTTGGCTTTAATTTACCTAAATCCTGAGATTTTGTTTGGCTTTGGGTTTGGGACTGGGACTGGGGCACACCTTTTCGTGTTGGCAGACGACTCACCTTCGCCGCTAAGCTCGGGATATTATGCCTGGGAGAAGTCAGCTCTAAATCAACAGCAGCCGTAAGTTGATATGAGTTGAATGTGACACCAGCGACCCTAAGGTTGAGAACTGAAAACACAGAGAGATGACGGTCGTCCTCCTGCAAACTCCAACTCAAACAAGGCGAAAAGGCCAAGGTGCGATCATGTATGGAGAGGGGGTTTATTTTTTTTTGGAGAGGGTACTGAAGATGCTCAGATTGCGTACATGTCGAAAACACTTCAAAGGGGCACGACCAGGGGGCACAAAACACCCCCGGAAACTAATGATAGACAAAAGGGATGCCGGAACCCAAACAAGTGGTGTTGGTTTTTGCTCGCAGGCAAAGCGCACTTGCCAGATGGGATTAAAATTACCAAAGGACCTTGTTCCATCCTATATCTATATGTATATAGTAGACTGGCAGACAAAGCTGCTTAATGATAGCAGCGAATACCCGGACTCTGGCTTCCTCGTCTCCGGCTTTAGTTTTTGGCTTTCGCTTTGGCTTCTCTCCTGTCGCCCCCGATTTTATGTTCAAAATCATTAAAATGGATTTTTCACCCAAACTAACCAATGTTTCATTTGAGCTGGCAAAGCCAATTTATGAAATGTCACTGACAAGAAGGAGTTTTCCTAGAGTATTAAGTAATTTAAGTTGCTTTAATTTAATTGAAGCTATAAGGGTTTTGCTAGCTATTATTTGCTTGTACACTCGTTACATCAATTTTAATTGGATTGGTTTTTATACTCTATGTTTTTTTAGAGGTTTTTAAATCAGTTTTTGTCACTACTTTGTAGAGGAATTAAAAGGCTTTGGGTAAGAGTTTAAATTTTATCAAATTTAACATCAGTAATGATTTAGAAATTATTAAATTCCTCATTTTAAATTGAAATACCAAATCCTATCCTCCTACAAAAATTCCCTTTAAATATTTGCAATAATTACAGTATTATTACTATTACCAGGGGATTTGTATACGTGTGTTTATACATTTTTGATCGCATTGATATTTGAAATTGAATCAGCATTCGGCACTTGATTGATGCTGTTTGACCCCAGACAGCAATTAGTTGTTAATTCATTTTCCGGACAAATTGCATGTGGCTAAATCGGATTTAGTATATTATTATTTTGTTTCGATTTTTATTATCGCATTTAGATATCGTAGTTGTCTAATTGTCGTTGTTGTTATTATTATGCTGACCATTTAATGTTTAATGGGGCAGCTAGCGAAATATGTGTATAAATAGCAATAGAGAACTTTTATGGAGCCATAAAAGGAAATTTGGCCCAGCAAATTGCAGGAAGTAAATCAACGTTTGGCTGCTGCCCTCTGGAGCTGCGACAAATTGCAGTTTCATGTTTATTTTTTGCTTTTTTTGGCCAATCACGGAGTAAAACCCAAGTTTTATGAGCATTTAAAGCGCCAAATAAAACGCTACCAAAATCACATCAAGCGAAGACGCAAGAAGTTGCCAGCCAAGTTGAGCGTTAAAACTTGTCAATAGATGCAGTTATCTCTCTTTATACTTTTACCATTATCCTTGTCTCTTTCTAAAGATGCACTGGAAGAAAATATATAGCTTTTAAGTTTACTGAAGTTTTAAGAGAAATTGCTGAGCATAAGTTGGGCTAAAGAAATAATTAAGAAATTGTTATTAAAGTTTTCTGTAATCTTGGGTATTTTAGAAATTTTAATTAATTTACCTTTTTGTGGGGGAAACTCTCACAAAAAAATGAGAGAGCAGTAAAGAGAGCGAGCGCAAAACACACGCATACTAAGAAACAAAGCTTCTCCTGTGCCCAGGGCTGATTTATATCATTACCCTGTTGAATTTTTTTTTATTTTATCCAATTAATTTAGAAAAAATCTAAAAAATTTTCCCAGTGTTTCAGACTGCGGCACGTGAGCAATTTTCGAAGGCAACATTTATTAGAGCATGGCACTCACGCGCTTACACACACACACACACTCACACACACACTTGCAGGTTGTGCAATGTAAATTTAGAAAATTGAAATGGCGCATTGCGTCCTGCACGTGTGTGTGTATATGTTCGAGTGTGTGCGTGAGCTTCTAGTATTCCCCATAGACCGCTTGTGGGATGTGCAGCTTGGGGGCGTGGCCCAAATACAATCACACTAAAAGGTGTTACACCGCAAAATGCAAACGCTTTTATGACACAGTCACCGTCACCTTCTCCAAAGAGCTCGGCTCACAGGCTCACATTTCTTTTTCCTTTAACTAGTGTCAAATGTTACCCTCTGCCCACTTGGAGTTTTTCCTCGATTTTTCCCGCCGCTTTTTTCTGTTTTCTGGCCGCACTTTGAGAGTCATTCCAGGTTCGGCCCATTTGTCAGGCGGCGCACACTCCTCTTTTATGGTCCATAAGATGTGCATACATATATGTGCGAGTGCCCCGGAGTGAGTGTGTGTGGGTGAGGGGGTGTCCTCGTGTGCGTGTAAGTATTATGCGTATGCGTGCTCAGCCCTCGCACTTTTAGTTTACAAGAAATACACAAAGCACAATTTGATTTTCGCAGGAAAACTATAAAAAAATGAAAGTCGGAATAAGGAAAAATATTGGAAAGTAAGAAACGAAAATTGGTTACCCTTTTTTTGAATGACAATTTGTTTAAAATAGGGAAATAATTTTAAAGAAGGGATAAATCAATATTAATTTGTAAGATATTAAACATCACAACCAATTTTAAATTACCAGAAACTAAGAGATGCAAAAGTTCAATTTAAACAAATAAAAAAAATCCAGTAAAATACTTGAAGATCCTCTGAAATTACAATCTCTTAACTAAGTATACTAAATTCCCCAATATGCTTATAAGCTTTTACCTTAATCCAAGTCTTGTCTCCGTTTTGTTACCTTTCCTTCAAGACACACAAGGAAATGCCATAAAAATTGGTAATGCTGTTCAAAGAGCATAACAAAGAAGACAATTCCTGTTGGGGTCGTATATATACATATATATATTTAGCTGGGTTTACGAGACTGCGAGTCTGGCGACGACTGCCACTTCCACCTCCCCTCAAAAGTCAGTTTCCCCAAAAATTATGTTTGCCGGCACAAATTATACGAGCGTGCTCTTCTGTCCGTTGAAACTGATGCTTTGGGATACATAAGTATCCGCACTCCGCACTCCGCACTCCGCACTCCTGCCTTCCATTTGGCATATTCAAATTGGCAACAGTGTTGTGCTTTACAAGTAAAAACAATAATAATATGCAATGCGTTCCGCTGTTGTCAAGTATTCCCTTTATTTTGCTTTTTTCATAAAATTTGTATGCAATTTTATGAGTTTTTACTTTTTTCTTTTCTTTTTTTACATGCATTCCCGTTCCCATTCCCGTTGCGGTTATTTTTCAGCGACGTGTTTACGCATAAAAAATTTTCCAGGGGAGTTCCTGCTTTTTAGCGTTAAAGTCGTAAAATTTACGCTTTCTGCGGTTCGTTCGCTGGGAAGTGCTAAACATTTTTTGGGCGAAAGTGCAGCTTATATTATATTATGCTCAGAAATTTGCTGCAAAATGTTTTAGGTGCTTTTAGTTTTATATATAGAGTATAGTATGGTATACCCCCCAGGTGTTTGCTCAATGTTTAAGGTTAGCAACCCTTCTAGGTGGTCGTAAATAAACAGAAACCAGAAACAGCTACAGAAATAGGTAGCAACCCCTGAGCTGGTCAATTGAGTAGGCCGCTGTTTGTGTTTGGTAATGGCCATGTTTTCGCTCCCCTTTTTCCCCCAATTTGCTGTTAGTGGCATATAAACTGGGTTTTAATTTTCTAATTACACACGGCAAACAAATGAAAATTTATTGTTGTGAGCAGGGTGTGTTCTTCCCTTAACAGCATTTATGCAAAGTCTGTGTGTGTGTGTGTCTCACCTTGCTTTTTATCTCTGGGGGTGTGGCTGCAACCACCCCCAGCACACGCACATTCACCCGCCACCCACTTCACCCCCCAGACAGCTGCTACTGCGCTCCACAATTTTTATGTGCCAAGGTAAAGGCCTAAAAAAACCAGGCAAAATTTATATGTATATATTGTATTAATAAAATAAAACGCCGTGCAAACAAATCGTAAAAGTTCACATATCCCCAACAATTGGGGTTGCGATGTTGTGTCCTGATGTGCGATTTTAATTTAACATTTTTCTGCAGCGCCAGTTTAGAGGGGTGAATACCACTAACTGGAGACCCATCTCCCTTTTTTTTTTCATTACATTTGAAGTGTAAGTTCCGGGCTCTGAGTTTTATAGGGTATCCCCCAGGAAAACTAAGAGTATGTTTTAGAGCAGTAGAAAAAAAAATCAATGAAGTTTAGTATAGGATATTCCCCGATCGGTTACTATATATGCCTTTTTTTAGCTCCACCATTTCTTTTTATTTTCTTACTCATATGTGATGGCAGTCATATTCCCATGTACGAGTCCCTGGGGAGGATGACCTCCCCGCCCACTCACTTACACTTACAATCTCCCCCTTGAAGCTTTTCCGTACTCATTTTCTTGGCCAACACATACGTGTGTTTTTTTTTGCTTTCTTTATTTTTATTATTTTTACGGTTAAGTAAAAACATACGACAGAAAGCGTGACCTTAGAGATTTGTTTTCCGAATATTTTCGTGTGCAAGTCCAGCCGGGGACTTAATTTATATGTGCCGCACTATAAACGAGGCTTGCTTCGAGGCTAATTTAGTCATATTTTCATTTTTTTTCCCCGGCTTTACTTTTTCCAGGGTTTTTTTCTGCTGTGTGTGTGTTATTTTGTGTGTTGTGTGTGCTGCATGCATCAGAGCGCACATTATGGCGGCGTCTCGCACTTTTCACGCTACACTGAGCACGCTCCCTGTCAGGATATATGTGCGATATATAGTTGTCCTTATTTTATTTGCATGTGTGTCTGTCTGTATCTGTATCTGTGTCTGTGTCTATGTTTGCGTGAGCCAACACAGTCCCTTGTGGCTTTCAATGCGACAAAGTAGACACACACATCGCCAGGCTAAAAAGGGAAACCGGGGATGAGTAAAGGCCCAAAGTGAGTACTCAGCTTTGGCTGACTTGGCCATAAAACACTAAGTCCTTTGGCCTTCAGTAATTTTCTTGTCTTGGCCATAAATAAATTGCTGTTGTTGCTGTTGCTGTCACTATAGTGCGCCCATTTTAGGTTTTGTTGCCCAAACGTGATTTTATTAAAAAGTTGTAAACGTAAACTCCCTGTCCTTAGAGGGGGTTTATGATTTTTTTCCGTCTTTTGATGTTTGGGGGTGTGCACACAGAAAAAAATAAATGTATATGAGGGTCAACATGATCTTAAAAAACTATTTTAAATAGATCAAAATTTTATTCAAAAACAACGTTTCAGTGAGCTTTTTTTTCTGCAGTAATATCGATTTCAAATATTAATTATAAAATTCTACATTAATGTTTGTGGTTATTGTTTATGTGATATTAATTTCTAAAGAACATTATTTTATTATTTAAAATTAAATATATAAAACATCCCTTTGATCTTCATCTGTTTGATCTTTGATCCTGGTTTTTGTTGCTGTGTGATGTATGTGTTTTTATTTCGTTTAGTCCTTTGGCACTTTGGCAGCCCTTGACTTGACGTCAAAGTGCAACTCATTAGAGCTGAAGCAGCAACTTGCCTGCTAGACATGATTAAGTGCAATGAAATGGGTAAATGATGCTCTTTCCTGCCCCTCCCCCCTCCCCCCTCCTTTCCCTTCCATCCCCTCCATCAAAAGCTAAACATCGCAAAAAATAAGGAGACAAAGCAGCGTGCTAAAGTGTCAACAGAGTCCTAAAGTGTCATTGTGTGTAGGTGTTTGCCTCCTGCTTAAATCCTTATATCCTTGCAGTTGTGCGTGTGTGTGTGAGTGTGAGCAAGTGTCGCTCTCAAGTGCTGCGAAAAGCACTCAATTAAAAACATCAAATGCTTTTCTTCAGCTGCAAACACTCGAGTCCTCAGGCGCAGATCAAGGATGAAATTAAGGAGCTGAGCAGTTCAAACCCACACATTATCACTCCCCCTTCACATTCGCCCTTTGTCTGCGGCTTGTTTATTCTTTTTTTCTGTTCTTTTTTTTTTTTTTTTGTAACCAACGCATTCTTGTAAAATACCAAATACATGTCAGGAAATATGATGATATAAGGGAAGCGCATTCTATAAAATGATATTAAAGCTGGCTGGAGTTTAAACATTTACATTTGCACCGAAGAGGGCTTGCTCTTTTTTGGGATTCAAATCATAATAAATAAATTATTTAGACCAATAAACCATTTATCCCTATTAAACTTGTGTAAACGTATTACAAATTTTATTCTTGATAATGCTTACTCAAAAATATATTTATAAATATTAAATGTAAACTCCATAAAAAAATCTTTCATGGAAATAATTAACATGACTTTTGATACTTTATCGAGATTTTAAATGATTTTTTGATGTGTTTTTACTCAACACCTTTATATTTTTGAATATTTATTATAAAAGAATCTTTCAAGGAAAAATAAATTAAATTTTTGTTAAGTTGTAAGCCCCTGTATGATTTTTTTAAATTTAATGCTAGCTGTATTTTAATATTCCACCATAATTAAATTGTTAAAGTTAATGTCAAAGTCAAGGCACCTTTTTGCAGGTGGACTGCAAATTGAAGCTCGCCCTTTGGCTCGTGGTCTTTGTTTAACTTGGTGCGGTGGCTCTGTGGTGGCTGTCTGGGCCCACATGTTAGCACCCCTTTTTAGGTCCCTGTGCCCCTCATCCTCACCCCCTCTTGGCCCATACAAACCCCTCAGCCTCTGCTGGTCCTTTTACCAACCATATTTCTGTTCCACGTTGGCAGCAGTAAAATTGCTTGCGGTTAATTGTTTTTCACGCGAAAAACTTCAATAATGCAGATATTGGCTGGCAGTTAGCCACCACCCCGCACACCCCTCACACACACCACACACACACCCCCTTTTGGTTGCAGGTTGTGTCGCCAGGGGGCGCTCTGCTTGGCTAGCCGCATTGTTGCAATTTATGATGTTGCATGCATTTTGCTCCTCTTTTTTTTCTCTCTCGTTTTTGCACCGCTTTGATGGTAAACACGAAGAGCTGGCCAATCGAATCAAAAATTTCTGAAAAGGAGGAAATACGGGGTGAAAGGAAATCCAATAAGCATTTTCATTTGTCAAGCGGCGACCAAGCGGCGTATACGCAATTTGTCGAGCATTTTGTTAGCCTTTCGTTTCAGTTCGTTTCAGTTCGCTTTGGCTGCAAATTCAATTTATTGTAAATATTTTTGCGCCAAAGGCAAAACTTGCAAATTAATTTTTTTTTTCGCCTGCCGCCCGCGGAAAATGCACAAGTGGCCAAGGAGTGAAAGAAAACATACAAATAATAGAACAGAAAACAGAAAATAAAATGAAATCCAATAAAAAGGCAACAAGAAGAAATCGGGGCAAGAAAGCGAAAGAAACTGCGCAACTTTATCACAACAAAGGGGGGAAAAGAAAAGCAAGCACAGCTGTGAGCAAAAAAAAGAAAAGGAAAATGGGAGGAAAACTTGAGGAAAACGAGCGCGAAAACGAAAACTCTATTACAGCCACAGTTGTTGCTTTTTTTACTGAGAGTGTGTGTTGTGTGTGTGGGGGGTGTCCTGCAGGCTCAAGTAATGAGAAATGCCAACAGGCACTCACAAGGCACAAGTTTGAGAGGGGAATATCCTTCGTGGGCCCTCAGATCGTGCAATATTTATTAAAGTCGAAAATTATGAAGCCCGAGTGCAAATAAAGTCGAACTTCGACCCCTCAACTCAATTACATCGCCAATGATGTGCGACGACGAGTCCTTACGTTGTCCATTTATACATGTCCAGTGTCCTGTGTTTATTTTACCCTCGAATTTTGCTTGTGTTTTCCTTGTTTTTCATAGAAGCCTCTGCACTCTGATTGTTTTCCTTGATGTCCCCGGGTTTGTCTTCATTTTTTGCGGCCTCTTTCTAGCCGTAATCAAATCGAGCAACTAAAGGGACTTTCCCAACAGTTTGATTGTTTTCCTTTTTGCACAAATTAATCGCCCGCAAGGCATTCAATTAGTCTCGAGCAATCTTCTATATTTTCTATGGCCATTTTCTTTGTGTTTATTGATGAAATTGTTTTTCTTGCAGCAGAGAAAACAAAAAATCAACAAATATTTTTTAAAGGTATTGTATACAACAAACGAAATGTAGGTACTTTCCTTAATATTTTCTTATGTCTGCTGATTTTTAGGAATTTAAAAATTATTTGTAGAGATTTAAAAACAATAATTTTAGTGCCTTTAAATAGGCTATAAATTCTTAAATTTTTACAGCATATTTTTAGACATTTTTCCTTTAAGAAATTTCCTAAGATAAAATATAACTTATATTGAAAACCCCCCAAATATACCATCAAAACTTAAGAAAAATGTTTTTCTTTATTTTCATTGCAGGTTGGTCACGTTCACTACCTAATAACTTCGCTTGAAGCCCTGTTAAGTATGCTTTAAACACTTCACCATCGAGAGTCAATGCATTGTCCTGGCGGCTGGGCTAAAATGCAAATTTCTTGGCCAAACAACAACATGTGCTGCTGCTCCATCGTTCGTGGGGGAAATGCATTCATGGCAGCAGCACTGAGGCAACTGAGCCAAAGCCGGCAAATAAACACCGCTTCCCCAAAAGGGGGCGTGGCAGTCAGGGGGAGGGGCAGGGTGAGAGGCAATGACTAAAGACAACAAACCACATGTCAGTATGGCTAGCGCTGGCTGACTGGAACCCTTTTTCACGGGCAGCAACAGAAAAACCAGCGAAAAGGGGGTGTGTTTGGGGGGACTCGCAGCCCCCAAAGGCAAAAGGCAAAAGGCACTCCCCAATCAACAATCGACGTCATCAACTGCAAGGCTGGACAAACAGAAAGAGAGAGAGACTGATACTACAAACGTTTATGCGATGAGTTTCATGAATTTATGCTACAGAGATGAGTTCATGAAATGATTTTGGCAGAGATGACAGACATGTAGAAATAGGTCTCTTTATTTGACTGTCGATAAATTATGACGACGAAATTAGAAAAATTATTTTATGCAAGTCGCAAAATTAAAAAGGAAATTAGTTTTTAATTTTTAAGAGTGTAAACACCAGCTTTTGATTATTTTTTAAAGTCGAAAAGAGTGTTTCACATCAGCTTTTCCACTTACAAGTGACAGCACTTCACTCTTTTATATAATGAAACTGAATTTATACAGTCCATTAGCCCATCTCTGTGTTTAGCGAAAAAATTACATGATGTTTTTCCCACTTCATGAAAAGGTCCTCGCATAAACCCGAGTATGAGACTGACTAGCACGCGATCCTGTGGTTTGTCATTGCTCGGATGACGACGTCATGATAGTGGCCAGGAATATGGATGAGTCCTGGGTCCTGTGCTTTTGGCCCTCGGGCCGTTTGCGTTGTTGGCTTAGAAAGTTCATTGTCTTGCTTACAAAATGGAAAGTGGTTGGGTGTTTGGGTGTTTGGGTGGTGGGTGTTGGCTTAAAGCTTAAAGAGAGGGGAGTGCAAATTGCAAATTGCATGCAAAGCCTCTGCAAAGACTGCATTAGTTTGTGCCGCCTGCAGCCATATGGTCTGGGTCCTTCTTCGTGCCACGTCCTTCGTCCTTCGTCCTGCTGCAGTTGCCTAACCTCATTTCGCAGTGAAAAGAAGTTGAGGCTGCATTGTAAGGCCGCCTGCAGACAATTGAATTTTAATTTGTATAACTTTAGTGCCAGACAGGCTTCCACACCTCCCCTCCTCAGAACCCCCCTCTCTTAACGCTTTTAAAGGCCTCCCACCCCCCTCTCCATTGAAGCGTTGCCGGCGGCCATGCAACGGAATATTTTACATATTTCATGAAATGGAGAAAGGGAGTCCTCCGTTTAATGGAGTCATGCATAGAGGCCGCCTTTAAATCCTTTTTGTTTTAGTTTACTCCAGCCATTGTTGGTGCAAAACAATTTGCAAATTGCTGGCCAAAAAATGGCGCCGCAAAGCTCACCTGGAAAGCCACCCGAAAAACAAAAAAAAAAAAAAAAAAAACACCCCACCATCAATTCAAGAGCAATTACAAAAGACAAACGGAGCAAGGACCCTATGTACACATACATATAAACACAGAGGTTGCACAACAACAATGGGCCAACTTTAACGGCTGGTCGCCTTGATCATTATCAGGCAGGAGTCGTTGGCCAAGTGCACGACACGGGCTAAAACCAGGAGCAGAGCAGAGCAGTCTACGACTACGACTACGAGGACGTGACTCTTAAGTGACTGCTGTGGTGGCGTTTTGTGGCCATGTTTTGGGGTGTCAAGCTCGACTGCACAAACACAATAACAGCCAACACCCAGGATACACCAGGATATAACCAACAGGATAGCGAGAGTGTGAGGTGTATAGAGACAGAGAGAGACGGGTAGCAAGGCTGAGAAAGAGACAGCAGGAAGGCGCACATATGCAGCGATGACAACAACAACAAGAGACAGTGCATAGTGGAAAAATCAGAAGTTGGCCATAAAGTTGATCCTACCAACTATTGAACTTCACCAATGGAAAGGGACATAAAAATACACCAAGAGAAATTGGGAAGATTTTTAATGAATACAGGCAGAAGTTAAAGCTTTGATGTAATGATGATAATTATCTAGAATTTTAGAAATAAAGCCAGAAAAAAAAGTACAATAATAAAAAAAAAACATGAAGAGGAGAGCCACTCTTAAATTCATCCACATTTAACTTATTTTAAATAACAGCAAGGCTTTTTGTTAACAATATGTCTTGTATATAAAAAACTTAAAAACTAAAATATCGAAAAAAATATTTTCCTAGTTCAGTGATCAAGATCCATATTTTTTTTTGTAACTCCTGAAGCTTAAGTTTTCTTTTTCACACTTGCTCATAACTTTAAGCCCCAAAGCACCAAAAAAAAAAGAGGGCTAAAATGACAACCCTGCTCATATGCAACAACATTGGCAACACCTGCCACGCCACCCACCCAAAAAAAATAAAGACACAAAAAAAAGGGGGAAATGCAACAAAAAATAGAGTGGGAAAAGTTTAGTGCTTTTCATAAACTAGTTGCTGAACAGTGAGGGAAAATGGAGGGGAAAAACGAAGAACGGAAAAACCGAAACTGAACACAGGACACAGAGTCGGAGTCGCTTCCTTTTATTTTCGAATTTAGTGCCGCTGCGGCCGTTGGCCCGTCTCCTATTATTACTGCTATTATTATTATTATTTTTGGGCCCAGTTGTTGTTGTTGTTGTTGTTGCTCCTGGCACAGGAAACGTGCGACGTCATGTAGGCGCGCCAGTCAGACGCCTGAAAGTATGCCTCAGCGTTTAGTGGCAATATCAGCAAAAACACGCGACGAGGCCAACAAAAAACGCGAACTTTTCAAAGTAGAGGAAGGGGCATGAGAAGGGGGTGGGGGGGCTGCAAGGACTCTCTAGGCCTCGTCCTGGCGACGTCCTGCTTCCGTGTTGCATGTTGTCGCTCTGGCTTTTCCTCTTCTGCCATGCCTTTTATTTTAGTTTTTCGGCCGAAAAGTAAACAAAAGAAAAGCGAATTTTTCGTTGGCCGCAAAAAACTTTCGTTAACACGAGAAATTGCATGCCACACAGAGGGGGGTGGGGGTTGCAAAATAGAAGAGGAGGGGAGAAAGGGTGCCACTTTTTGCCATTTCGGTTTTTAGTTGCCACCCAACTGAAGGTTATTGTGGCAAATTGAGTTTTTGCATGAAACTTTAAGCCGCTTAAAGATAAGACATGGAGTTTTCTGCAGAGAGAGAGTCCCAAGAAAATGCTAGTAAAGAGTTTTCCGTTTACAGCAACTCGCAGCTTAGCCACTGAGCTGCAGCTCCTTCGTCCTTGTTTATAATTATTATGCACTCTGAATACGAAAACAGGATGGCAACTAAATCGGAGAGAGAGCGTAGGTAACGAAGGACTTAACACTCTGTAAGAATTTTGAATAGGAGTTTATTATAAAATATTTTTATTGCAATTCACAACATATTATAATTTGCAATCTACAGCTGTTGTAAGTGGCTTATGTTGTATTTATTTGACACTTGAACCCCAGGGCAGTTTGTTTTCTTGTGTATACTTTTACAGATAAGAAGTTAGTTTTCGTCCTCTTGCACTGAAATAAAGTTTGGCTAGGTTTTAATTATTAATTTGCCAAAATAGTATTTTCAATAACCAGTTTAAAATAAGTACCTATATATCTTTAAGGGACTTAAATACCTTAATTTTATATTTAATATCACCTAGAAAATAGTTTTTCCCCTTGTGCAAAACACTATTCTCCCTTTTAGTGTTGAACATTTTTATCAGGTTGTAGTTTTTATTTTTGGGGTTGAATTTTTGGTGTCTCCCGTCTTTGTGGCTTTCTCATTATCATTCCTTTTGGCCTGAGGAGGAGAGTCCTTTTAGGGCTTTCACGTCCTGTAACAGCTGCATAAATATTTTCTCCCAGCCATTTGGCTTTTATGGGATGTCTCCCATTTTCGCTTTATCTCTGTCGCTGTCTGTGTTTTTTTTTTTTGGTTGCACAGATAAAGAGAGAAGTGCATTGGCCAATTGTAATTCAAGTCGCATAATTTTTCGGCTTATTAAATATGGTAATGCCGCACATTGGCAGCCGTAACGTAATGAAACACCTGCAATGGCTGTCATTTTGCCTATTTGTGTTAATAGTCAATGGCTGGCTCTGGCTCGCCGGGGGAACTTAACTTGGCCAAAAGCGGATGCTCTAATGAGTCATGTGCCACACGGTCCGCAGTCTACTATACAGCCCATCTCACTCTATCGCACTCAATGTGAGTAGATGGCGTCAGAAATTCATTAAAGCCATGATTGTAATTTATTCTAATGGCATTTCGGTGTGCAATGCTCGTGCAAACGGCTGCTGGCCAAAAGGTTACGCAACCCGCCAAAAAGAACATTTTGCTGCTGCTGCAGCACTGTGAAGTCGTTATATTATGGCCATGTCCAGCATTCGTTTTGATTGACGGCCCAGCCAGAGCAGCCAACAGCCAGCAGCCAGTTTACCCCAGCTGTATCTCGTACGAGTGGCTGCCACATAAGTTGCAAGCTTGTTTTGTGCACTCAGAAAATATTTTGGAAATTTTTGAATAATCTATAAACAAGTTACGTTAAAAATTCAGTCATTACCTCAACTTATTTATGAACAAAATAAAAAAAAAATCTTTAAATTAACACACTGTGTTAAAAAAATCAAAATATTTTGTAATTTTTCATCTAAAAGTATTACATTAAATATTGAAAAATGAAATATCACATGTTCCTGTGAAAAGTAACACTATTAGATGCTAAAAACATCATGTAACTGAGATAAATAGGTGTCCCCTAAAAAACAACCAAAAGTCTTCAACACTGCTGTTATTTTTTTATTCGAATAAAAGGTTCAAATCTTTTTAAATTTGAAACCCATACGTGGTGGTATCTAGTCACGGAAATAATTATTTAATAAAGAAAAAGTCGTTATTAAAAAGCTAAAATGGTATGAATTATATTTTATAAAAATTGAGTTAATATTTTTCTCCCAGTGCTTTTATGTGAGCCCACATTTTTTGGGTCAGCTCTGTGGCTGTGGCCTGTTCTTTGTCATCATCATCTGCAGTACTCTCTGCTTAATTAGCGGTCTTGGGCTTTGACTTGGGAATTTCTCACGACCATGCGAAGAGTATCCAAGCCTAAAAATAAAAATAAGAAATAAAAATAAACGCATACGCAGCTAAAAAACTGGTTAGCCGACTGAACTGATTTATCAGCTCTGCCAGTTTGTTTCTGTTACTTTTATAAATATAAACAGCGTCATGATGTTGTGCCCCTCGGTTGTAGTAAATCGATGGCAGAGTTAATTCAGCTTTATATATACAAAAACAAAAAGATATATATGCGAAGACAAGTTGCAGCGGTTTGTTGCCAGTTGAGAGTTTCTGCTGGTTGCCAGTTTTTGTTTTTGGCGGGCCGAAACAAGTTTTTTTTGTTTATAAACAGATTTCGGTGTCCGTCGATCTGCTGTGTGCGGTTTTCTTATAAACAAAAGAGACTCGGACGCTTCGCAAACAAATGACATAATTTGATATTCAAATTCCAGCACAAACAAATTTTAATTTGAAAAGAAAACGAAATTGAATTTCAATTTCAACTACCTGCCTCTCTGCCTTCAAAATATGCAAATACGCGAAATGTTTTCCGTTTGTCTGATATCATGGTGGTATGTATTCTCACCACTTTGTTATATAACTCGTGTGGCTGGGCCTGCATATTATTTGGGATTTGATAAACCGACAAACTGGTTTATGAATGGCTTCAACTGTGTTGGCCAGCAAAAAACAAAACTCGAGCTGATGTCATCGGTTATCTGATGATGAGCAAATGCCAAGAGCACAACAAAGTTGGAATTCTTTTGATTATCTCGCGATGTTTGCTGATCGATTGCCTTGGGATCACGATTCACTATCAGAACATGAACCCCTCCGTCGAAAGTAAAACCACAATCACTACATGATTCACATTGGCCAGTATGTGTTTGTGGAGATAACAAGGGGTATACATTTATTTGCTAAGATGAAACACTTGAGGAGCGGCTAAAATGCAAAAGGAGCGTCTGAATTATTTATTTATATCAGTTCTAGCACATCACGAATAGCATGAATCATTTAATTGATTTTTTGTTTAGTTGAGATTGCAGGATAAAAACCTGGGAAATATAAAAAGTGTTTAAATGAAGAATATTTTAAAAAGTGATAACAATTGTAAACAAGTAACTGAAATATTTATTTAAACAAAAATACATAGAGAACAATTTTATTTTATTATTGCTGAAAAAATACTGTTTGATTGGCTTTCCTGTAAAATGTGTAACTAAAAGTATCGCAAAAAAAATAAAAAACATTTATTTATTTATCTAAAAAACTGATTTGCTAAATGTATTTTGCAAGCTTTAATTTGATCTAGTTTTTTGATGGCCTTCAGTTTTTAAAGATTTATAAGGCTTGATTGATTGATTTATTTGGACTTGGTTCTGAGTAAAGCTTAAAGAACATGTTGATCATTAATCATTTTACGTTGTAATCTTGTTCTTATTGACTCTTCGAATAAATCCAGAGACCATTTCAAGGTCTAGGGTATAAATGCTATTTGTTCCAAGAGAATGGCACCCGCTAATTAAATTTGCATAGGCAACGCGTGCGAGTAAATAATTCGCCAAATGACTTAACATGTGTTTTTTTTAACCTGCTGCTGCGTGAGAATGTGACTGAGATGAGTTGAAATAAGTTGACTCACTGCCCGTGGCCCCCAATTGTTGCTACCAGCTAGGTTCACACAGCAATTGGTAGCCAAGATGATGACTAAGATCCAGGGGAAACAGTTCTAGAGATGGTGCTGCAATTGCACATGACTCAGGGAAAAGTTCGTGGAAAACTTCTGACAAGACCCGTTTACGGTTCCTACGAGCGGAACCAATGAATGAATGAATGAAGCACTTGCAATTGAGTCAGCCGCCTTGGAATTTGACTTCTATAACAAATTGTATACAATTAGTTTCATGCAAATTAAATGTTCGCATTGTTTTTTTAGTGCTGCACGGCCGTTAAAGTTATAATAACAGAATCTGCAAAATTTCAACATTGTTTTAATTATTTTTCTTAATTAAGCCAAAACATAAATGAGCGTAGTGCTGCCTGCCTGCCAGCAGCTGTATTAAAAATAAACACAAATTATGAACCACCCTCAACACACACACACAGATACAATGGCAATAAGAGGCGTCAAGAAAATGTTTAATAGGCGCGATGAAATGAAACTTAAACAAAGAATTTTACATCCAGCCGCTGGCCAAACAGCCAACACATGTTCCACAGATATATACAAGTGCATGCATACATCTTCCCTTCAGCCCAGTTTTCAAATTTTAGCCCCTTAACACGGAGGAAAATTGGGATTGTTAATGACTTGAAAAAAGCTTATTTTTGTTATTTAATAAAATAATTTATTTTATTTCAATGAGACTTCATTTCGACATACCTAAGTCATAACTTAGTAGGTTATATATTTTTTAAAGCAACCTGGGCACATTCGGAGTCGCTCTTCTTTGTATGCGTGTGATCTACGCTCTGATGCTCTCTTTCTCTCTCATTCCATGCTAAACTCTCTTTTTGCTGCAAGCATGTATGGGTAATAAACATGTGTATCTGTGTGACCTATACTTAAAAAAAACTATAAGCGTGCCCAGGCCTGACTTAAATTTTCTACATATCTCTCTCTTCAGTGAATTTCAAGCTAAAATTATGTAATTTTTCCCAGTGCATCCGACTGACATTTTCAGCTGCCTGCATTTTCCGCAGAATTTCAAGAGTTTTTGATTAATTGCAGCAATCTGGGGGGGAGGACGCCCAGCACGACAGGCGAGACAACCAAGACAACCGACTCGTGCCCTCGAGATTCAGAAATTCAGAAAGGAGGAGCCCCCACAGCCCCCCTTCACTCTGCCCCCACTCATTACCACTCAATCTCTTAAGCATGCCCCTGTTGCATGCCACAAGAGCCCGTTTATTTATACGGAATACGGAATATGCGGAGGAAAAGGAAGTGAAGTGGGGGGGGGAAATTCGCTTTTTCTGCCACATTTAGCGCTGGATTTGTGGCTCAAGGTCTCTCTGTGTGTTTCCTGCACTGCAATTTCGGTGTCATCGCCAATGCCGCCTGCCATTTGTTGCTGGCCAAATTGCTACATAAATCTGAATCTGAATTTGAGATTTCTCCTCCTCCTCTTAATCTATTTATCTATTTTTCATTCAGCCTGACAGCGTTTTCTTTTCGGCCTGCCTGCCTGCCTGCAGTTTTGTTTATTGATGCTGTCCAATTAGTTGGATATTTGGCACACTTGACTGGTCAGCCAAAAACACAAATGTTAAACTAGCAATTGGTTTTAATTTTGAATCACAAAAATAATCCAGTTCAGCCATGCGAAAGTGCGCAAAAGTCGAAGGCAGTCGAGCAAAGTCAACATAATTTTTGGCAAAAATAAATTTCAGAAATATATATATCCCAAAAATACTGCCAAACAAGTGACTAATTAAGGCAGCAACTTCTCTCGTCTCCATCTTGGGCAAACACTAAAACAAACAATAAACGAAAACAATGAAAAGTTTTCTTATTTTCTTCGGCCGTTTGCGAAACCTTGAGGCGTGCTAATAGATGGTCATAGATATGGATAAATAAATGTTTATGATGGACTTGGGGTAACGAAAAGTTGTTACCCTATAGAGATGTCTATGAAAATATTTTAAAATAATTTTTAAGTGTTGAAAATAGCTTCTCACAGGTCTTGCTATGAATATACCCTTGAACCTTGAACACTGGGTATCAAAAACTGTACATACAACAGCGAGTTCATCTATTTATAGACAAAGTGTGCTATATCAATGTGTATAAATTGTGGTTGGCTTTTGAACTCGAGTAGTTGAGACTCAACAAAATGTTGCTTCTTTTTCGCATAGTAAGTAAATTATTTGCGCTCATCTACGGATAAAGATATTCCACAAAAAGTCTCGCAAAATGTGCAAATTTATTTAGCCTTGATGATTCCCAAATTAAAGATGTGTGAGAGCGAGAGACCATTTATATGGCTTTTGGGGAAGGGTATGGGGTATACTACACAATATGGGGATGGAAGATGAAAGGCTGGATTTAAACTGATTAATCTGTACAGAGAGAGAGTGAGGATGTATCATATGTCTCTGGTGTCTCTGATGTCATTTGCAAATTCAATTTATCCCAGTTCAAATGGAATGTATACATACAACAACTGGAGGCCGCACTCTGCACTCTTGCTACGTTTTTACTACCAATTTTTATGGTTTATGCATAGTTTACTCTTTGTGGAGGTCCAATCTTACTAGCTACAATCCTCCAATCCCCGATCCCCAATCCTCTCCAATCCCCGATCCCCGGTTCTTTGTCTGTCACGGATTGCGGACTGCCAACTGGCTGCGACATTGTGACTCCGGCATGCTCATAAAAAGGTAATAAAATTTTTGTTTACCTTGGTAATAGGAAGTGAAAAGCACTAGCACACACACACACACAGACACAAAAGCAACGCGCACGCACACACACACACACACTAATACATTTGAATATATGGCAGGATACGGGGAACGTATTCCTTTGCATGTCCTCGGCTATATGGCCATATAGCCTTGAGTGGTTTAGTCGACTCGACAAGTTTTTGGGGCGGCAAATGTGTAAGGGATGCGGGGAGGTCCTTTTTTTTATTTTTACAGTGGGGAGGCCTTCGTATACAAAAAACATCAGGATAATCGCAAGAAATGGAGTCGAATGTTTGAAGTCGAGTCACAGGAAATTGATTTCTTTTCGTGGTTTTGCCCCAGGATCTTCTCGTCCTCTCTCTCTGCTCGTTGTCAAAGAGAATTTATCGATGATTGGTTTGCTCTTTGCGCATATTTATCTCAATGCAGATTTTATCTACACGATTTGCGGGATGAATAGGGGAAAAAGGGGAAAAGGGGAGCTATAATTGCACTTGCCTGCATATAAATAAAGTCGCTTCAATGGAGATCGTAAAGTATTGCATAATAAACTTCTTACATTGATAAATTTGCCCTGACTTTTGCCCTGCCTTCGCATTATAATGTCGAATAGCAAAATAACTTCTCCTCGGTAAAGTAAAAGTATAACAATTTTATGCAATGCAGATTATCTAGGGGGGTGGGAAAACAACAACTCCCCACACTTATTGGCTTTCAATTTCCATTTTCTAAATTCACTCCCAGACAACCCAACGAAACCCAAGGAAAACTTTTGCGCTTCGCTATTCCTTGTTGATTATTGAAATCATTTTCCTGGCCGCCTCCGAGGAAACTTTGCTTTACCATATTTGCTTGCTTAGGCCTTCATTAAAAGTTTGCCCCTGGCACGACATTTGTCTCCAAGGTGCATATATAGTATATATATAGCAAAGAGGTGGTAAAATCAGGGCTACCACCTCTGGCTTTGATTTATGGCTCTATTAAATAATTTTCCGCGAAAAGTTGAATGCATTGGAATTTTGTTTGTTGGGTGGTGGGAGAGGTGCCAAAATGGCGACGAAGGGTGAAGATTTGTGGTGTCATTAAAATATTGTTGCAACCAGAAGGTAGTCACATCTATCTTACTCTTTCTGTATGTTTATTTTACCCTTCGTTGAATACTTTACAGTGCCGCTTAAATATGCATTTGTTATTGAATTTCAGTAACAGATGGCTGGGACACTTTAAAATATTTATACTTTTAATACTTATGTTAAAAAATCACATTGTAAATTATTTTAACAAAACTTATTCATACAACACATGATAAACTAAACTATTAAATTATAATAATAATTAATTAAAAATACATTTAAAAAAATGTTTCAACATATTTTAAAGAAATTATTGCATACTTTTAGACATGAATTTAAGTGGTTTGAAATCATTTCAAAAGTAAACTTATTTAGATCCTTAAAAGGGCTTAACCAACTGAAATTCCCAGATGTTTTTCTCCCAGTGAAGCTTAGCAATCCCATCTAGCTGTTTGGAGCTCCTCGGGGCGGTTGGTGGATACATTCCGGCGGGCACTCACCCGTAACTAATACACCGTATGTGGCATGCCACATGCACTTTCACCTTTAACTTTTGGCTGATTTCTAGTGCGGAAAGCGCTCGTCGAAGGATCTCTGCTATCCTACATCCTCTGCTAATATGTGTCTAATACAGCGTATTAATTTATTTAAATTCCACACAGACCCCACAGCACAGACTTCTGACTCCCGACTCCCGACTCCAGACTCACAGATGTGCCGACATATCCTTTAGATGGGAGTGTGGGTGTGCAAGGATGTGGCACACATATGGATACCGAAGCCATTACGACGTTCAATGACACGGCAAAGTGTGCGCCGTGTTGAACTTTTTGCTTTTTCCCGGCCCTTCTGCTTCACGGGATGCCTGACTGCTCCTGATTCTGCTCCTGCTGCTGAAGCTTTTGCTATCTATAGCCCGATGATTACGGCTGCCATCAGCGGGGGATCGAATGCCGTTGGTCCTGCCTCGAACCTCGAACCCCTTTGATTCCGCCGCATCCTTTCGAAACGTTCTAATAGCTTCTAATGCATGTAATGTCAGTTCACGTCAGCTTCCGCCCATCTACCACAGCGATTCACCTGTTCCCATTTTTTTGCACCTGAGCTTGATGGCTGCCGTTTAGCGGTTGCTTTAAAAATGGAGAATAAAATGGTATTGATTTTAGACTGCGGCTATAGGAAGTAGGCTAAGCTTAAAGTATTTTAAAAGGATTTATTTATTTTTGGTTTATTTACATGTTTCTTTAATTCATTTTGTGCTCAGTAAATAAACATTTAAAAGGACTTTTGTCTAGTCCTTACTTTCCCTTTAAATTTAATTGATTTTAAAGTCCTTTGTCCTCTGTAAATGATTAATGTTTGCTGCTTAAGAAGAGATTTAAGATTTTAAGCCGTTTAAATTGATGGTTAGCCGAGAAACATTCAAAATTTCAACACTTGGGCAGTTGAGAATGTTTATGGAATTAAATGTGAAAAGCTTGTCCTCCTCTCAAAATGTTTTGCATGCAGATTGGCAGCACTCAAGAGATTTGTCATCATCAAATGGAAAATATACTTTAAGCCCGAAACTTCCACTATCAAATGACCGCAATTCATTATTTTATCTACGTAGTTTAAGAACTATTCAAATGTTTGCGTGGCCCTGGGAGCCCTTTGCATTATGCTAAATTGCCTTGTTTTACAATGCTTAAGTGCTTGGCCAAGGGTGGAGGATTTATTCGGGTTGGAAAGGGGGGTAAGGGGGCTATGAGCACCCCACCATATGCTAATAGTTTTGTCACTCTTTGGTTGAGATGGAAAAAGGGACCGTCAAAAAATTATGGGGGGACTTTAGTTTCGGGTCCAACAACTGGAAAAGTTGCAAAGTTTGTGCCGTCACCTTGTTGGTTTTTGGTAATTTCCCGTTTTTATCTGCCAACTCAAAATCCATACACACACACAGGATATTAATGCAGGCTGCAGGACTGCAAGGATATCGCATGTGTGTGTGTCTTCATCTTTAATAAATATTTATGTGCTGTCACCAACTCAACCCACTTCCTATCATCGCTTTTTCTCCCCGTTTCTGCCCGTCAATTTGCTTTTCTAATTTGTATACAAGGATTTCTGCTGTGGCTTTTGTTGTAGATGTTGCTGTTGCTGGTGGGTGTTGCTGTTGCTGCTGCTGCTCCTGTAGATGTTGCTGCTGCTGCTGCTGCTTTGTGTTTGCTCTCGGGGGTAACAGACTTGGAAAACTTGGCACTCTTACATATTGATGAGCGCTGCGATTAAGTAGAGCGTGCCTAATGCATGCAGGAGGGTTAAGGAAGGACACCATGTGTGTTATGTGTGTGTCACCCACCCCCCTTTTAAAAAACACATACAACACACACACATCCCATAAACGAAACTCATCAATTTTTATGCGGTTTCGGTTTTTTGCACCCCTTACTCTTACTCTTGTGTTTGTTTGATGAAAGTGAAAAATGCCCGAGAAGGTTTTCACCTTGCAAAAGGTGGAAAGGGGAAACTTTGGCTACCTGTCCTACCTGTCGCTAATGTTATGCAAAATGAAAGTAAACACAGTTTGGTTATCTGAGAGTGTGTGTGTGTGAGTGTGTTGTGTGCTAGTGTGCGTTAGTGTTTGGCATACAAATTGTTGCTGGCGGCTTTTTAGGCATAGCTTAATGCATTTAAATGGGAAAATTACACTTTTTTTCGAGACAGCCTTTCTACTTCTATTGGCTACTGAAAAGGGTTCTGATATACAGAGTAAACAAATATTTATAAGTGTATTTTTGCAAACGAGTCTTGCAGAGTTCTTGCTGATATCAAAATCAGGCAGGATTTCAAAATTAATCAAAGATTGGATGAATCAAACAATGCCTAGGTATTACTTACCTTTCGCAGTTCAATTTATTGACTATTTTAATCCTTAAATTTTTTTTAAATAGCCCTGGTTAAGTAACTCAATTGACGAGTCTAGAAAATAAGGTCTGCAGCTAAGGGAAAAATCTAGATAACCTGTTTATTTTGAATTAAATATCAATAAATATTTTTTTTCTGTAAGAAATTTAATCATTATTGTTAAATAAGGAATTTCTACGAGACAAACCAAACATAAGGAAAACTTGTGACTTTTTTTTAGAAATTTCCCATTGTGTAGCTCCCTTTTAAACGCCCAATTGCAAGAGGAAAAGAAAGGAAATCTCAACGTCCGCTGATTCGCACAATTTCTGCCACTCGAGCAGCCACATGTGGTTGTGTGGAAAAGGAAAGCTTTTAGCGTGGCTCTCTCATTGCTGTAATTAATGTTCTCCTTCTTGGCTTTAAGCCGCTTTAAGGACACGGAGTTGCACAGACTTTTATTTAGGAGTAGCGAAAGCTTCTTTCGAATTCGAGGTGCCATTGTGTGTAAATAGTACATATAATACATATATGTGCTCCAGAGTTGATGGACGCCAACTAGGCGCCAACTTTGGCTTGCTGACTGGTGGACTGGTGGAGAAACTGGCCCTGACTAAAGTCCATTGTTGTGGGTAAATATGGCTTACTTGCTATGGTTTTTCTTATTGTTGTTGTGACTGTAAAAGTGTCGTCATTGTTGTTGCCACTGCTGCTGAATGGCTTAACAACAATAACAATGGCGAGTCGAACAATAACAACAAGAGGAAAACGCACACGCACACACAGCCTGTTGGCCTAGGCCACCCACAACCCACCACCCACTGTTAGCCCACTTTTGGACCACCCACCACCCCCTTTTCGGACTTCTGCTCGTTGGCTTTTATTGCTTCAGTTTCAGCTTCAGTTTCAGCCCTGAAGTATGCAACGTTCTGCCGCTTTTCTCCGATTTTCCCGCTTTTCTCGGCTGACCCACTTTACGCGTTTTTTATTTACTCACTTTTCCTTTTTCTCCAACCTTCTTTTTTTCTGTCGTTTTCCATTCGCTCTCTCATTGTTGCCAAAGTCTTGTTATTATGTGGCTTGCTCTCGTCCTTTCTTCAGTTTTATTGCTTGTTGTCTATGGCGGTGACGACAGCAATTATGTAGATTTCAGTTGCACAAATAAACTTAAATTTATATAGAAAAGGGCACGCCGCATAATGAGCGGGTTATTGACATTAATTGCTCACCTTCGTTTCGCTGGGGAAATCCCGGATCAGACGTAATATGATGTATGATGTGTCAGTGCCGAAAACACAAACACCACACAAACACAGCCTGTCAGTTTTGGACCGAAGGACTAAAGGACCAAAGGACCAGAGAACCGAAACGAACCTGCAAATTTGGCAAATGTCTGACTGTCTGTCTGTCTGCATTTCATTTCTTTATTTTTGGATAAATGTGTGTAATAAACACACACAATACCGACACTCTGCCAGTCATCCGCAGCAGGGGGTAAAACGTTTGAACCTGACACCAGAACAATATTATTTATACCATCAACACCTTTTTGCCTTTTGCTTGATGTGCACGGTACTTGTGGCTTTCACGGGGAATATTGTTCAGCAGATTAAGGTAATTGTGAGCTTACAAAAGTGGGGCAGTCTACAGGGGCTTTAAGGCTGAGCCATTGTTAAAAAAATAATGAAGAGCTATACAAAAATATATTTAATTGGTAAATAGTTTCATCCTTTGATTTAAAGTTTTAAAAATAAATGATTATTTCTCTGTCGAAACCTATAAAACCATAAACAACGCTCTCTTTTTTAAAGCAAACATAAAGTGACGTTTAATTGGAGCTCGTTTTCTGGTTTTTCGCTTATCGAAATGAGTGTTTTTTTTTCCTATTTATAACCACGATATTGGATTACCTGTGGCACTTGCTTTTTTTTTAGCCCGTGTTTGCTTATCTTTAGCTGAATTCATTTTAAACATTTGCACACAATTATTTGCAGATGCGCAGCCAGCGAAGCTGAAAAATTGATTGCTTGTAATGTAAATAGCAAATAAATTGACTCAATGAGTGCGAAACATGTTATAAAAAACATCACATTAGGCCAAACAAGCAGTGAGGTAGTTACACTTACATTAAAGTTTAAAACTGATTTAATTTTTTTTAATATAAATTAAATTTATTAGTTTATTGAGGTCAACTTTAAGTCTTTAATCAACTTTTATAGGATTTTATTTACCAACTAAATACAATTAAATCTTAAAGTATAGTTAACCAAGGGTTAAAGTGGGTTTAAAATGTATTTAGTCCTCTGGGACTTGACTTGCTATCTTCATCCAGTTAAAACTCAAAGTTATGGTTAACCAAAGTCCCCTGGAATTTCAGCTTCAGTTGTAGTTAACCAAATACCACGGATTGCCGCTTTAAAGTCGGGGTCGAATTTAATCAGCCTCTCAGGAATTTTGTTTCGCCACCTTCCGCGAGTTAAATCTCAAAATTAACACCCCAAAGAAATAGGGGAGGAAAATCGCGGCTTGACTCGAAGTTGACTTTTCTGGGGGTTGACTTTACTTTTGGCCCTGATTTGGCTTGGCTTTCGGCCTTCCACTTTCGAGTTGAGTTTGAGTTTGCAGCTCGTGTCGCCATCTTGCAGGACGCTTCGCTGATTTTGCCAGGGCAACGCAATAATTTGTGTAAATAATCAATGGCCTGTGCCAGGGCTTATTGACATATTCTCTAGTATGCAATGGTTAAGGCCCTCGAGGTCCTTCGCGTTTTGGCCTTTTGTGGCCAGGGCAATTAAATTATTTATAGCCGAGGCGCCTTTGTGCGCCTTCTTTGGAGAGAAGAAACTTCCCCATGGCAACTCGGATGTGCTGAAGTCTAGACCGTCCATTGGATGGACCATTGGGATCCAGGAGCTCAAAGGAACCCCAAGGAACCCGAGTTCCCAAAACCCCCCAGGTGGCTAAAACTCCTTGAAACAGAAGGCGGCTCTAATTACAAAGAGCTTAGGCGCGGGAAATATGCAACAATTGCTAATTTGATGAGTTTCCCCAGGTTAATGTTGCTACAGCTGAAATAATAGAAAAATTAAAACATTTTACAGCTACAGCGGCAGCAGCAGGAGAGGGGATCAAGTGTCAGACAGGCTAACCATTATGGCGCACACCTTTTTGGCCGCCCTTCGACTTCGAAGCCATTATCAAACTTTGACTAATACCATTGAAATTTGTGCATAATTTCGAGGCACTTAAAGCAGACGCTTTGTGCGTACTTAACTGCCACGCCCACCGCCCCAGTCAGGCCCCCTTTACGCCCTTTTTTTTAGGTAGTCGCGCTTAGCGAAGCAATTTAGCTGACTTTGTAAATAATTCCCTTGGCCTAAATTGACACCTTAAAACAGGTGACAGAACGTGTCTATAAATACTAAAATATATGTGAGTGTAAGCTAATGACAGATAAATAGTGATCAATATGCATTTTCCTACTCAATTATTCAGCTTCCTGTCTGGGGAGGGTATTTCCAAGTCACTTCTAATTTAATTCAAATTGTTTCTCCCCAGGGACAGCAACAGTTCCTTTATTTCCAACCTTAAGTAGAACACGTCGCACTTAATTAACTATTCAAAAATGTTTGCAAATTACTGAGGGGGATGGAGGGGGACATCTAAACCATCATTAAAAGGAATTGTCCAGGCTGCTTCAATCTCTCTATCTCTATCTCCTGGTATTTTTTGGCTCTACCCCTTAATTTGAAAACCACCCACAATCGTTCGTGCGTAGGCTTTTTGATAAGACCCATAGTCTCCCTTTCTCATTCTTATTCCCATTACATCCTTGTCCTTTTTTTGTGTGTTGCTGTTCTTTGTTTGTCTGCGAGGACGACGTCCTTGACTTTCCACCCTCTTACACCCCCTCCTGAGTTGTTGTTGTTGTTGGGGCCATTTTCTCCATTTGACTTTCAAATAATAAAACATATTTTTTGGGGCGCCGAAGCCGCATGAAAACGGCAGCTGTAAAATTTGTGGGTTATTTGTTGAAAATACATTTTCCACTTTTCATTTTCGTTTCCTCTTTTTTTCCGCTTGTTGGTTATTTTTTTTTGGCCCTGCAAAAGGTGAAGTTGGCCCCGAATCGTTCGTTGTTGGTATTTGATGCGACCCAGGCTCAGGTTACGTTTTGTGGGTAAATTTGATGAGGAGGGTCGCCAATTGGGACTGGGACTGGGCAATGTGGCAATGGGAGTGGTGAGTGGCGAGTGGAGAGTGCAAAAATGCCAATTTTATGCATGAGAAAATACTTAAAATAAAGTATAAAATATTTCATTTAAATGTAAATTATTTTTTATTTCACTTTGACTCACGTCTGTGTGATGTTTGCCAGGTGGAAAATATACGAATAAATAACACGAGAATGCCAGCAAATGTTTTTCCATAACCATAACGCAAATAAATACAGTTTTTAGTCAGCAGTTTTTGGCTTTATTATAAGTAAATATTATCAATCAAACATATTGCATTTTTTCTGTCAATACATTTAAATAAATTCTATTTAAAATAAAAAAACCAACTAAAATATGAAGTATCAATAAAGTGGATACAAATCAAATCAAATCATTTAAAAATATATTTGTTTTTGAAAAGTAAACATGGTAACCAAATCCAATCCGATATTTTTTGTAAAGTAAAGTTGTTCCATAAATATTCCCCCACAAAACTTTCAATCAAAATCAAACCAAAAACTTTGAATATGCCATAAATAAAGTAAACTTCTTCCCAATTACTGACACCTTTTTCTCAGATTTTTGTTTTTGGGTGGGAAAAGGAGACCATTTGTAGAAACATTCGCCATTTATCTTGGACTGCTTTCAGCTAGTTGAGAATTATGAGGCATGTCCTTTGGCTTCGTTCCTGTCGCTGCCCTCAAAATTGATGTACGATGTGCCAGGTGATGAAGGAGCCTGCTCTCCCCCGTCCTCTCCCCTCCCATAAATATGTCTTTCAGTAAGTCTGTCTGTCTGTCGTTTGTCATAAAATTAGCGACAGTGGAGGTCCTTGTCCCCCCATGTTCGTTGTCCTTGCTGCGCCTCGCACAAATTAGTTGGTGAATTTTTTATGTTGCCACAGCACGATAATGTGACACGGCCGCCCACATACACCTTGTCCTTGTGGCACGCCCCCTTCTCTCTGGGGGATCCTGAGCTGTATCCTGTGTTGATGTATTCGCTCATTTTGCACCTGCAAGGTGTCGTCTTCACCATAAATGAAAATTGATGCTGGCGCAAGATTTTTCACGCCACATTGTCAAGTATGTTGATTCGATTAAGATGAGGGATGAAGTGGAGTCCCAGTCCCAGGTGGGTAGGTGGTAGGAGCACATGTAACACTTGCACTTGCTCCAGCTGGCCCACAAACCCATTTCAAGTGCGAGAAACATCGGATTGAGCTCCATTTCCAGAGACACAGACTGAAATTGAGACTCGACGTAATTGCATTAATGCAGTATACATATAGTACTCCATGCCATCAGTCAGTCCATCAGTCCATGTGTGTTCCACGCTCATTACAGAACCCAAGCGAATCGAGAGCACGCGAGCCCAAGTGAAATTAAAATTTCCGCTTTTGCGTGAGTGACTGGGAAACTGGGAGAAAAGAGCTGAAAGATTGCAGCAATAATTGCAGAATTGCAGCAAATATTTCCAGCCAGTGGCCCATTGTGTAGGCAATTTGACTGTCCACCTATGTGGCATGCCTCATGCCTCAAGGCTGCCTTGGTCACGCAATGCACAGTGGGCCAGAAAGTTCACATTTTGGCCAAAAATCTGGCATTTCTTCCACGGCGTAGCTAGGAAGCTGAAATTTGGCCATTATGTTCTTAAAAGATTAAACTTTTGGAAAAACAAAATTTAAATTTTGTAATATTTTTTTAAGATTTAGATAATCTAAGCCAAAGTTGAAAAATATTTCCTATTTTTTAGTTTTTTATTTATAAAAAAAAAACTACTGCAGGGATTCAACCCAATTTAACACAAACTTAACAACAAAAGATCGCAACTAAAAAAAAATATATCCTTAAAAAAATATTAAGTGGTTAAATATTTATCAACCTTTAAATATGCCAACTTTGCGTGGGAACTACGTTAAGGTTTATGAAAAAATCGAAACCAAAACAATTTTTTAAGCACTGGCTTAGCTTAGTTAACATTTTTACATCATTAAAAATTAAAAAAAAAAAATTTTTAATTTAATTTAATTTTTAATTTTTTAGCTTTTAAAATCAACTTTTTTAAAAGACTTCAAAAGTACGCAATTTTTTTTAAATAATGTATTTTAGTTACCAAACAAGAAAATTCCAAGAGTTTTGGATACTTTTAACATGTGCACAATTTCCAAAAATGGACTTTGACAGTTTTTTTGCTTTTGAGCATGCTCAAGGCCTAACTTAAAAAATTCATAAAAAAAAAACTAAGAGAGGCGCACAAAACCCGCGCCCCCAGGCGACTTGACAACTGATTAAACTATTTATTAAAAAAGTTTTACTCAAATCGCGAAAGGTACTTTTTTGCACAAATAAAGCAAAGTACATTTTTATAAAAAAAACAGCTAAACCTATAGATTTTTTCAATTTTTAAAATTTGTGTTTGAAATAATTTCGATATTATATTTTTTATTTGCTAAATAAGTTATGTGTGAAACTTTTGTAAATGTTTCGTATTGCTGTAGGCAACGACATTTTGGCTGCAATTTTCAAAAAATTGTGCAATATTTTACGAAGTTTTAACTTTAAAAATATGCCATAAAAAAACGTACCAATCAATTTGTTTGAAAAGTTGGCATAAAATAGCTTGAAGTATTCTAAACAAGATCTCATACTAGTTTTATTAAAATTCTTTTAAAAAAAATACGTATTTTTGGCCAAAATGTGAAATTTCTGGCCCATAGTGCAATGGGAAGCTGTTGTTGCTGCTGCTGCAGCTGTGGATGTTGCTGCTGTGCATGTTGCTGCTGCTTCTACTGATGCTGCTGCCCCTGCTGATGCTGCTGCCTGACCCATTGTAATTGCATTGTGGCATTGTGTCGTCCTACTCATCACTGCCCACTTGTCTGGCCCTTGCACTCATTTTCAGTCTCGTTGACGTCTTCCTACTCTGTTTGCACTGCGAAAAAAACTATAACAAGATAGTTTGTAAAAAAAAACTAAGAACTTAAATGCATAAAATAAAAACTACTTTGCACATTTTAATATATACCAGATAAATAAAAATATTTTACTGAGATCTTAACATAAACATAATTTTAACAAAATATTTACAATTTTCCGAGGAGCTACAGAAATTTAAAACCGTTTATAAAATGTTCTAAAAATATGCTGCAATATATTTTGTGCTTAAAAATTCAATGAATAAATACTTTTATTAACTTTATAAATACATTTATTAATGTAATATATTTCTTTAATATTTTTATAATATACTTACATTTTTACAACATATTTTTTAGTGGCTACAAATCTCTACCGACTTCAGATTATGTTTAGAAATTGTGTTTAAAAATTATTCGATCAAATTCTTATTAAATATAAACATATTTTGTCTGAACAGCATATTTACTTAAAGTAAAAAAAAATATATTTAAAAAATGTAAATTAAATTCAAAGTGCAGTAACATTTACCAGTGCATCAGACAACTGCTGCTGCAATGGATGATGCCCCTGGTTTAAGAAGGATATCCGCTCTTTTACTCAATCGGTGCCGCATTCCTTTGCCACTCCCTGCCCCCTACACCCCTACCCATCCCTTCATTCTTTGAGCTGTTTGGCATGCGGACAAAATAATTACAATTTCGCATTATTATGCGAAGTGAATTTTCATTTATGGAGCCTTTTCAATGTCTCAAGTGCTGCTGCCTCCTGTGCTACTGATTCTTTTTATTCTTTTATTTCATTTCGTGGCTGATGGCTGGGCTGTTGGTTGTTGGTTGTTGTTGATGTTGCCGCCGCCTCGTTGAGAAGTTTATTAAAATTGCAAGTGGCCCTGGTCCTCCCTGGTCCTGCCGCGGATGTTGCAACATTATATTCGTATTAAATTGTATTTGTGCAGGAGATGAGATGGGAAATCCATCATCAGAGGAGAGTATTTATGTATATTCCGCAGACATATTTGCAGGTGTTTTCATGGCAAAGTAAAAGGAAAAGGCGAATGCAAATACATTTTGAACTACATATTTTTTTTGGGGGTGGGAGTTGCGGGTTGAACGCACTTCTTATATTGAACACACATCGCTGCCTCCGAATGCATTTGAGTTTCAGTCTCTGGCATTGAAGGAGGAGTTTCCAGTCCAGAATTTTATTTTTATTTTCGAAAGGGATGCCATAAATGCTTCGTATTCTGCATCCATTGGTGTTGTGTATCGTGAGGTTTCTGACTGATTGTGAAGAGATGCGTTCCTCCTTTTCTGGCATCTTAAGTGCTTTTCGATTTTCCCCTGCTGTCCTGCTCAATGAGCCTGAAATCTATTCAAATTCAAAAAGATGCAGCTCCTCCTGCAACCTTTAAGTTTAGAGTGCAGCAGTGTTTAAGCCATGTTGCTGCTGCTGCTGTTTTTGCCCTTGCATAATTAACACCCATCGAGGAGCGAAGGGCGTGTGTAATCCTATTTGTAAGCCCCACTCATTATTAATAAGCACAATTTCGCATTTCGCATAATGGCCAATGGGAGCGGAAATGTAAATAAGTTATGAACACATAACAATGTAAGCGTGAATTATTATTAAATATTACCTCTGTGTGTGCGACTGTTTTGGGTTGCATAAAAATATATAAAATTACTTTAAATCCGCCTGCTATTTTCGCATTCCTGATTTATTACGAAATGTTTACCCTGCAAATAGAGGCACGTCCTGGCCTTAACTTTCAACCGAACCGAACAGAAACGAACTAAACAAATATCGGGGTGTATTTTAAAATTCCAAACGCCTACGCAGGCTAAGAACGTAAGAACTGGGGACTTATATAGAAATAAAATGAAATGGGCAGACGAGACAAAGGGAATTATTGGTGGGGGGAATGTGGTGGCCTCTCTGTTTAATTTGAATGTTGTCTCTTTCGGTGCGGCACCATCTCTTTCTTTTATTGTTTACAATTGGGGTCAAAATTATAGTACTGGAATGAGTCTTATTTGTTCTCTATTATTTCTTAAAAAATTAAAAAAAAAGTAAACAATAAACTATAAATGCTAGAACAACATATAGTTTTAAGTTGGAAAACATGTATGAGTTGAAATAAAAGGGACATTCAATAGATATTAAATAATAAATAAATTAAAATAAGAGGTACATTTTGATAGATATTCAATATTAGGGAAAACAACTTTTTAAATACATCAGTACAAAGAATAACATTAAAAACAAATCCCTTAAGGTAAAAACACCTTAATCATGCTGATATTAAATTTTTTATTAGATCATAAAACCATGACCAAAAATAGTAGATTATATTAAGCGTAGAACATGATTTAATCAGTTTATGAGTGTCGTTTTAAGTGCTATTATTATGACCGCATTTGTTTTTTGAGGTGAGGGCTTGGGGGATGTTGTGGGCCTGCCGATATGGCAGCTTATGTCAAAGTACGTGCCTGGACGTCCACAAGGCTTGCACCTACAGAGACCTTTAGAGAATATATAGAAACCATGGAGACAGAAAGAGAAGCAACAACTTGCCGCGGGCTAGAAATCATGTTTAGAATGCCTAAGTGCGTCGTGAGCGAGTCAAGTGGCAAGTGCCCCCTCCTTATGCCTCTGTGCCCATACCCATGAAAATCTCCACACAAAACTATGTGGGGGCGTCGTGTGCGTAGCAAAAGTTTAATGAACTTCAAAGCATCGACATTCCCATTCCCATTTCCATTTCAATTCAATTCATCAATGCGGCAAACATCGATTGACGAATGTTTGCTTGTGCCCCTCAATAACTCTTTGATGGAATTATTATTGTATGGCAGCGGTATGGAAATGGCTGTGTGTTTTGCATATTTATTGGCAGAAAGGCAGGCAGGCTGGCAGGCAGGCTGGCAGGCAGGCAGCGTTCTGTAAATGGCTTTTAATTATGGCCCTGGCTATCCAATTCTGACCGCATTTTATGGCCAACAACATTCAGGGACTGCTGCATGATGGCATTTTTCAATTGTCTGCATTGTGCTTTGTTTAATTGTTCAAGCGAAACAAACGGAAAACATGTCAAAGGGAGTTTTTCCGGGGGGTTGAAGGGGGAGTCAAAACCAAAAAAAAGCGAATGAATTTTCCCCACTATTCTAGCGTGAAAAGCGCCGCCGGGGAAATGTTCGAAAAATTCGTGCTGCGAAAACCCCAAAAACAATGCGAATTTGTCAAACAAATGCAACGCACATGCTCATAAATTTTCAGTTTTAGAGGAGGAAAAGGGGAAAATAGGAAAAGCGTGGCCATAAACAAAAATGTTTCCAGCGAAATTGTTTCCTTTTTTTCGGTTATTTTCAGCGCTCGCAGTAAATCAGCAAAAACAGTTTTGTAAACACCAGAGCTAACTTAGAAAATTGGACCATATAGCTATATAATTGACTACTTTTCACCACTCTAAGCTAATAATTGTTACCTTTTTTATTTTCAGGTAATTTTCAACTCACTTTTTGTGGTATTTTTGGCACCTCTCACCCCCTGTGAAAATTATGCGCTCGTAAGTAATTTAAGTAATTTGTCAAAAACAAAAACCAGAACAACCACTGAGTTTATGGAGCGAGCTTTATTTTTATTATATGCGTTATGCAACAGCATGTAATATAAAAAAATACAGGAAAATCACAGAGATTGCTGCATGAATATCCTTTTAGCTCCTGACGCTTTTATGCGCATTTAACTTTTACGGTTATGATGACGTTGCGGTAAATTGGTTCAGGGGTTGTAAAAAGTTAAATTCCCAGAATTGTATCGAAAACATTCTACTGCCAGCGAGAGAAGCAATTAAAGTGAGGATTTTCAGTCTTGGAGGGATTAATCAGGACTCGCTTTCCACTTTCACCGCATACTCACAGCGCATAGTTTGCATGGCGCCATGAATGAAGTGCACAGAGGCATTTGTAGCCTCGTAGCGTAAAATGTCTGAGTCCTGTGTTGTTAATATGGAATTGAGGGCCCTCCCCACTCCCATCCTTTCATTCACTTTATCCCGGGGGATCCTCCTTGCAGCTTGTATCTGGCATATTAAAAAAAAAGGCAGAGGCAGAGGCAGAAACTGAATGAAAAGTTGTAGTAATGCCTTTACAATGATTACACCCCCTTCTTCCCGAACAACTTTTCAAATAAACTGCGCCTGTCTGTCTGTCTCTGTCTCTGTTTGAGCGTTCATTGCACCCGTGGAAAACTCAAACTGCAACTGCAACATTTGCAACAGATACTGGCGGGCATTGTTTGCTGGAGGAAAGCCACGCAGGATATTAGAAACGAGGCAGAGGCAGAGGCAGAACTGAGAACTGCACTCATTACGCATACGCCCAGTTGGCCTGATATGGCAAATAATCGCGGCCTTAAAGTGTTTGGTTAAAGCCACTGACTGGCAAAGGGGCTTAAATGGGAAGCGGCTGCTGCTGCTGCTGCTGCAACTGCAGTGAAATAAAAACCGCATTTGATATAAAGGCATTTTGCGAGGAGTGGAGTGGAGTGGATGAGAGAGGCACCCACAGCCCCAGACAGTGGCAGACAAAGCGGCACGACAACCAACTGGCTGCTGGCAGATCCTTCAGCCCCTCCCCTAATTTTTCCTATTTTCCCTACCACCCATCTAACTCTCTGCCTGTCTGTCTGTCTGTCTGTCTGCCTGCTGTCTCTACATATATATGGCTAGAGCCTCTGCCTTGAAGAGTTTTCCCAGTGTTTTCTGTGGCATGCCGACGACGACAGCAGCCATCCCCTTGCAGTCCCCCCTTGATAACTCCACCCCCTAACACTGCATGTGCAGTGAAAAAAAAATTAAGGTTAATAAAGGTTTTTTTAAAACTAAACTGATTTATTTTTGATTAATTTTTACGCAAAGCACACTGACTACAATTTGGTTTAATAAAGAAAACTCAGGTCAAACTCATTGAAATTTAACTGAAATCCCTGATAAATCCCTGTTGTCATATTAATTTATATAAAATTAGCTAATAAAATTAATCAGTTTTCATTAGTTCTCTGCTGTCACCTAAATTTATTTATATGCACTTTGTAACATTAAATATGTTTAATAAAATTTAAATTATATGAAACTCAGGACAAGCTCAGTTCAAATTCTGATGAAAATGTAACCACGGTCATTATAAAATTACCATCACATTTCTACCATATTGTCACCTCAACTTAATTATATTAATTATTTATCAATTTGCATAACATTCTTAAACATAAAATAGACCCGTAAATACAAAGCTTAATATGTAGAAACTAGGATAATGGAATAAACAATTTTTTTAATGAGTTAAAAATATTTTTTAAATACTTAAAATATGGTTATGATTTTTCGCAGTGCACAGATGCCAGTTGGATGGCTGGCTGCGCTGCATGTTTGTGCTTATGGAAAATCCCTGCGCTCTAAAAAATTTATAAGTGCGCACATGGTGGAGGAAAAGTCTACATTGCATGCCGTTATGGCCCGCTTTCCATTCCAGCTTTCCCACCTCCTCCTCCTCCTCCTCCGCCGCCTCCTTCTGTGCATTTTGCGAAAACTTTTGTAAAATGACAAAAATATGCCCATTAAAATGAGCAAATGTTGGAATTTATGTACATTAGGAGGCATAGAGGAGCAGGCCTCATAAGGGATGCTCTTTTATTTGCCCGGCTTTTGCTCTTTTCCCGCCGCCCATTTTCCATTTCCCATTTTCTCCGGCTTTCATTCATCATCGTGGAAAAGGGGACACAGAAGTGGAGATAGGACGAAGGAGGAAAAGTGTCCTTTCCTGACTGCATTTCTTGGCTTGTTGAAGTCACAGTTGGTTAGTGCAAACAATTAGCGCAGCTTAATCAGATTAAGGCTTTTGATAATTCCCACTGTCCTGTCCTGCAGAAGGAAAACCCTTTTCTTCGAGTTTCCCAATCCGCGTTCGATTTAGCGAGCGAAAAGTTGACCCCAAAGTTTCTGCTCAAAAGAACTTAAAACGCTTTTCTTCCGATGGCCGCCGGCAAAGTTTAGCCCCTTCAGACAGACGGAAACTTTTCCAATTTTAATGAAAATATTTGTGCAGACTAGTGTACTACTATCTATATCCAACTGGAATCGGATTCCCTGGCTTGTTGTCCAGCTCGTATCATTAATATGCATGTCATCGGTCCACAGGACTAAAAGGATTCTCCTTGTGTCCAGCAGGAAACTTTATGAGTGGACTGTTGCTACCTATCTCCATTTCCATCTCCATGTGTTTATAACAAGCTGTGAAAATATATTTTGCACACTTTTCTTCTGTTTTTGTGTGTTGTCCTGCAATCGATTTTCCAGGCGTTTTTCCTCGCACTTGAGGAAAACAATAAGTGGAAGCCAAGGAAAAGTGCAAAGAAAAGTACAGGCTTCCTTCTGTATTTCCCTTTTTGCTTCATTGTTGGTCAGTTTTTGTGTGCGGGAAAAACAATAACTTGGTAAGAAAAGGATATCTCTGGGCTTAAATTCTGGGATTTATGCACCGAAAATTGGCAGTTTCAATTACAAATTACAAGTCGACACTGTTTCGTGCCGACATCATGATGAACTTTTAATGAGCTAATTAAGGGCAACACTTTCGTTTTCATCGTTTTCACCGCCAAAGTTTCCGTTTTCCATTTGGATTTTCAACTTGTTGGCACCGCTGCGAAATAGCAAAATAGCTGAATTTGTTGCCAATTAAAAGTTACCACCGAGGTGAGGTAGGTGACTCACAGGGGACAGGGGTGACAAAAACGAGAGCTGAAAACTGAGAGCAATCGAACGGCATTTTAATTGAAATTCCATCGAAGATTCTGCTGTCTAATAATTGAAAGGAAATGCAAGTCACGATTCGAGTTGTGAGTGAGTGTGTGTGTGTGTGTGTGTGAGTGTGAAGGATAATGAAAAAGAAATTACATTTTATTAGTTGGAAATTGAATTTTCCTAATCGAATTTCGTTCTTCCACTTGGTATATATTTAAAGAAGTTGAATAGGATATCCATGGTGAAGATGAAAAAGTGAATTTAGGATGTTTAACAACTCTAATGATTAAGTTAATGACTTAATTGCTGATTTTAAAGCTTAAAAAAAAATATAAAAAATGCAGTGTACACTATGAATACTTTACTACAACAGAATTATTTTTTAATGAAATATTTGAGAATTCAAAATTTGTTTCTTGACTTATAAACACTTTTATATATCCCCTTAAAAGCTAAGAAAATTCCAACAAAGAAGAAAATTCAAAACACTGCCATAAAAAACACTCCAAGTGTTCTTACCCAATAAAAGTTAATCACACGACCTAATGACTTTCCCCCCCAATGAAAAATGCTGCAGTGGACAGCAGCGTATCCGTCAGATATCTAAATGTATATGCATTAACTGGTATCTTATCTGCAGCACAATTAAAATATTAAAAGAAATCATAAAAAGCGAGAGGGACCAGACAAACCCGCCACTAGCCATAATTCAAGTCATTAAAAGTTGTGTGGCCACCAAAAAACACCACCAACCAACAATTTTCACTAAAAGAGGGGTGTGTCTGCAATAAAATTGCCCACCGCGTCTAATTCTAATTTACTGCGTTTACATGGGTGGGGTTTTTACTGTAAGAGGGGGAGCCTTTGCCACCTTGAGCTTTTGTGTTCCCGGGTGAAAAGAAATTGGGGGAAATTTATGCGCTGAACATTAAAGGGCTGCGAAGAGGCCTATGTTTTGGTTGCCAGTGGCAGCCTCACCTGCTGCCGCCACTTAATTTGCCCCAAAATGAGTTACAAATTCTCTGGTTCCGTTTTTCGGGTGCAAATTGTTTGCCAATTTGCTTCGCACTTGGAAGGATCCAGGATCCTGGGATCCTTGTTTGTTGTTCACGCGTTGCCAAAGCGATAATTGCGCGTTAAAATATACGTATTTATAAAATATATATATCTCAGACTCAGGCTCATCTCGGAAGGAAGTTGGCTAAACAAGCGGCATTCAATTAGGAGCCAACCAGCCGGAAATTAATCAGCCGCCAGTCGCAAAAGCTGCCAATCAGTAGAAAGTTTTCCCTTTGAAGTTGTGCTCCATGTCATTCTCATGCAGCATGGAAAATGGGGAAAGCATTCTCTTTTCCACTCTTTTCCCGCGGAAAAACTGCAGGCACTGCCGCCTGACACTGACAATGACAATTAATCAAGCGATAACAAGATGTAAATGCAATGCATTGAATATTTTCCTTCACCCCCAAAAACTCCTCAACTAGATAATATTTTCTTTTTTTTTTGTGGCCTTCGGGGAGAAGTGCAGTTTATTTGAAAATTAAATTTACGCCAAATTTGCGCAGACAGCTGGCTGCGTTTTTCACCCTGTCAGACTTTCAACTTCATGAATTGGATTATGGCTGGGTTCTCGGACTCGGAGACTGGAGTTTGGTTTTCCAGAGCCTGGAGCTCCTGGAGCAAAAGCTGCTGCTGAAGCCTGCATAGTTTTTAAGTAGCTGCGTAAATTTTCCCGCACAGATTTTCTAAGGGGGGAAAACCCCTTCCTCTGTTTTCTTTCAACGCAAAAATTGCCGCCAGCATCGAGCAGCGTCAAGAAGAAAAATGAAATGTTGTCTATGCATGAATGCAGTCGCTGATGGTGGAAAATCCTGGAAAATTCAGAGAGGGAGGGGGGGTGGGGACATCCCTTTGTACTCCCTTTGCGTACTTTGCATGTACGAACAAACGGTTTAAGTGCTTTCAAAATGTTGACGCTCCTCTGATGATGATGATGATGGTGATGGTGATTCCGGGGGAATGATGGTCCAAAAACTCCGCTCCACCCCAAACATCATTTTATTATCTGCTATGTAAATTTGTGCGATGCGCTGCGAAAAGTTTGCGGAAAGTATTCCGGGTTTGATTTTGAGGTAGCCCTATCCTTGTCCTTATTCTTATTCGTATCCCCTGGCCAGGATTCCGGATTCAGGATTCAGGATTAGCCTGGCCGTCTGAATGGCCAAAAACCAATAACCCAAGGGCGCTATTCTCCGGGGTTCTCCCATAATTTAATTCAATTATCGTGGCCAACGACGCCCCGCTGAGTGCGTCTTTTTTTATGGAATTTCTATTGGATTGCCTCCCAGTTCCCTCTCAGTCCCCCTCAGTCCACCGCTTAAAATGCTAAATTATGTGCTTGGGCCGAGGAGGTCTATAAATTTAATTCTACCTACCGGAAATTCATGGCGGCCTGTAAAAATTTTATTGCATATTTGCAGGCGCGAAAAGCTGGCGCATATGAAAAAATATTTAAGGATCTGCGAGTGCGAGTGCGACTGCGAAACAATTTGCCAAAGCCGCTTAAAAGCCGCAAGGCGATGAAAGCACCACATACCTTGAGGTCCTGTGCCTTTTCGACCTCACACATGTGTACGAATATGTGAGGTCCTTTTGTTTTATTTGGTAAAAGTCTGCGGAAAACTCAGTGTGGAGGGGAGAAAGCAGGGAGAAAGCAAAGTCTATTAGACTGCCAAAGAAACCAAGATGGCGCCATATTAAATTTCGCTTTCGCCTTGTATTTGTTTGTGTATTTGTTTATGTCTTGTTGGCTCGTCTGGCTCACATAATTGTGCCACAAAAACTCTGTGGCCTTAGTGAAGCGATAAAACGCTCCCCACTTCCCGCTTCCTGATTATCAGTCAGCCTTTTTGGCCTCGTAAAACATAAGAGACAGAGAGAGAGTAAAAGCTGGCCTAAACTAATTGTTAAAGCTGACGTCAGTTGGCCTTAAAGAGAGAGCTCCCCAAACTCGGTTGTCATGCCAAATAAGAACATCTGCTGCAGAGACTCGTCGTTTGTTGTTTGCGGCTGCCTCTTATCAAATCAGGACTTTTGACAGCATTTGGCAGACGACATCCCCCTCCAAAGGATATTCCTATATATTATTTGTTTGATATTTGTTTTTGTGCCTCGCGCGCGTGGATTTATTTATGTCGTCTGCCAACCGGCGGGCAAAAGTAATAAATTTTTCACCGAACTTCAAATCGTTTTCATTAAAAAACATGAATGTGGCAGTTACTTGAAATTCACCCCGATTTCCTCTTCCTTTCCTATCATCTTGTGTTTCACTTGACTTGGCAGCTTGATTTTGATTTTGATTTTGATTTATTGACCTGACAGGTTAAGGCCTGAATTATTAATGCCAATTACTGTGATTACCCGAAAAGATTGGGGCTGATGCGACAGAATCATTAACCCGAAACAGGTTTGTAAATTTTGGCAGGCAAATAATCAAGGGGACGCGAGATTAGGTCTTGATGACCTTGTTGGGGTTAACCCAAAATTAGGCCAGTGTTCATTATAAATTTTAGACTAAATTAAAGTTTGAGTTGAGGGTTTAAAGCACAATTTTTATAAATTTCTACATACTTGGTTTGAGGTTTAAAGCTTAAATAAATTTTGAATAAATTAAATAAACTTCCTAATACTATTTCCAGACTTTTAAAATCTTTAAGAATATTTTTACTGCTCAAATTAAAAGTTTTAGCTACATTCACACTCTCTTTCATGACTTTAAATTTGCTCTCAAATACAATTTAATTATTTTGCCTTAAAGTAAAGTTCTCAAATTGCCGCAAATGTCTCTCAAATCACTTGAGAGTGCTTTTATAGCACCTAGAAAATTGAAAATCGATGGCAATCGACTGAAATGGAATGACCCAACACCCAGTTTCTCTCCGAACAAAAAGGATTCACACATTTTATTGTGCAAAAGTTTCCCCTTGTTGAACTTAGCCTAGTAAAATTTTACACTCGATGGCTAACTTTCAACATTTCCTTTCATTGCAGGTAAAATCCAGAACCAAATATACATATATCGGCAGGGCCACAACCGAAATTGGATTACAAACTTCGCTGAGCAGAAATAAATCACTTGACTTTCCATAAATCATTAGCGGGGGACTCTGTGGATCCTGGATCCCTGGATCCCTGGGGTCACGTCGTCTGCTCTGCTCTGCTCTGAAATCAAAAGCATATTATGCCCGAAAGTATGCAAACATAAACCAATTATGGCTCAGACCCCCCCGAAAAACTCAAACCCTAAATCAGTTTCTGAAGCATTATAAATCCCCCTTGGCTATCATTGTGTTGCCATTTTACGGCTGCTGGCAGTCAAAAGAATCGCCCAAGCATTTAATCAAAAGCACGCACCAAATTTACACGCTAAACTGATTACGCGGAAAAGCCAATAATTATGTAATCATAGCCCCATATAATCTTTGACAAAGGTTCGAGTTTCCCAGGGAGTTTTCTGGTTCTGGGAGGAGCAAAAGGTCAGATGATTTAGTGTAGCAACTGTACAATGCAATCTGGAGCAGTTTGCGGTTATTGACCAGGCCAAAACTGCAGTGTCTGGGCTAGGTCCTTGGTCCTTGGTGCTTTTCGTCCTTTATGCCTCCTCTGTGAATGGCCCCGGCAAAATGGCAAATGGCTGGGGCTGCTGAAAGCATTTTCCAGCACGCCGTTACTTTTAATTAACTTTGATTTTCATTAAAGAAGCCATAAACACGACGACGACGACCTCCGTCGGGAAGTTTTCTCCCTCCTTCGTCCTTTTGCTCCCTTTTCTGGTATAATGATTATGAATCGGATGCAAGCGCCGCATGCATTATGCATTATGCATAAATAGTAACAAAAGTTTAATAAAAATTCATTTCAATTTTTAATTAAAATTAAATTTTCATGCCGCTGGCTCCGCTGTGCGCCTCATAGTTTATAGTTTTTTTCCGCTCTCTGTGTGCTCCCCGCAAGGAAATTAATATTTTTGGGATACAGCCATGCGTGGTGTCCATTTTAATTATGCATAAATGTCTGTCTGCATTTTTTTTTAACTGTACTGAGAAAGCTGAGGCAGCCCTCCCTTAGTTTTTCTGTATTTGCACAAGTTTTTCTGCAGCAATTTGGGCCCTCGGTATTTTTTTGTGGCCCATACCGCAAGGTAAATAATTGACCGGTTTGTTTGTTTAGGCCATTAGCCCCATGTTCGTGTTCCTGTTCCTGTTTTCTGTTCTCCGTTTTCCGCTCTCTGTTCTTGGCCAAACGTGAGTCATTCAGTCAATTGTTGCATGCACACTCGGCTTATTAGTGCAGCTCACTTAAGGCAAACAAAGCCGGGCTAAACTGTTAATCGCCGGCAACACTTAAGACAAACACGAGAGTCCCAGCCGCAGGAGGAGATTGGGTGGTTTGTATGGTGGTTGGGTGGTTGGGTGGTTGGGTGGAGAATGGGGAAAATCCAAGGGGGTGGGGGTGGGTGCTGGTGCACTTGAGCCGCAACAATTGCATGTCGAGTCGGTGGAGGAAAGCTCTCCCCCACCCCCCAAAAACACACCCACTTTCGGCTGGGGCTGCCATTGTTCGCACTCAGGACACATGGATGCACATGCACTTCCACACAAGACAGGGAACGAGCAAGAGGTGGAGATAGAGAGTGATACACTGGGGAAAAAATGTTATAAAAAATATTATGTGTTAAAAAATTAAAGTGTTTTAAACAAAATTCAATTGATTCTTAGGTATTAAATTACAAAAAGTTCCTTTGCATAAATAAATAAAAACATACAACATTTGACATTATTAAAATCATTTTATCCAAACAATGATCCTCAAAATATTTAAAAATGTGAGTATCAAAACAAAGTTCATGTCAAAAGTCTAAAATAATTTTGAAAGTTATTTTAAAAATACTGAATATAAAAACAGATTATTATGTTCTTATTTATTGTTTATATATCAAGTCAAAGACCTTAAATGTTTCTCCAAGTGCAGAGAGCAAAAGAGGGATTCCCGGAACAGACACTACTCGATGTGGAAGCTTCGCAAGGCACCTGTTCTGTTCTGTTTCTGCTCCTGCTAATCTTGATGGCCTGCCAATTGCCAAATGCAATTGCCATCGATTGCCGGACCCCCCCCTGCAACCCCTGCAAACTGCAATCGCAATATCGCAAAGGCAAAAGCAAAGGCAAAAACAGGGGCGGAGAGACAACAGCGGAATCCACTTGCAGGATGCAGGACAAAGGGGGCGTGGCAGGACATCCAGGACTGCCTGTCTTTTGTTTCTTTGCTGCGCTTTGTTTCGCACCTTTTCCAGTTGCGAGGACGCACACAGGGAAAAGCTCTCTCAGGTGAAAGCCACTTGACAGGAATAACTTCCTCCCGAAGGATATTACTTTCTGAATTGGAGGAAGGGAACCCAGTTTCCCTGCTGGCCATAAACCTAATTGAAGCTAACCAAATGTTGACCAATTAGAGTTTTTCGCAGCCGGAAAATCGATTAGCGGTGAAGGGGGTTAGGGGGCTATCAGGAAAAACAGTTAACCTGCCTGATTGAGTGGCCCAAACTGAAACCGAATATCCGGGATCCGTAGTACGGAATCCGTAATCCGGGATACCTGCAATAACAAACTAATGCCCATCATTATGCCCAATTGACTGAGGGCGTGTCCGGAATGTGTTTTTGCTGTTTGTGATACATTCTATTTATTTGGATTTGGTTTATTTTATTTGGCCAACTCCGATTGTTCAGATAGAACGCAGCAATAAGCGAATTTGCATAAAATCTCAACGTTTCGGTATACTTTGTAAAACGAAGCTAAATAAACTTGCCATAACAATAACAGCAGCAATAGCAGCAAAAGCAACATCAACATCAACATCAACGCACTTTGTCATGTTTTATGCATGAACAACAACAGCAACCAGTGAAACCAGCTGTACACGAGCAAATTGCATATGGAGCCAGTGCTAAAACACTGAAAAAAAATTATTAAGCATTAGATTAGGTTTAGGAATTTTTTTTACCTAGTAAAAGTCTTGTTAAAACATGTTTTATATATATTTCTAGAGATTTCAAACACTTCTTAGGGTGTCATATATAATGTGACATTTAATCTCGATAGTTGTTAACGATTTGGATTTACTAATTGGTTTACTAATTTTTACTATAAAACTCTATATAACGTAATCATTTTGGTCCAAAAAAAAGGAAAACTTGGTCCAAATATGGAGTGTTATACACCGTTGACCTTGTGAAATGACCCTTAATCGCTTGACATTCAAAATTGACACATTTTTTTTTTACGCAAAATTGGAAAATTTTGTGATGTAACCCCTTACAAAAAATTCGAATTTTTAATAAAATTTTTTTTTTTTTCATAAGTTCAAAAGTGCAGTGAATAAATAGCTTGGGTGTTCAGCTATTCTAAGCAATAGTTTAAATGGCTGTAATGGTTGCTTAAGCCAAGTTATAAAGCAAAAAACCCATCAAAAATATCTTATTTTTGACAATTTGGTTATTATAAACTCGATAAAAATCAAAAAAAGAATTTACATCTTCAAGAAGCTCACATTTTTCTCCGTGTACACCTACATTTGCAAATCCAACTAAATAAGAAAAAAAGCTGTGCAAATAATATGAAAGCAAGGGGCTTACAAGGGGCCTTCAGCTGCACTCCATCCACAATTTCGCAGTGTGTTTGTCGGTGTTTGGCTGCTGAAATCATATGCAGCAGTGCTCGGGTGCATGCCACATATTGTTTGCTCTAACCCCTGCCCCATCCACCCCCTGAACACTGTTATGCATTTTCGACTTTATGGTAAATCAGATTAGGGCTGGCCCACTCACAAACACTCCTCCATATCGTATATATACATCGTATATATGCATTGAGCTGAGCTCAGCTCAGTTACAATTTCAATTGCAAAAATGTGTTGCATTGTTTTATTGGGCCGAACTGTCTGTCTGTCTGAATGTCTGAATGTCCTTCTGTGGTGCGTTGCACTTGTTTGTTGATTTAGCAGTTAGATTTATTGCATATTTGATGCCATGCAACAAATTGCCTGTATGCCACAGGGCAGCTCCGCCTCTCATCTCCTCTATTTTGTGTAAAGGCAATTTAATAATTTTTTTTTAAACTGGTTTTTGTCCAAAGGGCTCTTCATATCGTGCATTCGGGCTGCTGCTGCGGTCTAATATGCAGTTAGTAAATATACATTTTCACTGACAATTTAAATTGCATCAGAGTGAGTTTGAGGAAAGGGCTCTGAAAATGAAAATATTTACTGAGGTCGCTGCTGCGCATAGTTTTTGGCACATTTCCATGTTGACCCATAAATATTTGAAATGCTTTGATGCATTTTACAGTTGTATCTCTTCAGTGGCTTCCTTTCATGCATTTTAATTATTTACATTTACGAATATTGTAAAGTTTTTTGGGTGTTGGTTTAATTTTAAAGGGGTTTTTGTTGGTTTAAAATTTAAAATTAAATGAAATTTAATGTGGTTAAATTATGAATTTTTCATAGATCAAAACTGTGTTTTTAATCCTTAGAAGACTTTTTTTTTTTTTTGTGTGCATAAGTCTGAAATTGTATAATTGGATGACAGTTATTTCTTTGCACAAGCTTAAATCCTTGAATATATCTTTTATTTATATTTGCAAATTAGTTTTGTGTGACTGTGACACTTTTGCAATTTTATCGTACGATTTCTAAGAACTTTCCCTTTAATTAGTTTTGCTCTTTTCTGCCTGCAGTTCATAATATTATGCCACATGTGTCCCTCAGCAATTGTCAGATGCAAATGTTTTTTGCATTTTACTTTTGGCTTTCGGTGTTTATTTGGTTCGTTCTGCTGCATTTTCCCCCGAAATTTTCCCACTCGCAAAATTACCTTTTTGCGTTCAACCGCTGTCATGTGGCTGCTTTTGCACTGGCTGTCGCCGTTGTCGCCGCACTTAATTTATGGCATTCGCTGGTTGCCACAAACAACAACAGCAACAACAACAACTGCAGCAAATTTTACAAATTTTTGGCACACGGTTGCAATAACAACAATAGCAATGACAACGGCAATTGCCGCTGCGGTTTGTTCTGCCACAAAAATACCCCCACCCAAAAAAGGGGGGGAAAGTGGGTGGGAAAAGCGGTTGGAAAAGCTTAGTGCTAACAATGAAATTTGCTAGAATGCCAAAGGCATGCTAAAAACGTAATTACCATAAAATTACACCCACTGTGACTCACTACGTGACTTCTGTGCTTTCTGAATCACATTTGATTTTGGCCCGAAATGCAAGTGTTACCATTTCTATTAGTGCATTTTGACAGTTTTCTCAGTCATCGCAGTTGTCTCAGTTATCTCGCCCATTTGTGACTAACGCAGCGTGAAAAAATATGCACTCAATTAATTTTTGGGCAAAGTGTTGCCACGATAAAACAATAAAACAGCGTCAGTACTTTTCCGAGCGTAAACAATTTGCTGTATTGTCCTGAAAAACAGCAGAAAAGCAGAAAAAAAAATCAGAATTTGCTGACTGAAACTTTCACTTTGGTTATAGAGCCAGAAAACCGAGAACGAGCTGCTGCTGCTGCTGCTGCTGAGTTTCAAAAAACAATCAGAGAAATGGCAAATTGCACATTTCCGCATGTAAATGCACATACACACAGAGGGATTCCACCCTCATTTCGGTTTGGGTTTTCTTTTTTTTCTCCTTTTTTTTTGTACTTTCGACAGCACAGACAAACAGCTAAAAACAACCGCAAATTGTTGAATTTAATTTTCATTTTGGATGTATTCCAATTTCATCAACTCGAATGCTGTGTGAATACGAGTGTGGGTGCAGTACAACTTTGCTTTGCCAAATTGCTTTCGGTGCCTGCCATCACTGCGTATACGTAATATTTGTTAACAGGGCTGAAATTAAAGCCAACAAAAGCCAACGAAAGTGGCAGTGGGATATGTTGGATATATCCATTTCCATATCCATATCCATTGCCAGCGGCAGGACAAGCATAATGTACAATTACACACTTCGTTCTCTGTGTTTTTGGTTTTCTGTTTTCAGTTTTCTGGTGGCTTCTGCATCTAGTCACGCATAAGTAACGCGCTCATAATTTTCCCGTTTTGGCCCACATTGTGGCCATGGCCAACAGCACGCTCCACATTCAAATGCCACATGCCACGTAGAGGGGCCACTTGCTGCTGGATGGCGGTTCATATATGAGTGCGACATGTTTTGAATTTATGCCGCGGACGTGCAAAACTTTAGTTCTCGTTAAACTTGAGTCGAAGAACTAAAGCCAGAAACTTGCTTTCTTATGTAAGTTCTTTAGGAATGTAATGGAGATGGGCAGTATCTGTGCAGTTGCATCTAGGTTTATATCTTATTTAAGCTCTTCAGTTCTCAGAATAAGTAAGACCTCTTTTCTTACTTTTAAGAAGAAAGGAATATAATAATTAATATTTAAATATTTGATTTTGGGATCAAGCTTTCAAGTTCTTTATTATATTATTATTTAAATAATAAAAGGGTTATTTAAACGCTTTTAATGGTGTGCCTAAAAGTATGCTTTAAAATGTTGTAGAAAGGATTTTACAAGCATTATAAAAAGGTTACATAAAATACACACTCTTTTAAGAGATTTTAAGACACTAAGGATATTTGTGGGATAAAAGATATTTATCAGAAATATTTCTACAAAACTCGATCTTTTGTTATATTACAAATTACATTTTACATATTTTATACACTTTGTATATTTTCTACTTAAAACTTTCCCTCCATTTCCCAATAAAAGTGCCACACATTTTCCACCTTTGTCTCTCTCGTGGAACAGGTGGAACAGTATACCTTTGATCGAGTTGGTGCTGCGGGAATTGCATCAATTGGCTGCCACCTTTTGTTGTCGACACCTGGCCAAAAGCGAAGCCTTTTCAGCGCTATTCAGTTTACCTTTTCGCATATTTTTTATGGCCATCGATCAATTTAATAATTCTTTTTCGAGCAGCGAAGCGCTGACGTCCATCAATTGTTTGGGGACGGGGTAATGGAAATTGGGGGAGGGGTGGAAAATGGGGGGGGGAGGTGCTGGAAAAGCCCTTCCTCAACAGATGCGCCATTACAGCGCTTTTTCCATTTTCTCTCTTTATTTTTTCCTCGCTTTTGTTTCAGGACAGCGTTTTTTTTCCATACACCAGAGACTGTGTGTGTTTGCGTTACAATGTGTCCTCGTAATTTATTCCTGTTGAGTGCCATGTGCGAATTATTGTCAGCGATTTGTTGCAAATTTAAGGTATTAAAAAGGCTTCGACAGAGGAAAATGTCAAGGAGCCGAAGGAGCGGCACTAAATGAAAGATAAATGGCAGATGGGCTGGGGATAAATCCCCCCTGGAGTTTCGGTTTTTTGGGTTGTATATACTTGTATGCTGTGATGAATGTTCATTTGTGGATTGTTAGCATTTCGATTCAATTACAGGAGCCTGAAGAATCTCGGGGAACCCAGTAAACCAGAAACCAGGGTCAGGTAAATGTGGAAATAACAAGCTCCCACAAAATCCACCACCCACACCTAATGCATAATTTATTTGCCTTGTACATTTGGGTCGCAGCATAAATCAGGGCCAAAAACAGCAGCCAAAAACACAAAAAGAAGGCAGAACAACGAAAATATATTCTATATAAAAATCCGGGCTAACAGAGCTGTAAAACCCATTAACAATTACGCGCTGCGTTTCTTGTTACGGATTTTTCAGCCCTGTTTGTTGTCAACCTCAAAACAGAAAAAAAACCAAAGTGAAAACCCTAACCAAAATGATAACCTAATTAAGTTTGGGGGGACGCACCTTTTTCAGGCTTTTTCCTCTTATTACAAAGTAAAATTAAACAGGCAGCGGCGGCGACAATGTCAAAATGGAAACCAGGCCAAAAAAAATATACAAAATCAAAAATGTTTTTGGCCTAGTCTAGTTCGTTCTTTTTCCTTTTTGTGTCCTGTCCTCTACGCGTTTTTAATTTCCCCACAGTTTATATCTGGCTGCCATTCAATGCCATTTCATTTTCATTTTCATTTTCATTTACTTCCGTTTCATTGGAACTGCCCTCTATCCAATCGTTCTCCCTTTTTGCCGCTGTGGCTTGTAATTGCTAATATCCGCTTTTAATTAAGCAACTTCCCTTTCAGCAATGCGGTCGGTCGGTCTCTGGCTTTGGCTCTGGCTCTGGGTTTCTTTTCCATTTGTTCAGTTCAGTTTTATATACGTACGTATATTTTTTGGCTGCCTTTTTTGGCCCTCTTTTGTGCATACTCTTTTGACCCAAAACTCGTGCATTATTTAAAGTGCGGAGATTGCCTTTAAGGGTTCTGGTTTCCAGCCATTCGAGAGCCTCAATTAGTCGACAAGGGGGCTTCCCATCTCCCATCGCCTGGTGTTTTTGTAATTTCGAGCACTTTTATCTAAATAACCGCATTCAATGGTGCATGCAGCAGCAGCAGCAGCGGCAACACAGGGCTAACAACGGGAAAACCAGCTGGCCAATGGTCAATTCTCCATTCTCCATCGTTGGCAATAAAGTTTCACGGAGCATATCAATTGCTTGCCCTGCGGCTCGCGATGACCCCTTTTTCCCTCCCCCTCTCGATTTTCCTACCCTCCTACCCGATTTTCATGCCCAGGAAAATGTGTAAAACGAGCCAAAACAGCAACACAGAAACAATGGCTATCTGCAAACAGCAACCGGCTTGATTGGGGTCAACTCAACATTGCAACAACATTGGTAGCAACATCCTCATAGCCTCATAGTCCTTCGATTCCTGCCGTCTGACATTGTGGTGGTACGATGGTTGTTGCTGTTGTTATTGTGTTTTATATGCCCTTTTTTATTGCGTTGTGTTGTTGCTCCTGTCTGCTGGATTTTCTCCTCCTTTTTTTTGGTTGTCTCGGCCAGCGTTTTGTTGTTCAATAATCAACACCCAAAGCTTCGGGCAGGCTGCAGCTGTTGCAAAAACAATGAAAACGACGGCACAGCGGAGAATTCCTGTATTTGTGGTTTAAAAAATAGGAAAAACCCAGTCGGGCAGACAGGTGAAAATTGCACAGAGACATGGCTGTGCAAAAAATATAGAGGGGTTTACAGTTTACAGTTTACAGGGGTGTCAAGCAAACAGCTCAACTCTACTGGTTTCAAGTTGCCTCAAATAAATGCTGAATGCCTTTTGGTGTCAGCGAGAGCCAAGAGTGCATTAATTAAACTTTGATCCCCAACAACACCTACATATCACCTTTGTAACACCCAGCAAACAGAACAGAAAACACCCCTTGAGCGCCTGAAAGTAGGCTCAATCGTATTTGCAATTTCGTTTTAATGGCCCCCATGGAGGAGCAACAGCTTTTGGAGCTGCTGAGGTCTCGGTTTCGTTGGCAGTGCAACAACTAATCGGCTTACTTGCTGTGTTGGCCTGGCCAACAACTGCATTTGAAATGCACACACAGGCAGGAGGAGGAGGAGGATTGGTATTGGTCACTTGGCTACGAAATTGGGAACTGAAAATGGCCGTAAATGGGGGTAAATCTCTCAAGCTGCTGGCTGTATATTTTTTATTCGGTCTGAATTGAATTTTGATTTGATCAGATTTTGCAGGGGCTTAGGATTTGCAGTTGTTAATTGTCGGAGGTTCAATGGCCACCAGTTGAATCATTGTGGCTCACACGCTTTTCCATGGCTTCACCTGAGTACTTTGATTTTCTGTGAGTTCTTTTTTTTGTGAGCCCTTCAACGATTTACTGCGAGTGGTTGCCCCTGGTAGTAAAGCTGAGAAAACTGCAAGCTGATACGCTGGCACTCTGTGCACTCAAGGAAATCAATGAACAGAAACTCAAACTGCTTCTACCTCTTCCAGTAGGAAATTTCCAAGCCAACCTGTTGCTGCTGCTGCTGCTGCTCAAAGGGCAATTACTCAGGTTTACGATTCATTAAATCTTTATGTCGCCGACACATAATGGATTAAAAACGAGAGCTGATGAATGTGAATGTGGCAAGTTCGCACACTGTAGCAAGGTCCTGAGTCCTGAGTCCTTCGTCCTTGTTACACCTGTTACAGCTTTTATATTTCCTCCTTTCTTCTTCTCTGGGAGTTTCCCTTTTTTTTTTTTTTTTTTTCCTGGTTAAATGGAGTGCAACTAATGGCCACTTTTATGCGAGTGTCGGCTTAAAGACAACGGCTCAGCCTGTATCCTGCGGCCGCCTCATCCTGTGGCAATAGAATTGCAAATTTCCAACTGCAAAGCGGTCAAATATTTGCCAATTTTTGGGATGGTCGGTGTCAACTGCAGCATTTGGCGCAATTCTCGCATAAATTGTGCGAACACCAAAAATGCAGGCACCACCACCCCAGTGTCCCAACTATGCAAATGTGTGGATATACCAGATATTCCAGATATTTCACAGAGAGCCCCCGCATTGCGTGTAAATGAAATGTAAGCAGTGTCGCATATTTCATGACACGCTGCATAGAATACAATCGTATTTTAGTTAACGAACAGGCTACAAGAAGGGCTAACTGAACTTTATGGCCATGTTCCTCTGTCCTCTTGCGTAATCTCTTCCAGCTGCCAAGGGAAGCGGCAAACTTTGTCCATTTCAGCTAGTTTTGCATTCAGTTGGAGGAACTTTTGCTGGTCGCACAGCACACAAAATGTTATTAAGCTTTTTGTCTACTAGCAACGAAAACTTGACCTTAAACTCGGTTGTTTAGTGTAATTTCATTTCATTTGTGTGTTGGCCTACTCCCAGCAGAACACCAACCAACTAGTTGTGACAGCAATTAAGTTTTCGGGACACGGACACATGTTGCTGTTAAGAAAGGACCCACCAGGGTGGACCCACCATTTATCCCTATTTGGAGCCACCCCAAAAACATTATTACTTTTATCGGGCAGGCGACATTGTCAGGAGAAAACCTGCTTTGTGTACAAATTTCCTATTTATGTTGGGTGAGAGAGGTGACCCAAACAGCAATCGATGGATTGAGCCGATAAAACCCTCGCTAAACGTAAGTCCTCCACCTCCATCCCCATATAAATATATAAAATGAAACATTTTTCGGTTTTTGTGCACAGACAAAATGCGTTGTTAAACATGTTTTGGGTCAATATCATAAGCCATGATAGTTATAAGCCACAAAATGTTAGACAAACACTTAAGCAGACACTGAAAGATGATAGTGGATTGCTGCTCGGGATACTCGGGATCAGGGGAATCAGCACAAAATCCATTCAATGCCATAATAGACACTGAGAATGTTCCACCTTCGTTTCAAGGATTCCAGGATTTGCAGAGGGGTGGCTTTGGGCTTTCACATGGTCCTGCCTGCTGCCCGTAAAAATAAAAACCACAGAAATTGCATTTTTCGTCTCGACAGTTTTGTGGGCTCTCCCTCAGACACATGTGTGTGCTTATTTTGTCATTTACGTGTATCCCTTTTAATGCGACCCAAAAAATTAGTTTTTATTGTCGCAAAAGGGCAGTGAGTAGTCCTGTGAGTCCTGTGTGTGTGTGTGTTCAGTTATTAAGCCTTTGTCTTTATTTTATACGTTTTACAATCTCTGTGTCGTTGATGACACCCAAGGATGAGGACAGGGATCAGGTCGTAGTCCTAGTCCATGTGCGGTCCTTCCAAATGAATGTGTGCGCATTTTGTGGCTGCCCCTCTAAATGTGTTAAATAATTTCGTTGGCCTGTGTGTGTGTGTGTTCATGGCTTATGATTCCGATTTCGATTTCCATCGTTCTCCAAATGTAATTGCCTACTAAGTGGATGTAGTCGATGGGGCAATGGTCAATACCATCATCATCGATTGTTACAACTCCAAGTGGGCTTTGAAATGTGGCTGCAACTCTTAATTGCAACATGGAGAGTGACCAGACAGGCAGTCATGTGCAAATTCTGATTGTTTCTGGCCCTCTCGTTAAATTTTAGCCAAAAACCAGACCAAGCAGAACAGCACCGATAAGCTCTTACAGAATTTTAAAGTGTTTCCCCTAGACTTTAATGCCGCCAATATGGAGACCACACTCTGCCGTTAATAAAGTTCAATTTTGGTTACAGCTCCTGGCTCCTGGGTACGAAAATAAAATGCAAATGACATTGAGTTTGGGGAGTGAACAAGCCGCCGCGAGTAGCGAGACTTCAAGTGCGTTAAATTTATTTATTATCATTGTCAGCGTCATCATTTGGGCAAAGTGTCATTTAGGCCCAGTCGAGTCGAGTCGACAACATGCCGCAAAATGACAAAACGAAACGTAAAGCGACAACAGCAACAACAAAAGCCAGCGCAATTTGCCTCTGCCACTGCCTCAGCCTCTCTGCCGCACAAATAACATCAAGTTCAAAGCTAATGGCTGGGGCAGAGTTTTTCCACAGAGGGAGTAAAGGACCCAGGACTCCAGCCAGGACTTCCTCTCGTAATCGAACCAAAGCAGGCGGTGGCGGTGGCGGTGGAAAAGAATAAGGAAGACCCAAATCGTAACACAGGGCACACACAATGCATGTGGCAAGTGGAAAGTGGCAAAATGTTTGTATAGTCGGGGAGGCTGTGGAGGAATGAGATTCGGAACAGAGAACAGAAGAGGAGGGTTGGAAATAATGTACGCATTAATTCCTCATTTAAATTCAGCGGCGCGTACAACGCATTAGTTGCCCCCGCCTTTCTTTCTCTCCTTGTTCAGCTTACTACTACATTTTTTTCCTCGTTTTGGTAGCACAGTTTTCAGGGCGACACTTTTGGGCCACGCTCTTTTTTCAAGAGTCCTTCTTCGATTGCCTTAAAAGCAGCAGAGGCGAAAGTGATCTTCCGCCTGGAGGAGAACTACTTGTGTGCAAAGTTTCTTTTTCTGTTGAAATTAGCATAATGCCTGGAATTATGCAATGCTTTCCCAGACTTCAGCTCTCCAGCTCTCCAGAGCTCAGTTGCTTAAGTGCACTTTCAACCCGAAAACAAACAAACAACTGCAGCGGATTTCTGTTTCTGCGGGGCAGTTCAAGTAAGTAAATCAACGCATTACACTTTGTAATGTGGCTGAATAAGCAGGGTTGGGTTTGGGTTGGGTTTGGGAAATGGTGTTTGGGTGCTTGGGTGTAAGTGCAAATGCAGTGATAATGCCAATAATTCAATTATCCTGCTGCGGCCCCTGTCGTCTGTCACCTCTCAACCTCTCAGCCAAAACACCAACCAAGCAGCCACAGCTCCTCGTCCTTGTCTGGCTTATTGTTATTGCCAAATCGAGTGACTAGTGATGCTGCTGCTGCTGCTTCTGCACTTACAACTCCAGAGATTGCAGCCACTTTCTGCTTTCTCGTCGCCTTTCCTCGCCTCGCAGCTTGCAGCTCGTATTAAGAAGTCACTTAGCTGACAGCCAGATAACAAGGAGCTGCTGCATCACCAACTTCCAGGGGAGAAGTGAGAGCTTGCACAGCAGGACGTAAATTGAAAACAATAGTTGCAATCCAAACGACACACGAAACGTATCAATCTGTGTGTGTAATCTCCAAGCGTGCAAGTAAATATGTGTAAGCATGCTTGCATGCTCTTGAATTTTATATATATAGTGCAATATAGTGTGAAAGGTTGACAGTGAGTGAGAAATTTGTTGGCAATATTACACCAGTCATAATTACTATGGTTTGTGAAGTACTTAAAGTTTGTGAAGGCTAATATTATTTGGTTTTCTTAAAAATTACAATAGCGCCCGAACAGGGTCCTTCATTCAGACTTTGTGAATACATTTTAGATTTTTATAAATATGTTAAACCATGCATGCTCATTATATTTATTTACCATTCACCAGCTGAGCCTGTAAATAAATACAAGAAATTGGATAAATCTTGTTTCGATTGTAATTAAGTAAAGAACTGCGAGTCTCTGCTTTTAAAGCCCATTTATAGCGCTTTCGAAATGGGGCCAGTGTTGGCTTAAAGTGCTTTCTGCGTTTCCACTTCGGGCGGCATTAATTGTCGGCATAATTTCATTACGTTTCGTTCATTAAAACTTTCAAAATGGAGGCAGCAGTCAGGCGGAAAACGGAAATATGTTTGTAGCACATTTCCCAAGGGGTGGGGACTTGAGGCGCCCTGCTCCACCCACCCACTCTTCACTCTTCGAGTTCTCTCACTGGAATTATGGCTCATTAAATGACATAATGCAGGCGGTGGCGGCGGAGGAGAAGCCAAAATTGTATTTGTGTAGCGTTTCTTCTTCTTATTTTTTTTTGGGGCAATGGCAGATGCTCCTTGTTGCTGAGTCCTGAATCCTTGGAGCTCCCGTTTGGGGCGCTCCGTAACCGCAGGCCGTCTGCTAATGTCTTTCTAATACACAGACACGCACAGATACTCATACACACGCACTGGGAAATCGCAGCGGGACACCGAGGACTTTCAGGACATCCAGGACACTTGGCAGACATGTGCCGCATAATAGTCGTGGCTTGATTTTTCTTCGCAGCTTCGTATTCCTTAAGGCATGCGTATGTTCCTTAACTGCCGTTGCGTCTTTTTCAATTACACACATAATTAAATATGTTCCGCCCGAACCCCCCAAAAACCAAGACAGGGGGCGTGGCACTCCGCGGGGATTTCCCCGAAAGCCAGCAGATGTGTGTATGTGTGTGTGTTAGCCCAGACAAATACTCCAAATCTCTCCCAATTGTGCGATATTCCCTGCTCCACATCCACATTCCTCTTGTCATATCGCATTTGTGGACTTTAATAAACATGCAAGATAATTAAATTTAATCGCATGCTTTTATTTTACATTAGCATGTGTGCCCACACACACACTCCAGACTCTATTTGCTGTGGCCAAATTCAATTTGCCACCAAAGTCCTGGATCGCTTTGGTCCTTGGGCAAACATTCCATCCTGTTTGGCTCAAAAATGTTATTTGCTTGGTCCTTTAACAATGGGAACTCAAATGCTCTAGACTAGGCAAACAATTTGTGGTTAGATAATTGCAAAAATTTAAGGATTTCCTGGTTTTTTATTCCCAACTTCCATTTTGTGGTGAAGGAGCTTCTTCTATAATTTGTTTAGCCTGAAAGTTCTCCTCTCCTGTCTGTCTGTTTGGTAATCTGTGAGCCAATAAATTTATGCCGAAATATGTCTATTCTTTTTTTTTCTCTCCCTCCCACCGACTTGTCAAAATCTTCTCCTGATTCCACTTTGCCTGGGGATATAAATACAATTTGCAGGTTTTAATAACCGCAGCTGTCACCACATCGCCTAAGTGCAAGGCATAAACCAGCTCAGCTCGGAGTTAAAACACAATTCCATTTTGGAAAAGTGAAAAAATGGAGAAATGGGGAAATGGAGAAGCACAATTTAGGATCAGGAAAAAACATAGAAGCTGGAATAGAAAACGAAAACGAAACAGACGGCAAATAAACGCCACGGAAATGAAGATTTTTATGTGGCCCAAAGTGGAGCGACATAAATTGCTGGCAAAAAGTGGGCAAAAGTGTTTGGTTGTCACCCTCGCACCAGTAACCATATATACATGGGCCAAATAAATTTCTATTAAACACAAATGAGCAACGAAAAAAAATATATAAAAGTTTTTCTAAGAAAAGTTTTATCCCCACACACACACAACACACACATGAGGGAAAAATGTTTTCCTCCTTTTTGCAGAAACTTTGTGCCAACAATAATTATGTTGATTACAACAAAGAGGCAACTTTTGGCCTCTTCAATCTGCTGCTAAGTGTTCTTCTTCTACTTTTTGGGCCTGCTTAGTACTTGTTGTTAAGGGCTTAAGTAGGAAAAACCCGTCAATATCCATAATTATATACATACACGTTGTTTACGATTTACGGGAATTACTGCTGAATTATTTCCCACTAGTCTTTAATCTGTACTTCTGGGTTTTAGACATAAATACATTATTAACATATGCATTTGTGTTGTTTAAGCCGATGTGCATTTCAAATTCAAGTGGTTGCAATTAGATTTAGCACTTATCAATAATAATTCGCATGTTTAAGTCCACTTTCATGGGAAAATCAGCCTGCGGTTGGGAAATAAATTGAAATGCTCCAGCATTAAGTTGTTAGCTAAAATATATAACTAGCCAACCGATTTCCGCCGTGTCCTGGCAACGGGACTAATTATACTAATTACCAAGTGTGAGATAACGCATCATAATTAGCCTGATAATTGTGTTTTAACATGGCTGCTGCTGCTGCTGCTGGTGGATCCTGCATTTGTTTTAATAAATTGGCCAGGACCTGAACCTGCACACCCGCTGCCCATCAATCAGGTGTCCTTGCTATACAGACTATGTACTATATAGAGGTCCTTGTTTGCCAGCAGCAATTTGAAAGTCGCGTCTAATCTTTGGCCTGTTGGCTCACGTGATTTGTTTGCAGCATCATTTTTGGCCAGGAGGAGCCAGCGCATAAATCAAAATGCCATTTTTGATAGTACTATGCATACTTCCCTTTGGAACCCTTGGAACCCACCTGCCACCCCCGAAACAATATATCAAATTGCTTTTGCATTGCGCGCATGTTACATTTTATTTAGATTCCCGCTTGAAGATACCAGCTCCTCCACCTCGCCTTCTGCATTGTCTGAGTGAAAGGAAAAGAGGAAAATGGGTAGGAAAATGCAGCAGCAGCAGCAGCAGCCGCCCATTAATCATATGTGTGTGTTGAGGCCAAAACCGAAAGTCTAAGCCCGATCCTAGACCCTCCTCCGCCTCTCTCAGAGACCCATTATCCCGATTCATAAACCATTATAGTTTTCCCTGTTCTTTCGGCGGTGGCGGCGGCGAAAAAGGGTTGCGCTAAATTTATGTGTTGCAATTATTTTCTTGAAATAACACTTAAAGTGATTTACGCGGCAGACATGTGTGTGAGTCTGAGTCTGAGCCGGAAAAATGGTCAAAATGGTGAAGCTGCTTATTCCGTCTCATTGGGTTCTCTGCATCGCACTTAATAAGATTTGTTGGGTTCCCAATCAAATTCTGGGGAATTCACAGGAAAAGGTCCATACAAATGACCAAGCAAATTGCTGCTCATGTGTTCAATTTGTGGGTGACTTTAAGGGTTTTCCTTTCCCTTTCCCTGGGAAACTCACACACCTCACACCTTTTCCCCCTCCAGAAATCTCATATTGAAAGCGTTGCATCAAAGGGGCGTGTTTGCACTTTGCTGTTTGCCTTGTTTCAGGGGGGTTGCACGTCCCCACTTTTACAGAACCCCCCTTTTCATGTGCACTTAATTGTCGCCTCCATTAAGCGAACTCTGTGCCCATAAATTCAATGGGCAAAATATTACCTGTAATTGCGCCAGGCATAAAGCATAATTTCAAATTTATGTTTATGTTTTTTTGGGGCCAGGGGCCTGGTGCCTGGTGCCTGGTGCCCGCGGGCAGCGTCCCTAAATTATCAGCTTAATGTGCCCGAAAATTCCTGGCTACAAATTGAATTGGGCCATAGCCTGCCATTAACCTCCGCTAATGGACCTCCTTGTTTTCATGAACTTACTTTCCCCTTCTCCCTTACAGACCTGCTACGAACTGGAGCGCTATCTGCGGGATGAGCCCAAGCTGCAGAAGAAGATGCAGAGCACACACCTGGACAACGCCTGGGACATATTCTCCACACCCGCCCGCCTGCTCGAGGAGCTGAAGATCAAGGAGCAGCACCTGGACACGATCTCCACGACCTCCTCGGTCTCGTCCAACTGCTCGGGCATCTCCTGGGACAGCAATGGCTCGCAGGCCCTGAGTTGTTCGGTGCTGGTGAAGCAGGAGAGGATCGACGAGGAGGACTGTGACGAGGCGACGGGTTGTGATGATAAGTTGAGTGTGCTCCTAGCAGCTCCACCCTCTGCTATCTCACCCAATCCCAGCATCAGCAGTGCGGGCAACATGACACCCACAAGCAGCAGCAGCAGCAGCAGCAGCAGCATCAGCAGCAGCAACATCATTGCGAGTCCCCTGAGTAGTTTGGGCAGTGGCAGCACCATCACAGTGAGTTCCCGGAACAGTTCTGCCCCCGGGATCAAGGTGAGAGTGGTGCAGGCCAAGAGTCACCACCACCAGGGCAGCAGCAGTGCGAGATTGCACCTGGGGCATGTCCAGGACTTTGTGCTGCCCACTCTCACGCCGCCCTCATCGCCAGAATCCAGCCTGCGCAGCCACAATTACGCTCAGCAGCTGGAGGCAAATGACTTAGCAGCACTGATACAGCAGCAGCAACAGCAGCAGCAGCAGCAACACCAGCAACAGCAACCCAACTCCACACCCGCTACAGCAATACTGCGCTTCACCAGCCAGAGCAATCCCACAATGACGCAGCTGCAGCAGCAGCAGCAACAGCTGGCCGTCCAGCACTTGAGCATATCGCCGCAGGCCCTGGGCAGCAACTCGCCCAAGAGCAACAGCAGCAGCAGCAGTAGCAGCAGCACCAGCAGCAGCTGCAGCAGCAGCACCAGCAGCTCCAACGACACAGCAGCAACACCCCACAGCAACATTCCGCGCAGCACCATCGTCCGCTTGACAACGGCCAATGGGAAACCAGGAGCCGCTGGAATCAGTCTGGCCCGAGTCATTCAGATGCAGAACAACGGCAATGCCAATGTGGCTGCCGTGTTGAGTGCAGCGGCCAACAGCAGCACCAACAGCACCAGCAGCAGCAACACCAGCAACATCAGCAACAGCAGCAGCAACAGCCCCGCGACACCGCAGCAACAGGTGCTGCAGCAACGAGCTGAAAAGTCCTCGAACGGTGAGTTTTTGGCAAATACTTGACCCAGTTTTTGTGGGAGCCCCTCTTAACACCCCCCTTTTTGTTAACCCCTCCTCGAACAGGCTCCTCGAAATCGCACCACCCGCGACAACATCACAGCAGCGATCACAGCCCGGACGCCAAGCGAAGGATACACAAGTGCCAATTTCTGGGCTGCAAAAAAGTCTACACGAAGAGCTCGCACCTGAAGGCCCACCAAAGAACGCACACAGGTGAGTGGCCAAGGGTTTACTATACGCAGAAATAAATATTGAAATAATAATGAATTTAGTGATTTTACTAGGGATTAATATAGATTTTTGTTCATCTTTCAACTTTCTTGTTGATTAATTAATTAATTATTAAATCGATAGTTCTTAACATTTTAAATAGCTTAAACATTTACATTTTATTAGACTTTTGTAACCAGATTCAAATGCGTTGCTAGCTTTTTATTAAGTTTTGAGTACAAATGAACTTTATACAATTTGATATTACTAAAATAATATGAGTAGTGTAAATGTCTACTTGGGAAGTATTTCTCTATGTGCATGAGTTCAGTGAATGCAGTGAATGTGACCTGCACCTGACAGATACCCTCACCTGAAGACGGGGTAACCCCCAAATATTCAACGGCCACAGCCTGCAATTAAAAGCGTGTGCCCTGGGAAGAGGCTTGAAAAACCTCAACCTGCGAGGAGGAGGAGGAGTCCTCCACTCACCTGCCGACAGGGACAGCACTCACTCACTGTGCTCACTCCGCTCCTGTTGCCCCAATAAATCAGAGGGCTGCGACAACAATGTCGCAGACAGAATTCCCTGGGACAGGCAGGAGTGACATGTTGCATTGTTTGCCCGACACTGTCCTTTGTCCACTTTCCACTCCCCATTTTCCGCAGTCGCGGTGGGAAAACCCAGGGCGAAACCCAGGCACAAAAACATGCATTGGGTTGGATGGATGATCCGGATCCGGCAATTGGGCACCAAAAACAACCTCATCCTCGTCCTCGTCCTCCCGACAGCAGGCGATGCTTGAAATTTCAATAAAAATCGCATAATTCAAACATGAAATATTGGTCACACGCACAGCACACACACACAGCTCACACACACACAGAGAAGCCAGAGCGTTGAAATGTAATTTTATTACAACCACATTCGAACACGAGAGAGCAAATCTATTGATTTGTGCCCCACTCGGATTTGTGGATGCGTGTGTGCGGTTGCAAGAGAGCTTTGCCAGCGAACACTTAACCCATAAAATAGAAAACCAAAATCCATTTCAAGTTCTGCCAAAAAAACAAATGGGTGAAAAGCAAAAAAAAAATAAAAGTTTGCAGTTGTTGGCGAACAACATTTGTGCGCATTCAGTTAAAATTTTGTGCACTAACAGAAAAAGTTTATGGGATATAGTGATCAATTTTGTAAAGTTTATTGAGTCAATTTGAGGCTGATAAAAGGATGACAAATTGAAATGTTTCAAAACTTTTAAATCGTATTTAGAGAGGTAATTTTTTGTGGATTTTAACATCAAATTTTTAACCCATTTCTTAATGTGTAAATCTCGAATTTTGGTTTCGGTCTGCTTTATGAGTTTGCTAGATTCATTCTTTGTTTTGGCTTGTCAGTTTTCTTGGGGGACCAAAAGGGGAGGCGGGACCAACAAATCATTTGGCACACACTCAAATGCCAGGCAAATGATTTTGCAATGTCTTTGCCAAACAATTCATACAGAAGGCGAAGAAGTCTCCGAATTGGAAAATACCCTGGAAAGAGAAGGGGTTTTATGTGTGGATTTGTGTTTACTTATGCATGCAAGTGTTGGTCCAAGTCCAAGTCCCATTTGGTATGTTTTGCTCGAATATTTCTCACTCTCAAGCCGACAATGGAAGGGCTGTGTTGTGGGTTGGGTTTGTTTGCCGAGTGGCCAAATGGCCAAAATGTTGGTCAAAGTTGCTCTGCTCCCTTGAAGGCGTGGCCGTCATCATCATCATCACCAGCAGCACATAAGCAAGATTCATGTGCAGCTCAAGGCCTCAGGACCTTTGAGATCCTTCCACTTTCTGGCCAGTGTCAACAGCACAACAACTTTCTGTGACAGCCGCAGGATATTGCTCAATTTATAAATTTGCTTTGGCCCCGAGCCCTTCGGAGCTTAACATTTTAATTAACATTCAATTCCGGCCCAACAGCCTTCGTTGTTGTTTGCTTTAGCCACAAGAAAGCCAAAAGCTTTTGGTTCAATAAAAATCCATAACAGTCAAAGTTTTCGGCTCATAATTTTCAGTTTATCTTGGCCAAACACCAAACACCAAACACCCAACTAAATTTAATCCATTGTTACTTTGTGCTGCCTTTAAGTGGTTATTTTCGCTGGGAAAACTTTCATAGTTTTCCCCTTGAACCTGAAGAGTTTTTAATTAATTACACATGTTCTGTGTTCTGTGTAATGCAGCAGGGCAGATAGGAAAAGCGGAGGAAAACCCTGGGAGACCAATAAATCAAAAGCCAAGGTGTTGGCCCGACGATAAGATTGAAACATTTGATTTGGCCCCTAAAAACCCAGAGGCAGGCGGCAAAATTAAAAAAAAAAAAAATGTTATGAAAGGAGCTGGGCGAAAAAAGGAAAACGTAATTATTTTAATGATACCATGGAGACCAGGCGAGGTTTTTAAATTAAAGAAAACCTAATGAATTACGTTTTTTGCATGCCAAATGAAGCGCAGAGCTGAATTTCATTAGAGCTTTTTGGGATAGAGCATTCTTTAAATGTTGTCGCATGCGAATAATTGATGACGAGCTATTATTTAGTTGCCAAACAGTGTCCTTGAGCATTTAAATTTAAAAGAGGGTGAGGGTAAGGGGGCTTCGAGTCAAACAGACAGTGAAATTAATTTGATTTGGGTTTTCGAGCGCACTTCCTGTGGCTTTCCATTTGCATGTCCCCATTCGCTGACATTTAATTAGAAAGCCATTCAAGCACACTGGCCACACACTTTGTATACTTTATCCACATAGTAAATATATCAGCTCAATTGAATATCAATTAAAGCCACGTACGGTGAAATAAAATCCTCCACAAACGATTTCAATTAGTTAAACGCAGGCGGCTATAAAAATGCCGAAGTGGCATGCAACCAGAGTCTGCGGAAAAGCCGGGAAAAATCGGGGAAAACCCGTGGAAGAACCGGGAAAAAGCGTCGAGACGCTGTGGCCGTTAAGAAAAGATTACAAGTGCAATCAAGTGAAAAGACGCAAACAGACCATAAAAATTGTGTTGAGTGCAAAAGCCGAGATGGCATCGAGCAGCTCCATAAAAAGGAAAGCCACGAAGGAAAAGAGATTCCTCAGCTTTTCCCCTTCCTTGCATGTCCTGCAGGAGGTGCATTCTTTCCTATTTCCAGCTGAAATTAAAACCCAGAGCCAAGTGAAATTTATAAAATATTAACTGGCCTCAGTCGCTGCTCCTTTTGCTAAGCGGAGGTCCTTCCTCGTCCTTATTGCCCTTAAACAATTTACAAGTGCTGCTGGCTTTATGGCCTGCCACCGCCACAGAATCGGAGGAGCTGAAAACTATCAATATATATATAGATATATATAGTGGGGTTAAGTTTTAACTGCGTTCGGCTCAATAAATTAACATGGCGACGTCTCGGCGCGATTGGTGGAAATAAAAGCAGGCGAAAATCGCTTAACCCAGTTGCCAATTGGCTGACTGGCTGGCTTTTTGGCCGCAGCTAACAATGTCAGCTCAGATGACTTGCCATGAAAACTAATTAAAGGGTTTTCCGCACTGCACTTTTTGGGCGCGGGAAAAACCATCTTGTTCCGTATGCGTGGCCATTTCCCATTTCCCTTTTCCCCGCTCCAAAAATGGCCAATATCCAGAGCCTGAGTAATGGCGAGGGGACTATTGGGCCAGGTCCACAGAGTGCATCCAAAATGGGAAGGGAAAAGGGTATAGCGATTGCTTATCATTTGGTCTAGATGTTTAAATTTATTTTCTAATTAACTTTTTATCTCGATTTGTTAATACTTATTGGGTTGTGGTTACCAAAAGAATTTTAAATATATGTCTTTACTTTTTTAAATATTTCTTAAAAAACTGTACTTAAATTAAAATATTAAATTATATTCATTTATTAAGAGACAGTTTGATTGAAGTTAAAATAATGTTAATATTTAAGTTTAACCTTTTCCATTTAGTTTATGTGGTCAACAGTATTTTAAGTGTCTTTACAAAATATAGACAAGGCCAAAAAGGGTATCCAATTAGTCAGTTATTGGCCCATCTCCTATATTTCTTGTTGTTGGCCCGTTTCGGTTTCATTTCGTTTCGTTTGGGCCACTTCAATGGCCAGATAACACGGCCATTTTGGGTGCTTTATCGCTGCTTTTGGGCCCCCTTTAGATTGCCGACCGACCGCCCGCTGCCAGCTCTTTGCCATTTCTGCCATTTTTGCCGTTTAAATGCACTTCAATACGAGACTCTTGGGGGTCGCATCCTAGATCTCTGGGCCTGCACTTTGTGCATTTGACGCTGATTTACACAGCCAGAGGAGTGCTGGGGAAGGCCACAGAAAGAGAGAGTCAGTGGCAGAGGCAGAGGCAGAGGCAGGAAAAAAAGCAGAGATGGGATAGCCAGCAAAATGCCAAAGACAACGATATGTGCGAGCGAGTGTGCATTCCCTTATTTATTGCCAAGCCTTCGATTCCCAAACAGTTCTGACAACATGCCAAAGTGCAAGTGGCAATCGCCCACAAACATTCGCATTACACTCACCAATCCAACACAGTCACTGGCAGACTTTAACAAGAGATTCTCGAATGTAATCAAACATACAATCAGCCAACTCACAAATAGACTTGTATAGATATTATCCAAAGCATTTACTAATAGCTTACCCCTGGCTTTCATCAACAATAATTATCATAACATTAACCAAAACATTCACCAAGACTTTCAGGCAGACTTTCAACAACAGATTGACTATGTAATTAACCAATATATTCAACAACATATTTCAAAATATATTAAACAACATACTTATGTTAACAATATCCAATTATTAAAGTACTTATCAACAGACTCATTAACAATTTACGCTACAACACATCCTCTTACACATTCACCAACAAATTCACCAATTTATTCACCAACACACACTCACCAACACACACATGCAGATGCACAGACACAGACACAGACACAGATGCGACTTGAGATATGGCCAAGTGTAAACAAATGGAAATTAAGACAGCCGGCAAGTCCAAGCTCCGGTCAGCGGAAGGGTTGGCCTGGGGAAAATACAGAGGAAAAGTGGAAAGCCGCAAGTGCATAATGTGAAATTGAGCACGGAAATATCACACATTTCCGCATGCATTAAGTTTTAAGCCAAGTCTATGTGTGTGTGTGTGTGTGTGTGTGGTATGCGTTACAAAGTTTTCCACTCAGCTTTATGCATTTTTCTTGGCTGTCGTCGTCTACTTGCCGGTTATCTCGCTCCATTTTCTTTTTTTTACATTTTTATTTTTCATTTTTTCCTTGCTGCAGCAACGGCGGCAATTTCCTGCCTCGGCTGCTGTTTGTCTTTTAAACTGAAATAATTTTCCCATTTCATTTTTTCGGGGGTTTGGGCTTTCCCCTATTTTTTCAGTGTGTTTTCGGTGCTGTTCTGGCATTGCCTGGATTTACACCCCGCTCTATTCAGAGGTCTTTCTCGCTCTGACTCTCGCATTTTTAGGTTCCTCGCTTATTTTTTTGCTTTGTGTGAAATTACAACTTCTGCATTTCCTTTTCCTTTCGGCTGGCTGGGTTTTCGCCATGGCTCTGTTTCTGTTTCTGATTCGGATTCGGATTCTGGCTCCTGTTCTGTTTCTGTGCTCTGGTTGGCTCCGCCGCTTGTATCCTTTGAGGCTTTTGGCACGCATGAAAAATGTTGGCAAAGGACCACCGCGCTTGGCACACCGTTGACTCGACTCCACTCGCTCGACTTTAGCATCATTTCGTTTCGCTTCGGTTTTAATTTTACAGTTTTTCATTTTTAATTGTCTTAAATTCCTGACTGTTTGTGCGTTTGTTGGCCTCAGCCCCATACCCCACCACCTATTTTACCCATTTTTACCCATTTTACCCACACTGTTTACTCGTGTTTTACTTTATGCATATTTCTCTCGTCTCTCCAGCGTCGAAAAAGTTTTTTCATTTGGCAGGCGCGTGCTAAATAAAAAATGTTTCCCCAAACTCTAGCCCTTCTTCTGGCCTCCCAGAGCACGCATATTTATGCGCTTTATTGTTTGTGCTGCAGCAGCGAAGTAGCGGAGAAATTGCAGCCACTTTCCACTTTCCACTGCGGCAGCTAGTAAAACACTGAAAATAAATTAGCTTGTCTTAGCTTAAACTTTTTAATTACGATTTTATAAAATTATCTCAGTGTCCTACCTACAAATAAGAATATTTTATGCTAAAAAAAAGGCCTACGGGTTTATAGACATCTGCTTAAACATTTTCTCGTGCCTACTGATATTAATTAAAGCATCTTGTGTTTATAATTTAAGACCTGGTTAAAATTAACCTTTAAAATAAATATTTTGTAGGTAAAAGAATTTAGGAAAATAATTCCCATTAATAATTAAGAATTCTCATTATATTCCATACCATAAATTAGGTGCCTAAAAGTGTGCAATAAAAATTTGTTTATGATGAGAAATATTTTCTGTATATGATTATGATTATACTACTTTAAGTGGTAGTTTTTTAAGTTCTTAATATTTTCGATATATGATAGAAATATATTTTAGTTATAACAATTTCGCACCCAACAAAGTTCTCGAAAATTTTGTTCTGTGCACTTTAGCTGTGTACCATTTTGGATGTAACTTATTTAATAAGAGTTTCCCATTTTTGCCCCCTTTCCTCGTTGCAGGTGAGAAGCCGTACAAGTGCTCCTGGGAGGGCTGCGAGTGGAGATTCGCGAGGAGCGATGAGCTGACCCGCCACTACCGCAAACACACAGGTGCCAAGCCGTTCAAGTGCCGCAACTGCGATCGCTGCTTCTCGCGATCCGATCACCTGGCGTTGCACATGAAGCGCCACATGTGAGGCGAGATCTAAGCGGGGAAAATCTGGAAAAGTCCTGGGACGGAGGAGGAGTTCAGCGGAAACTGTGTGCCATCAAGGAACGATGAAAAACTTGCGTAACGCTAATCAAAACCACTAAATTCGTGGAGCAAAGAGGGGTGTAAAAGTAAAAGTAAAAGTAAAAATAAAACAATGAAAACATCACAACACAAGCACAAAGATGGAAATTCAACAAAGTTCTTTGATTCCGATTGATTGATATTTGTGTTGCCATTTATTGTCGCCGTTATCGTTATGGTTTTCGTTATGGTTATCGTCGTTATCGTTCGTTTTAATTGCAAATTCGATTTGTTTCAATGCCTTGTTAAGTGTAAGTTTAAGCTATAGCTATAGCCCGATCGCATTTCCCCATTCACACCTAGCATTTAGCATTTAGCCGCAAGTTCTGAACAAACAGCAAAAATTGTGTACAATTTACCAAAGCTAAGCAGATTTCTTTAATTAGTGAAGCAGCAAAACATTAAAAAAAACAACAGCAACCGCTAGAAAAAATGAAAAAAAAAAAAAACTAAAAATACACCTAGTAATTTAAAGGAAAAATAATATTTTTGTTTTCATAATGTGAACACTGCCAAAACGAAAATGTAAAAATTAAAAAAAATCAACAAAAAAAAAACGAAAACCTAAAAACTAGAAAAAATATATGTAAATGTAAAGAAATAATATAAATTAATTAGTTTCATATGTCAGCAACAGCAAATAGAAATACAAATACGAGAGAAAAAAAGTAAAAGTGCAAAATATGTTTTAAACAAAACAAAACACAAAACGTTGAAAATGCTTATTTTCTTAAATTAATTTTAAATGTAATTTAAATGTTGCCTAGGTCTGAATATCATTTCGCCGCACCACTCAAAATTGGAAACCTAACACTAAATTTAATCAAAGCCTAAATTAAATTTGTCCCTTGATATTTGGTAATTGACATCAAAAAGCAATTTTGTTGCTATGTTTTTAATGAATATACGTAATTATTTAGTGTACACAATTTCTCTTATGCATTGCCTAAGTGATGGAAAGTATTACGAACACATTTTGATATGTATGCCTAATTTAATCAAAATTTGTATTCTCGATCGAAACACGAAACAAAATTTATCATCGACTTAACATACAAATTCTTCTTTATGTGCCTCATTAATTTTAGTTTTTATCAAATCAAGCAATTCCTTGTAGCTAAGCAAATTTTTTGTGTTCCCTTTTATTTTGCGGTAGTTCTTTCATTTTATTTGTGTGCTTCTTTTTAATTTTTAGTGTGTATCATTTCCTCATTATTGTTTATAATGATTTGTTTATTTTTAATTATTTTTAAATAAAGAAAAAGTATGTGAAAAACGAACGTTTCCATGGACTTATCATTTTCTCTTCAATATTTTCCACCAGCACCCCTCAGCCAATGAGACACGACATCAAAGTATACAACGTTGATCGAGATCATATCGGTCAATCATTATGGTTTGTGTGATGAGAAATTCTGTGATCCAGAGAACAACAACAACAAAATAGCTAAGGCAAAGAAAAATAAATGAAAAATGAAAAACCAAAAACCAATGACAGCACACAAGCACGGAAAATGCGAAAAATATAGGGCTAACATTAAAAGCGAGTCCTCTCAAATTGCATCCCCTGAAAAGGATCAAAAGAATTTAGTAAAACTCTTGATATATATAAATGTTTATGTACATACGATTCAATTTTTTAGCTTTATTCTCACTGATTGTCGATGGGAGGGAATTTGTAACGATTCTAATTTGTAATCGTTGTCGATATCATATGTACGTGTGTTGCTTGTGCTTTGTGTCATTTGAATGTCGTCGTAATTGTGTGTGTGTATCGGTATATCATCAGATCAATAAAATCCCGATAGGCCCCAAAAAATAAGGCCACTTCCAGTTCCAGTAACCCGTTTGGCTTCCAAGCGATAATTGCACTGAACAATACTTAACGAACAAGTGAAAAATCCAAATAATGTCTACGATGTGTCAAAAATGCTTCAATCAGTTTAGTCTAACTTTTGAGAAAGAATTAAACCAAAACCAAAACCAAAAACCAGTAAAAATAGAAACCCGAATATAAGAAATATTTTGTATAGAAAACCTTTAAACTAAAAAACCGAAAGCGTAAGGCATATTTAGATCCTAAAGCTAAAGATATTGGATAGTCACGAGCGCAGAGTGAGCGTCACTATGGATATGGATAAACAAGAATATATATATATATGTATTTTACAATCGACAAAAGTGTATTTTAAAATGAGAAAAAATTAAACAGAAATTTAATGTGTAAAAAGGTAAAACAAAAATGAAAGACTGGTCAACGAGGTGTTCCGCGTTTATGCAACAATTGCAAAATAGAAAAAGTAAACAAATATATATGTATATGAGATTTCGAAGCAGAATACAGTACTCCAAATAATGGTGTACATATAAGGTGTGAGCCCCAGAGCGATTAGGTTAAGTACCACTCGATCATTTCGATATAGATTTCGATTTCGATTCTCCGATTCGGCAGCAAAACACTACGCATACGTAAGAGGGAAATGAAGGCATTGCCGCAATCCCGCAATTAAAGTTAATGAAGTACGAATTTTAAGTAACGCTGAATGTGAGTCTAGAGAGTACTAAACCCAAAAACTATGGATATATTTTAGTGTCTAGTGTCTACACTTGAACATTTTACAAAGCCAGCTCCCTGGGGTCAGCTTTTGCGAAGTCAGCACAGTACGAGTACGAGAGAGGAAAAATCTATAAACATTTTGTACAGATTTACAGCTGAGCATTACAACTCAAGGCAGAAAGTACAGAATACTGAAATACAAGAATACAGAAGCCGGAAGTGAGAAGTAAGAAGTCAGAAGTCGCAGGGCAGGAAAATATTTGGCAGCAGGCACACATAAAAATAAATAAAGTATACTAAAACTAGAGTAAATACATTTTAATTTCGTTTAGAGTTTCGTTTGCAAATGTGCTTAGCAATTTTCCCATTCCTCCCCACACCCCACCCATTTTCATTCCGTTTCCCAGGACTTTCCTCACTCACGAGGCGGAGTATCATAAGCGTTTAGTTTAAGAGTAGACTAAATGGCGGAGGGCCAAGCTAGAATAGCAGAAATATATGGAAGGAAAGTGGAAATATATACACAGCACATATAGTATATGCGATATAGAGAGGAGGATGGGGATTTCGGGGACTTTGGGGAGGGACGAGGAGTAAAACATTTTATGTAGGCAAATAAGGGCATAACTCGTAAAACATTTTGTGTATAGTTTAGTGAAATGAATTAGTTTAATGTTAAATGAACTCAAAAAGTAAACTACATAAAAAAATAGATATATAAATATAAACACGCGGATATGTATTTAAGGGAATATAAGTACTATTTACGTGGCAGTTGAGTGTAAAGTAAAGTGTGTGTGAATCAAATTGATGTATGAAGAAGTCAGTTTTTGAGGAGGATTATGCAAAGCATCTACAAATTAAGGCACAGCATTATAAATTACAACTAAAGAAGTACGTTTTATTTGAGCTACGAACGCACGAACGGTTACTAAAGCAAGAATGGTGATGGAATGCAGATGAGATAAGATGGGGATTACGTAGGGTTAGAGGGGTTACTGATTACTGATTTTGGGGGTGGCAGCAAGTGGTGATTACTTAGAATTTTTACGAGATAACTCAGTTTAGCCCTTCCTCGTTTACTGTACATGATCGCAACCCCAGGCATGCATTCATATTTATAATTGTAATCGTAAGGCAGTGTAATTGATATCAAAAGATAAGCAAAAAAAACTAAGGGTATAAAAAGGAAAATTCACAAGTTTCGGCACAGGAAAAAAACCAAACGAAAAATACATTTTAGGAGTAAGTGAATCAAAAAAAACAAAAAACCACAACCAAAAAAATAATAATTGTATTTAATGCTTGTGCAAAACAGAAAAAATTCTTAGCTAATAGCAAATAGCAAAAAATCTAATTGTCAGTGTTTAATTACTATTATTGATGTGCATTCGATGTGTGCTAAGTTCACAAAACACCCCAGATCCCAATTTTCCAGGTTCCTACTTACTGCAAATCCCTGACAGTTGTTTTTTACGATTGATTGTTTAGTTCGGCGCTTCGCAAATCAAGCAGACAATTTAAAACTAAATAAAAATAGAGTTAAATAACTGAACTCGAAATTATTTTGCAGCTGACTCGAAATGTTTGCATAAACAATTAGTTGATTAACTGGGAGAATAATTAATAGAATTTAATTCAATTAGCATATTTTCAGCCTCGCCCCGCGCCCCCCTTTACCACCTAGATTATATAATTGTAGCAAAAGCGAAAAAAAAACAAAAAATACAAAATTATTGATCATTATTAATTATTATTATTATTATGGCTTGTTTGTTGCGGCTTTTTGTGCGAATCCATTCGGAAATAATTTTATAAGGGGAATTAAATCTAGAAAATAAATCCAGAAAACATAGCAGAAACAATTGGGCAAAATGGCCAAAAAACAAAAAAAAGGAGAAAAACATTTCTTGTACTTAGGTTTAGTTTATTATACAAACAAGAATTAAAAAAAAAGGCAGAATGAAGCTAATAATAACAGCTAAAAGTGAATAAGTGAGAGGAGGAGAAAACAAGATCCATCAACATTAGAAAAACGTTATTTTTATTCTTGTATAAGTATAAACCGAAGGCATTTTTCAACGTATGACAACTATTATTGTACGTAACTTGATATTTTGATGAGAATTTCTGTGAACAAAGCAAAAAATAAAAAATCCCAAAAAAAACTGAAATATAGAAAAATATAAAAAAAAAAAATACAACCCTTTCGTATTTCCTTGGTGGACTGGTGGAAAATGTTGTTGCATTTAAATGATGTTGATTTTGGCCAGGTCAGCAGCGGTCGCTCTGCATATATTTAAATTTTGTGATTGCAGGCGGCATTCGGCAAACAGTTCACATCATTAGCCCCAAGGGAATGGCTAGGATGTTTTATCCTGTTGACCGAAGTTGCATAAATGACATTAAAGCCCCTGCGGCGCAAGTTTGTGTATTAATTTTTAATTATACTTTATGGCAGGCCTCAACAAAGTGCCCTGGTCCTGGCCCTTGGCCATTGAGCTCGGTTATTTGGTTATGAACTGGCAGCTTAAATCGTAAAATCACAATTTGCAAAGGGTAATTGGCTTGTCAGTCATTTTCATTTTCAGGTCAGCCCGAAAGTATACTCTGAATTTAAATCAATTTTTCGCTTGAGCAAAACTTTGTTTTTGGGGGAAAACTTTTGGATGGAAAATCGCTTAGACTTTGTTTTAGTCTCGTAGTCTGCTAATGAAGAAGACGACGCACACACATGGAGAGATGGAAAGATGGACAACGTGAAACGACAAAAGTGCAAGCAAGTTTTCCCCCAGTTTTCCCTGTCGTCCTTTTTTGTGAGCCCGTTTCTTTTAATTTCAGCCCGCAGACGTAACTCTTTTATTTTCGTGCATTTCTAAGGGCTGAAAGAGGTTTGGGAAAACTTTTCATTTTCTTGATTTTGTTGCAGTGAAACTTCTAATTACATACATGACCAGCACACATATGGACCTCTGTATATATGTATTATGTATACATGTCTGCGGGAAAGGGAGCATTGCACTGTGAGAAATCTCTGGGTGCATCTTTGCCATGCTGGCTGGGGAATTTCCCCTTTTCCTTTCTCTAAGTTTGCCCGCTGCATCTTTATCAAAATTGTTTCTAAAGTTCAAACCACTTTGCGAGCGGTGCGCAGGGAATATGACTTTTAAAAAGTTTTCCCGCTTTTCTCATACCCCTTTTCCTAGAGTTTCCCCCTTTTCCTCACAGCAGACATGTTGTATGTTGCTGGTTCAACTGCTGATGTTGCTGCTGTGCTGCTGCTGCTGCTGTTGCGGCTGATATGTGGAGCCGTAGCTGTTATGCTGTGCACAACATTTGTAGCTTGTCAAAGTGGCTCAACACGCCCGGCATGTTAACTTATTTTGCTGCTTTTCCTGCCTCGGCTAACTTGCAGCAGCTAACTACGATCCCTGGGTTTTTGGAGGAGCGGAGGGATCGGTGTGGGGATATGGCCAACATTCAAGGTAAACACACAGCGGAGAGGTAGTGTCTGTTTGCGCCCACCTTGGTACCCTGTAAATTCAGTGGCTAACTTATTTCCTTAGTAAATAATTCTATAAACCGGATAATATTATTTTGTGCAAAAGAAATCGTTTCTTTGAAATTTATTCCTTCTAAAAGTTGATAAAAAAATGTATTCAAGATTATTTATATTTTGTAAATATTTCTCCATAAGCTGAGATGTAAAAACTATAATATTCCATGATAAAACTATACTAAGTCAAGTTTTTAATTGCTGAAAATAGAATTTTGTGACTCCGACTCATTAATGTTTAGCCTTGCAAAAGGGTGAACCAGACTGTAATAAAATAAATAAATATAACACTATTTTAATGTTTTAATTTTGATATGGTAAGTTATAAAGAATTCACGTCTTTACAGAGCATATTTTATTCGCTAGATTTTTTCACCCAAGACTCTGCCTCCAGTTCATTTGGAAACAAAGCTCTGTCTTTAACTACAGTTAAATATATTTTAATATATGATATTTAAATGTATTATTCTGGATATGGTTAATAAAAAAGAATTCGCGTCTTTACAGAGCATATTTTATTCGCTAGATTTTTTCAGCCAAGACTCTGCCTCCAGTTCATTTGGAAACAAAGCTCTCTCTGTAGTCGCTTTTTGTATAAATTACAGGCAGAAATTCAGCTCAGCCTGGCACATGAGTGCTTGCATATGCACGGGTACGGGTACGGGTATGTGTTTTTCAGGAGTGCTGTGCTCGTGTAACGTGTTGGCGTTGCTGGAATTTGTGATGGTGATGGTGATGGCGATGGGATGTATGGTGTGCATCTTTAAAGTCAGAAAGCCCCAAGGCGCTTTTAGCGCTGGCTTTCAACCCAACGAGCGAACGAATGCAATTTCTTTCGTTTTAGCCACCACACAAAATTGCCACCAAATCAATATTATTAGACATGACGAGGAAAAGCAGCGGAAAACGTGTGGGAAAAACTCACAAAATGTGAGTGGTGGGGGAAAATTGCAAAGGGCGACAAGCTCAGAGAACATTTCATGTTCACATACGCAAATGAGGGCGTTGGGTTTCAGAGGGGGCGTGCCCCTTCCAACTGTAGCAACACGAAAATTATGATTACAAGCAAAGACTGTCATTTGCCATAATATTTGCAGCATAACGATTATGGAGCGCTTTAACTCCCACTCCCACTCCCACCGAAAATGGATAATAATAAAGAGATGGGTGGCCCCCAAGATAACACACATCCAGCGAGTGCCAATGACAATGACATCAACTGCAGACAAGCCCACAGAATGGCACACAAAATGGCCAAAAAGGGGGTGTAGGTTCTCGGTTCTCGGTTCTGGATGGGGTGAATAAAAGCAGGGCTCCAACTACATACAAAGATGCAGGGGCCGATAGAGCCAAGCTAACAAGACAACCCAGTCCAAAGGCAAAGGCAAAAGCAAACCAAAGCAGTCAAGGGCCTTGTTAGCCTTCCAAAGCATTCGCATCCCATCTTGTGGCACATTCTGCTGGCTGCTCAAATTTTTAAAAGCTTCAATTCATTTTGCTGCTAAGATAGCAGTGAAACTTAATTGAGAAGATAATTTTTGTAGGCATCTTCATATCAAATATCTGACTTCAGACTCGTTGGTCTATCTTACTTTTTGTTGAAATATTAGGGAACGAAATAGAAAGGATATTTAAATTAAAAATCATAAGTTAAGAATTAAGCTCTGATTTTTATCAATAAATTTGTCAAACAACTGGTGTTTGAAAATTAAGAATCAATTTGCACAAAAAAGACTTACGAGACGTTCCATTTTGTTGGTCATATTGCGGTATTCCTGGATTTGGGACACCATGCGAACAGAAACAGTAGTAGGTGGCAAATGATCAGAACGTTGAAATATTTTAAATATTTATAAATGGATGTTTCTGCTATATTTAGTTATGTGTTTTTGAACTAACAATAATTTAAGGTGCAAATTAAAAATGTGTTTGAAGTTTTAAATTATAATTATAGAAACATAAAAACCAAACCCTTCTATAAGCCCCCTGGATCATTTTCCCCCTTCGGCTATCATTTGAAATTAGTTCATCTCTGACAAGCTTTTGGCGTACTTAAGCCTAACTCGCTATGGATAAATCCTCCTTTGAAATTCCGATGGGGAGATTAACGGCTCTCGGAGCGGAGACATCTGCCAATTGCCACAAAAGTTACAGCCCAACGCCTGCAGTTGCAGTGGCAGTGGCAGTGGCAACGACTGGCTGACTAAACAGCTTAGAGGTGCTAATCCAAAGGCGCAGCAAAAATCGCAAAATCTGATTGCAAAGTTGGCCTGACAAGAAGTTGCAAGGAAAAAGGGAAGAGGCAGGATTTCGGTGTGATGTCATGCAAATGTGGCACGTTTAAATGCTTTGGCTTGGCAGCTGCCCCAAACCAAGGGGACTTTCTGGTATCGTTTACCAGACTTGTCTGATTTCGATGCCGAAATTGCCTGCTCACTGCCTGGAGAGTCTGTAAGTGCACTGGGAAAAATAAAGTTAAATTACTTATTATTTAGGTGGCTTTATAATTTTATTAACTGCTGACTTCGGTGTTTTTTTAACATGAGGTTTTGTACATTTAGTAACGAAGTTTAGTTATTTGTTACTTCAAAAAATCTAAAAAAAAATTGTAAAATACTAACTTTGGTAGAAGTGCCTAAAAGTGTAAGAAAAAATCCGTTTTTCTCCATGTAAAAAGCGACAACGACCGCAGGTGCACAACGCAGCCATCTCCTTCGTCCTGCATCCATCTCACTCTTTTTTCGAGAGTATAGAATAACTTCCTCTTCACACTTTTCTTTCTTTCCCATTTTTTCCTATTTTTTTTGGCAACTGGCGGCAAGTGCACTTGAAGTGTATCGAATTTGTATGGATTTCGCTTGCAGCCAATAATTTGACACTTGCACTGTGCGCAAGTGGAACGAAATGAGACAGAAGAGGGGAGGGAGAGTGAAAGAGACAGGGACTCTTAAAGGACTCCTCGAAAGGACTCGAAAGAGGAGCGGATTGGTGAACAAAAGTTGGCATCGCCAGCACGCGAGGGCGCCATAAACAAGGACAGAGGACACAGGATTGCGTTTCAGTGTGCGCGCATAAATGCATGTTGAGTAAGCAACAATAACACAACGCCAACGCAATTGTCATCACCATAAAAATAACATAAAACTTTTTTACGACTCCTGCGGCCTCTGTGTACAGTAAGTCTGTTACAGAAGGATTCCCCCGGGCGAAGTGGGATAGTGATACTCATGTGGTGGGCCCAGAGGATTGTGGCAGCACTTCAGGCCGGGCTAACTAACCAGTAACCAGTTACCAGTAACTCCACCCATTCCACCAATTCGACATCGCTTATGTCACGGCAGCCTGCTCATTAAAGTTGTGGCCATTTCTTTTGTGTGTGTGGTGGAGAGGCGGAGGCCCACTCCCAACTTTAAATGCATCCAAAAGCACCACCCATCAGCAATTTATCTCAGTGCACCCACCCACTCATAATTCTCCTTCTAAATGCCTGTTTGGCGAAGCGTAATTGATAATGCATTCAATTGGCCAGCCAATTTGCTAAAGTGCCTAAGTGAAGTCGCCCCCACCAGAAGTTAACAGTGGTTACCCAGTTTAATTTTTGAATTTTATTATTTTTAATAATAATTTTATAATTTATTATTAACTTTTACCCTTCTGCAAAATATTTATAAGCAGGTAGTACAAATTTTAGAATTGTGGGAGATAAGGTAATGACTTTAAGGTTATACTTTCCATAAATATATTGGTAAATTTTAAATCCCCCAAAATTAATCTCGCTTAAAGCTAATATTCCCTGTGTTAGAAAATCATAACTATAGTTTAAAAAGCAAAGAGATTTTAATTGTTAGGTACTTAATCAAGGAAATACCTCATAAATAAGGTGATCTTTTCTGGAAAGTAGTTTTTACAAGACTTTCGTTCTGTCTATCATTGAGTGTTGGATACTTAATTTAAACTGCCTAAAATATAAAGTCCTGTACGAAATAAATTATTAAAAATATATAAAAAATATGCAAGTAAATTATTTCTCAAAAAAGGATAAAAACCTGCCAAATTTAGGCCAGTTTTTTCCCATTTTCCAGCCACTGTGCCAATACTGCAGGCTCCTTCACTCTGCAGTTCCTGTTATTGGCCGTTGTCAGTGCACAGATTTAAAATCAACAACAGGCGGAGCGACAAGCGACAACAACAACGACAACAACAAAAACAACAATGTCTGACCGAAGTCAGGCGTACACTCATTTGCACTAAAAGCGGCATAAATATAAACAGGCAAAGTCGGCAAAAAAGAAAAGCGCAGACCAAAAATACAAAAAAAAAGGGGGAAAACTGCTCTCAAAGAGCAAATGGAATGAGGAGCGAAAAAAAAGAAGGTAAGTAGACTGCGTATCGAGAGGAGACTGCAAATGAATTGCAATGCAGCCAAACGTGTGCCCAACTTAACGGTAATTTAAATGTTAATGCACAGCCATCAGGCCAATACCCGTTACCCGTTTTCCATTTCCCCAATTTTCCCCCGATATCCGACGGCTGTTTGCTTGCCGCTTCCGTTGTTAAATGTTGTTGACATCATTGGCTTTTCCCCTTTTGTTGTTTTTTTTGTTATTTTGTGTGTGCTATTCTTCTGCTTTTTCTTCTCTCTTCCTCTTCCTCTTTCTCCGTCGACCCACATGCAAAATGGCCGTCTGCAAATTTGGCCGCCATTTTGTCAATGCGCTTGTTAGCAGCCGTCGATGTGCCACTTCCGGTTCGATCATTTGGCCCTGATTGTCCACGTTAACCACATTAACACAGAGTAATCAAATGAGACAATACCTCAACCAAAACTTGGCTAACTTTAACTTTCGAAAACAAGCTGAAGCATTTTTGAAAATATTTTATTAACGAACAAAATGGAAAAAAGGGTATATTAATAAAGCCACAAGTTTCAATAGAATATTTTAAGCCCTAAAACCTGATTTAAATTCTTTAATTTAAGGACCCAAAAATACAAATCAATTGTAATCACCTCTTCATCTCTTCTCATATGACCAAGCGAATCACTTAGTTTAGCGCTAATTAAAACACTTTCTCCTTCGACAACCGCCCACAATTAGCCTTCATTTAAATAATGCTCAGGTGGCCAAATGATGAGATATTAGGGACTAAGTGGAGGGACAATTAGCGGGCAGCACACATGGAAAAGGGGTTAGGAGATAGCCAGCCTAATGGGTAATGTGTATGTCGGTTACTCTTTCAGTTATGTTATAAATAACAAAAAAAGGACCTACCCAAAAATAAAAAAAGGAGAAGAGTAATATAACCCCCTATCCACTTGTCAGCGCAATGGAGGTCAAAGCTCTGTGGACACGGATGGACATTAATTTAGCTCCAAAGTGGACATACACACGCATTGACGCTGCCGTGAAATTGTCATATGTGAGGGGTGTAATTTTTCATGCATATTTCAGGAGGCGTGTGCCTAATTAATTACACACATCTAAGCGGCGATGACATTGGCATAAATTGTCTTTTAATTTGCGCTCGGGTTGCTCTCTGCTTTCTGGCTCCCTGCTCTTGATTGATGCGTTCATCTGTGTGGTGTGTTGTGGTTTGTCCCACTTAACTGACTGATTCATCTCGATTCGATATTGGCATTTGCAGACCTCTGTCTTTGACATTTGATGTCGGTCGTCGGTCGTCGTTGGGGGGCAAACAAACAGCAATGTCCTTGAGCCTGATGGTTACATAATCGTGCCAAGTGTGTGAATTTCAATGGTTCATCCACCGTTATGCATGTGGGATCAGCGTCTGCGGCTTTTGAATGCATACCCGATGAACCGCCGGCAAAATCGCACGCATCCAAATGTTAATTTGGCCCATACACAGGTACTCCCACCCATCCTCTGGGTTAGCTGACTAATTGACCCAGACACGGCTCATGAATGCCCCTCATGCACCAGTAATCACGCATCCACATCCACATCTACGTCCTTTTCGATTTCGATTTCGGGATGACGCAGGAATATAGCGTCCAGCGGACCTCTAAACCAGCACACTATGGTCAGGGTCATCAATTGGACACGCCACTTCCCCCATTTTCACCACTTTGGCTCTGATTTCCGCTTACAGGCATTCGTGGGCATTGAATCAAGTGCATTCGTTGAATAATTATGCCCAAATTTAAGCTTAGCCCTTGGATAATTGAAAGTTCTTGGCCAGAAACATTATTTAATTTGTATGTTCGTAGTTTAGGTAATGTGGAGAGCTTAAATTGTAATGATTTTCAATTATGTTTTGGAGGTTTGAACAATTGTTTCGTTTTCATATTAAAAATAACCTAATTATTGCATATTTTCTGCCAGCATGGTCACATTGATTTGATTTACACTTTTTTTAGGCATTCATGCACTCTTTTATTAATAACCTTTAAGATCTATCTTTAAAATAATTATAATATAATTATTGACAAAACATTCAGTCAGCAGAGAGATTAAATTAAGTTTTTGAATGGAAAACTTTACAAAAACCAGTAAACTTTACATCCCAGGAAACCCCACTAGGTAATTGATACATTCAAGTAATACATATTCTCAATATGCACTCGAACTTAAGCTGTTCAAGTCGCAACCCACCAAATGCATCGCATCAAGTAGTGAAGACCGAAATTAACTTTGCAGCCTCGTATTTCATAAGCCAGCCACAATGCACAATGCCAGCAGCCACTTCCACTTGCCTCACAATGGCTCACAATTAACCCGGCCAGACGGTCAGTCTGCGTCCTTCTGCCTTCTCTCTTTTTATGGGGTTGGTTTCGCCTTAACTTTATTGTTCCGATAGGATGAAGTAAGGGGGAAAGTAGAAAGGACGAAGCAAACTTCCTTATAAGACATTTACCGACCGCACCTTAACCAAGCAGGATCAACATGGCATCCATGTATTATTTAAGCGCTGCGCATCCTTTTGCCGTGCCCTGCATAAAATTTCCTCCAGCGGAAGTTTGTCTGCAGGACGACGCAGAGATCCCTCCCCTTTCCCAACCCCTTTTGCTCCTTGGCGTGCTTTATGTGTTTCCGCTCGCATTTCTTTCTTGCCATTTAAGTACACACCTAGTTTGGATTTTTCTATTTTCCCCACCGTCGCCGCTGTCGCTTCTTTGTTCTTTTGCTTTTGCTTTTGCCGGACGCTTGTTTATGTCTCTTCTTACGTCTTTCGCTCCCATTTCATTCCTTTATTTAGTGTTTTTTGTGTGCTTTTTTATTTTTGTTTATGGCTTGTTTTGAACCTTGTTTGAACTGGTTTAAAATTTCTTGGCACAGGCTCGACAACGCTTCTTTTTGGCAGGCTCAACCGCAGTTGGGGACAGAGGCGGGGAAAGGGGGTGGAGTGGTGGCTGAGCTGAGCTCATAACTTTGTTACACACAATTAACAATTTGATGCTTTGCCAAGTTGCCAACTACACTGATAAATATAAATAAATAATAAATTAGTTTGTAATATATAGTTTTTGATTAATTACCTGTACTTATTATCCTTTCCTTAATTTTTCTTAACTTAAGAAGCAATGGCTTTCTTTCTATTAAAATATAAGAGTTCAAATTCACAATTCAATTTCCTTAAACATATCCTAAATTTAGCCAATTTTTCGCGAGCATGGTCACACTCTCGGGTTAATATACTTCCATGAAATAAGGTTAAAAACACTTTTTGACATCAATTTATAATATTTTTATTTATTTTTAGATAAATAAAACTTTGATATAAATAAAACAAAGTTTTTCTCTGTGTGTCAGCTCCTTCTCTCAGTTACACGCTACCTTTGACTGCAGTTGGGCAAACACACATACCATACATACCCCCGAAAACTGGCAGTTACATTGTTCCTGTGGCTGCCAAACAACGACGACACACGAGCCTTTAAGTGGGCGTCTCTAATTGAAAAGCGCAGCCAAAAATAAAACACACGCATTCCCCACGTGGCCAAGTGAGTGTGTGCGACTCCTTCCGCTGGATAACTCCATGGATGGAAACATTCCCATATCCCACATCCCACTGCCACTTCCACTTCCTTGGGGGACAGGTGCGCCTCGAGTGCACTGCAATTGCTACGTAAATTTTATGCCCTGCTAAAACTAAAACTGAAACTTTGCTCGCAGCAGGGAAGCAAAGCCGAGCTGAGATGAGCCCGCAAAACTTTAAGGTCAACTTGTTACTTGAAGTTGCAGCAGGAGTGGCAAACAACCAACAATTAGAGATGGCAAATAAACAATCCTTCACAAGTTTATAATATTTAATGGGAGAAAAATCTAATATGGTTTAAAAAAAAATCTGTGTGACTTTAAGATAGTTTACCTTGATTTTTCTAATAAATATGACTACCTAACATACTTTCAGTACAATTTTAATATCTAGGAGCAGTAGAACATAACGAATTGGTAAACATTTAAAACTTCGTTAGATTAGTTCTAAAGTTAGCTGTACGATTAACATTTTTAATCGATTATATTAACAAGGTGTTTAAAATGTCTAAAAGGGGGCTCTCCTATGATTTTAAAGCTCAAAGCTTATTTAGAAAAATTATTGCAAAGGAACACATAAAATATCATGTGTCGTTTTTAAAATATAAACAGTTTACATTTTTTATCAAATATCCCTTTTATTTTTTTCCGTTTCAAATGATTGAAGTTGGGCTTGTTAAATATTATTCAACAGTATTTCTCCCACTTATTAATTTGTTGGATTTAAGCTCTTCATGGCAAATAGTTTATTCCCAAAGTATATTAACGCAATGAAAAGAGTTTAGCTGTTCCCAAAATAAATTCAAGGCTATATAAATTGCATAAATGGCTTATTGCGCAAACCCATTCATGGGTGGATTAGGAGAATCTTTTCAACTGACCATCGCTAGGTAACAAAATGCAGCAGCAGCAGCTGTTTCACCAAGGCAACCAGAAAGTGGGTGTTGCAGTGAAAGGAAAGGAAAGTAAGGGGAAAATTAGCCAAATGGCCGCTAAGTGTTCGCTCTGCGTTAAAGCGGCATAAAAATGTGCAACTTGCCCCATGCAGATGCTCCTCACTCTCACTTTTCCCCTTTTTTTTACTTTATTTTTTTAAATTGCGACAGATGGTGGAATGCAGCTTGACCTTCACCTGAAATGCCAGTGGACATGGCAGGTGGAAAGGACGAAAAGGACCATGACGATGACGATGACGATGTGAAGATGGCTTTGCAAGTGTACTGTGCGGGCAAACGATTTGAAAAATTTATTCGAAAATATTTTTGTCAGTCAACGATGTTACGACAGGACTTCAGCTACAGCTACAGCTCCAGCTACATCCTTCCATCCTTCCTGTCGTCCTGCATGAGAAATAGCTATGCTCACTAACAGGATATGCTGCCAAAAACATTTTTAATAATTTAGCACACACATATTTTCACATCTTTGGTGAAATTCACTTTGAAGACCTTGCGCAAAGTATGCGCCTGATGTTGCCCCCGAAAAAAGGGGTGGGAGAGGTCCTGGCAGGTCCTGTCCTGTGAGAAGGAGGACGCAGGCGAAGGAGTACGAAGACCAGCAGCTGTCGATGCGCCTGGCATCGCTTGGGACCCGTGTCGACATCAACGTTAGTGTTGAGTAATGCGAAACCAATTTTCGAGGCAGCATTATTTAGAATCCCAAACATGAGACAGCTTTGATGTCAAAAGTCGTGAGGTTGCAGCAGCAGCAACAGCAGCAGCAGCAGCAACAGCAGCAGCCGACTTATGAAATATATGAGGCACTGGAATCGGTGGGAATCGGTGGCAAAGTAAAGACTCTCAAGGCGCACACACAAATTAGTGGGGAATATGGCGGTACGGAGGCTTCCAGGTTGCCTTCAAAAACTGTTTAACTATGCCTTTGATGTACTCCAAATGCCGCAGGGCAAAACTCCGAGTTGAACTCATTATGCTTAGTGCAGCTGTGCCTTTAATCCAATTCGCAGAGCAGAGCAGAACAGCGCAGCGCAGCCGCATCGCCTTATTATGTGCTCCACGTGGCGGATGAGCAATATGCTCATGCCTTTGCATTGGCCGCACCGTCAACATTTGCCAGCCGCACACACGAGAGCTCGAGCGTCGCCAAATTGATTTCGTCCTGCCAATGTCAGTGACAGTTTTGCACAGGAAAAAAATTGTATATAATTAAGTGAAATCTTTAAACGATTAGCCATATTTTAGATATTTAATTTGAACATTTTATTCCATGAAGTTTGAGAAATTATGACAAACCGTTAAAAAAAAATTCAACTTTAAGAGATTTTAAAGTGTTATACGTACAAACATTTTGTCCATAAATTTTGTGTTTGATCACATTTAAACACAATTATTACAATAATAAATCAAAGCGTTTTCATTAACAAATAACTAAAAAGTATTGATACAAGATCTTTAACATTAATTATTATTCAATTACAAAGAAAAGTAGATAATAAAAAGAAGCAAATTTAAATAAAATTATGTTTAAATCTAAAACATTTATTTAAAAATATTGTTTTTCTTACCTTAAATGCTTTTTTTACGGTGTAGAGCCTACTGCAGCCCAAGGACTTTTGAAAAAGTTCGCTTTTCAATCGACTTTCGAGTTGAGCAGCAGCAAGCTCACTGTGTACCTATCTTTTTTTTGGTGTAGGGTATCCGGTAAGTGTAGTGCAGGGTATTTGGAACTCCCCCAGCCAGTTGGTTTGTTGCTTTGTCTAGTTTGTTGGCAGGGCAAACACAAACACGCCTTTACGTCATGCGCCGTTTGAAAATTGAATTTTAATACACAAAAGCAGCCGCAGATGGTTGGGAGTGGAGAGTTGGGGGTTGGGGATTTTCGGTGGGTGCTTTTGTCAGGGGATTGTCCTTATGTGCGGTTCCCGTTCATCCGAGGACTCACCCTCACCCTCGCAGCTCACACATGGAAATTACGTACGCCTAGACAATTGAGCTGGTGGCATTTCTTTGGCTCAGACTGTTTCTCATTTGGCTTAGTGCATTTTGTAGGTCCTCCTGACAGGACCTCTCTCCTGTTATTAACGAAAAGGAATTGCATTCGATGTTTTCTGGCCAGTTCTTGATAAGTAATTTTGCTGATACGCTTTGCTGCTGGTAACTCTGCCTATTGGATTACCTTCCTTCCTTCCTTGACTTCTGATTCAAATTATGGCCGTGTGTCTTTGCATGTAATTCCATTTCCAAACTCAAAGTTGTCGACGCAGACAACTTCTGGGCTTGCTCATTGATTTCCTAAATAAATTTGCCAACTGCAGCTCTGACTTTTTATCTCATTTGGCCCTCTGTGTCTTATTTATTTACCAAAAAAAAGGGAGTGCATTTCGGCCCTTTTCAAAATCAAGCGAGTGCTCGGAGTCGGAGTCGAAATGCTATGGCAGCGGGTACGAAAAATCTTGAAATTAAATTTTCAAGTAACTTTCACTCGAGCGCAATGCAAACTAAATAATTCATGGTAGCAGAGAGGGGGGTTTGAAGGGGGGACCAGCTGCCCCCCAGGCGTCCATGTGTGCTTCTGTGTGAGTTCTGTGAGGGAATACATTTAAATAAACAGCAGTCGCCGTCGCAGCGAGTTAACTTTTTGCCAAGGACCTTTGCAGACAGACCGCTGTGGGTGAGATGATAACGTGGCCTTAAAGCACACATGCACTTGGAAAATAAAAATGAAAAATAAGTAAAACATTTCATTATAATTTATAATGTTTAAAAAAAAATTTAAAATTTAAACTAGGGCTTAAAAAAGTACCACCAATATAAATCTTTGATTTTGTTTTTTTGACAAAATCCTTTTTTGATTTTGTTGTTTAAAAAATCTAAAATACTCTGAAGAAAAAGAATTTTCAGTAAACAAAAAACCAAATTTACTAAAAAATAGAATTTATCGAAATAAAATATCAATTGCTCTAAAAAAACATACTTAAACAAAAGCTCCAAAAAATATCTTTAAACTAAAAATAAAGTGTACAAAATATTTAACTAAACTATTTTAAAAATCGTTTTCAAAAAATAATATTTTATAATTTCTGGAAATATATCAAGAATGATGGATAAGAAAAAAGCTAACAAATATTATCAAACTTGCTTAAAAGATATCAAACTTACAAATATCTTCGAAATTTTCTAAGTGTCCAAGCAGACAGCGTGCTTCTTTCGGTGGGAGGGAAACCCTTTTTGTGCCGAGTGCTTTTGTGTCCTCGCTGCCATCGTATCGTCATGCCAAAATAGGCAAGTTCACTCAGGCAGAGCAATTGCACAAATGGCCAATTCTGCTCGTAAGTAGAATTTCCTACGTTCCTACGTTTCGTCAGGGGTTCAAATTCAAACTCACATTCGCAATTCGCAATTCGCATTTGCTCCGATTCGTTTCGTTTTAGTTTCGGTTGTGCTCAGTTCAGTTCAGTTCAGTTTAGTTCAGTTCACTTTGGCTCAGAGGCCCCAGACTCTTGGCTAAAACAGTGCAATTCTGTAAACATTTGAGTGGGCGGTGCACACACATGTGTATAAGTGTGTATAAAGGAGGAGCTGGTGTGTAACGAAGCATAGATAAAATAAACAAAACACAAATAAATATGTACGCTGCATGGCCAAAGTTTAAAGTGCCAAGAAAAAATCAAAATAAAACTTTTTCCCTTCGCCATGCTGATTGCATTTAACTTGATACCGGCACTGGCCATTCGAAATGTAAAAGTGGTAAGGGAAATGGAAATGGATTGGTACAAAACGGAATGGAACGAAAACGGATGCTAACAAAGTTGCACTCACTACATGTTCTTGGCCATGTAGCTACCAGGGATGCTACACACTTGAGCTATTGACCCGAATTAGTGGTACTATCTGTTCATTAGCAACTCGTGTCTCATGCTTCCCCGTTGATTACAAATAAATACTAACTTGTTTACTATGGTAAAACATGATGAACAGCAATTAACTTAATCCAGTTTTCAATTTGCAAGCTTGTACATTGTTGTCTATGTTTAATCTGTTTGTTTAAGAACAAAAGTAACTTGAACCTATTAAGAAACAATATTGACATTTCAAATTCTTAGCTAATCTGATTGAAATTTTTGTTACTAGTTTTCAGTCATTACTTAGGAATAATTTAATTATATTTTAAAGATTTTCTAATAATTATATAGTTATAAATCTTTACTCAAACAATTTTAGAATTTTTTAAAGATAGTAAAATATTTTTCTTAAGAAGTCTTTTTGATTTCTTAATACTTATAGATAGTACTGGCTATGATTGCATCTCAAGAAAATTCTCAAACAGGAACCGGAAAAACGTTCTTTACTGCCGGAAATGTTCGCTGAAAACGTTGCATTTCCTACACTGAGCGAAACAGCCGACTGACACACTTTAAAAGGCCATAATAAAAGTATATTTGGTTACGACTTGGCCAAGAATCAGGCCAACCGATTGTTGTCATAATGTTGATTGCATTTTTATGCACTGCCATCGATGCAGTAAATTCAATTTAACGGAGTCGCCGCCGCCCAACGTAATTAAATCCACGTCGACTTGTGTCCAGCTGGATGTGGATGTGGATGTGGATGTGGATATGTGGATGTTGTTGGTGGCTCATGGCTCATTCGATTAACTTCAGCCAGGGACTTGGGCGACTGGCCATATGGAGACTGGAGACCGGAGAACGGAAAACCAGTAACTGGCAACTGAAAACTGGCAACTGAAACTGAGAAACTGAGACGAGGACGAGACGGAGAGTATTTGCTCGTGACACTTAAACACATGCGGACCAAACTGCTTTATGCTTAATTGAGTATTATCCCTGTTGCACACGGAAATGGGAGATGGGGATGGGGATGGGGATGAGGGAGGGGACACTGGAAACTGGAGGGGAAGATGCAGCATGTCTGCAAACAGCAGCTCTGTTTGCTTAATAGCATGGTCAGTAAATTTAATTAACTTCCCTTAAGGATACATGCAACATATAATAAAAGCAGTGCCGCAACGGCAGTAGCAACAGCAAAAGGACAAAACAAAGGCGACTTGCAAAAAAACAACGAAAAAAAGCAGATAACTTAACAGCAAGCCGAAGTTTAAATGTCCCTGTAAAATGTAACCAAAAAAAGTTTAGGAATATTTTTACAAGTTATAAAGATTTGTATTCAAAAACTTAAAAAAATAATGATTTTCATGCTACTTTAGAGTTCATAGCTCACTCAAAAAAGGACCAATTTCTACATGGAATACCTTTTAATACTCGTATTAAAAAGGCAAGTAAACTTTTATTAAAAACTTTGAAAATAAAAAAAAAAATTTATTTTCAATTTTTTTGAAAAATTTGTAAGGGGTTACATCATAAAAATGTGAAAATTTTATAAAAAAATGCATTCTGATTTTTTCTTAAACTTTGAATGCAGAATTTGTTGCCTGTTTAACCAAAACTGAGAAAAGCAATCCGAATACAAATTGGTTATAAATTCGTTAAGTTATGATTATAAAACTTAAGGTAGTTGTTCCACTTTACATCAATTTTTAAAATTATTATTTAATTCCATAAACAATTTATTATTTATTTTTCATGTTTCGTATCAAAAATATATAACTCTTTTTTCTTTATTATTAATATGCCAATTGTATATTAATCTAAGTTGTCAAAAACCAAAAAGAAAATATAAAATAGTGCTGCTGATAAAAAACTTATTCGACAGAATCCCTGCCAATAAATATATATTTAGATATACCCTCTGATAGTGTATAAAAAGACAGGAAAAGAAACAGAAGCAGAAGCTGGCGAAGGAGACAAACTCCAATGGCAGCCTGTGCCCCCATCTTTGGCTCAAGTTGCATTGGAATTACACACACACACACTCTTCTAAAGGAATATATATATATATATAAATATATATATATAGAGGAGAGCAGAGTGAGAAGGACAAGACTTGACTGGCTCCTGGCTGATTGTTGGCTTGCCGTTGCCGTTGTCCTTTGAGATGTTGTGCAAACAAGCAGCTTAATGTCAGTCGACACAAGACAAACACAAGCAAAAGGAAACACACACACACACACACACACACACAGAAGAAGGAGAGAGCAGAGAAATTAACTTCTTTTTGATGAGCATATGTTGCACAGACGAATAACGAACAACGAACCCAAAAAGCTGACTGCCGGGAATAAAACACGCCCACAGCTATCATTGCCACAAATTATAGTTTTTATTGGCAGCAGATGTGGCTAAAACCGTGGCCCCTTTTAGCCCTCTTTCAGACGAAATGCATTCTTGGCCACCAACAACAAAAAAAAACTGATTCACATTCCGATTTCTATTCATAATTCATAGGTAAGCACTTTGCATGCCCCTTTTGGCGGCTGACGCGTCACGTACTCCTGGTTAGGCATTCGCTTCCTGCTTCCTACTTCCCACTTCCTGCTTCCTGCTCCAGAATCAGGAGTATTCACATGTAAGCAGCATTGTCTTTTGTCTGTCTGGCCACGTTTGGGCCATAACAAATGATGCACTCGACGGCGCGGCCAAAAAGTTCGCTCAAGGTGAATTGAATGTTGAATGGTGGCTGCTCTTTGGACTCTGGGTTTTAGATCTGCGGATGCATGCTGCCATTTGAATGCTTGATTATGCTTCCAGCAGCCAAATGTTGGAATGTGAAATCATGATCCATTCCGGGGGGAACTTACTTTAAGTACAGCTCGATTTTGGGGTGTCTGAGAAATGGACTAACATTCCTGGGTGGCACACATTTTTAAGAGCCAAAAGCACTTTAGCTTTCTGCATTTCAGTTACTGTTTTCACTGTTGTAAATAAGATAAATTTGTTGAATAAAAAAAAAATGATCTAGGCTCTTTTTGTGTTATTTTTCAATGAAACAAGTGTTTGGATCATTGCTTTTTTTATTAAATAAATTTATAAAAATATTTTAAAACACCAAACATTATTCATCAATTGCCTAAGTTTAATTTAAGTGCTGGTTTTCTTTATTTTAGATTTCCTTTCTTTATAGGTTTGTATTATTAATGTTCTGTTGTGTTGTACTTTGTGTTTGTGTTTCCATTAACTCATAATTTTTATGATTTTTAATAATAAAATAAAAAACAATAAATTTACTTTGTTATTATTCAACCACCAACAATCCTTCCCTCCATCACCTCTCACATTTCTTGTGCTGTCCGGTAGCTCACTTCACTTCACCCATCACTCATACGCAACGTGGTCCCTTTAATTGTGGCCTCTTGAACAGGAGGCGGAAATCACGCCGCAGCTCTGATGAGGCGTGCAATCAAAGTCAAGCAGCTGTAGCCCCATCCCCTGGTGGTTGGGTTTGGGTTACTCTGGAGTACTCTGGAGTCCATTCCCAACCATCCATCTCATAAAGGGGGGAGCTAAAAAAGGTGCCATTAATATGGCCGTTAACATTGCGGTTAGGGGCCGCTGCCTTCGCTTCGCACTTGCCGCATCGCCTGTGGCATGTGGGCATCGCATCATCTCGTCTCCTAGTGAGCAGTGAGTGCCCCTTACTGTGTGTGGCAGCTGCATTTAACACTGCCATCGACAGCGTTTCCTGACAGCCGACAGACTGTCACTGGCAGTCGGCTAATGCCGAAAGGTTCCGCGGCGCAAAAGTTTAACTTGACTGCCACTGCCACTGCCACCAGTAAAAGCCATTTAAAATTACGTGCCTGGATTTTTCACAACCATTTTCCAGCTCCTCCTGGCTCCTGGTTCCTGGTTATTGAGAGCCTGAGTACGTGGACAGAGCAGAGGCAGCGGCAGCAGGTTTGTCACTTGAAATGTTGCAGTTTCCCAGCTGCACCCTTTAGCCTCCTATGTTGCACATAATTTTCACATAAACGAAAGCCTAATATAAAAAATTCCCTCAAATCGTGACCAGCAAACGCAAGCAACTCCTAAGGTGGAGACGCAGACGGAGACTTTGACTTAAAGACCCAAAACCTAAAACCCAGACTCAGACCGCTAGAATTGCAATGGTCCCTGGTGAAAGCGTGGGTGAGTGGGTGAGGGCTCTGCCCCAATGTAATAAATAAATCAACTGCAAAAAATGTTGCGCCCGCATCGACATTTTAAGTGTTGCCCATTGACTTTTGATTGCTTTTTGGCTGGGCCAAAAAAACCCCTCGGGAATGTGCCACCGATGGCAACATTTTGCTGCACACTGCTTTTTAGCAGTACAAATGGGAATGGAAAATTTAATGAGCTAGCCAAAGTCCCGAGTGGCATGGAATGTTTGCGGAGTCAACTTTTGTTTTCATCTTTTTCGTTTTCTTTTTTGGTCGAAACTATTTTCAGCAAATTTGTCAAATTAAATTGCATGTACAAGGGGCATCCCTTGAAGAGGGCCCAAGTTCTTCTTCTCCTTCGGCTGCTTGAGGATTGAATTAAAAAGTTCGGTGTGGCTTGGCTTTCGGTGGCAGCAGAAAGCAGAAACTCCAAGCAAAATGCCGCAAATTAATGTGCATAGTTTTTGTGCTGCTGCCGCTGCTGCTGCGGCCTGGCATTTAATTAAAATTGTTTACTAAATATGCTTAAATTTGTGCCCTGCCATTTGCCATTTTCACCCCTCGAAAATCTCGCATTTCCCGAATCAGGTCAATGCACAATTCAATTTACGCGCCTGTGTGCAAAATCAAAATCAGTTTCGGTGAACTGAACCCTCACTGCTTTGTAACCAGAGTGACAAATGTTAATTAAGGCATATTGCCCTTTCCACGACTCTGATCCTGATTCCGCCTTTGATGGGCTTTAATAGGGTTCTGTTCAGTTCCGTCCAGAACGTTAGTTATCCTTATCCGCCCCGCCGTCTTCTTGGCTTGTTGAGTGCTCGCGAATGCATAAAAGTCAAGTCAGAGCCAGAGCTAAGCAAAATGCATTACAATGATAATGTTGCCCTGCTTACTGGCCGAAGTTATGCTCTTACACATAGAGAAATATTAGGCACCCTTCTCTAATCCTTATTTATCAAAACAGAGCGTACCTTCGACATAAAAATAAAACATACTTTCATATTATTTAAAAATTTAGTTCAAATTTAAGTAAATTATCGTTCGATTTTCTATAGAGGTTCAAAAAGACTCTTTAAATAATCTAATCTTTATGGTTTATAATATAAATATAAATATCTTAAAATTACTAAATTGAAATTATATTTAATAGGATTCTAATTAAATTTCAAATATTTTGAATACAATTTTTAAGATCTAAGAAAGGCTACATTAAGTTTGTATTTATTGTGTGGACTTCAATGAAATTATATTCAGCAAAACTTTCCAACAATTATAAACGAACTGAAATGTAGATATTGCAGCCTTCAATATAATTAATTGATAATACTATATGTATATTATTAAATGTTAAAATACATTTTATTTAAACAAATTCTGCTATTTAAGGCATTTCAACTTTTAAAACCTTTGTTTAATAAACAGTTGACTGTATTTTTCCTTTATTTGACCTACTAAGCCCGCTAAATTTTAATGATTTCTCACCGTGTTGCAGTGATGTTGCCGCTGTTACTGTTGCTGTTGCCGCGCTACATAATTCAGCAGGACATGAACTGACAATAAAATTTAGTGCTGAGCTCGCATAATAAAGTCGGCCGTAGATGAGAGAGAAGTGGCAAGCAGCTTGTCCAGCTCGGGATTCTGTTGCTGTTGCTGCTGTTGCTATTGCTGTTGCTGTTGCTGCTGTTCCTGTTGCTCCAACAGCAGCAACTAAAAAGGGCTAAGAACTAAAAGCAAAGTCATGCGGCCAGCAGTAATGAAAAAGATGAAGAAGAAGCTGCCAGGCTGTAAAACTGTAAGTTGGCATTAAGTTGCAAGCATAATGAAATTATTTCTCAGGCCGCTGCGACGACAACAGCAGCAGCAGCAGCAGGATGATGGCAACGCATCGCTGCCACTTGCCGCTGTTGCTACAGTAACTGCTGATGTTGCTGCTGCTGCTGCTTCAGCTGGCGAGGCGTCGGCACATAAATACTTCATGCTTAATTGTCCTTTTGGGTGTAATTTCAAACGCTGCTGCCACGCACACAGCACAGATGACAGCTCTTAAAGCCAGGCTAAAACCCCCCACTTTTTCACCCCCTTAACTGCCGCTTCTTTCGCTTTGTTGCCTTTGCGTCATTCTTTGTGCTGTAATTTTAGCGCTTGACACAAAAGTTGCAATTTTCACAGGATAAAATCCGTTGGAACGGGAGATCCACTAGAGACTGACTACTGACCAGGGAAAAAGGAAGTAAATGGTACCCCCAACTTTTGCTCGTTAGCGCTGCTGCTGCTGCTGCTGCCTTAACCCAAAAGCAAACTCGCTGCTGCTGCTGCTGCTGCAACTGCATCTGCAACACTGCCTGCTGCAATCGCAATGGTGGTCACACTCATGAGTCACTCAACCGTGCTCTGGCCACACTCGAGCCCCATTCAAACACTTAACATTTGCACAACCATCCTGCGGTGTGGTCTTCCAGATGGAAAAAGAAGGATGTTTGTCAATAGCCATGAATACCGAGGTCGTCCTGTAATGAAAGAGCGGCCAGCAGACTTTTGTGAGTGTTTATTGAAAGCTCAATGAGTTCCGGGGAAAAGTTAATGAAGAAAAATTGCAATAATCGAGTAGGGAAAAATATTCAGTTTATTGAATTTCACTATGAAATTTCCCCAGAAATATTTCAATAACTAAATTACAAGCAACAATAAACTTTCCTTAAATTTATTGAAAATGTCTCTTGCTAAAACGGATGAATAAACAAGTGCATTCTTGCATCGCACACATATTTTTACTTACCAGATTGCTTGAATAAACTCGAGCAATAAATTCAATCGCTTTTTGGCCAAATTTAACCAACTCAAATGGCCACTTTAAGCATGCAAGCAAATGATTTGTTATGGCCCCAGAGCCCAGGCTGTGTTAATAAATTTAAATAAATATTTTCGATGCCTTCCGGTGTGCAGGTTTCCCAGGAATGTTATGAATGTTTGCACGCGTGAAACGTCAACAATCAACGCACCACCGAATAAATGAATGCACTCGTGCAGCTGCTGCTGTTCACATGCCCATCATATCATCCTCATCCTGGCCAGAAACAAAAGCACAGCTCCGGCTCTCGAAATCAGAAAGCCCTAAACCCAAAACCAAACCCAAATCGAAACAACAACCAGAAATTCTCGCAGCACACACGAGAACACAGAGAATGCTCATCAATTTTTAAATTTTATGGCACAAACAGCAGCGTGAGGGAGTTTTCGGTACCAAAAAATCGCAAAAATCCCCTAAAATTCGCAGATGCAGCGGGGGCGTGGCACTTATCCGCACAATTCTCTTTGGGAAATTAAATGCTACGTGATTGAAAGTTTGCTCACCCAAATGGCACATGACCAGCTTCACTTTGGGCTTCAATTTCAGCTTTATCTTCTCCCAGTCTCAGTCTCTGAGCTTCAACTTTGCCTGCATTTCGTGGGGCATCATCAGCGGAGTGGGCGTGGCACGTAAAGGGGCGTGCGTGTGGCGATTTAGTGTTCCACGGGGGTTCCATGGGGGAAAAGGGCCGTTTAATTATCCCGCTTAAAGCAATTTCATTGCCCGAAAATCAACTGAGGTGAATCGCTAAGCAACTCCCTTTCCCTCTCCACTATTTTGACCATTACATATCTGGCTTTTCTTGATACACAGAAAAAAAATAAGTTTGTGAGTTTCAAAATAATCTTTGTAACATATTAAATATTTTTAAAATACTCTTTAGATAGAGTAATTCCGTTTTAAACTGAGATAAATTAAAATTGGTTTAATTTTAACTCTCTAAAAAATTAAACTATAAAAATTATACTAAAATTTATGTGATAATTTAATTTAAAATTAATATTTATCATTATTTAACAGAAATATTTATGTCTTTACATTTATACGAAAATTTAATAGTAAAGTTAATTGTGCTCAAGTATTTCTTAAGGTTTCTTAAGTTTCCCTACATAAAATACAAAATAAATATTTAAATTATTTAATTTAAAAGTAATGATTACCCACTTTTATCGCAGTGTCCTTATTCCGTTTATAATTTGTGACTCATGAGTGTTTCCCACACGTTAGCTGCATTTGCATGACGAGGGCCACGCCCCTTTCTGCCTGCATAATTGGCGCCAATCAACTGCATTAATATGAAAGGGACGCAGCAGCAGATAACAAGGGAAAGAGACAGACAGATGGGGAGTGAAAGAGAGAGAGGGAGAAATTCTTGGCTTCGTGCAACTTCCGGTAACTTCTGGTTAGCTGCGATTTTTTTTTTGCGCTGGCCTGGCCAAAATAGAAATGAAATAAGTATCTGCATGGCCAGCCGGTCATTAGCGGCGACATTTCAGACATTCCAGCCACGCCCCCTTCCCTCATTTCCGCTTTTGGCGAAAGTTTTATGAGATTCATAACTTTGCCGTATTTTCCCTCATTTTTTTTCCTGAATTTTTGTATTTTTTGTTTGCATTTTGTGCAGCTTGCGCGCCACGTCTCGTCTCATTTTTATTGCTTGCTTAATTATGGAGTCACTTTACATTGACACGCTCACGAAGTTCTGACCCCCGTGCACTCCATGAAAACGATGCAAAATAAATAGCAAATAATTCGGCGCAAGCCGCTTAAAAGTTAGGCAAACTCTGGCTCTGGCCAGCCAGCAACGAAAGTTTAACTTTGTCATAACCTCTTTTTGTGCGGAATACTTTTAGCAGCGTTGCAGTGCCCACCCTTTTATGGTTAATTAGCAGCAGCTCAAATTTCACTTTAAAATTTACTTTGCGGGAAAAAACCAAGTGTTTGACAGTTGACAATGTTGTGAGGTTTAAGTGGATTTTTTTAAAGATATTTATGGAGGTTCAAAAGCATTTAAAATTAAGAAAAACGATTTTCTTTTGAGGTATATGTTTTTAACTGAAAGATTTTATTGTATATATTTAAGATGAAGGTTTAGCCATTTTACAACTTTAATAAAAAAATACTTATATTTTTTATACAGCGTTTAGTTTTTTTAATATGTTTTTAAGAATATTTTATTCCCTTGAAAAATCTTCAAAAGGTTCTGTTAAATATAATATTCTAAATATTTTAAAGTACCTAAGTCAAAGGTCGAAAAAAGGGCACCTTAAACCCTTCTTTACATAAAATTTCAACATCTTGAATCCTTTAATTTTCATATTTAATTTTCAACCATAATAAGTAACTCATTGTCAGACAGTCAGGAGTCAGAAGTCGAGGACAAGAAGTTTTATAAATATGCGAGAATAATAAACATAATTGAGGGTAATAATAAAGAGTGAAAGCGGGTGAAAAACTTGCTGTAATTTCCATGCTAATTGCTGGCAGTCACCTGAGTTTCAGTCTACCATTTTACCCAGCTTGGCAGCTTGGGTTCATCAACAGCAATTAAATAAACACAAAAATCCCCCGTGCAGCGTGCAAAAGCAGCGTTAAGTATACGCCGCGTTGGCCGCAAGTGGCGGCGGTTTTGGCTGAAAGCGCGAAAACTTGCAGCCTGCCAGCTCAACTCAGCTCAGCACGATTCTCTGTCTGCTGCTGCTGCTGCCTCTGCTCACTCGACAAAAACAGGCCACAATGGACCATTAACTGGTTGACAACAACATCAACAACCTGTCGTCCTGTCCTACTGCTCTCCTGTCCCCCTCACCACCACCCACTAAGCAATCCCAGGTTTTAGGTTTAGGGCTTTTCCCCACGAATCTGACGGAATCCAGCGTCAAGTCAAACGACACTTCCGTTCTGTAACAGCCTCTGGTTTCCCCTTTTCCCCCTTTCCCCATTCTTGCACTTGGTGTCGCGTCCAGCATTTACAGTTAACCACATTTCCGGATTTTGCATCCCGGTAACTTCCGTTCTGCCGTTTTCTGCTCACAGCATGACGCTGTGAAAAGTCTAAACAAAAAAATGGGAAAAGGGAAAAGGTGAGTGCGAAAAGAAGTTCCTTCCACTTGTCATATGCACTGTTCGAGTCGGAGTCAGAGTTTTGTTTAAATAATTGAAGCAAAACACTTGCGGATTGCTCATACGCCGCTTGGTCCACGTCAATTTTGAGGCTGGGCAAGAAGTCAGCTCACTAATGAATAAATCAGCATGCAATGGACACGGAGAAAGAACAAAGCAAAAGGTCCCAGTCCTGTCGGCACTAATGAAGTCCTGCACAGAGAACAAATTGGAGACTTTATTTTTAGGTTTTATTTACTTAACTATTAATATATGGTTTAGAATTTCCAAAACCACAAAAAGTTCTTAAGCTTTTCAAAAATATTTAACTAACCCTTAAAGAAACCAAAAAAAAGTCGGTTTGATAAATCTAATTAAAAGGAAAGGTAACTAAAGTATATATTCTAAAACTTTCACAAAAATCCAGAGAGTTTTTTAAAAAAGGAAGATTGGATAATTATTTTTTTAGAGTTTAAATGACCAACTATTTTTGTTGTTTAACTAACTTTTGTTATTTTTTGCACTGCAAAGCTGTGCGCACGTGCGTTTACCATTCGGTTTGAAGCTGCAAACATACAAAAACACGAAATCTCTTTGCCTTTTCGGACAAATCAATTAGTTAGGAGAGATGGGAATGGAAAAGGAGGAAGGACCTGCCTCTTAATTATGCGCCAATGTTGCCATTGCCATTGCAGTTGCCATGACAATCCAAACTTATTTAATGGCCACCGAGCGGATCGCAAACACGCACAAACTCAAACTCAAACCCAAACTCAGAAACTCACAAACTCAAGTGATGGGCCACAAACTTTGCCCGTTGCAAGATGGAAAAAATCTCTATGCACATAAACAGTTTACAGTTGAAAAGTTAAAAGCATGCCAACACCTGCTCACATGCTCGCACACACACACATTCGAGATTTTCCGGGGGGGAAATTTGTGGCATTTACATGATTTTCCCTCGCACAGAGACACTCTCAAATTTTGACAGTTAACAAATTTCTGGGCAAAAAGTTTGGCACATGTTTGCCATTGACAGAGAATTATGCTCGGGCCAGGAGCAGGCAGGACCTGTTTTCCGGGGTGGAAGTAGTAGAATCCTTCAGGGTTTGGGCTGCAAAATTAAGTGAAGCATTCGTGCGTGCCCGACAAAGGTGAGAAACTGCAAACAGTCAACGGCTGCTGCTGGCCCCAACAACTTTCTGCTGCCAGATTTTCATCGTTTGGGCCCTTTTTTTTTTGTTTCCTGCTGCTGCTGCTGTTGACATTCCGGCTGCTAAGTAAATTAATTAAAAGCATTTTACCACTGCCAAGCCGGCTGCATTGCATTCACCGCCAATCCATTTGGCCGCAAGAGCTTAATATTTGGAAGCACTCTGGAAATTTGGTTAAGTGCCTCAATAACTGCATTTCGATTGGAATATGCACTGAATTTGGCCTAGATAGACTGTCTTATTTGGAAATAAACTTAGCATGACTTTTGGTAAAATTAAACCATTTATTAAATCCTCATTCATGTAACTTCTCTTGTAAATATTTAAGGACTTAAGAAACTATAACCAAATGCGGTTACTGTTTGATTTTGAGGGTAAGGACTATTCATACTCGTATAAATTTTATTATTAAAAGTATATAAAACAGAGAATTATTTTACCTTTGAATAGTAAACATTTTCAGGTTTGTGATAAATTTAATAATTAACAAAATTGTACAGAAAACGATTAGTCTCACAAGGAATCCAACAATAAATATTTAATAGCAGACTTTTAGAGTCTTACCCGTTATTTACCACATTTTCCGCATAAATGTTGACCATTTTCCAGATCATCTTTAAACATCCTTGAGGCAATCTGGCTAGGATTTACACTTTGAGCCACGTTAGTTGCTTTTGATCACAGCTGCTGAGAACGTGGTCGCCAGCGAATACTTATTGAACCAAAATATATATGTATAGAGGAAGTCAGGGAAAATTGAGAAGTTAAGGGTTGCCTGTTTTTGGCCGCACAAGTGTTGCCATGTCGCAAATTGTCCACCGAAGAAAAGAGCCCGAAAATGGTTTTGTCTTTAAAATTCTTTGGGGGGCACCTACAAGGCATCCTAAATCTCTTTGTCCCGCACAAACACACACACGCATGCAAAATAAAGAGGAATTGGGGATCCTGGAAAAAGGAAATTAAGTGCTGACCATTTTTCGACATGGCATTCCCTTTCTTCTCCATCGTCCTGTTCCCTGTTTCCCATGCATTCATTTCACTTTGCACTATTTTCGGATTAAGTCCTGCGCCTGTCATGTTGATTTGTTCGTCTTTGTGTGGGTGAGTGTGTGTGTGTGAGTGTGTGGTTGTGTGTGTGTGCTTTTGGGGGAGGGGGAGGCGGGGTTGCGTCTGCGGTTGCAGCGCTTTTGGCATTTTGCGTTGGTGTCGGAAAAGTTGAATGATGGCGTTTGCCTTCACTCAACCTTTCTCCCCATTTTTGTGTGTGTGTGTGCGTGTGTGTGTGTGTGTGTGTGTGTGGGACCCAAATATTGTTAATCCCATTGATTTGTGTAAATGATTGTCATTGACACTGTTGACAGAACTGTTTACGGAACCCATGTCCATGTGCCTGCTCCCTCCTCCCCCCTTTCTCTGTAAATGACCCCCTATTCGGTAGCAGTTTCCGGATCCGGTTTTGCGGTCACTGGTCTTTGGTCTATGGTCGCTGGAAGCCAAATTTTATGAACGGCCACCGCAGCTGCCAGCTGAGGTGCTAAATTCTGTTTTGGCTTTGTTTAAATTTTAAACTGCCCACTAAAGATTGTACCTTCGCATTTTCCAGCACGGAAATAAAAATTTTAAATAAATTATGTCAATAATAAATATTTTGACATAAAAACGGGACCGGAAATAAGAAAAAAATGTTAGGAATGGAATATTTTCCTTGTATGCATTTTATTTTAATTTGTTATCAACAAACTTGTTAAATGGATACTTTAAATTTATTTTTTTTCGTTCAATCACATGTGACATAATTATAATTAATTTAGAAAGCTACAAAACATTGCGCAGTTGAAGTCGAAGTCTCCATAGTTTAAATATGTCTCAAAAAAAAAATGTAAAGGAAATATTAGCTTGATTGTTATTAAGATATGTATTGTTTAATAGAAACTCAACTTTTTTTAAATTAAATAAGATGAGTGATTAAATGATAAGATAATATTTAAAGTCTATCAGTGATAAATCTTACTGAAAAGTTCATAGACTAATGTTAATTTTTTAAAAAAGAAATTGAAGCTGAATGTTTTTACCTTAGCAAATTTAATCAGAAAATATCAGGTTGCAAGTAATTTTTTCTCGGTGCTCCCAAGGACAATTCCCGCCAGCTCACTTGAGCGGCTGCAACTTGGAAATCTCAAGTGGACGAAGTCCGGGATGTGACTCCCTGTGCCTCTGAAACCCTGCTGCCTGCTGCCTGCCTCTGTTTGCTTTGGTGCTTGGCTTGTATTGATATTTCACGAGAAATCAACACAACATACAAATAGTCAAGCACAGGCTTCCCCTCCACCTATTTCCCCCCTGGTCACACACCTTTGAGAGATTTCCAACTTTGTCACCATTTGCAGCGGAAATGAAAAATCAAATCGAAGAAAGGCACAGGAAATGTAGCTCTTCGCTTTTCACTTCAACTCTGGGATGTAGGTGTGTGTGTGTGTGTGTGTGTGTGTGTTGTGCTGTTTAAATTTAGCCAATGTCTATAGAAGTGAATGCTGGAGAGCCTCTCCACTGTCTACTACAAAACTCTCTCTCTATCTGGATCTGTGTATTTGTATTTGTAAATGTCCTTGCCGCTCCACGTGGCTCTTTATATGTGTTTGGTATTTGGCAGTACTAACACACATGTGTCGTGTGTCTTGTGTCCTACGTAATACCTATAGTATATAGTAGGTATATCCCACTCCAAGTCGGAGTCAAGCCCAGACATGAAATTGTATTTTTATTGTTTTCCCCTGTGTTGTTTTCAATACTCTTTCTAACTGAAAGTGAACAGTGAAATATTGAGGAAGTTATTAGTTCTATAAAAAGAAAGCTTTAAGAAAAAATGTCAATATATTAGAAATTTATTGCTTTACATTGTTATAGATTTTTTTATCAACATATTTCGTATCCTTTTTTGTCTAAGGATTTTACTTATTTCATCACTTAATTTCTAAATTTTTTTAAAAATTTTAAAAACACCTTTGCAAAATCCTGCCTATAATATAAATTTGAACAGGTCTTTAATCTTTACTTTATGATCCCTTATATTTGTTGCAGCTTAGAGCCCTTGTCCCTAGAATCCATATCTGAAGGATGGCTCTTGTTAACTGCATTTTTGTATCTAACAATAGCTCTTTACATTCCAAATTGATTTCGTTTTATTGTCCGAAGAGTAACCAAACTTCGATTGTGCCAAGTCAGCCCTATTCACTTGTTTTCTCTGGGCATTTGTCTGCGCTTGAGACGTTTTTATCGTCTTGGCCATAAGCCTAAACAAATACAAACAATTTTGGCTCAACTGGAAAAAAGAGAGAAAAAACTGCGAGGAAAAACGGAAACAGAAAAGCCAACAAGAGTCTAAAAATTCTGAAAAAAAATATAAACAGAAATCAGCAGCGAAATAGGAGAATAGAAAAAGCAAACGCTGTGAAAATAGAGGAAAATCAATTGATTTCAGCTCAGACAGCTTCGAACCCCTAAAACCCAAACTAAAAAGACACAAACTGTTGCTGCTTGATTTATTGAAATCATTTACCGCAAATCAGACAATTCCCGCACAAACTGTAAAGTACAACTAATTAAATGATGAATGCATGCGACAACAGCTCTCGGGGACTCACCTCACCTCATCTTCAGGACAATCGACAAATAGAATTCCCAGAAGTTTGATTGAACAATGAATGATTTAATTAATAAATAAATAGGTGTGTGCGTACGTGTCTCCAATACCTAAAGCTATCTATCTGTGTATCTGTGTTCAATGCAAAATTTCAATTGCAGCCCAAGTGTGGCACAACAATTAATTATTGAGCTCGACGTGTGCGTCTTGTGTTCTTCAGAGGCAGAGGCAGAGAGAGGGTGCAACAGTGCGTATGCGTGACAACGTGTTGCAACACATTTATCGATTGCAGTTTACAGCTTTGCAGCCCACTCTGCCTTTTAGTGTGTTTACTGAATTCCGCCTGATGTTTGATTTCAACTGCAAAATGGACCACAAATCAAATGGACAAAGCTACAAAGTCACACATCCAACGGATCGATGGATGGCTGGAGAATTGGGCAAATAGAAGCCCAGTTTCAGTTACACTTGCAACATTGATTTGGCCATCGAATCGAATTACCATATGAGCCTGAGCCGGGGTAAAAAGGTTAATTCCCGAGCAGCCAGCAGAGCCAATCAATTCGCCATTGTCGATGGTTTGTTCCTCCTCAATATTCTACGAAAATTTCGTATTTATTGCGGTCTGCTAAGGACTAAGGAGAACTAAGGAACTCCAAGGAGCCATCGAGTGTGAGAGGGGCTTTTGAGCCGCAAACTAGTTGGCTGAGTACTTCTCGATGCGCGGCAACCGCAACACAGCACACAGAAACTTTCGCAATCGAAAATGATAGCCTGAAGGGGCCAGCCGAGAAAATTTGTGTGAGTTCCTCGGATGCAGCAGATGCTCCCTGGGAAATTGTTTCCATTTTGCATCGCATCTAAGCCATCAAAGCCGCATAATACAGAATATGTTGCCTACCTTGGGGCGCTTTTTGGGATACTTTTGCTACTTGATGGAAATGGAAATGAAAATGCAATTAGTGCGCGATTTGAATTCGACACTTGAGCTAAGCCAAGACAGACAAAAGAATTCAATTATAACTGCATTATGGCCAAAAGTTAGTGGGCTCATCGTAATGCGATCAAAATATTGTAAATCCATTGAAATGGCTGCTGGGGAGGAAATTGAAAATGGAAAATGAGGCAGCAGTCGCCCTTAAATGGCTCAATCAGACGTGAAATTTGTTCATTTGCACAAATGCATGATTGAATTGGAAAACACACATATATCTAACATATAGAAATTCTGATACTCAGACATGTAGAAAGCGTGACATCAAAAGGTGAACGAAATGAAATTGAAATATAAATACAAAACGCATCAGGCGCATAAGCAGAGCAATCAAGCGCGAAATCTCTGAATGTGAATGCATAACTGCAGTCTCTTTATGAGAAAGAGACGGCTAGAACAAAGCAGAGAGAGAGGGGTAGAGTCGAGGAGGGCGCCATTCACTGTCAACTAGGAATGTGTAGACATCATTTAAGTCACTCCCGCATAAATACACATACACATCAACACACTGGTAAAAATAAATTAATATTTTCAAAGATTAATCAATAAAAAAATATCTTAGATCATTAATCAAATTATCAATTAAAATCAAATCAAAACTGAAACATATTTAGAATGTTGTTACTCATAATAAAATTAAACTGAAGCATATTTAAAAATAGTATTTAAATCCAATATAAGCTCAAAAACATTTTAGTATTTGTTTTAACAATAAAAAAAATAATATTTATTTTGGTAATGAAGCAGTGACATTTTCTTAGTTTTTTCTACCAGTGCACAAACGAAGGGCTGACAGAGACAGAGAATGGTTATTAGAAAGAGAAGGGTTATACACATGTAGGGCTGCCAATAGAGAGAGATGGGTGAGATTGGTGAACCGCCAAGGCAACTGCCAATACATTGACATTATTGACTTGCTGTCGTGGCATGCAAATAACAATGAAAAGCTCCACTGCATTTTCCCTCCCTCCATTTTCCTCCGATTTCTCCTCTCATCTGCGAGGGCTGCGAAAATATTTGCCAGTCGAGACAAAAAATTGGCAGCAATGCAAAAACCGGCAAAACAAACACAGCTAAACAATAACGAAAACAAAAACGTCGTCGTCTGACTAACAAAAACAACAATAGCGTCAACAACCACGACAACTATTCCATAACAATAATACGGATAGCTAAAACAATAAACACACTCAGAGCGTTTAATTTGACTTACGGAAAAGCTAAATTTAAATAAAAAAAAAACAAAAGCCTAATAGTTTGATAAGCCCAATAAAATGTATGCACACCAAACTAATAAATTAATTATTTCTATCATTTGTAAATTTTAAAATTTGCTAATTGTGTCAGAAACACTTTCAAAACATAAGCTTCTTAAGTGACAAAAACATTCTCTAAAATTAAACATAAAAGCAGAGCATTTATTTGCTTTCACAATATGTAGGTCACAAAAACTTTTGCGTATTTGTATTTTCGGTAAATATTTACTGGCTTGGTTTATGTGTTGTTTTATTCATTTAAATACAATTTTACCACCGATTTTTCCTGTTTTAAATTATACAATCGTTTAAGTTTAATGGAATTTAATTGTGATTTATGATGAGGTAAACATATTATTAAACAATAAATACTACAATAATTTTCAATTTTTACCGTGATTTCATTTTCCATTATTGAGTTATACAATCGTTTAATTTTAATAATATTTAATTGAGATTTTTGAGTTAAGCAAACAGTTTTATTTAATATGAAAGTAAATTATAACATTTTATTAAAGAACATTAAATAACATTTTAAAATTAAAATATATCAGTTATAAAGAAGAACTTTTCAAAGGGCTTCCTGTGTATACTTTATTTTGATTAATTACTGAACCCAAGGAACTGGTTTAGGTGCGACTTAATCTTTGGAGATAATCTCGAACAAGTTAATGACTCAGCACCCACAATCCATTGTTTAATTGGTTACAAAGCTTTTGAGAGCTTCAGTTTGATCGCAACATGCCAAGCGAATGGGGTGAGAAATATTTTAAAGTCTTAAAAAACTTAACACTTTAATTTGCCTGTGCCTTTTGTAGTTTTGTTAATTTTCTGTGTGATTCCGATGGCCTCCGGGGGAACTACGGCTCCTTCTTTGAGTGCCAGTCCCATAGTCTTTGCCAGGAATATATTCCGTGTCCTAAATGAGGAAGGCCCCCAGGTGAACATGATGGTTTCCCCGGCAGCTGCCAGAAGTGCCATGACCTTGGTTTTCATGGGATCCGGAGGAAAGTCCGCAGATGAACTTAGATCCAAATTGATCCTGGGAGTGGCCAATAAAACGGAGATAGCCAAACAGCATTTGGAAACCTGGATCGATGAGTGTTCCTGTGCACAAAATGGAGTGGCTCTCAAGTTGGTCACTCGATTGTTTGTCAATGAAGAACAGAAAGTTCTTCCCGGATTTAATACCCTGGCCATGGACTTCTTCAATGCCCAAACTGATTCCCTGAATTACCAAGATCCCGAGAATTCCGTAAAGAAAGTAAACAAATGGCTGGAAAAGCAAACATTTTACACTGTGCGGAATCTATTCACGCCAGAGGTTTTTAATCCAGAGTCCAGTGTTATTTTGGTCAACTCTCTGTTTTTCCGTGCCAAATGGGCCAAGAGTTTCCCCATAAATCTTACAAAATTGGAAGACTTTTGGATTAATCCCAAGCAGCGCATGGAAGTTCCGATGATGCGACAAATTGGCCAGTTTCGCTATGGGGAGTCCAAGAAACTCAAATCACAGATCCTGCAGCTTCCCTTTGAGAAATCCAACTTGACCATGATGATTATTCTGCCCAGGGACATCGATGGTTTGGCCAATTTGGAGGAAAAACTGGGCCAACTTGACATGAACGAGGTGGCTGCCAAAAGTCTGATGAACGATGTGGATGTGACGCTGCCAAAGTTCAAGATCGAATGCGATATTGATCTCAAAGTTCCATTACAAAAGGTGAGGGTGAAATTACTAAAAAACCTTTTTATTATTTGTTGATTTATTTTATTTTTTAGTTGGGAATAAATCGCATTTTTGAGCCTGGTCAAGCGGATTTAAGTGGTTTGTTTACCAAGAAATCTCCCCAAAGAATTTCAGAGGCCAGACATACACTATTTTTAAATGTAAATGAGACTGGATGTGAGACAGGTCCACAGAAAGGTAGGAAAAGCATTACAATTACTAAATAAATAAATGAAAATATTTTTTTAATTTTTAGATATGAAATCTGAACCCATCAAGGAGAACCCCGATCGAAAGGTCATCAAGGTCGACCGTCCGTTCGTCTTCGCCATTCGCGACAAGAAAAACGTTTACTTTGTGGGCCATTTCATTAAGCCCTAATTGCGGCTGGAGTTTTGCAAATATTTTGATGGTCACAGCCCGCAGGCAATCACGGCCAAATGGCCAAATGGCCAGCTGGCAAAATGGCAAAATATCCCAATGAACATCAAATTATTGCCAAACAAATGTACACAATGCACCCGAAATACAAAAACAGCGGGCACAGGCAAACATTTTGAGGGTGGTGGAGTTTTTGGGGGGTGCAAAATAAATGGCAAAATGGCTGCCGGACAGATCATTGCGAAAATTCGCAGATAGGAGTAGGAAAATGGGGAGGGGGAGGGGGAGGGAGTGGGAAAAGCGGAAGCGGGAAAACTGGAAAAGCGACAACAAAGAAACGGCGGCTGGCCAAACCCAAATGAAAAGTAACAGCAAAAATTTTAGTTGATAAAAAAACCTGAGGCTTAAATACTCTATTAGTCACAGCTTTATCCTGCACTCCATAAAAAATTGTCATAAAAATGAAACGGTTGTTACGTGAGCACAAAACTATTGAGTATTAAAATCATGTTATCATGCTTTTGATTTTGTGATGATAAAAATAATACCATTATGTGAAGGTTGAAACTGTTCGGTATAGAAATGATACCACAAAGATTCGGTTTTATATTTATTAGTCTTAAATTAACATATATTTCTTTTATACCAACTATAATTTATTTTCACGTAAAGCTTATAAATGTTCAACTGGCTTTTACTTTTTTTGTGTGAAAGTTTGTTCTGTTTATTTAAAAAAATTATTTTGAACAGATTAGATGGTGTTTACAAGGTTTAAAAAAATTTGTTTTCTTTCTGTTTTGAAGTTGGAACCATTTTTAATATTATATCTACTTTACAAAATTAGGAAATCGTTTAAAAAATGTGGTGAAAGTTTAACAGGTAAATATAATCAATGAGAGTAATTTGGCTCAACTGTGAAATAAAATTTAATTAGACTAAAAATAGTTTAAAAAATATACAAAATAGAAAATATGCCCACCTAAACTCCACTTAAAATCCTGTTAAAACCACTCAAATTTTCAGGGCAACCAAAAGAGCCATTAACCGATGGACAGCAAAAATATGTTAACCCCCTGGGAGAGTAGAGAAAAGAGGCAGCAAACGAGCATCGCCGGGATTCTTTTGGCCGGCCAGGGAAGCCAACTTGTTAGCCAATTTTAAATACAACTGCTGCCACTGACAGTAATCAAGATTGCACGGCGGCGGCTACAACAATGCCAAATGCCATTCCGGCCAGCAAGGGCCAACAATTGAAAAATAAGTAATTTCTCAACTGTAGTGAACTTCGGAGATTCAGAAAGGAGCAAAGGACTTGGGTGGAGGGGGTGGAGTAGCCAGCAGGAACAGGAGGAACAGGAGCAGCTGAGACAAGTCCGAGAGCAGGAATAGGAATCGGAATCGGAATCGCAGGAGATGGAGTCCCTCGTCCGGTTGGAAAACTTTGCCCGTCCAATTCATCGATGATTGTCGTGCAACGCGATTCGATTCGTTTCTGTTTCTGTTTCTGTTCCTGGCACCGTCGTCTGCCATTGATGGCCATTCCATTCCAGCATCCAACATCCAACAGAGCAGCCGGTGTGGCAAATGTTTATCTTTCCCCTCAGATTTTTGTACCCAATGGAACAGCGGAAGTGCAGCTGCACAAACTTTGGACTTTGGAGGCACCTCCTCCTCATACTCATTCGTATTGAACTGTTTCTGGTCGTGTCATCTGTGTCAAATGCTAATGCAGAATGTCACCGTAATCAAATTACCGATTTTGGCCAAAAACAAAATGATTTCGATTGCCAGTGTTCAGTGTTTGGGTCATGAATAATTACAAATAAATATGGAATTTCAAATCGCAAGTACTTGGCTACACCCAGAGAAATACATAGTATTTTTAATATTTAAATAATAAATTAAATAATAAATGATACATTTACAATACTATTTTAGCCCGGGACTTAATAAATTTTGAATTAAAAATATATTTTTATTAAAATCAATATTCAATTTGTTTATAATAGTATTTAAAAACAATTCTTGTCTGCTTCATATTCAAAATTAAATTTATTAAATATAAATACAATATATATGTCATACTTTCATATAAAAGTATTTAACTTTTCTTTGCTATTTTTCTCTTAGTGTATATGATACATACATAATCCAATTAATTAAATTGCTGTGCATATGCTTATGTTTGATCCACTGGAAATGCGAATATCTAATGGCCACAATCGAACAGTTGCATAATCTATGGCAAAAAATGTGACCTCGCGTTTGCTCTGCATAATTCATTTGTATATCAGGCCTTTATAATATAAATTTTAGAGCTCTAGGACCGCTTGTAATATGTAATTTAAAACCAATCAAATGCATCCACATGCAACAACGAGCGGCCAATGCCTTTAAGCATCTTTGTGGGTCCTGAATGGGAAATTGGTGCACTATAGATAAATAGCTTTATCATCTGAAAGCACACGAAATCGGATATTGGTGGGGGCAATCGACTGAGAATGGCACAAGCAATCCATTTAATAGCTGCAACAATAAGGGTAACAGGATCTGAATTATGAAACAATCACTTGAGCATGTGCGAAATTAGGTGAACTGAAGTTGGGGAAGCCAGACAATTGGGTCAACTAATGAGATTTAGTAGCTCATTAAATAAGATTATTTGTTGGGATATTACAACAAACTAACGACAAATTATGAAGTCATGCGACTGCATACTATAAGGTCAGGGAAAAAATCTCTGTTTCCCAGTATTATAATAATTAAAAAAACAATTTTGGTAACAAAATATTTATAAGTATGAGTTTAATTAATTATTTTCTTTCTGACACTTCTTCATAGAATATTTAATTATTCTTAAATGATCTTAAACCTAATTTCCTTCGTTCAATTGGATCATAGGAAATTCTTTAAATTTTCAATGTTGATTTCCCTATTAATTTTAAATTTCTCACTTTCGAGACGTCGAAGCAGAGATGTCCTGTCTTGAAGTCACCTTTTTGCCATTGACTGTGGGAAAGTTAATCAACTAACTGCTAAGCCAGGACACCTCCATCTTCCAATCTTCCAATGCAATGGAAAGAGAGCATCTCCTGAGTCCTGAGGGGCAACTAACTTATTTATGGGTATCCCTGACTTTGACTTACGTGCCTGCCATTCGAATGAAGCTTCGCTCCTTGCTCCTTGCGAATCATATTCATATGAGCTGTGTCCTGTGTCTTGTGTCCTGCGGGTTCGTGTGGGTATTACTAGGATCCCGAGTCCTTAGTCCTGGATCCTGAGTGTCTATTGCCCGTGTGCCACATGCTGCAGGAAATTACATTTCAATTTTAAAACGACTCTCATTGCCAGCTTCCGTTACAGTTGCCTCACCTCCATTTGCCCATCGCGTGGCAGGTGGCCATGTGGCAGGTGTGGCAGGTATTCGAGGCAGGTGATTCAGGTGAGTCGGCGAGGCAGGTGAGTCGGTGATTCAGGCAGCGGCTGCACACAAAATGGCCTGCCATGAGCGGCACTTATCGCTCGACTGCAGCTTAAGCGCCGGTTAATCCATCACAAAAGTGCATCCATTCCCCTGCCCAGGAATCCGCCATCCATCCTCAATCCTCAATCCCCCCTCTCTCTCACTGTCTAAAGCCCAACAATTTCCATGTGCTACGGGGCGTGCAAAGTGCTGCCGTTGCTGATAATAAGCCGTCATCCAGGCAAAACTCCTGATGAGCTCAAACTGAGGCCCAAACTGACGCTGCACTGCAAAAAAATACTATGAAAAATTAAGTTTAGAATATAAAGATTTGATGAAAAAGAGAAAGCGACATGAAGTTCTGAAGAAACGTACATTTTAGCATATGTCCTTTTTATAGTACTTAGTTATGAACAAACTTAAACAAATCTGTAAAAGTAACTTCAACTAACTAAAGCTGATTAAATAATTTGAAAACCAATAACAAACACAATATTTTCAATTAATTTAAAAATACTGTTTAATAGAGAGCAACATTAAGAGCTTAAATTCTACTAAAAACCTTTCTAAAATATTTAGAAATATATACTACAGAAAGCGTAGAATTTTATATATGGAGAAAAAAAATGTAACTAAATGTTTTGTATTTATCAAAAGTGCCAAATAAAATTAACTTTTAAGCTAACAATATTTTCTTAATATTAAGTAAAGTGTTTTGTAGTTATCTTAAATACCAAGAAAGAGTAAATATAGGTTTAACCACATTTTCATAATATTTTGTTACTGTGGAAGCCTTCATAGTTGGACACGGCACATGGCTTTTCATTGCGGTTACGCATACGCCGTGTGCCCCGCTGACAGACGTGCGTGCCATAAATAGCGGATGGAAAAGGAAAACTGAGGCGGGGGAAATGTTGGGAAAGTGGAAGTGGAAATGGAAATGGCAGGGCACATCCATCCATTCACATTCCACTTGCAGCACACTGCAAGTCAACGCCAAGTGTCTTAAGTATGCGAAAAGAAATCCAAGGAGCGCGGGAGCTGAACTTTCAACTCTCGAGTCTGGACAGGTGATTTAAAAGCCATTTGTCAGCCGACAGATGGGAAGGGGAACGGAGAGAGGGTCTCGAGTCTAGAGTCTGGGTGATTGGCTTGGGTCAGTGAAATTATTCAAATTATCCCGGGGAAGATTTCGCTGTCAGGATCTCCGGGCAGACGACTGCAATCAAAGGGCCTTAGTGGCATTCTTTTATCGCCCATCCTGCACTCCACGCAGCAATCCTCCAGTTGACAGCCAACAGCCAGGACTCCAGGACTCTAAGACCCATTTGTTGTTGCTGATGGCAACCAACTGGATATCCCATCTATTATAAGTGCTTACCACTCGCCGTCGAGCATTGACATTTGGCTAATGGCGAAAATGTCACCGAAATGCAGACCCAAACGCAGACAGGCAAATAAACAGATTTTCACAAGGGGCGTGCTCGAATATCTCCAATAAAAGAATGAAAAACAAAACGGATATCATAATCCTGCAACCTTGACCCATCAGCATTTTCAATCAGCTTACCTATAAATTCATTTTCCCAGGCCATCAATCATTTTTCACGCATCAATTAAGGATATGATGTTCATTTGCTGGCAGCGCATTTTAAAAATATTATGTAATATTTAAATACTTAGCCTTTTAAATTCCTGATATAAAATATTAAGAAAAAGTTTCCTGATATTTTGAGCTGCCTTTAATTTTATTTAAGTAAAATATCTAACGTTAGTTTAAGCTTACATATTTTTTTCTTTAGCTAATCTTTTGCACTGAAGTTTTGACTACGACTTAATTGCCTTTTCAATTACTCCTTCTTCGACAGAATTTCCCCCTGTGTACTTTAAAATAAATTGTGATTGAAAGGCTTCCCTCAACTATTTATCAAATCTTATCAAAAACAGGACGGGGGGCCTGAATTTCTTATCCACAGTACCGCTCATAATTCATTTAGCAGCGGGAAGTTGTGGTTGTGAGTGGAGCAAATCAAAAGCAATCATAAATCAAATCATTTGATTCATTGATTACATAACACATGCAATCGTGTGCGTTTGTGTGCGTGGCAGCTGTCTTAACGCGCCTATTTAATCAACCCAAACCCATGGACCTATACCATATATACCCCCCCTGTATTCCAAGTCCACATATAAAAGAGAGGACCCCACAGAGTTAAGGAGCCCGACTATTGATTAATAACAATGAACAGCAGGGGGTAGCGAAAGAAAATTGCCTGCCTGGATTTGCTAATGGGCCAAAAGGCTCCCCCTTCTGTGATGATTGGAGGCCCTCAACTTAAAGCTGTTACAAAAATATGGCAACAATTAAAATTGCTTTGGCCCATTGTCTGAGCACACACAAAAGCAATTAACTGTCCGATTTGATAACAATGACAAATATAAATATACGTGTGTGCACTGGGAGAAATAGTTTTAGTCTCGATATTTGATGTTGTTTGAAATTAAAAATAATTTAAAAAAAAGGGGTCTCAAGTTATTTATTCATCGAACTTCTATATTTTAAATAAATTTTTAAGACACCTTTATATGTAAATAAAATATATAGAAATGTGTATTTAGAAAAGATAATTTTTCAAAAGGGTATAAAATATTATGAAATTTATTTAATACTGACATATAGCCAATTTTTAAAACTATTAAAAAGTTTATTCTTGTTTCCCTAAATAGTGCCACAAAATATTATAATTAAGAAGTAGTGAAGCAATTTTTTAAGAAAGCTCTTCTAATTTTTAAAATCTCCAGAGATTTTATAAGTATACACAATAAAAACTTTTGTGACCCCCTTTTTTAATTTTTAGCCTTTTTCGCTCAGTGTCTGTGTGCTGGGGCCGTAATTGAAAAGGACTCGATGCAGCCAGGACTCTGGTAAATGACTAAAAAACATACAAAATATACAAAATACAAGGAGCGAGTGAGGCAGAAGCAGGGAGGAAGCGAGACGGCATGTCCGGGTCGCAAATGTTATGACAAGTGATGTCGCCTCTTGTTTGCTTTGCCTTTGCAGCATGCTGGCAAATTCTCAAAATTGTTTTTTCATTACACACTCGAGAGGAGCCAGAGGGACGAGGAGAAAAATCCAAGGGGAAACAAAGGGAAAGAGTGACTTTTGGCCTGAAACTAACTGCAGTTTGCTGCACTTTGCTGCCACTTGATGACAATAACTCATTAACATAACATTTCGAAGTCACTCGCTGGCTTTCGAGTTGCAACATATGCGCCAACATTTCACATTTCACATTTCACGCTGTCAATCAGCGAGCAAGTTTCGGCGACAACTGAACACAAAACAATGTGACATTTGGCAAATGTCAGCGACCCAGATGACGAATGCTCCTTGAGATCCTGCAGGCTTTGCTCTATCTACTCGAAAAACGACCTAACAAAACGCACCTTTTTGCATTTGGCAATTTAGCAGACGACGAAACTCAAAAACAACAGACAAATGACCACAGAATGTATTTTATTTCCCCTCATACACTATGCAAAGAGTATGGAAACTTTTGGGGAAAACTGAAAATAATTAAATTACATTTTTCAGTATGAAATTTTGAGTTTAATTCTGTTTAAATCTCCTTTTTTTTACTCCTTCTATAGTACACCCTCTTCTCTATTATTCAGTAAATTTGTATAGCATTCATTGCAGTGCTTAAATAAAACAGAATTCAATAAGTGAATAAGTGAATAAGTTCGCATATAAAATTTAATAAAATTAATAACAAAAATGTCCAAAAAACCCTATTTTTTAAGGTACCTACTTTATTTATTAAAATTATTTATTTTGATAGGAAACCCAAATAGTAAAATAAAAAGATTTTTAATATCTTTAATGGATTCCTTAAAATGTTATACTAAATTTATTCCCTACATTTTGCAGAGTGCTTTACTAGTCATCCCTAAAAAACCATAAAGTTCTCAGTCCCTTTTTGTTTTATGTTTTTAAGCACTCGCGGCGAAGATGAACGACAACAAAAACAATGACCAAGAATAATTGCATGAAATAAAAAGCGGATTTGCATTTTAGATTCCCAGCGTCCACCTTTTGCAATACTGTTGATTTTTGTGTTGTGTCATTAGAGGTGAGGGAGTCAGTGGAAAGAAGGACGAGGAGGAGGAGGAGGAGATGGCCAGGCAGCAGAAGGAACAGGAAAATATCTCAGCTGCCCGCTGACAGACGAGCTGGGGGAACAAAAGTGGAAACGGCTTGGTCCACCCGATAAGAAATGCAGCCACCGGAGGAGGAGGAGGGAAAAGCCACTCTGAGTAAATGTCACACACAAAACTAATACTCAGGACCATTTTTTATGACAGCCTGTGTGTCCGGCAATCGCAACTTGAGAAGGGGATTTTGAAAACAAGGAGCTGGATGCACAGCGGAAATAATTTTTGAAATATCTAGTAGTGTTAGACAATTTATTAGACATTTATCGACTTTTATAATTTACAAATAAAAGTGGATAAATGTCTAATAAATTATAGGACAACCCTTTGAACGACGGCTGTTTTTTAAATATTAGTCAAGATGTTGTTTTTATGTAGGTACATATTTGAAAATTATATAGACATTGCGATCTACAATAGTTCCTACTATTTATTAAAATTTGAACAAAAACAATTTCGTTTGTTAAAATGTTCTTTAAGGTTATTTTAAAACTCAAATTCCCTTCCAAAAAAATCTTTTAAAATATATGACAACATTCCCGTTAAAATAATCGAGTGTAATTAATCTTAAAGAGTATAAAAAAATCCTGATTGACGAAAACCATAAATGTTTTCTCTCTGTGTACGATTTAAAGTTTTTTTGTGTACCTATTCCTTTATTTTGTCATTTTGTGTGTCATGCGCCCACGGCTGAGTTTTCGAGTCTTTGGTGTTTAGTTACATGTTTGTCTTTTGAGGAGGCGGAGGCGGAGTCGGAGTTCCGTTGATGAAGTGCCGGCTAGCTTTAAAGTGGGTAATATATTTTTATGATTTCCCCCCGCCCCACCGGAAATTTTGATGAGATTTGCCTGGGCCAACTTTTGGTGTTTCTTTGTTTTTTTATTTACGCTCGTTTCACATAATGCGGGAAGTTTGATGTGTTGTGATTTGCTTTTGATTGTTGGCATATTTCTGCAGAGGAGGGAGGAGGTTCACAGAGATGGCAATTAGTTGGAAAAGAAAGAAGGAAAGCGGGAAAAGAAAGGAAATGCGAAAAGTGAGTGTGAATATTTTAGCTAAATTTTGCAGAACGAAAACGCTGCGCAAATAAATGCGAAAATCCTCGACACTTTTTCGCCTTATATGTATATATGGGGACAATGTAACATGCAAATTTTGTGGTGAAAGACTGCACAAAAAGTGGAGCAAGGAGCAGCAGGACCAGGAGCAGGAGCAGGAGCAGCGGCAGCAACTATTTGCGCAAACAGAACAAGCGAACGAACAGCTTGTCTAATTGTAATCCGAGTTGTAAGTCGTTTAAAACAGACAACGACCGATGGCGACATAGCGGGGTGGGGATTGGGGTGTAGGAGGGGGCGGAAGGACGAAAAGGAGGCGTGGCAGGACGAACTGGACGAACGCTAGGAGTACTCGAATTAATTACCCTCGGAAGTTGCTTGGTTAACAACGCGCAGCGAAATGGAACGGCACACGGAAATGCCCAGAGCACTGAGAACAGAGAGCAAAATGCACTGCGAAAAATATTGTTAATCCGGAAAATATATTTTTTTTAAACATATTCCTAAATCTTCCATCCTCCCAAATCGAATTCATTTATTAATTAAAATTACAAACTATAAATATTAACAGATTTAATTCAATATCAACTACTTATTTGATTCAATGAACAAATATTTATTCTGCAATTTAAAACCGATTTGCGGAATCCTTAAAATGAAATAAAATTTATTTTCAAAAAATTACCTGTTCCTGAAATATAAAAGCACTGCAAGTTTTTATTATCCATAGAACTTAATATTTATGAAATCATTGATTGTGTTCATAACATAAAGATTAATTTTTATAAATAATATCACACTGTTTTTAAATATACGTATAAAGGTAAAATTCTGAATCAATTTTGTTTAAAAACTTACTTCTTTTAAGCTTTTGGTATTAAATCTCAGTCTCAAACATTTCAAAGGCATTAAAAATTATCTTAAAATCATTTTGTTTTAAATAAGTTTTCCTTAAATTAACTTTGGTGGGACGACTATCAAAAAGGTTAAGAAATATCTGCAAATGTCTTAAGGTTACTAAAAGACTCAAGTTTAATTTCACAGTCAAGAGTAATTGACATGTCGTTGTAACTTAAAGTGCAATGTATTTTCCCCAGTGGAAAGCTTCCAAATCGGACGCTCCGCTGTGTGGACTTTGCGTTCGGGAATGTCATCATCAACGCTCAAGTTCGCGTGCACAATGTGGCGATGGCGATGGCAGTGGCACTGGATCTGGGCCTGGTCCTTATACTGGCTCTGTTTCTGGCCAGGACTTGTGGCCGCAATGCAATGAAATTGCGACCACACCACCCACACCCTCACCCACTCTTTCGGTCATTTGCACGTCGTGCAAATGAATGCAGCGGAAATGAAATGAATTCGTTAGAGCCGCAAAAACGCAGCCAACGAGCTGCAATGAGAGCTGTGAACATTTCACAAACGGTTTGCAATTAATGAGTGCGGACGTCCCAAAAAAAAGTATAAAACCAGAGCGTTTAAAAGTGAAAAATCTATAAAGCTATGCGTAAAGTGAAGTGGGGGCATCATCGTGGCTTTCGAGCTGTCAGAAACATCAATCGGGAACTTATCGCTCTGACATTATGACAGTGTGTTATGTCGAGATTGTCCATCACACGGATATGTACTATATATACACAGAATAGTTGAGTACCCAGTCAAGTCCAAGTTCCTTCTCTTTGAACAGAGCTTAACAAATTAAAATCTTGTTAAAAGTGCAAAAGGCGCAGACACCAAAGACTAAAAAATAAAAAAGCAGAGCGACGGAAAAAAAATTATAGAAATTATTCACGACATTTGCACGGTGCACGGCTGAGACACTGGAACTGAGACTGAGCCTGAGACTCTCCACTGCCTGTGCCTGCACTTGACTTCCAGTTCCAGTTAATCCCGGCAAGCTACTTAAAAGTCATTGCAGCAACAACAAAAGCAGCAACAGGATGAGCACAAAGTGGAGAAGTGAACTGAAGATGCAGCTCTGCAAAGGAAAACTTAATTAGAAAATTATGCGCGCAAGTCGAAAGAGCAGCATTAGAGATGCGGACGGGCGACACTAAGCCATCCCCAATCCCCAATCCACAATCCACCCATCTTCGTAGCCATTCCCAATCCCAGCTAGCTGATTTGCATATTAAATGTCGAGAAGTGATTTTCTAATGAATCAAAAACCATCAAATTCGGCTGCATCCCAACTCAACTTCACAGCGAACGAGTATCTCCTGCAGTTTTAATGATGGCTTCGCATTAATGGCTGTCAAAATTGTTGCTCCTTACCCTGCACTTAGACACCCACGTCTTCAGAGATCCTGTGAAAAGTTGTGTGGATCTACTTATGGAAGTTGTTGGCTTAAGCTTTTTTGCCCCTTGCTCCGTCTTGGTGGTGCACTCGTGTCTGTGTGTAAGTTAGTATATATCCCCCGGCATCTACCACGTTTTTTCCGGCTTTGTCAAAGCCAAAGCCAAGCGAATAGGACTGATAAGCATACATAAAGTACACTGTCTAACAGAGTTATAAGGCTATGTTTAATGACGCCTTAAAGCAAAAATTAAACAAAATAGCGTCTTCATAATTTAAATGGCGCCCGACGTGGGGCCTTCTTTATAAGCCTAATTAAAATGAAATGTATGTTAATAATAAAGGAAGTGATAAAGAAATAAAAAATTTCACATTGAACATTCATTATTTTAACACCTTTAGTTAACTAACAAAAACTTCTGTTCAATCGTTTTATACGAATGAATCTCACTGTTTTTGTAGATACACTTATGTGTATAATGTGAATTTGGCAGGACAAAGTTTTCTAGCAGTTGGGCGGCGGGAAACGATAATTTCACACACGACAACAACGAATCATAATTTTGTCGCATTGATGTTGATTAAGTTGTGCTTAAAGTTTGTCATCAAGCGACCCTCGTTACCACACCTCCTTCTCTATATAGTATTTTCACCTGAAAGACAGTTTGCTGGCTGACATCCTCACGTGCCAAAAAAGGTGGCGAAAACTTTCCAAAAGGATGGTTTGGGGATTTTCCAGGAGTAGGAAACGCAGTACTACGTAGATATAGTAGACAGGAGACAGTCGCATCAGAAGCCAATAAGGGCAGACATTAAAATTCATTTAATGGTCAATGCACTTTGCACGAGGGCAAAGCGGGAAATCGGAAAATCGGAAAATCGTAGTAGTTGGTTGCACCATCGTCGTCGTCATCGTTGGGATCAAAACCAGACGAGCAGCTGACTAAGTTTTAATTGAACTTTAGTGAGTTCCAAAGCTCCAACTTCGCAACGTAACAGCAAAGCCACAAAAGCAATGAACAGGAACATGAGAATGAAAGCGAGCAGCGCTAAAAAATGGAAATGAAAAAGGGATACAGTGCAGCAGGTAACAGGCAATATTACTTTAATGGAATAATTAAGCATGTTTGCCGAGCACAATGGCCAAGTTTGTTTTCTTAGTCTTTGTGCCAGAGAGAGCCATTGTTGTATAGTGCATAGAACGCACAAGAAGCCCGCAGCAGCACATCCTTCTTCTCCTTGGAAAGTCCTGCCATCACATCCTTCTTCTTGGCCATATTCCCATATTCAATATGCAAGCCGCAGCGCAAGTCGCAATCGCAGTCAGCGCCAGATTCTCTCGGCCATAATCATATTGAATGACAAATAATTGAGGTTAGTTTAGCCATTGACCTGTGGGATCCACCGGGAAGTGTGGGGTCGTCCAAGCTCCCAAGGAGTGAGAACTACTCGGCGATGTCAAACACGTTTCAGGGCTCATGAGCAGGCCAAGTGTTGATGGGTGGTCCAGTGGGTGGAACCACCACAAACCACACGTGCTGACGTCGTCGCCGATGCTGATGCTGATGCCACTGGGACACTTGGAGAAATCGTCCTTTATAAATCATCCTTCTATGAAATCGAACATCTATAAATCATACAAATAAGTTAAATTATAGGGATAAGGAGTTTATGTTTAATAAAACTTATTGGCGCCCAATGAGGGGCATTTGACCTGCAGTCTTTTAAATGTGTCACTAAAACTAATTAAACTTATAGAGTTTGGATGTTATAAAAAATGAGAATATGTTTAAAATATTTCTAAGAAATATCTATAGAAACTAATACTTCTCTGCCCTCAAGGGCAAATGAGTTAGATTTTTTTGAGTGCAACTGCCCCACCGCAGCTGCTATCGCCTCTTCTTCTGCTACCACTGATCCAATACAAAGGCGAACAATTTTCTAAAGAAAAACTTTTTGTAACGGAAAAAGCAAAAGTTTTGCCTTCGACACCGCAACGAGGATTGTGTTTAGCAGGCCATACAAAGTGTGAAGCAGACAGCCATAGGAAGAGAGAGAGAGATAGGAAGGGTAAGGGACAGGGACAGAGGATAGAGATAGAGTGCATCGCACTTCCTGATCCTGCTCCTGCTCCTCAGCTCCTCTGCTAATCCATAGTCATAGTCACACTTGGCTAGTGATAGTTTTAGGCGTACGTGTGGAACGTTTCAATTTAGTCCAACGGAGTCGCGTGCGCAGCAAAAATTGAATTTATTATCATTGGAATTGATTGTAAGGAGCCGCATCAGCATCACAGCGTCTATTTCTGGGCTGCTTCAGCCACTTGCCACTTGCCACAAAGCAGGTCTAATAAGTGTGAGAACTACTGCGGTCACAAAGTGTCAAATTTACAACTGACTTTGATTTATTCGGTTGATGGAGGGGCGGTGTAATTGAAATATCTTTGAAAAAGGAAACCCAAAAGTTTAGTGAAAGGAAACTTTAGTTTTCACATAAAGGATTACGTTTGAATAAACGAAATATATTTTGTACATGTGTGTGCTCTTTCAATTGATTGAGTTATTAAACTTTTTAATTGCAACTATAATTCAAATGTAACACAAACACTGTTTACAAATATTGGCTAAGACAGCTTAAGCTGATTGTATACATTCTTAAATAAGTAATTCTGAGCATGTACTTTAATATGTGTATTTATAATTGCTGTACAGAGTAGTATTTATGTTTATTTAATAAATCAGAAAAAAAAAGAAATAAATGGAAACATTAATAGTCATTTAAGCCAATCATACATTGACTCAATTTGTGACAAAAAATGTTAAAATAAATATTTCCCCTTCAAAGAAATTATTTAAATCATTGCTGTAAACACAGTTTATACAACAAATACAAAAATAAATAAATGTTAAAGTCTACGTGTCGTTGGTTAAAAAAATTTGGTATTTATATCAGTTGTTTAATGAACACCATGGATTTTTATTTGCAGACTGCTGAGTTCGATTGATTTAAACAAATTTATTTTTGGTAAAGTCTTTTTGCTGGACTTTCGCTGATTACACTGGAAAAAGAGGGAGGAGAAGCAGGAGGAGAGAATGGGGACCGAGTGGTTTCCTTGCGGAAGTTGTGTTCAAAGTCGTTAAAGCTTCATTTCCGGCGCAGTCATGCATGTAACCGAGCATTGACCGTAGACTTTCAGTAAAGTGGAATGGAATGGGCCAGAAATTGGGGGCTAGACAGAAAATTGGGACTGATGAGCATCCATTGTCTTTTCCGAATCGCCGGCTGCTGCGTGGGCTCCTTTTCCTTTTGGCCCTTAAAGTGCATAAATTATGCAATTTAAATTAATTAAAAGACTCGTCAATCCGACACGTGCGCATTAGCAGCCTCAGTTGCAGTTGCCGTTGCCGTTGCAGTTGGAGCAGAGGAAAAGTCCCACGAAAAGTGTGAGAGAAGTGCGATTACTGCCAACACTTTCATTAAAATTATTACGGCACAAAATGCTTTTTGCTGTTTGCAATTGTTGCCACTCGTCTCGCGCTGAACCTGAAGTTGCACCCATAACCGTATAACCGTTGCCACTGCCACTGCCTTTGCCTCCTCCGTTTGTGCCCCCCAGCATTTACATGCGGCGCATTGCGTTTGTTCCCTGCATTGTTGCTGCTGCTATTGCTGTTTGTTTGTTACTGTCGGCCGAAGGCGGCAAACTGAATATCCATTGATACACTGCACGAAATATTTTTATACAAATATATTTGGACATTATTGCTACCAACTTAAACTACGAAAATCTCTTAAGGATTAAAGAGAAGTCTTTTACAAAGTACCTTAAATTTATATTATAAGAAAATAGATAAGTTCCTGTTTTCTTATTTAATGAGTTTTAGTTTTATAATAATTAAGAGTTTAATCTTACATTTTCGGACAAATTTATAGTTTTCAATGATTAAGCAAATAAATTTGAAAATAGCTACAACCACTTTTAAGTTCATTTATTCAAAGTTTATTTGTAAGACACATTAAACATTACTTTTAGGGATTAAAAACAATGGTTTGTATGTGTCTAAAAATGTTAAAGTCATAAATTCACGTATCATTAAAAAAAACCTTTTTACAATTTGGAAGTCTTATTAAAAAATACAAATTTGTTTTATTGTGACTACTTACAAACTACTATATTTAATGACGTACTTTAAGTTATCCAAAAAAATTACTTTTAAGTCTTTAAAAAATAATTAAATGCTTAATTTAATGACGTAATATCTGAGGCACCCAAAGGTGTTATTTATAGGTCTGTAAAAAATTCTGGATTCCGGAAATAAAGAACTATAATAAATTGTATTAAAGCCACTTTTGGCTCAATGAGTGCCTTTTCTTGCTGTCTCATCCCCATTTTCTCCCAGTGTAGATGCTACTGGAGTTTCCAGGGGTCCCAGGAAAGAGGGGAAAAAGAAGGGCCGCAGAAGAGTGTGTGTGTGTGCGAGTGTGGCTGAGGTGTTTGTCTGCGGTGCTGCGTGTGCTGATTGCTTGGCTGCTGCCAATGCCAACGGCGGTTGGCAAAGGGTGCTGGCCAAAAGGAAAAAGGGGGAAAAATGGGGGGAGAGAGGGGAAGAGAAGGGAGCTACATGAAAATGCAATGTGCTCGAAATGAAAACATTAAAAATTTAATTGCGATAATACAAGCGCATAAAATGTTAATGGAGTGTATGTAATCTGACACAGCAGACGACGACGACGACGACGACGACGACGAGGACGAGGAGGAAAACTCCGAGGACTCCGAGGACTGCAAGGACTCAGTAGGACTCACGGGTAGCGAAGTGGAACGCAATGAAATAGCCAAAAGGAAGCAGCTGTAATGAAGGATAAAAGAAATTAAAATGCTTTGTATGTTTGCTTGTTGGCAACAAGGATCTGGATCTACTACAGAGCTCCCGTGGAAGCTCCTCCATCAGTTGGACTGTCAGTTTGGTTTGGTCTTAGCTGGGAATCGGGTTTTAACTGGACAGACTGGACGCTGGATTCGGTATCCTAGATGCTGGATTCAGGGTCCTGGATGATGCGCCCCTTTCAACGCCAAAAACCAACGAAATGCCAGCTATTCGCATTAAAGTTCCTGGTTGCAAAACGAGGATTGAAAACGGACAAGGACGAGGACGAGGAAAAGGACGAAATAAGTCAGAGAGGAGTCGGAGTCGGAGTTGGAGTTGGCCAAGATGCCTGCTTAAAGAAATACAAATGCAAGCCAAAGGAGAAATGTTAAAAACAAGCTGCACAAACACAAAAAAATGAGCTCCCACAGGAAATGCACAGAAACGTCTTGGGGATACCCTGGAAAATTGGAAAAGGGGGAAAACTTTTCAATTTGGTTCACTTAAGACTGCAAGTTTGCAAGTTGGCCACATTACCACCTAAGTCTGTGAATAGTTGATGGAAAAATAAGTACCCTAAAAAAACTGTATGATGGTGACTACAAAATTAAAATACAATTACTTTTTAATGTGCATTTTAAACCTTAGTTTTTAAACTTTAACTTAAGCTTTTAATTAAAGATTTATAAAGTTCGAATAAAAATAAATGGGATTTTTTAAAAGATAATTAAATTCAATCGATTTAAAATATGAGTAGGTACAATTACTAAAAGAAATTACTAAAGAAAAAAGTTTTAACAACTTAAAACAAATTTAAAAAGTATAGAAAAAAATCCTAAAGATTAATAATATTAAAGAGGTATTTTTTAATATAATTTATTGTACTTTTATTGTGTTCAAATAATTTTAACTTCTAATAAACCATCATATTTTACGTTAACATTAAAAACTGTAAAATCAAACTATGTTAGACTCAAAAACCTTTTGTGTTTTTATTTTAAGTTATATTTTAGCACTAGGAATATAATTTATAATAAACACTAATACCAAATATCCCCCTCCCATATTGCATTCACTGGGTATTTTCGACAAGTTGAAGCATTGCAAATTCAACTCGACAGCGTAGTCGAAGGTGCTTCGTCGCTTCTTGTATTGGCAAAACAAAAACAGGAAGTGCTCTGCGTTGCGCTTAAGTACTTCCGCTGCCTCATTGTTGCCGTACACCTGCAACAAGAAGAGCGGAGTGGAGGAGGAAAACTCTCAGGTGGAAATTCCGACTCCGCAGAGAGTGCAAATAGTTCTCGCATTCGCCATAATTGCCGCGAGCGCTTTTCCCTCAATTCCAGCGGCAAAAACACAGTAGAACACAGAGTAGCAACAATCAAAAAGTTATAAACTGGATTCCTGGATATAGATGTGTGTTCATTTTGCATATCGAACGATGCTGACAGAGAAGGTTTTGTGGCCCGGGGCAGTTCAAACAAATTGCACGGGGAAAAGCAGCAGTCGTGTTTCCATAATCAGTAATGCCCCAAACAGATACCAGATTTTCGCTCAGACTCTCTCTGCGAAACTCTCTGTGGCAACTTCATTTTAGCCATATGCCAGGGCCACCTTTTTAAAATGCAAAACAAAACTTTCGGTTAACAATACTAATCCGGCAATTTATGCAAGGGATTTCGACAGCTGGACCACAGCTGCTTAAACAAACTTAGTGGCTTGGGGCAAACTAAAAACCCCCGAAAAACACACCCCCCCAGTAAAAGCTGGAAAAGCGAGGAAAAGCTGGAAATAGAGGTATATGGAATGCGACAAATACAAAGGACTGGCTGTCATAAATAAGTGGCCGAGTGGCCAACTGGGGGAAAAAGCCGTGGAAAAAGGACCGTGGCCCAAATTATGCCAGCAGCAGCAGCAGCTAAAAATCTAAAAAAAAAAGAAGAAAGCCGAAAACAAAGCAGCAAAATTATATGAGGCGCTTACGGAACTTTGCATCGCCCACTTTTCCCATTTCCACCCACCCGAAAGTCTGGCGGTGATGCATGGCGTATACGCAACTTTTGATGCCGCTCAATGTAAATTTCCCTCGTTAGCTAACGCCCCTCGTCGTCTCCTCGGGAAAAACAATTCATTATAGAATTAGAAAGTAATTCGAACGGAAATTTTACTTGTGGACCGTTGCACAGCAAAGTTGTTGGTAACATCCGAGGAGGGCTTTCCCCAAAAAGAGGGGCAAGGAATCGCTATCGTTATCTGTGTGCTGGCCAAGTGAGAGAGAGAGTGGGTGCGCACCTCAACATAAAATTTAAGGCGATTAAAATGTCAAACACGACAAAGCGTGCGGTATTAAAAATGCCAACAACGTGGCAACAGAGCCAGTACAGAATGGGATGGTGGGATGACACCCATGATACCCTGCCAACCTGATACCCTAGACTGTCGAGGGCTTTACTGCTAAGGGAATGGACTGGAGGAAAGGCCTGTAATCGAAAACATTAACTCAGTATGTCATATTGTTCTTTACAAAGCATGAAGTCTTTAAGTATTTATAAAAAGCAATAAGCGAAAAAAACCTATAACTGAAACATTAAGTAAATATATAAATTATAAGCTAACCAGCAATAAAAGGTCCCTAATCAAAACACTTTTGGTTATCAAATATAAGTAAGTAAAAGTACTAAAAGATATAAAATCATAAAATATAATTTAATTAAAAAAATGAAATGAAATGTTGAATGGATATAAAATGTTGAAAACATGAGACAGTTTGGGCCTAAAAACATATTTTTAAGTTCTCTAATTTTACAATTTTAAAACGTAATTAAATAAAATGTTAAAAATATAAAAATCTTTTTTCTCTGACTTCTTTTTCTTTTCTTTTTTCCTCAATAAATTATGTCTTATTATTTATTATTAAATACTGCTATTTTGATATTTCAATGAGTGATTTAAAATATTACATTAATTCCTTAACTATTGTCCCTATTTTTTCCTTGTTTTTCAAAAAATTTGGTAATGTAATATTTAGGTATGCTAAATTTTTAAAACACGGTATCCTTAGCTTCGTTTATGGCTTTGCTTTTCACCCACAATTTCCCAGCTGCTTTCTTTTCTATTTTCGGTGGTGCAGAGAAGTAGAATGTGTGTGGGCAGTGGTAGTAGACCACTGGTCCACTGGTCCCCTTCAATTTTCAGCTGCTGTTTGCCTTTGCATAAAATTCCCTTACAGTTTACAGCCCCTCGTTTTTGTGACTGAACCTGCTGATAGCTGTTGGCTGTTGGCTGCTGGCCGTTCGCTGTTTGCGCTCAGTGTTAAGTGCTTAACGGGATGTCAGCGCTGCTGGTCAGACAGACAGGAGGACAGACAGAAGTCGGTGGGTCTTAAAAATCGAAAGCTCGCTTTCGGTTTTTCCCTGTCAATTAGTTTTGCAGCAACTTCGGCGAGACAACTTCAAGCCCAAAAACACTTTAAGTCTGATATTCTGAATGGCGATTCGCGGTTTTGTTCGCCATTTGCACAGAGAAAATAGGAAAAACGAAAAGGGAAAAATAGAAAGAAAAAGAAATTGCGCAAATTGTGTGACAGCGTGTAAAGTTGGCACTTTCACACATAACTCATAACTTTGGTGGCAAAACTTTCGCTGGGAGCCAAAACATTGGCGACTATTTGGACGCTCATGTTCGACTATTTATCTCGACAAGTGTATGTGTTTGTGGGAATGTGTTCAGCTAAATTCTGGCTAGCTACACTGAAAAAAAACACTTAGACGAATTAAAAAAAATATATAGGTATCAATCTCATGGATACAGTTTAATCTACCCATGAATATTAATACTATTTCAAAAATAGTAATTTTTTTTGGTAAAATTACCTAATCCATGGGCTAGGGAATTGTTCATATTTTATTTCTAATTTTTATTAATACATTTTTCTGTGTGTAGCCTTCTCTGTCTTTTTCCTATGTGGTGGAGTTTTGACAGCGCATATAAAAGACCATAAAACAAAAGTTTTTGCCCAACTTTCAGCGCTGCAAACGCTCAACTTTAACGCCTACAAAAGCGTCGCTTTTGCCACTGCATTGGCTGGCCAGAAAGAGATGGCCATGTGGCAAAAGAAAGAGACGGCTTGCTTAGCTCGTCTAAACTATAAACTCTTTGCGGTATTAGAAACGTAGAGCGCAGCGCAGATTTTTTTCTATTTTTGCGACTCTCAAACAAAACGTCAAAAGCAGCAGAAGAAAAGCAGAGTGAGTGAGGGAAAAGCGAAGGAAAGGAAAGGAAAACGACCCATGAATTATGAAAATTTAAAACGTTCCCAGCATCAACGCAATGAAACTTTGTTGCCTTCTTTTTTTAGCCGTTTTTACACAGCTCTTTCTGCTTTTTAGCCGTTGTTTTTGTTTACGCTTGAAATTAACTGGCAAATGTTGAGTTTCAATTGCCAGGCACACAAGGCATAAGTGCACCACCTCTCCAGCACCACCCACAACCACCCACAAAAAAAGTAGACCCACACCACCCACAGTTGACATCAATCATTGCATACTTGCGAAAAGCAAACAGTCTTAAAGTCCTGGAAAGTCACACTGAAAAATAACATTAGGCACTTACAAAGAATATTTTAACTTTTTTTTAATCCTTTCACATTTTTTATTGCATACTTTCGAACAGCTTAAGTATTGTTTTAAAATCTCCACAGATTCAATGGATTTATTCTTTGTTTTAAAATCTCAAGAATCTTAAATATGAGTTTATTTTTAAGCTACAACTCAATGAATCGTTTAAAATTATTTTAAAAAAAATAAATTGCATAATTTTAGGCACTTTTATAATTGTTTTTAAATCTCCAGAAAATTAAACCAGAAATTGCTCTTTAAAGTGAGTTTCTTTTTGATTTAAAAATCCTCAAATCAATTAAATTTATTCCTGTGCATAGAAAAATATAGATAGTAAAAAAATAGAGATTGAGCAAACAGGGCGATGGGTGGGTGGCAAAGGCAACTGCAACTGCATTTCGTGCTGCCTCCTCTAATGAAGTAATAGAAAATGCAAAGTGCTGCATAAAAAATGATGCACATTTCTCAAAACGCAATTATGTCGGTTGTCTAACAGCAAAGGGCTGCCATGGAAAGGAAGGACGAAGGACGCAGGACAGAGAGAAAGCCATCATCATCCTGGGGGTGCTGCAGCTAATAATAATAACAGCTCATGAGCACTGACATTTGACAAATGGCGAAAAACAAACGAGGAGCGCCCTCAGACAAAAGCCACGCCCATCCATTTAGCATGGAAAATGGAAAATGGAAATGCAGTAATGCAGTAAAGCAGCTGCAGCAACTCCCCCCCTCCTACCCCTGAAAAACCACTCCATTTTCCACATTTTCCCATTAACTTAACCAAAATGGAGGAGGAGCAGCAGCAGGAGCAGAAGCAGGAGCTGAAAGTGGACAAAAGGCTCAAGTTGATCGGCCATATTGACAATGCCTTGTCGCACAAATTGTTTATTACCGGAAATGTCCACTGGAAATGTCTGCCAGTTCAACTTTACAACTTCTGCGTCTCACGGTCTCAGTTTCAAATCAAAATGACAACGAAGCTTCTTTTCTTCTCTCCTCATTGTTGTCGCTGTCGATGACACAACACAAACAGAAAACAAACAAAAAAAAATAAAAACAGAAAAGCGTGGAGAAGTGAACTTCTTCAGTGTTGATTTTTCTTTTTTTCGGCTCCCATTGCTCTGGCTGTGTATTTATTAAAAAACTTTTGTAATTATAGCAATGCGTCTTCGGCCATCGGACACCTGAGTGCCGGACTTCAGTCTGTTTGAAGTTAAGTATACAGGACAAACAGAACGTGTCTTAAATGAGGACATATTGGATCACCATTGACTTTAAAGTAACATGATATTGGTTCATTTTGATGGATATTTAAATATCAAAAATGATGTCAATGGAAGCTGAGAAAACTTTTAACTGAATTTAAAGAAATTTATATAGTTACAGAAAAGGAAATGAAAGCCTTTTATTTCTGTGAAATAATATTGACACCAGTATCTATCTAAAAGAAACCGTTTTAAGTATTTTAAGGGATACATAAAAATCTGATATTAAATAAAAATATTAAATAAAATAAAGAGATGTTTAAACCATTATTTTGTGAATTACCAGATTTTGAAGCTTATTTTATGGCACCAGAAAAACAAAAGAAACCATATTTCGTTTGTAAAATAATGATAATTTATTTAATCAGTAATACCAAAAAACATAAAGAAATTATCTTGTAGAATGGCACCCAAAACGACAGCAACATCAACCTCCATTGCAACTTGCACTCATTGCCCATCAAGGCAGCAACTTTCGACACTACATGAGTTTAATTTTTACTCTAGGAATTTTTTGTTTGGTTTTTTCATGTTTACCCAGCTTTCTCTACTAGGGTGAAACTATTGTAATTATTTTGAACAGCCAATAAGGGCAATGAAGCCACACCAACGGGGCAACAACATTGAAAGTGCAGCAGCAACATCAGCAGCTAATGGCCCAACAACGGAGCCTTGTTTGTCCTTGTTGCAAAGAATTTCCCAAACTGCTGCAGGACCATGTCTACTGTATACTATAGTGTCCAATAGTCTCCCCTTGACATTACATTCTTGGCCCCATCCTCATATTTTTCCTAAGCCTCTCACACCCATTTTCCATTCCCCTCCAGTTCACTGAAAATTTGTTTGTTTATTTCCTTTGCTGTGTGGAGCATTTTGTGCAACATTTTTGGGCAAATTACTTGAACAAACTTTGGGGAGGGGGTCCTGGTACACTCCTGGTCCTATATATATTCCTGGATGGATTGGCACTCTCTCTCCTTATCGTTAGGCAAACATTCCGGCAGGCAAAAGTTTAGCTTCAGGTTACCCAAAAATGTAGTTTGATTTTCGGGGCTCTATCCGTTCTAGGTAAATGTATTTATTTAAATATTAAATATTCATTGGCTTATAAGTGCCTTAAATGCTTTGCTTTTAAATCCAAACTTTTATAATTGTGTGTATGGATTTTCTATGGGAGATTTTCGTTGATTTTTGTAGTCCCCATAATTTTAGCATCTCATTAAATTCAGTGCAGAAGAAAACTTTTAATTTGCTAGCTTAAAAAGGCCACAAAACTAGTTTAAATTGGATTTTTATTTGGGCTTTGAAAACTTTATCAAAGAGTATTTATTTAAAGATTAATTAGACAAATTTTTTTGTTAAAAACATTTTTTTTTTTTAAGTTTTATGACTACATAATTAACTCATAAAATATTAGTCTTTTGTTTCTATAAAATAAAATCAATACAAATTTTGGTAAAGTGTATTTTGTTACAAATAAGTAAGTAGTTAACTAATTCTAACTTTTTTTATGTAAATACCTAGTAACATGATAATATTTTATTTAAAAATTTGTTATTAAATCTTTAAAGACTTTTGTTGCATCTCGGGAAATATTTACTCTGTCAAATATTTATTTTTAGCTGTTGTTTCCCATAATTCATAAATATGTTTATTTGTGGCTTTTGTTCAGGAAGACTTCCTTTAACAAATATTTGATATTCGCTCAATTTCGGCATCTCATTAACTGCAGAGCCGAAGAAAAATGGCAACTCGCTAACTGGCGGCTATGGGAAATCGCACACATGTAGCCGCACAGCAGCTAATTAATTTTAATAAATTGGCCGCAGACTCCCCTTCACAGTAATGGAAGCCAGATATATATATATACATATGTATATATAGCAACTCGATTGTCTCAAGGACTTGTATTATTTTCTGGCTTGAGTTGCTCAGCTTCACGCAAAACCAAAAATTAAATAAATCCTGTGCCGTCAAATTAGCGCACGCAAGCTGAAGAAGAGTGTGTATGGGTATGGTTTTGACGTGTGTGTGTGTGTTAGCCCACTTTAGTACACTCAAAGAAAAACACACAAAATATGAAGCTCAACATTTAAGTAAATATTTAAAATATTGATTAAGCCCTAAGCTGCGTCGTGTTTAAAAAAAGTGTATTCAAATATATTATTTTTTTTTTTTTGTTGTAACAAATATATTTCTAGTTCAAATAAAAGTAAAAATTATGACTATAATTTTATTTAATTTTGTACTAAAATTAATTTGTATAAATTATGTTTCTAATTTGTTTGAGTTTGAGGAATTTACTTAATCAACTATACTTTTCTATAGTCCTTTTTAGTCATCATCTTTATATGTTTTATACTCAAAGTAAGCTGTATTATTTATTCTACATATTGTAAATATCCGATATTTAAATAAAAATATATTTAATATATTTTCTCAAAGTGTAGAAGCCCTTCTTCTTCCGCTGTTTCGTCTACCGAAAAATCCCAGCGACTGACAAAGTGGCGCATATGAATATTTATGTTGGCGAAATTGATGCTGCTACAATTACCGTTACCGCTAACTACACACATACGCATAGTGAGCAGGCTAACACACACACATACACTAACACATAGAGGGAGCTGCCAATTTACGGCACTTTGGCCGTAAAGTTTTTGCCACTGCTTTTGCCTATAAATTATTGACAGCTTGTAAATTTCACTAAAGTCACTTGCGGTTCGGTTTCCATAGGACTCCCTTTCACCCTCTCACCCTTTGTGTTATGCTCCATCTAGCATCTAGCATGTGAGCCATTAAATTTGGTGGATACATATATGCCTAAGATTTATCTTTAATGTTCAGTTTTTGGCCCTTTTTTCGACCCTTTTGTCTAATGCACCAAAAATTTGCATATAAAAGAGTGTGCAAAAAATGGAAATGGCTGGCGAAACATTGTAATGGACCTCGGGAAAATCCCAGAGCGTTAATTTCTTTCGCTTCCGCTCGCTTTTAGTGGACTTAATTCCATTTGGGGGGGGAAGAGGACGAAGGACGAAGGACACTGCTCACATGAGCAGCGGATGATGTCGCTATTAAGGACACATTAGCTGGACACTTTTCTGGAATTATGTCCGTGGTCGGACGTGCATGCTAATGTCCTGTGAGCGAGAGAGATTGCATTAAATGCAAACGCACACACATATATCCCCGTCTCTTTCGATTTGAAAGCCACCATCTCTTTCTAACCATGACGACTTCCCTGGGAACTGGGTTAAGTTTTTAGGCACTTCAAAACGTCATCGATGTGCCGCTTTTAACCCTGTTTTCCCACGCTGAACGCCTGTTCCATTGGCAGCCAAGACAACATGGCGTCGGAAAATGCCGGAAAATGATAAGAGATGCAGAGAAGAGAGCGGGAAAATTTTGCGAAAAAACCGAAGCGTTCTCTTTGCATCTAATTGAAATAATACTGTCGAGCAAATTGCTGAATTGATTTCGTTTTATGTCGCCTTCAGCCGGCATATTTAAGCGAAATTAATGGACATTTCCCAATGACGACACGAAGCTACGAAAATTCTGTATAAGAGAAAGCTAAGAGAAAATGGAAAAACCCCAAAGAGAAAACCCGGAAAAGCTCTTTATAGTGTGCTATAAAACGTTCTTCTCCCTACGATATCCTTAAAATTATAACAGTTTGTAGCTGATTACATTTCTGACTACTGTTAAGGACCAACATTTCTTTGTTTCGCTTGAAGGAAACTTATTTCCATATTTAAACGTTGACGTTTTCAATTTGTTTTGCCCCTGATGGTAAATTTGCATACTTAACGTTAATTAAAAACAAGAAACAAGCCCAAATCAGATTCGATATTTTCCGTTTTCGTTTTTCCCGCCGACGAACTTTAATTTACAACTTGGCAAATGAGCGTGCCAAGTGGCTGAAGTTTCCTCTTCTTTTTTTTGGCTTGCTTAAAAAAATTGAAGAAGGCAAGACGCACAAACCGGAAATAATAATCAACAACAAACATATCCACTTGGAGAGTTTGAGATGTCTATGAACTGCCAGGACAATGTTTTCATTATATATGAGAGCGTGTGAGTAGATGTGTATGTGTGTGTGAGATGTGTGGATGTTGGCGTGGCAAACAAACGAATATTGTTGATGAATACTCGACATCACGTACGCCCGAGAAATGTACGTGTTTCCATTGTAAGGAAAGCAGGCAAGACAAGTCAAGCCCTTCCTCCTCCTCCTCCTTCTTTTTTCCTCATTTTCGTCCTGTTCGTCCTTTTCCCAAATTTATCCAGCAGCAACCCCTTTTGAGGAATGAGTTACCAGGGAGGCAGACAAAAGAGTAGCATAAATTTGAGCGTCTACGAATGCGAACTAAAAATGGGGTTTGGGCCAACAAAAAAAATATAAAAGTATGGAAAAAAATAAAGACGCTCGCGGTTATGCGGATCCAAGTGCCAACAAGCCGAAGAGACAAGTTTGGTAAGAGTACACATGAAAAAATTAAATATATTAAATATATACCTATATAAATGTTTTTGATTTTTAAGATTAAGCTTATGAAAAAAAATCTCAGAATATTTGAACCGTTTTAAAGCTGTCTACAAGTCTGCTAAAATATTTATTTTTCAAGAAGCATACAACATACTGAAACACACTTGTATTTATGATTTCAAAACACAAAATATGTAAATGAATTGGAGCATATTAAAATATTTTTGGGTGTATTCAAAACTGTCTTTCTTTAAAAGGTATATATATATTTTTTTATTTTTAAATTGTATTGTCTTCTTTTATTCATATTTTGGATGATTTTAAATTACCAGAAATAATTATTCAGTCTTAAAAAATTAAACAAGGTATTTCAGAACATTATTTTAGGAAGCTTTAAATGTATTCTTAACTTTTCCCTATTTAATTTTTATTTCTTGTTTTGATCATCACTCAAGAACCATTTTTTCTTCCTGTGTAAGGCAGTGTGTCTGTGTGTGCGAGTGAGGGCAATACAAAATGCCATTTATCATATTCGTGCGGGTTTTCGCTTCCCCAGTTTCCCAGTTTCTGGATCATGAGTGTTTTATTGCAATTAATCATTGAGCGCACGCACGCACACACAGAGCCACTCAGACAGGCACACAGATACCCGCACGCACACATTTACAACTCGTTACAAGTCCGCATTTTCCCCCCCACAAAACCCGAAAAACTCCTTTCCTTTATTCCTTTGCATTCCTTTTGCCAACATGTTAAGTTGATAAACTGCGTTTCCCTCTATTAACTGCTCCTGATTGCTGTTGTTGTCCTGGCCGTTGCCTTTGTTGCTGTTGCTGCCTTTATTATTTGTTGTGCACAACATGTCGCAGTTGCCACAACCACCCTTCGCCTTACACCCATAAAATCCACCCAGATCCTTGGCGAGGAGATAGCTTTATCACAATTAAAGGAGCTCAGTCAGGAAGTCGTGAGGGAAGCGGGCCAGGTGTCTATTTCTGTCCTTCTCACTTCTCTATCTCCCCTCTCTTTTCTTTGTGTGTGTGTGTGTGTATGCTTTTGTTTATTACGCAATTTGTTTAGTTTTGCTCAGCATATGGCAACTGGAATCAATATTTATATGGTGTAGGAAAGTGGAAGTGCTATCTTGATTTGATTTAGCAGGAAGTTACCATTTAAATGGTAATGACACAATTATTTTTAGAAAAATAAGTTAAGGGAAGTTACCAATAGTTTTCTAGTGGTAATAATGACATGTAAGATCCCTAGTTATTTAAAATCATTAATAAAATATCCTGTTGCAAACCTTGAAGCATCTTTTTAAATGATTTCAAATCACTAAAGATTTTTGTGAATTCAAATGATGTAAAGACTTAAAATCCGCATTAATTAAAGCCATAATTCAATTATTCCTTACCCCAAAAAACTTCCTTTCTAATTCACAAAGTACAAAACCTGAGGTTATTTTAATTAAAATCACATTAGGGAAACCTCAGCACTTTATGCCTTCACTCCCAGCATAATTAACCGACTAAATTCATCTTTTGTTTGGCGAACTGGTCAGGGACAAGTGGCAGCCGGCAATAACATTTCATTAAACCCATTAGCAAGACCAAATATTTGTGCAATTAATTAGTTTTAATTACAATTGTCGGTACTTTGGCCAGCGGCAGTGCATACACTGCGTATGCGTAATATATATATTTTATACTATATAAACGCACACCAAAGTGGAACAAATCAGTATAATTAAATTGCGAAGCGAAGTTGCGACGCAGGGCCAAGCATTAAATTCAACTTTAAATGGATTTGCGAACAGCAAATTAAATCCAAGGGGAGAATCCTTGGAGAAGTAAGACAAATGAGAACGCTGGAGGGGCAAAAGTTGAAGCGAAAAATAGCAAATAATAGTGACATGACGAAATACAATCATAATCATGGCACAATGCGACCGCACAAGCCATAGAGAATAAAAAAAGAAGGAAAATGAAGGAAAACTTTTGCCATAAACAACCCGTAGAGGGAGATGGCTGCATGTCTGTCAGACAGAGAGAGGGAGAATAACAAGCAGCATAATAGAGCTTGGCTGCCAGCTGAAGCTGAAAGAAAAACTAAGATACTACCATGGCCAGAAGACGAAGAAGTAGTGGTAGTAGCAGACCACAACACAAATAATAATGGCATATAAATGAAGTAACAAACATTGTTTTCCTTTGACATAACTCATTAACCAGCGGAGGAGGAATGCAGCCAACCGATGACTACGATGATGATGATGCTCCTGCTGCTCCTGCTGCTGCTCCAAGGGGAATAAGGATCTCTGAGGACTCGCATTCGCTCGCATTCCGAATGCTGCACATTCCAGTCTGGCGCTGCATCACGTGCCAAGCTCAAATTAATGGCAACTGGTGGCCAACTCATTTTAATAGACCTCAAATCCACCAGCCAGAATTCCCAACTAAAATTTCTTAATTAATACAATAAGCAGGGTTTTTGTTGGGCTCCAGTTGGGTTTTTGTTGGGTTTTTGTTGCCGGGCTGCTGGGCCACAAATGTCTGCAATTATTTTTGCATGGCATGCAAGAGGGCACAACACAGCAGCTGGCAAAAATCTAAAACCCAACATCGCGACCACAACCGCAACAAGCCGTCAAGCGGCTCATTCCCTCTCTTTCTGTTCTCTCCATCTCCCCTCTCTCTCTTGGCCCTGTTGTCTTTGCCATGTCAGCAACTTTCACCACAAACCGTCTCCTGTAAATGAAGAAATTCCTCGTGTCGCCCTGTTGTCTTCAGCTGTCTCAAACTCAGACTAAAACTCAGACCCTCAGCTGGAGCTTCAAGCTGATTGAGGTTTTCCTTAAGTACACTGAGGAAAATATCTTACTTCTTAAACATAAATCCCATGAAAAGGTGTGAAAAAGTGTGATGAACAACATATCCACATTGGATAATTACCCAATGTGGTAATTATAATTAAATATTGAATATTAATAAAAACCATTCTTATTCTGGGGTGTTCCCACAGTCTCGAGAGATTTAAAAACGTGTTTCAGTGCCTAAATAAATCAAAATAAATATTTTACATAGTAAATTAAATCATTAGCAAATGTTGGATAAATTATAAAATTAATATATAAACATTCACAAATGATACAACAAATTCTAGAGATTTGAATAAGTTAAAAAATGGTTCTAAAAATATGCTACACTTTTTTGAATGATTTGAATGACTTGAAACCTCCCGAAATTACATTTACATTAATAATAAATAAGTACAAATAAATTTTAACAACAAACAAAAAGGAAAACTTAATGGAACCCTAAAAAATATATTGATTCCTTATTTGAACTTTGGAGTGACCTTTAGTTTTAAAATACACAATTTAAATTCGGCTAAGTTTTTGAAGAAATTTCCAAATAAAAAACCCCAATTTTTCTCAGTGCACCTGCCTTATGACAAATGAAACTCGAAGTTGGGAAGCCGGAGTTGTGCAGTTCCGTTGATTTGACTGCCATGAAATGGCAGAAAGTGGAAAGCGAAGCGCTCTCTGGGGGCCACCTAATTAGGCCTTGAGCTTTTCGGACTCAATCAGCGTGTAAGCAATTGCCAATACGTGATTTGCCAAAACAACAAAAACTTTCACACACGCCCTACGCCCTACGCCCTACCGAGCGGAAGGGGCGTTGCAGATCACAGCTGCGTAATCGATTTTCAAGTGTGAAAATTTGGGGCCCTACTTTCTTTTTTGGGGGGCCCCCAAGGATATTTGCGGCCATTTTTTAATCTACACTCGAACGCCTGCCTGGCATGCGGCCGTATTTGCACAACGTGATGAGATTTTGTGGTCTACGATTTTGAGTATAAAACCCAAACCCAAACCCAAGCCCAAGCCCCTGCCCATCGACTCAAGAACTCTATTTACATTTTTTGTTGGCCTGGCTTGGTTTGTGTGTATCGATCTTTGGCCAAATCTTGGACTCGCGTTTGCTGGGTTTGTTGGTTTCTCTTAACGCCTGAAAGCAGACAACACACAGCAACTGCCTCCTAAGCTCCAGTAAGTTTTTTTTTTTTATTTTCTGGGTTATTTTTTTCTGGGGTTTTCCAGGGGGTCTACATCACGCAACAGCTGCCAGCAGCCGGCAAAAGGCGGAAAACTTTTCCCTCTGCCAGCCAACAAACAGCAGGCGGCTGGAAAAATGCTAAGCAAAAAGGAAAGCAAGTATTGGAAACCCAATTCGAAAAAAGAGTGAGCTCAAAAGTTAAGGATTATTATCAATATCCGATGGGCTTCTAGTGGCGAGATGATGGGAAGGGTTTTTTTTTTTGGGCTATGAGGGTTAATGGTGTGTTTATTACTTCAGAGGTCCATAACTAATTTTTGTGTAGTTTAAAAGTATATTCAAAAAGATCTACGAACTCTTTATTTAATTGAATACAATAAATTAAAAATATAAGGTTTTGTGATAATTACTTATCGAATTCCTACACGATTTTTGTTTTGTTTGATAAACTATGAACTTCAGAGTTTGAAACTAAACATTTTTAAATTTTTTTTTAAGTCTTGTTGTCAAAATAGTTTTTTTAAATATATTATTGGTATTTTAGGTCTCGTAAAGTCTTTTTGTAAAACTGTTTTTCTGCCTCACATACTTTAACTTAAAACTTAATAACTCGTCATTGGAAATTCAGCTTTCTTTGCTTAAAGTTTAATATGTAAAAGAGAATCTCTGCCATGACAGACTTTTTCTGGGACGGTAACTGTTGGCTGTAAGTAAAATCGAGCCCGTTTCCCTTCGTTTTTTCCCCTGTCACATGCTAACCAAGCATCATTGCCATATTTTTTGGGGGATTTTCTATTAGGACATTGCATATACATCAACGCAAAGGCAAAGTTTAGTCTAATGCTCTTAACGCTCATGTCTAACCTCTTTCCCAACTTTGGCCCATCTCCCTGTTTGCAGCTGCGGTGTGGATTTGTCGCCTGTCTGTTTGCCATCGTCTTAGCCCACAAGGCCACCACCCACTGATCCCACCGCCCATCTCCTCATCTTCTCACAATTCTCTACTTAACACATCCACTAACGACAGACGTCGCGCAACTTTCGACATGTCTCTCGAGTTGTAAGGCGCTGAGAGTAGTTCCATGTCCGAGAGCAAGTGCCTAGTTATGCCCTTACTCAAACTCAAAACACAGAAAAAAATACAATATTTTATCAATTATGTTATACAAACTTTAAACTTTTTTGTGCCAAATTTCCAACTATTTTTTTAACCGAGGAGACCATAAAATTCAAAAATGTACCTAAAAGTATGCTGTAAAAAATTAGACGACATCTTTAAGTATTTATCCAAAGAAGTTTTTTGCTTAACAACTTTTGCTTTGCTTCAACTCTGTAAATTTAAAATCAATATTTGAAGGTACAAAAAACAATGCAACACAAATTGTAGTTTAAGTTTTTTTCCATTAATATTCATAGCCTACTTTTAGGCAATCAAATAATTGCTTTAAATTCTGTGCCCTATTTTATGTGCCCATATTATAAATTAACAATTCCACCTTCTCCACATTTAAAAAAAAAAACATTTTTTTGTTATAAAAAAATAACTGAAAATTTCGCGCTGTGCACTTTGCCAGTTGTCTGACAGATGATACATAATTTGATATAAATGCATTTTAATATGCAACTGCTGCTCATTGGAGCCCATGCTGCGGCGAATTTATGTTTTTGCCGTAAATCAAATGAATAATTTAAGCTCTCTGCATGGCCAGTGTCTGTCACTTAAAAATGTCAGGGCTGCCATCAAAAATTTCCGTCGTCCGGTACATTTTTTCCATATCTGATTTATATCAGCCGCTGCGGGGGAATCGCGGAAAAATGGGAAAATGGGCAATGTAAGCTTTGCGTAATTGCATTAAATGGCATGGAACCGAATCCATCACACAACAGAACAAGAAATGGACTGATGGAGAGGGAAATGGGTGTATAAAGAATGGGTAAACAAAAACAAGAAAGTACAAAACAAATTCATGGAGCGAATCTTAAAATACCCTTTATGCAAAGGAAATTTTGATTTAATTTATTGTATAAAAACTCTCATTTAAATATTTGAAAAGTATGATAACAAACCCAAACTAAATCATCACAAAACATATTTATCAAATAATTATTTACACTACTCATCCTATAAAAATTGTATTCGAAATATATTGTCTACCCTTCTTTGATGTTTATTTGAAAAATAAAATATATTTCCCTTTGATGTTTCTACCAAAATAATACAACCCCTTGCCAGTACATAAATGTTCTCTTCATGTTCAACATCAGCGCACAAAATTCCAATTTAATTTAATTGATTTATTAATGATTGAAATGTTGCATAAATGTAGCAATATAAATGTATTTTTCGGCTACCCCAATTTCATCTCCACCCAATTTTAACAGACTCTCGGCAATTTTTATCTGTTTCGGTGTCTGATGAGCGAAATCAATTTTCAAGATGAACTGAGTGCTCAGACATAAAACAATACCAATTACAAATGACCAAAAAGATAAATAAAAAGCTGAAAAAATTAATACTCATGAGTTTCCTCTTATTTATTTGTTTATAAATGGTTGCAAAGTGCAGCCAATTTTTTCACCTGTGGAAAATACAGGAAAATTAGCATACAAACCTTTTTGACAGAGCTTTTTTTTCTCAATTAAAAATCCGTCAAAGGATAAGAAGTGCAAGTCTAAGAGGGAAAAGGACTTCCAACTTTTTCTCCTAACTCCTTTGCCTCATCTCATAGATTGCACATTTACGAATTGGCCCCCAAGATTGGGCAGAATTATGCAATTTCCTCTTTAACGCTCAGCCAGACAGACACAAAAAGAGTTAAATTCAATAAAATTTACATTTAACCACAAAAACAGCGACCAAACTCCACTCCACCAAAGGAAAACTCGAGGAAAGCCAGCGCAGACACAGTAAGAAATAAAAGTGGGCAAAAGTTAAGATGAAAGTCGAACAAAGAGATGGAAAGGCAGAGACTTATGTAAATTGAAATTCAAGAGCAGAAAAACCAAGAAAAACAAGGGCATCAACAGCTGAAAAACTGAGCTGAGCTGCAAAGACAAAAAGGAACATTTTTCATTCATTTCGAATTACGCTGTATGAGTGTCAAAATGGCGGTGGAATAATTGAAGGCTTAAGGGGGGTGGTGGGTGGTTTTTTTTTTTCTGGGGGGGGGGTGGGGAGTTTGAGGAGGAGTTGGGGGTTGGAGGTCACCCGACAATTGGCCGGGCTTTTGTCACTTGTCGCTTCTGCTGGCGGTGCAGACCGAAAATTCAATTTCATGCCGCGTGACACAAAGACAAAGCCAAAGCCACCAAAGGCAGACGCTTCCCAGTTGGAAAATGGGAAATGGAAACTGGGAAACTGGGAAAATGAGGGCAGCTGCATTTCGAGAAGAAGACGAAAAGTTGACATTCAAAAATATGTGCGCACTTGGCTCAAAAGAATTTCAAATTAGCCACTTTTGCTTAACAATTGGCGCAGAGCAGAGCAGAGCAGGCAACAAATTAAAAGGCAGTGGAAAATGGGAAAGTCGAGAGTTCAGGTGGTCTCCACCATCTCCACAATCTCCACAATGCAAAAAGCGGGCGACAATTTAAAGTCAAGTGGCAGGGCAAAAAATAATTGCCGCACAAAATGCACTCGAAATCGCAGACAAGTGCGGGAAATAGGAAAATGGGCATTGGTGAGGAAAACTCCCAACTTCGATCTCTGGCATTAGCGTCATTTACACATCTGTGTGTGCCCCGCGAATATTGCTCTTAGTTAACAATGCTCCTGCTCCTGGTCCTGGTCCTCCTCCTTCGCCTGGTCCTCAACTAAGTGGCAAAATTTCCATGGAAAAGCGAAGTAACCGCAGCATTCGACGTTAAAATCCAATACCCAATCGCAAGTCAAACGCTAATGGTTGCAGTCGAGTCAAGTGCCTCTGACTCTCTGACTCTGGCCACATGGAAATTGAAAGGGCCACCAAGGAGTAAGACATGTCCAAGGTGTCCACTTCGCTAAGTGGAGCCATGAGAAACTGGACAAGTTACTTGTTATTAAAATCTTGGGTTATATAAGTATTTAAACCAACAGTGACCTCGAATTTAACCAGCAAATAATTTATTTATTATTTGGATTGAAAAGATTTTATAAATAAAACTAAACTCAACGTAGGTAATTTATATTGTGGATTTTATAGTTTTTATACAAACTTAACTATATTAAAATCCTTAAAACCTTAATTTTGATTAGGTTTATACCCCAGAAGTCGCCTTGAAAAAATGAACTTTCGATCATAACACAGATAATAACTCCAATATTTTTATTTATACACAAAATTCGGAAGTATATTTATTGAAATTTTTGCAAAAGAAACATAAAACCCAGATAGCACCACCACCAAAAGATAAACAAAAGCCTAGGGCATTGGATCCTGTGACTCAGCAGGAGTGGTGACCTCCACATCCTTGCTGGGTAAGGGGTTCTGTTGCTGCTCCTGCTTCACCTGCTGCCTGCACTGGTGAATTTTAAAGGCAGTCTCACACTTGTTGGTGCCACGGATCATGTGACACTGACGTTCTGGCCAGAGATCCGGATTACTGACATCCGAAAGGAGACCAAAGAAATCCCGCTCCACAAAGACACCATCGTGCATGAGACCCATCTGCTCATAGAGACAATGGGTGAAACACTGGACAGATTCCGTGGGATCAGTGAAGTCCTCCTGCTGCAGTTTGTGCAAATCCCTGAGGGAAATATCCGTTTGATCGCCACAAAGACGGATCATGTCCTCGGTGATGGCCTTGGGTGATTCATCGGCCACAGTCAGTCCCAGATTTATATTCACTTTGGCAAAGCGGGACTGTATAGTAGAGAAAACTTTATTAAATAGAGTATCCCTTTTTTAAATTTAAAGTTTAAACTAACCTCGCTCAAAGCCAGCAATTCAATTATTAGGAGAACCACCAGACCTCGATTCATTTTGTATCTCTTACTCTTCCTATAGCTCTATCTAACCCAAAATCCACTGCTTTTATAGCGCTCATCTTTCGATCATTAGTGGGACCTCCAAAAAAAACATTTTAATTGTGAATATCAATTCAATGAGCCGAGCAGAATTTTGCGGGTTTTTGTGGCCAACGGCCTGAACAAGTTGGTCCGCAGTTTGAATAACGCAAAAGTAACAAACCAAACCAGGCAGAACTCAAATCGATGCCGAATGCCAATTGGCATACCGAAAGTATCTTGAGAACTGCTTCAACAAAATCCCGAGTGCCCTGGGAAGTTCTCCCCTCACCTCTCATCTAGAATGAAAAATAAAAAAATACACAAGTTGCAAAACAAAATTTTGAAACAAAACAAGAAGAAATCGGTAAGGAAAACATTGATTTTAAATAAACCGAAGAGTTTATACTGTATTTAGTTGAATAAATAAATACAGAAAGTTTGTTTTCTTAAAATATAGAGAGGCTTTGGAAATATCTAGAGATTTTAAGTCATAACTAAAATGTACTGAAAAGTATACAACAGCCTTGAGTAAAATATGCTTTTATTATTTTAATGATTTTTATTTACCTACTTAAAGATATAACGCCTGTTTTAATTTATTTATAATTTAGTTTAATTTTAAACAAGCAAAGAAAAAACCTATTAAAAATTACCATATTGCATTGGATTTTATCTATCGTTTTTCTTAAATTTAATATATTTTTAAGCCCATTAATTTAGTTTTCAAAAAGACAAACTCTTTGCAAAATTAAAATACTATAATCAAAGTAGGCCTACCAGTCGACAGTTTTGCATATTCTTTACATAATAATAATTTAAAAATAGGAACACGTTAAGGAACCCCACCTACTTAGTTATTAACAAGTTAAAAATCTTAGATAAAGACATTTGCACCAACTAAAAATATCCTTAATTTAATTTGAATTGCTTATTTTTAATAACATCTAAAATACCCGAATTTAATCCCTAAATCGACATACTCTACCCAAAACTTAAATACTAATAACCAAAGTACAGTCAACAACTTTGGATATTCATACTTAAGAGTGTGTGTGTGTGTTTGTGTTTGTGTGTGGGTGTTTGTGTGTATTTTGGGCACTTCCGTTTGGCTGTTGCGCCATTTTGACTGCGACTATTTCCGCTGGTCGCATTAACTGCAGGCGCATAACTTTTCCAATTTGCTTTTGGCAATTATTGATATAAGCCAGCAACACAGCAACTTGAACGAGAGCTTCTGTCTGCCACTTCACTGCCATTTTCCCCCTCTTTCCCTCTCTTTCCAACCCCCTTTTAGGCATCTCTTTCCAACACCCAATCACGTTTGCACTGGTCCAAGCATATTTTCCTGCATTCTTGCGCATATTTGTGCAACATTCCAAAAATTCTTGAACAAAGTTTCGTTATTATTGCCATTTTGTCGACTCTTCTGGGATGCTCGGGGAGATGTGGAGCTTGTGGAGCTCTGGAGGCTGCCACTTTGATTACTTCTGCAGTTGCCGTTAGATGCAATTAGTTGGTTCATTAGAAAAACAACAACTCCCCCAAACGATAGGAATTCACACACTTAATTAGCAGCCTCGATTGGTAGGGGGAAACTCAGTTTTCAACTCTCACTGATTGCAGATAAGTACAGGCGGAAAAAAACATATTTTTTTAAATTATATGGGGGCAAGAAAGCATATGAACTAAATTTAGGTTTCAAAAAAAATGCAGATTCTGCTTAATTTAACTTAATTCTTAATAATTTGTGACATTTTGAGTGGTCAAACTGTTTTTACCTTAAATACAACAACAAATTTTGAATCTAGATTAAAAACTTTTTTTTAGGAATATGAAAATCAATATCAAATTTTTGAAGTCTTAAATCTTTATATAATAATCTTACCCTTACACTCTTTCAATACTAAACTAATATAATTCATTACCTTGAAAATATTTTTTTTTAAAGCTTAATAAGGGACCTATCATTTTTGAAGATACATAACACCTTTCTGGCTTAATGAAAATTTTTGAAATATAATTAATAAACTTCTAAGGGCTAACTACAACTATTCTTGACTTAATTTTAATTCCAAGTGCATTTCTCACACTTGTATCTTTGTATCTTGAAGATGCTTGGACTGCTTGAGTATGCAAATCGTTCAGCAAAGTCGGGCTGAATGATTTGGCCAACTCTTGTGGCCCTCTGGTTCTGGTTCTGGGATTCTGGGTGAAATTTCCCCATCCCTATCCCTTAACATATTCTGCTGAAGAATTTAGCATGCAAGCGGTCATGTGACCCGAAGCTCTGAGCCCTGAGCTCCGAAGCTCTGTTGCATATTTGTTGCATAATGCCAACTTATGCACTGGCACATTGTTGACCAGTTGTCCGGAATCTCAACTGCTATACATATATTCCATATATTCCATATCATCCGCTGTTGTCCACTGTGTTTTGTGTCCAAAGCGTTTTGGGTTGAAAAATCTACAAATCGCATGCCGCAAACAAAAGCAAATGCCACCAGAAGGATGTGGATAGCTGGATGGATGGATGGCAGGATAGATGGCAGGACTTAGAGGGATAGATGGCATACCAGCATTATTCCACGTCACCGGCCAGTGCACATTTCAAATTGGATAGAGGAACGCTGCAAATACTGAAGAACTTGGCTAAAATTCTCAGGGAAAACTCTCATTCAATGCGAAATAAATAAGTAAATAGTTGAGATGCTGTGACAATTTGGCTTTTCTTTTCTTTTTCACTCTCTTTGCGGTTTAATTTTCCTATCCCATCGACGGCATGCAAATCACACAATCAGAATGAAGTAAACGTGGGCCAAAGGCAAATATGACATTTCAGTCAGCCAAGTAAGTAAATGTTAGGCGGCACAAATGGAACGTGCCAAAGCCGCTTGAAGAGTACGAGACCTATAGACATTCGACCCCTGGAGCCCACAGGATCCCCAGTTTATCCCCTATCCTTTATCCCCGCCTCACCTTTTCCACCTGTCAATCCTCAACAAACAACTGTGAGGAGTCATTTTGCAGCCAGAGAAATGTGAAGCTCTTGAGATGGATTTTTTCTGTGCTTACGAGTGTCTGGTTAAACAGGGATGACCAGTATTTTATTTATAGGCCTAAGAAAATGTTATAGAAAATTCTTTGACACTTAAAAAACTTAAATTCAATTAAGATATTAAGATATATCTTAAGAACATTTTAATTATAGGAGAAAAAACAAAAGAATTTAAATATATTAGCTATCTAATTTCCAAAAAACATTCAAGAAGTCTACGAAATTTTTAGAAGGATGTGGATAGAAGTCTTTAATTTTTAACTAATAATTATGAGTATATCTCCTTCTTCAGAAAATTGTTCCAATTGATTAAAGATTTTTATTTCACAAGAAGTAATAAATTGTAATGTTAAGGAACTTATGTTTTCTAAAATTTGAATTTAATGTTAAAGAAGTCGTAAAAATCTTTGAAACTTGAGCCAAATTTTCTTCTCATTCCTGTAACCATCTTTCTCTGCTTCGTTTTCCTTTCTTTTTAGCCTACAAATAATTGTATTAAAATGGGAATTTTTTCAATTTGAGAGTTTGGCCTGTCAGGAGGACTCCACTTCTTCAGCGGACTGGAGACTGGAGACAAGGAAGACCAGAGAGACTGTGGACATGTGACAGTTGAGACACGGAGCGAGACAGTCGGGAATGAAGTTGTGGCACGCATTGTCTGAGGTTTCAAGGAGAAGGAGCAGGAAAGGGGCAGCAACCATGTGGGACCTGCCAGCTATTCTCCATTCTCCATGCCCATTCCCTGCCAGAGTTTTGCAGCGGAATTGTTTGATAATGACACTGACATGATGCTGCACTGACAACTAGGCAAGAAACTGGCTGCAGCAGCCGCAGGAGTCCTCCTCATTGCTCCATCTTTTAACTTCCGCATCCTGTCTGGCCCACGGAATTATATACGAAAATTAGTTGAAGCGGCCGCCGCTGGCAAATTTTCTATGTGAGCTTTTCCCACAGCCTGATCTCATTTCGTGTCGTGTTGCTTTTCTTACTTTTTTTCCCTTGATTTGGTTTTCGGTTTTTGGGGGCCAGCTCTAAATTAAGTTTTAAGCAACATGTCTGCAAAAATCATGCCCCAGGATACTCCAGGATATGCCCCTCTTGGTCCTGCGACTGCTGTCGCTGGCAGTCGCAACGTTTTATTCTTCTTGTTTTTTTTGTGTATTTTTTTCTATTTGAAGAATGGAAATTGTGTTTTGTGTGTGTTTGCTGCAGTAGTGGTCTTCCTTCGTCCTTCGTGCAGTAGTTCCTTGAGGAGCCTGTTTTTTTTTTGTTTTGTATTTATTTTTTATTGTATTTCGTATTTCGCTGGCCGTGCTATTTGCTATTTACACTGGCGCAGTCAACAGTCGCCGTCGTCGGCAGTTGCTTTTCCTGTGCCTATTTATACAAGTATTTGCAGGAGCTGCAGGACGAAGGACGCAGGACGCAGGACGAGGGGGGGAACTGTACTTCTTCTTGGAATTTGTATTTGTGTATTTGTCTTTTAGTTTATTGTGCGGCAGCTAGGCAACTTTGCCTTTTGTATTTGCGCTCCATTGAGGCAAGGAATTCAATTTTAAAATCCCTCCCCTCCTCCTGGAAGCAAACGAAGCAGGGACTTGTGGTCCTGGGCTGCATTTGATTACAGTTCCCCCTCCCGCCACCCCCCACCATTCATTTTAAATGATCAGATCGGTCCCTGAGCCCCTCGGCTGAGACTATTACTTAGTTTATACTATGCTATTTCATGAATTCTTGAATGCGTGAATTAAAAATAGCCCCTGTTTATACGTTAGAGACGAATGCATGTATTCATGTCAGCAGAGTTGCCAGAAGTGTAATTTGGCAAAAAATGTAAGTAAAATCCGTTCACACTATTTGTATTGGCGTTGCCACCTAATTTATACAATGTTAAGTTGGTAGCTCCTCTCCATTTCACCCATGACGCTGAATTCATAGTCAACTTTCGTGTGTTGCCGAATACATGCAATGGTGTTTATACACACCCATTTCATGAAATGATTGCATGAAATGGGCTACGTATAAATCCAGTATATGGCTAATTAAACGTGGCGTATACTTGATGTGCGCACTCCTAGTCGCGTATACGCCACGTTGAGCAAACAGGAAGAACGGAGAAGCGGCCAGAGGAGCTTAGACAACCGGCTTAATAGGGGATAAGCCCAGCCAGCCAGGAGGAGCAGCAGCCTGCAAACACTTGGCTGGCAATTAATTAAAAGCCACCGAACAAGGAGCCAAATATTTGGTTCTTAACAACAACAAGGAACTTGGAAAATCCGATTTTATTGCAGAGTCTGAGCAACAAAAAATCCTACATATTACTAAGCGTCACTTTAAAGTCGTGTGTCAACTGCTGCACGGCCACTGTGCAGCCCACTGTGCCAAAAACGAGTCCTATGAGTATCAGCAATAAATCCCGTATTAACTTCCACATCAATCGACCGTATCCCACGCTATAATTTAGGAATAAATCTATAAGAGCCGGACATAGTAGATTTAAATTGCTCAGGGAAAAGGCGCCTTCTAATTCCGTAAGAGCAGCTAAATTGGGCACACCCACTGCCACTGTACCTGGGAAATTATACTTTATAATTTTAATATTTTTTATAGTACTTAAAACTCACCTGTCAGCAGCAGAAAGGTAATACGCACTATATACTCCACAAGCGTTTGATGTTTGCCCCTCTCATTAGAGTCACTATAGTCACTAAAAATCACAGTTATCACCACAAAACCATTGAGTGGATAACTGAGAAAAATTCCAGTGGCTATAAACAACTTAATGAGCTGGGAAAGGCTAAAAGAAAAATATTTAATTTATTTATTATACTAAATAAATAATTTTACCTACATTTCATGCTTGGGAATATTAAGAGTGATACTAGCTTGGACATCATCACCAAACCTCCAATAGCCCATGATTCCAAAGAACATGTTGGACAGCAGGATAAAAAACACAGCCAGGTTAAGGATTCCAAAGATGCCCAGATAGCTTGTGGGATGAGCCATGTGGGCCTCCACGACCAGCATCTAAAATATGGAGTCTATAAAAGTCTACGAATTTTCTAAGAATTTTAAAAGACTCACTGAACCCACGGCTGTTAAAGAAAAGGCGGCGATTCCAAAGAACTCAATCCAATCGGCAGGAGAAGAGGACAATTCGCGATCCTTAATATCGGGAAGACCACTGAACAAATAGTACATAATCAGGGCAAATCCCGCATATAGAAACAAATTGGAAACTAAATTCAAGGGCACCAAATACTTTAAGCGACGGATCATAAAAAGAGGTAAAAGCAGGAGACAAGCACCCAGCACATAATACCGCTCATTGTATACTTCCACATAGTGATCACCGATCTCCTTGAAGTTCTTGGCCACAAAAACAAGGTAAACGGTGCACAGAAGGAACTGTCCAACAACCAGGACACAGGTGGTCAGAGAACCAGCTATCCTAGCGAAGCAACTGACCCATTTGGGACCCTCTTCGTAGGCAATCCTCACTGCATCCGGCATGGAAACCTGAGGAACTCGACGTCTCCTACAGCACTCTGTCATTCCAGCGATCTGTTATGGCTGAAGGTACTTAAGAAAAGGTTCGGGGAGCCCAAGGTAGCCACTTACAGACCAGCAAGTGGATGGAGTACGTCAAAAGGATCATCAGCAGGACGGACATCACGACACCCGCCACAAAACCAGAGCATCGAAAGGCCAACGGCATTGCCAGGATTCCCGTTCCAATCACACATTTTAGCAGGGAAATAAACGCATCGCAGTTTCTGGGTTGTAAAATATTATAAAATTATTAAATATCATTTGAAATTTTAATAGGAAATTAAACTGCATGTTATAAATTTCCCTCTTTTAAATTTTCTTATAAAAATAGAACTCACGTCAATGGAACCTCCACGCTTCGCTTCTCGTAAGGATTGTAGATGTAAAAGGAGGTGATGGACTGCCTGCAATGTAACCGGGGATTAAACCTCAGAAGGAGTCTAAATTAGGACACACTCACACTATTGTCAGAGGCTCATTCTTGGCATCCGGATCATCCAAACTTTGATCTTGCTTTGGATCCATAGCAGCAACATTAGCGACAAAAACACTACTAAACACAAAAAACAAAATTCAATAACAATTGTTTGAGTGGCCTTACACTTTTGACAACAATTCCAAATTAGTTTAGTCGATTTCCGTTTCCGCTTTTCAAAACTGCAGCTGCGCACATTCAATTCACTTACGTGGGATAACTGGTATTAGTATAGTATAAGGGTTACTACCATCGCAGCCCCAATCAAAATGGCTGCACATGCGCGCCCATTATCATAATAAGCGCAACTTATTGCCCGATTCGCGGTCCTGCGGCGCATAAACTTTTCTAACTAACGGCAGATTGGTCCTGCGGTCGCAGGACGAAGGTTTCTTGGAAGTGAGGCTGAAGGGGGAGCAAGAGTGTGGGGCCCTGGAGACAACTTCTTATAGTTAGCTACAGGTTATCTTAGTTATAAGGGAAATATAGTGATCAGGGGATGCACTTTGTATTTTAAAAATAAGAAATAAAATCACTAAAATCATTTTGTTTAAATTATAAGAGTTTAAATAAAAGCTAACACTACATCTAAATTTTTTCTTAGCTTTTAAATGCTTTCCTTGCTTAAATAATACAGAAATGATCTTAGGGATTGAACCATTAAATAATCCATTTAATATATTAAATGATCAATTGAATGATCCATTAAAAGATTTAATGAACAACCCACTAAATGAACAACTTATAAAAATAATTTAAAACAAATTAAAATCTTATTTATGGCTCTAAAAACCATTAAAGTCAGCTTAAATATATAATTAAATGGTGGCATTGTATTGATATGATTTGATGCCTTTGTTCTCTGGCTGACACTTTGCATGGAAATCGTGATTAACAATATTGTAAACAATTCCCCCCAGGCCTGGCTTCACTGTGGCCCCCAGGCTGATGGTAATCTCCCCGGCTGCATCGCCTCTACCCCCACTTTCCCTCCTCCCTGAATCCTGCTGCAAATCCAGCCGGAGGACGATTGTCATGCCAGAATGCGCACTTCCGCGTCCGCATTTAGTTAGTTGTTGTGTCTCCGGGTGAGTTTAACAGTAAATTGAATTAAAATTTATTGTGCAAATTGCAGAATTCCGAAATCGCGTTCTGCTTTGCACACAGGACACACAGGACTCGCAAATCCAATACAAATAAAATTAAGTAAAAATGCACGGGGCTCTGGGATACGTATAGTAAAGGGGTTTCCAAGGGGGGCATTAAAATATATATATATATACGAGGGGGCACAGGAACAGAAATATGCAAATGCGATATTGTCGCTGGGCGACATTTACAACAATTACAATAACAACGAACGAAGGCACCTAACTGCGTGCGACATGTGACACGATATTCAAATAAAGGAGGAAGGACTTCTGGGTTTCTTCTGGGGCTTCTTCTGGGTGGGCGGGGCATTTATAGCATATATTTTGCATAAAGGGAAATATGCAGCAGTAACTGTTGGACAGAAAAAAGAAAAGAAAATTCAAGGAAAAGTCGGGAAACGAGCGAGAGCAGCGCGGAAATCAAATAAAACAAATTTGGAATTTTACAGCAGACAAGAAACCAAGAGGAACACCAAGGAGAACTGCTTATGTGCGACAATGTCCTGGTCCTCGTCCTGCTTCTGGTTTCGTCCTGGCTACCTCCACATGTTCCTTAAACTGTCAGCAGTGCGAGTGTGTGTGTGTGTATGTTATGGAAACAAACAGACTGACATTCAATTTAAATTCCTATACAAATAATTGCATGGCATTGGGGTTCGGAGTTGGGATTTGGGGGTTTCGGTGTTTTTAGTTGGGGTGCTGTGATTGTGATTGCGATTGCCGCCGCCTGCTAACGATAGATTGCAGCTCCAACTCCACAGATAAAACCCAAAACCTGAACTAAACTGCATTTTTCACAATATTTATGCACACATGGCGAAACCAGGACACTGGGGATTCCTAGTGACGGAGATGATTGCTGTTATTGTTGGCTGATCAAATTAGCTAGAGGATACACTGAGAGAAATTATGACTTTGTTGGTCAATGAATTTTATATAAAAAAATTGTAAATGTTGCACATACTTTTCTAATGAAAAGACTAAGCTTTTAGCTTCTAAATATAATATTTAAAAAAATCTAAACTTAAGTTAGCTTACTAAAATAACGATAGTTATTAAGTTCATATTAATTTAAATATATCTTACTTTTCTAATATTTATGTTAGTGAAAAAGTCAACAAAAATGGTTATTATAATAAAATTATTATGATTACTCCATTGGATTAATAAAAAACACTAAAACATTTATTTAAAATTATGATAAAAGCACACAATATAAACAATTTAATTTTCTAATATTAAAATACATTGTTAAATAAAATGTAAGCTATGTATTTAAAAAATATAATGTGTCTAATAGAAACAATTTAATTTATTTAAATATTTCATTTGTTTTTTTTATCTTTAGTTACTCTTAAAGTGAGGAAACTAGAAAGAACTTATACAAAGAATTAAAAATCCCATTAAATTCATAATCTTTGATGTTTTACCTCTGCTTCCGCATTCTGCATGCAACTCCCTGATTTGCCTAGCTCAATGTCAATGGCCAGACTTGACTGCGGTCCTGATGTTCTGATATACCAGAAAGTCATCTCGCAAATAATTATAAATTCCCGGCGCTGCTCGTCTGCCTGTTCGTTATTCGCTGTTAGCTGTTCGCTGTTCGCTGGCTTTATCCCCGCGCCATTATCCCTGGCTCATCATCAGCTAAACCGAAAATAAATGCCATTTCGAGCGAATTTCCCAATGCAGCGCACGCACAGGACGACAGGCCACGACCACGACAGCGGCCACAAGGATGTGCTGGCTTTGTCCTTGCCAATTGGAGCTCACCTGGCTCATTTCAGGTGATGGTTTAGGTACTCTTTTTGATCATTTTTAGCGGTTTTATACAAAAATACTTATTTCAAATTTAATTTTTAATGAAAATACCATTTAACTAATAACACTTTTTAACCATAAATTTATGTATATATAAAAGTGTCTTTATAAATTTAGCTTAAGGAGATGAATATAATTTAAGTACGCCTAAAATATGTTTTTATTATTTAAAAAATATAAAGGAAATGAATTTAGATGTAAATTTTTGTTTTTTGTTCCCTTATTATTTTTTAAAGAAAATAACATTTATTTTGTGGACCCTCGTATTCAGGTAAATTAAATACACTCTTTAGGAGATATTTCAAATAAAACTCTCTAAAACACCATAGATAAGAAAAATAAATCTAAGGATACATTTTTTACCAGATAAAATAAGACTATCGTATTTTACTGCTTATGTATTAACACCTTTTTAGTTCTGTGAAATTTTTTATAGGTAAACCTTATAAAGAACACAGCTGCCAAGTACCTACGTAGAAACGTAGTACCCATGTAAAACCCTTCTAAATCTTAGCCATCACTGTTTTTAGAGATGTGGGTGGTACCCAAAAACATTATCGCCCCTGCTTATCGCGTCGTCATCATTGACGTTATCAACAGCTTAGCGTTGCCGCAAAAACTTTGCAAGTGCGCCACGTTCCGCTGCAGCGACTGCCACGCCCCCTAGACTTACCCACCGCCCACTCCACCCACTCCGCCCCCTTCCGTGCGCCTCAATAATTTTGATCAGATTTTCTGACGCGCTTGTCCAGCGTTTCTATCCCGCTTCCTACAATATTTTTGCATTTATAATGCAATTCATCGTTCATTTTTCATACTTGCACAAAGTGGATTTTTATTAGATTCCCTTTATTCTCCCTCTTTTTTTTTTGTATTTTTTGTTTTTTACCCCTCGGTTTTTGCTTTTTGAACTTGTTTTTGCTATGCGTAGCCTGTGCACTTTGCCGCTTTTAATGTGGTTTTATCCATATGGAGAGCGGTGGCCAGCTTGAAATTTCAATATAATCGAACTGGGGATGAGCAACAGAAACCAATAAATTCTCAATGAGAATAAGAATGCATTCGCAGGGGAAAAAAATATTGACTGTGTGGTTTTTTAAAGGATTTAATCAAAGAAAAATCAGCCAACCACACATGTATAATAACTAAAAAATCAAAATAACCAATAATCCTTTTAAAATTTGATATATTTTTAAATAAAATATTATATAGTTATTTTCTTAAAAAATTATAAAAAAATACCTATATTTACCAGCTTTTTTAAGGTCTATTTAAATTTGATTTCCTCTCTAACAGTCATTTTAAAGAAAATAATATTTTCAATAAAGTTTATAAAAAATTATAATAATATACTTATATTTTTCACTTATTTTAAAGACTGTTTAAATTCAATTATCCCCATTTACACACAACCTTTCGCAAGGAATTCACATGATCTCTCCACTTTTAATAACTGCAAAAGTTCAAAGTGCGTGGCTTCATTTATTATGCATATTTTCCACACAATTTGTCAATGCTGTTCTGTTCGTCGTGGAAAAACTATTTGGAAAACAAACGCAAAACAAAACAGAACTGCACACACACTCCACACACATGGGCGAATTTTCTATTAAATAAACTGTCAGTCATTGACGTTGGTTGTTCGGTGCGTTTTGTTGGCGACGTGCGGATGCGAAAGTCATACCCGATGATGTTCCAAATAATTGCACTCCCCTTTCGCAGGATTCCGGAGGAGTGGGAAATATTAACGGCATTTTTAGCGAGCGGCACGCAGACAAAGGATAAGAATAGCACAGGACACCACAGCATATTATTTGCCCCGTCTGGCTCGTAATTGAATGTTACACGTAAAATATTGCTGGAAAAGTGAGTTGGGTTCATTATTACGGACGACGGGGTCACATATTTCGAACGCATTGACAATGAGTGGCAGGATCCTGAACATAATGGTAATACCAGGAATTTGTGGGACCTGGAAAACAATACGAGGTTATATTCTAATGGGCGCCCTTTGTTGGTAGCTGTCAAAAACTTTCACAAATTGGGCTTATTAACTTTAATCTTAAATTTTAAAATTGCAAAACATTAAGAATAATTTGTATGCGTAAGTTTTCATATTTAAAAATAATTTAAAAATTTATTTTCCAAAATGTAAAGACAAAAAAATCTTAAATTTCATTTACAAAAAACGATATTTTTTGTGACTTTTAAGCTCATAACTCAATCTAAAAATAACAAATTTTTGCATGGAATACCTTTTTAGAACCGTTTTTGTGAGCCAAATTAATTGGCTTTACAACTTTTGTAATTTCTAAAAAAAAATTTTTTTTCAATTTTTAGACAGTTTTGTAAGGGGTAACATCATAAAAAATTAAAAATTTTAGGAAAAATTTTATTTTTGTATTTTTATTAACTTTAAATGCAGAAGAGTTTTTCTTTTCAAAACAAACTGAGGAAAGCAATCCGAACGAAAATCGGTTAGAAATTCATTAAGTTATGATCAGAAAACCTTAAATTTTTGATTAAATATTTTCAAAACTTTTATAATTTATTGACCTTTAGGCAAAAAACCTTTTTCAGTTTTAATTTTATATTGATAATTATGTTGATAATTGAAAAATAAATATTAAATATTATAACCGTTACTCTGTTAGGTTCGAGTCCTTGTTTAAAGTTCAACCACAGTATTTCTACTAGTAAATTCAACCTCAGTTAGATGGTGAAATTCGCCGCTGGGTCCTCTGGTCACACTATTTCTATCCATCCGCGTGCTCTGTTTATAATTTTTGTAATTGTTAATTTTGCTAAATAACCATGGATGACGAGGCGGAAACATACAAACTGTGGCGCATTCGCAAGACCATCATGCAGCTGAGCCACGACCGCGGTTATTTGGTGACCCAAGACGAGTTGGACCAGACTTTGGAGCAGTTCAAGGAGATGTTTGGCGACAAGCCGAGTGAAAAGCGACCCGCCCGCTCCGATTTAATTGTTTTGGTGGCCCACAACGACGATCCCACGGACCAGATGTTCGTCTTCTTCCCGGAGGAGCCCAAGATCGGCATCAAGACCATCAAGACGTACTGCACGCGAATGCAGGAGGAGAATATCCACCGGGCCATCGTTGTGGTTCAGGGAGGAATGACGCCCTCTGCCAAGCAGTCTCTCGTGGACATGGCCCCCAAGTACATCCTGGAGCAGTTCCTGGAGTCCGAGCTGCTGATCAACATCACCGAGCACGAACTGGTGCCGGAGCACGTGGTGATGACCGTGGAGGAGAAGCAGGAGCTGCTCAGCCGATACAAGCTGAAGGAGAACATGTTGATGCGCATCCAGGCGGGCGATCCGGTGGCCCGCTACTTTGGTCTCAAGCGTGGCCAGGTGGTGAAGATCATTCGCTCCTCGGAGACGGCGGGAAGGTACATCTCCTATAGATTGGTGTGCTGAGACTGGACTTTCGGATTCCTGATCTGTAAATGTAGCTTAAGAACTGAACTTTATGATTTAAGGAAAAGATGGTTGATTGTATACACCAATAAATTGCAATCTTTTCGAAATATATTTTAAATTCTTGGTTGGTTGGCCAATCGCATAGTCCATGGAAAATATGTAACCTGTAAAACAGATCTGTCAAAAGCAGTTTGTCATTAGATTGTCACAAGATTTGTACAAAGAGCAGGAATTTTAAATATCTATAAAATGAACGAATCGCAAGCTGAAAGCAAATCAGTTCTTGTCGATTGTTTGGAACGTAAGCCGGGGAGTTCAGAGTCGCAGGACTTTGGCATTGGTAATGTTATCGCCAAGCTGGATGCATATCTGGAGGAAATGGACCGTGAGCGGGAGGACTATTGGGTAAAAATGGAGATGCTTCGCAGAAAGACTGCTCAAGCCAAAGCCACTCTCCTCCGTTTGCGGGTGCATCCTGATCTTCTGGCGGAGTACGATAAGGATGTCCAAAAAGAGGAGGAGTATAGTCAGATGACCTGGAAGTTTGAATTGGAGATGCGTCGCTTAAATAGGGAGCAGCAAGCCATCACATCTCGCATCCAGAGGGAGGTCCGTCCTGATCCACCGGTGGAGTACGATAATGATGTTGACATAGCTGACTCAATCCTTGGTAAAGTTATCGCCAAGCTGGGTTTACATCTCAAGTATTTGAAGTATGAACCGATGATTCGCAAGTTTGAAATGGAGATGGTCCTCAGAAAACATGAGGAAGCCAAAGCCTCCACTTCCCGCATCCGACTGGAGGAGCATCCTGATCAACTGGCGAAGTACAAAGCGGATGAGAAGGACCTAGCGCACTTCGACAGCGTGGCAGCAAGTGTTTTTTATAAACTTAATTGAATGCTTGAATGCTTAAATAATATTTAAATAAATTATAAAAATCTTCTGAATTCACCAGTAATAGTACAAATTCACCTCTTCTGCATGTTATTTACAGTAATCCTATGGTAAGTTGTAACGGACCAGCGACGGTCACACTGTTGAAAACAAACCACGGAATAAACGAAAAAATACACAATTATACAACGCGAGAACGAAAGTGAGAAGCGGAGGAGCAGTGTCCGCGTCCGCGTCCTTGGAGGTGACCCCTAAACGATGGCCATGCTGACCCGCCTGAGCACCAGCGGCACCACCACGGTGGCCGGAGCACCCGGATCACCGAAGGGTCTGCAGCGTTTCCAGAACTACATCGCTGCATTTCTGTGGCCCGGGACGCAGCGACAGCGGAGGAAGTCCACGCAGCTGGACCCCATGGACTGCTTCACCAACGACCTGGTGACCAGGAAGACCCAGAAGTGGGAGGAGCTGCGCGACAGCCTGATGAAAAGGCAGTCTCCGGGGCAGCAGGAAACGGATGCGAATAGTAACATTCAAGTGGAACCAAAGGGAACGACGGCCAGTAGCTTCAGTCAGAATGTGGGACTCATGTCCAAGGGCATGATGAGCGATCTCAAGGCCCTGAGGTCACCGCAACTGGGACTGGACATCCGCTCCCTGTCGCAGCCGCAGCTGGACAACCTGCTGATGGCCACGCTGGAAATCAAGAACAAGCTGGACTTTCTCTACCTGATCCGCCAGTGCATCCGCTGCAATCTGCTGCCCTCCAACGAGGTGTTCGTCTCCTGTCTGAAGTATCTGAGTGCCCAGCGGAAACTGCATCAGTTGGAGGCCTTAGCGGATACCTGTCGCCAGCTGGAGCATCCCTTCTCGCAGACCTACGCGGATCTGGCTCCCTTCAGGGCCATTGCTCTGTGGAACAATGGAAATGCGGACGTGGCTTTGATGACCCTGCACAGGGGCTATGGAGTGAGCATGACATCGGAGGAGGGGCGAAAGATGACGCGCACTGCTTTCCGCACCATTTCGGAGGAGACGCTGGCCCAGAAGAGCGAGGCGGTGCTTGTGTCTCTATTGGAGGTGGCACGTGCCATTCACCGCGAGCACAAGGACATATTTGTGGTGGCCTGTGTGTGGAAGCAGTGCTTCGCCAGCGACTGGTTCTGTGACCAGAAATCAGCGGGTGAACTCTTCGAGCACTACAAAGAGCTGCAGGAGCTGGTGGAGCGAAGGTTAGTATGTCAAATCTTTTGGTAAACTTAAATCTTAACCCTTCAATACTCTTTATTTCCAGAGCCAGTCCCTTGTGCTCTTCATTCCTGGGCCGCAACAATGTGGATGCAGTTCATCGACTCATAGAGGTGTTTTTGCAGCACCAACAGAAACCAGCCTGCTCCAGCTGTCTTAGTCTGCTCTTCAACTATCAATGTAGGTCTAGAAATGTTTTAAAGGTCCTTAAATAACTTCCATTTCCTTTTTAGACATGCGTAAAGATCTGCGTGCTTGCGCAGAGATTGTGAAATCCTGCAGTGAGCTAGAGATGCCGCTGAACGAGCTGCAGAACGAGCAGTTCCTCAGCCTGTTCCTCGACCAGAGCGACCCGTTGGACTCATCGGGAGCAGCCAGCAAGTACAAGGCCCCCAAGTCCTTCCAGTACAAGTTCTAGTTACATTTAATGATCCTCAAGCCGTTGTCATCGTAGTTTTAGCACAAGCGTTCCCCATTTACGCCCCTCCCCAAAGAAAGTAGCGTCTCTTCAATAAATGTTGTTATTTAATGTCCACGTTCAAGTGCCGCTTTCGTCCCGCATGTTACCCACTGGCAGCTGACCTGGCAGGATGCCCACGCAGTCGTAGCAGCGGGAGATCAGGTGGTTGCCGCATCGATGGGAGAGGCACTGCTGGCAGCGAGTTCTTGACTTAGTGCCACGCTTGATCCGAGCGCAGGGTTTGCATCTCCTGTGCTTCTCGCCATAGCGACTGGCTAGGTTGACACCCAACGGCAGGTTCATCTTGTCTGGGGTGAGTACTCCAACGCTGTGAGAGAGTTTGGCCTCCCCAGTCGCTTCGCTAAGCAGCCGCTGACTGGATTGTCCCAGGATTTCGCAGATCTGCAGCCTCATGACCAGCGATGTAGAAGTGGATCTCCGCTGAAGGCGTCGCTGTAGTCTCTGCTGGGTGAGGAAGAGTCCCAGCTGGCGCTGGAAGTCGCGCTGCTCCATCAATGCATCTCCTTTCGGTGAGAGTCTTAGCAAGATCCAAGCATTTACAGCAGCCGCATTGAGCACAAAGTGGAGTAGTTCCAGGAAGGGACTGCTCTGCTTTTTAAAAGGAGAGGGTGTGGCGTGGGCTGTGCTGAAACGCTGGGAGAGCTCGTGGAACTGCTGGCAGGCTTTGGAGGTGTTCTGGTAGGCCTGGAGAGCATCCACTTGGCTGCTGAGACCACAGCAGAAAACAGCCTCGCCTTCGAGGGGAATGAGCTTAGAGGCGCCACTAAATACAGGGGATTCCATTGGCCACTGACGCGGGCAGTCTGAAGAGGATGATTCCAGCAATCCCAGGGAACTCAGCTGGCGGTGCATAAGCTGCTCGCACTGCGGCAGGCTCAGTTGTCTTACACCTAGGGTTACATTTCTTCCCGTTGTCTTGAAGTCGCATATTAGCTGCTCCACATCCTTTTCCGGACTTCTCTGATTCCTGCTGACCACCGCATTGGCCATGTAAAGGGTTCTAGCATCGCAGCAAAGGGTTAAGCGGGATTTGGCCACTGAGCAGTCCGTCTCGTCCACTGAAAGCCAACTGCTGCATCCGTAGTAAGACCTACAATTGATGAGCAGCCGCTGCCACAGTTTCTGGCCCTCGGACCAGCCACAGTTCCCTGCCAAACAATCGGAGATGCTTTCGAAGCGAGCCAGGGTCATGGATGCCCGGAATATGGCATTACCCAGTTCCAGGGTCCACAGTTCCTCCAGCGGGCCACTGAAACTAGAATTGCGAAACACCCCGCACAGGTAGCTCAATCCCAGGAACGCACGCAATTCCACAATGTCCAGGGGTCGCTGGACAGCCGTGGGATTCCTCCGCTTGCGCATCTGTTCGTTGACATGTCGCAGCAGGGATCGCAGCATTTCATCGTCGAAGAGCAGCATCCAGGCCTCCACTGCATTGGAAACTGAGCGTGCGGGTCCCTTGCCACATGCTTGTTGACCTAGCAGAGGAAGTTCCTCCACATTCGCTTGGGGATCACTGCTTACGCTCCATATCTGGCCACTGGAGGATGTGTAGCTTCCTGCGTTGCTGGGCGGACGACCGCGTCCCCGTTTCGGGGCAGCTGGACGCACTGACTCCTCCTTCTTAAGTATCATTTCAGCCAGTTGGTCATCGGTGATCAGGACGTCGCTATCCTCGAAGATCCAGGGAAAATTACAGGTGGCGGTGGCTTCCTGCAGCGGATCGGCGTCCTCCCCATTGAAGGATGGGCTGAGCGCAGTGGTGTCCACTGGTGGCTGCTCCTCCACCTGCATCTTCTCCTCCTCCTCGTCGCCGTCCTCCTGGTCACTGCATTTAATGTTGGCCAGCAGCTCTTCGTCCAGAACGCATTCCATTATTGTTTACAAAATTTACACAAATAAATAACTTTTTGGTGTGACCGCAGGTGGGTAACTTGAATATCCCATTGGATCTATGGCAGGTGCATAATTTATTTACAGAATTATTATTTTATAAACCCTTTTTATTTGAATTTTGTTCAAATAAAAATGAATTTTTGAGCTTATAAAATATGTGTAGCCATAATCTACGCACTTACAAAATTTTTTTAAGGATTGAAATAAAATGAAAGCCTTCGGATTCCTCTGCTACATGCTTCACTTCTAAGGTTTTTTCTGCTTTAAGATTTACTTAAACATTTAACTACAATTTGTCCAACACTTAAATAACATTTTAAGCGCAAACATTTGAATTTGAGCTTAAATCAGTTTTGAAACTAGTTCCGCGAGCTTAACTCCCATCCCTCTCTTCAGCGCCTATCGAAATACGCGGTCATCGAACATTGTTCGCCTCTAGTATTGTTGTGTTGTTGTTTAACAAGCAGAGGGAAAAACGAAGAAAACTGCTGAAAACCGTGTGAAAAGCGCGTATCCCTCTCTTTAATTAAGTCCCCGCTGTGCAAAATAAGTTCCTGAGAATGGCAGCAATTCGACGGACTTGAGTTCCTGGCCCCGTCGCCACAATCCTTATCCACATCTGGATCGGGGTGCCAAGGGGTAAAACTCCAGGAAAACCAGTGAAAAGTGCAAATAAATGTTAGTGGCCAATGTTTGGAAACTGCAGGTGAATCCCCAAGTGCTCAAAGATGCCCGTTATTTACGCGCGCAGTGAATTTGTCAAAGAATTTGGCCTAAAGTGTCAATTTGACATGTTATATGTCAATGGTCTCTCGTTCGATATCTATGCAAGACATCTATCGATATTAAACGATAGTTCTTAACTTCTTTTATATTTTAAAATATGCGTTAAAAAGTTGTTTATTTAATAGTGAATCATGTGTGCTCCTTTAAGATTACATTACGTTAAAAATCCTAAAAATATTATTCAAAGTAGGCGGTACTTGCAATCGAAATTTGAAAATATTTTTCGAACACTAGTTGGCCATGACATTGGTGTCCTAGGGATTTGTCATCCCATCGAGAAAAGTTAGTCTAATCTCAAAGCCCGTGCTGTGAACACGAAAAATTTTCTTCCTGAAAAGTTCTTAACGTGTCAAATTTTCCAACCAAAAAAAAGAGAAAATACAACAAAAAGTAAAAGTGAACCGGAAAATGATCAAAAACACGAAATTAGTTGCTCTCATCTTCTCATTTCTTGTTTTTAATCGCTTTTCGGTTCTCTTTTAGGTGATTCTTATCCCTTTCGAGCGGTTTTAGGCCAGAGGTACTGCAATGATATCCCCGGAGCAAGAGGACAGGGTGCTGGACTGCCATGTGCGCCAGAACCTGCAGGAACTGATGCACGAGGCCCATGTGCAGGCGAGTCTCCTGGAGAACGAAGGTGAGTTTGAGAGTAATCCCTGGGTAACCACTGGCTAACCCCTTTTTGGGTAACTGCAGGTCGCGTCCGTTTTCATTCGGAGTCCAGTTTGGACCAGGACTCCCTGCATGCAGACGACTCCATGGCCGTGATGGACACTCTTTCAGCAGATGGCATCGTGGAAGAGGACCTCGCTGCCGAGCAGCCAGTGCAGAACTACCACGACATGATGGTGGACACCGAGAACCAATATGATAACAATGGGTCGCTGCGCAAGCGGCGCGGCAACCTGCCCAAACATTCGGTGAAGATCCTGAAGCGCTGGCTCTACGAGCACCGATACAACGCGTATCCCAGCGACGCGGAGAAATTCACGCTCTCGCAGGAGGCCAATCTCACGGTTCTGCAGGTGTGCAACTGGTTCATCAACGCCCGTCGCCGCATTCTTCCCGAAATGATCCGTCGCGAGGGCAACGATCCGCTGCACTTCACCATCTCGCGTCGCGGCAAAAAGGTTAGCCCCGACTCCTCGGGCTCGGGATCAAGTGCCCTGGGTCTGAATCTGGGTGGGACTCCGAATCCCATTACGGGTAGTCCAGCCTCCGAAGTGGTGAGTTTATATTAACCTCCTGAAGATTTAAAGACATCAATAATTAAAATCCCCTCTCCTTTCCAGGTCGTTGGTGCCACTGAGGAGGTGGACGGCGCTGAGGAGATCCACGAGGGCATAGCCAACGTCCTGACCAACTTTGAGCAGTATGTGCAGGGTCCCAACGGACAGATCGTCAAGATGGAGCCAGAGTACGAGGACAGCGTGATCTACAGGTACCTACTACTCCTAGTCCTTTAAGGCTTTCCTTTTACCCAATCCTACCCCAATCCTGCTACTCCAAGTTGGCAGCAGGCCATTGCAAACAACCCCATGGGCTTCCAGAGTCTGCACTCCTCGCTGCAGGCCACCATGATCGAGAAGATCAAGGACTATCAGATGCGCAAGGCGGCCTCAAGCAGCAGCGGAGGAAGTAGCAGCTCCTACTCCAACTCAAGCACCTCGGGCACCATACTGCCTTACAGCCTGTTTGACTCTCAGCTGCCGCCGGAGTTCGATGATGAAGTGAAATTAAATCCCAAAAAGCGTGGTAGAAAGCGAAAGGAGACTGGAAAAGCAAAGGGCGACAAGATCAAGCCGGCAAAGGCAAAAGCTGTGGTCAAGCAGGAGCTCAACCTTAATGAAACAGCCTTGTACTACTACCAGGACGAACACGGCCAGTTGGTGATGATACCTAGGTACAACTGCTGCTTCCACCGACACTCCCACATAGCCTAAGTCCATTTCTAAGTTCCTTGTCAAGGTTCTAAGAGTCCCCATTTTATCTGCAGGTCCGAGGGCGATGAAAGTGGCCAAGAATATGAGTCCTGCGGGCAGAACAGCGAGGAAGAAGTGCGCTTCGAGAACTCCGATGATTGGCAGAGCGTGATGAAGTGAGTTTTCCAGGGGATCCTGTTTAAGAAACCCTCATGAGTGCTTTTCTCTTCCAGAACTGTCTTTAGCACTGAGGAGGTGACCACCTCCGCTGGTAATAATCCGAGCACTTCTGGCAACAAGGGATCTGCTAAAAATGCCACTCACTGGAACCCCAAACAGCAAATAACCAAGCGTGAAGGTAAGTTTTACATCCTAAAAGTTCCTTTTCGTACTCCAATTTGAATTATTTTTAGGCAACCAACAATTGGCTGTCGCCAAAAATGAGCTTCATGCCGCAGGATACGAGGGAGCAACCTCCAGTCATCAGGGAACTTCAGATAATTTGCAGGCGGAAGATATGTACACCATCACCGATATGGAAAATGTCCAAAATCAGTCCCAGCCGCAAGCACAGAGTGAGTTATTTAAATGTATTCATTACAGGTAATCTATAAAATCTATTTATAAACAGGTCTAAGTCGAGAGGAGCGTGACCAGTACAAGTGCCTCTATTATCTAGTGGAAACTGCCATTGCCGTGCGCCAAAACGACAACTCCCAGGGCGAGGAGTACGTCTACATGGGCAATTAAGGACTCCCAGAGGCGTGTATATACATTTATATTTTAGTATCTCGATTGAACTGCAGATTCTGCGCGTGCTAGAGCCAAGAACCTTGTGCTCAGCCATTTGTTATTATGTTAATGAAGTAGATTACCAACTAATTGTACAAAGCACTAGATCAATTTCACAACGCAATCGGCCCAGTCAAGTACGCATATCCACCAAGTCAATTCAGGAACAAGTCGTCGGCCCAGATTTTAAACGAGGAAAATAAGAAGGCTACGATTTAATGATGAGTTTTCAAAATAATTACGATTGTGTAAACTTCTGGTATCCAAATAAACCAAAAACATGTGCATTTGCAACACACCAGTCCTTCAGATGTTGCCATTTAAAAAAGGGTTTGTTTTATATATTTAAAAAGTGCGGGTTGAAGATTATGATTATTTAAAAAAAATGCAATCAAAGGAGTTTATAGGTTTACCTTGTACATATGTAAATTTCTTCAATTTATATAAAAAAATTATATTTGTCGATCAATTGTTTATAAAAACAATTGTTTTTCATTGAAAAATTATTTTGTAGGATTAAGTTTAAAAAACATTACGCGCTTTATTAAGCAATTAAGGCCAAAGTTGTTATTCAAGATTTGGTTCTTTTGAATTCTTAATTTTATTTTTAAAAATTTAAGCCTAAAAAACATGTAGAATTAAAAAAATTACAAATAATAAATCAATTTTGTGAAATTAAAAATTTTACTTTTTAACTAAACGAAAAAATATAGACTTTAAATATGCGGTTTTGTAAAGTAAATAAAAAATAATGAAAAATAAATAAAATTTGAAAATAAAGGGGCTCCAATGACGTCACAATAAGCAACCTTCTGTTTTTTAGTATTTGTCCAGTTGTGGTATTTTTGTTTGGACTGGTATTCCGTCGTTTCCCTCGAACGGTCAGTTGCCGATTTTGTTTTTTGTTTTTTTGCAATAAATGTTTGCCCCGCACAACAATTAACGACGCCAATGGCAAACACGGGACGTGCAATTGTTTAAATATTGTCCACATGTCTGTCCGGAAGCAGAGTGTACCCAAAATAAGAGGAGCAATTAAGGTTTATCCAGGTGCAAAGGGATTTTCCGCATTCGTCGCAGGCCATCTCGCTCGCTCCTGTTGTCGTCGTGTGCACTTTAAATTGTGTGAATTACAGCACAAATAAGTCGGTTTTTTGTTTTGTTTTTTTATAATTAAAATGTAACGCCTGCCGCACAAAATAAAAACAAAACGAAGAGAACGAGAACAAAAGCAATAGGAAATAGACTGCCGCTTCTGAGCCACACCTGCAAATCGCACACAACGCTTATCTTATCGCACGAGAGAGCTACATACACCCTAGGAATCGAAGCAATATATATCCTACATCCTGTGAAGTCTAGTTGAAACTGTAGCTGTTGTCCTGGCAACGGAGGAAACAAGGACATGCAAAGAGCATTTCCATCCGCAGTGTGGGTAAGTCTACACATGTCTACATACATCTGTCTGCTGCGGTATTTACTAGAATATGTGTGTTTTTTTTTGTGTCTGTGATTAGGCAGTGGCTTACGCAAGGGGATCTAAGCCCCTCTTGCGAAATTTTGGGTCCAAAACCACTACAGGGTTTCCCCTAACAGATTGTGTTCACTGTTGCTATCATCGTCACTTATTTGTGTACTTTTACAATTAGGTAAACAACTTTAACAAACTAAAAAGTTAATGTTTACATCACACGTAAATATAATGGGTGTGTTATCATTATATGAACCCTTACAGGCTGTAATTAAATAAAAGTACAGGTTTACTATTTCAAAAAGTTGAACAACAACAAAGTGTTTAATCTGTAATCTGTGTTTTTTAAATTTCCAAATAAAAATAAACCTTTTTGAACTCAAGTCAGATAAAGTATAACTAAATGTAAGCTTGTTTTTAAAATTTGAAAAGAATTATTAAGAAACCAGTGCTTAGGAAACTAAATTTACCATAGAAAAAATAGAAATAGAAATTTACCAACAGAAAAAATAATAATTTCTTTGTAAATAAATTATTAAAAATATCTAAACAACTACACCGTTTAGAAGCTACAGAGTTTCTTTAAAAAATGTTGTAAATCAAGTACTAGACAATACTGAACTATAAATAAAGTTTCTGTAATTTGTTTGGATAAAGTCAGTTTAGAAACAAATAAGTGGGAAACCATCTGTAAGCAGCTGTTCCATAAATTATTCCAAACAATTTTGGAAATACAAAAATCGTTCTAGAGATTTTAGATTTTATACCTTCCAAATAATATAGATCGGATTTAAATAACCCCCTCTTTCTTTAATAAAATCCTGCTTATGCCACTGTGATTTTGTGAGTGCGCTGGTACGTGTACTGGCATATTTTTTGGCTATTTGCTATTTGCACTTTTACTTTCGGTTTTGCGTCTTTCCTTTGTGACTTGGCTTACTTGGCCCACTTGCCTCATGACTTGCTTTATTTTTTGTTTTTGGTTTTTTTTTCTGCTGTAATCTTAACGCATTTGCTTTTTTTTTAATACCCTCGAGAGCATACAACTGGCGTTCTGGGCAACGGAAGCGATATGGAACACAGTGAATGCTATTTTCGAGCTCCATTTGGGACCTAAGTGCGCCTTATCGTCCGAGCTGGTGATAAGCAATTCACTTTTAAAATCGTGCCTAATGCTTTGTTGTCCAGATTATAGTTGAATTTTGGAAAATATTTTTATTTCAGCTTTGTTTTATCGTACCTTTTTTCTGTTAAAAAGATACTTTATCTTTACATTTATCACATTTCTTTGTAATAAATCACAATAATAAGCACAGCAAATAAATAATTTAAGTTAAAAAAATATACTTCTAAATAAACATTTTTAATCTCCTTATATGAATTCTTTTATTGACAGAGCATTTAAGATTTCGTCTTCCGGTCTCTCAATTTTTATCTGAATTTTTGGGTCACAGCAATTGCCAAATGGTTTATATTTAGGGATCCATCGGAGTCTATTTTTAAGCACGTGCCTGGCACTCCCCGATGGGGATGATGACGATGATGATGATGACATCGTCATGTAAGTGGCTCGAGTAGTTTGGCCCGATGCCCCAGCAGGAACACAAATTTTTTAAGCGGCAATTTGCAGCAATTATAAATACGAGAGGCTGCTGTTGGCAAAGTGCTCGTACTCACACCTCTCGTGTGCCTCTTCTGGGGGTTATTAATAAATCGAACGATGGAAAGGGTCAAACGGTGCTGCGCAGTTTGTGTGATGGGATGTGCCACCTAAAACACAAAAAAAAAAAAAACACCCATCATGTTCAGAATTCAGTCTCATGTTCAGCCCTCGTTCGCTCTATTTTGTTTGGCCTGTGCACACACACACTGCACATTAGCAGTCTCTCTTTTCTATCATTTTCCCACCCATTTTCCGCCCATTTTCCACCCATTTTCCCCACTCAGCTGTGCGGTCGTCGGATGTGGCTACGACTTGTTGTGCCGCCGCATCGCTTTCAGTTTGCAATTATCAACAACGCGGGAGCATCGAAATTGTGTTAATACGCCGCCCAGAAATCTCGCTGGCATGGCCATAAATAAACCATAAATATATTAAATGCTCACGTGAGGAATTCAACTAAAAACAAACCATTCAAATGCTGCTGACACGACGGTACGAGTGTTAAACGAAATCATCATACAGCCAGTTTAAATAGAAGTTTGATTTGGCTTTAATGTGATCTCAAGTGTAACTTGCATAATTACCATACCCCTTTCAAGCAATTCAAGGTTGCATAAACAGCTTGTTACCCCCTTTGCAACTGCTGTCAAATGAAATTGTGCACAATGATGAGAGCCACTAACAAGTTTCTTGTTACCATTTCAATGTGGCACGAGGGCAAAAGCAGAAGGAAAGGTGGCACACAGAAAACAAGAGTTCTTTGTGCCCCATTTCGTTTTGTCATCGCTTGACCACACACAAATACAGAACAGAACCCACAATTGTAAGCGATTTGTTACTCAAATACCCTTGGAATACCTGAGTTTTCATTGAAGTCATTCTTAAGTGGGCGACCGGTGCGTATACTTGATACCGAAGTGAAGCTGTTTTAAATTGGTTGGAATTTGTGATGTTTTAAAAATACTTGATGGGACTTGATGTTCATTGGAGTTAATCTGTGTGGGTTTTGTTATATTTAAAAATATTTTTATATATTTAAAAGTTCACAAAACACTAAGCTATGAAAAATGGTCAACGGTCAAGAAAATCAAGGGGGTATATCTCAGCGGCAAAAACACATTAAGGAAAGTTTTTACTTTATATTTAGTGTTGTTTTGTTTCCCAAGTTTGATAAGTTGATAAAAACAGAACATTTTCTTGATAGCTAGATATACATAAATCTTCTAGTTTGTTATAAAATTCACACAGTTAAAGTGATTTTTGATAACTAATACCTATAAAAAAAAAAACCCCACGAGTGAGTAAGAGAATCACGTAGCCGACGTGGTGACACTTTTCCCCTCTATATGTAAATGATCCAGACGGAGAGACAGAGACACAAAAAAAAAAACCCGTTGGCTGGCTGAGGTAAGTGCGGTGAAAAAAGGAAAGCGGAAAATTCACAGGGGGTGGGAAAGGTGGGTAGGTGAGTAGGTGGCTAGGTGGATGGTGTTGGCTGTTATCTTGCCTCTTGTTAGCCGTTGTCTTTGCCGATTTGTTTGCATGCCATTCTTTGCTCTGGTTTCGTTTTTTTTGCTTTTTATTGTGTCTCTCGCATTTTTTTGCTTTGTATTTAATACAAAATCAATCGGATTGCGTTCGACAGAGCATTATAAACTAAAAACAGTGCTTATGTGTAATAAGGCGAAGGTTGCGGATTGAGGTTGTTATTCGCTTGTTGCTTTCAATTTTTGATTTTTTGATTTTATTGATACGAGTATTCGAAACGAACATTTACAGGGATATGCATGGGCTTATCTCTAAACATTTTCAACGTTAAAATTATTGTTTTCGTTTTGTTGTTGAATTTCTTTCTTTAATACCAGATACTTTGAGATCTTATAAACTTAAAACTGATCAAATAAATAAATATTCTTGAAGGCTCATTTAGGTGTTTCAGGTCTTGACCATCTTTAACTTTAACTGGGTTAGGCGCATATTCTGGGTTTCATTTAAAAAGAACTACATTTTAAAATATTAAAAACAGATACTGAAAACAATAATGCCATAACTACTTAAACACTTTCCTCTAATGGGAACTCATCTTAATCATAGTTAAAGCACACATGTGACTGGGGGGTTTTTAGTTTACAGCGTTAAATCTAATGTAAATTCCTCATTGGGCTCACACATAGCCACTGGACTCCAGTTTGAGGGCTCCCTCGTATGTGGGCAGGCCCGATCTGTCAATGATTTTGCTCATGTCCAGGCTGATGATGCCGTTCTCATTAATGTTGTTCAAATCCTGCTCCTGGGTGCCGCCCGTGGCCTGCTCTCCTAAATTCTCCTCCTCATTTGATGTGGTTGGTGCAGTGTCCTCCGATGTTGCTGCGTTGTCATTTTCATCGTTGACAGCGGTTGTGGGTTGGGAAATTGGTTGATTGGCAGGCGGTAGTGGTGGTGGCGGTGCCGGTGCCTCCACATTCCCGTTGGCCGCATCCTGCAATGCATCGTTACCATTATCGATGTCGCTGCTGTTGGGACAGGGACACGAAGCAGGCTCCTCTAGCTCCAGGTCCAGTTCCTCCCTCCTGCCTCCCATATTCAAACCGCTTTCCACGGACAGAGCGGTCAGTGGTTCATCTTCCGGTTCACCTTCATAGCGGAACTTCCCGCAGAGGGGACAACCGCGTCGGTAGTGGTTGCCACTGTGCTGGTGGCTCTGCTGCAGGTACCGCCTTCCAAAGGTGTTCAATCGCATGTTCTGCGTGGGTTTGCGCACCTGCAGCGCCAGTGGCAGAGAAGGTGGCGGCTGCAGTGCCTCCATTTCCAGGCAATTTCCGCTGCGGGCTGCCACCGCCGCCGCTGCTGCATTCCACATGCTCTCCACCTCTGCCCGCTGCAATGAGCAGCAGGATTGGGCATTCAAAGCCAGTTGCAACTGCTTATTGACCAGCAGTCCTCCTCCTCCTCCCGCTCCACTGCCACTGGCCACTGCATCCACACTGCCATCGGGGGTTCCCCTGCTCACGCTCAATCCCTGCTGATTGCTAATGTCCGAGGAGGAACGGTATCCTGGTGGCGGTGACACTCGCTGCATCAGAAGTTGCTGCTGCTGCTGCAGTTGCAGCTGCAACTGTTGCTGCTGCTGTTGCTCTAGTTGTTGCTGATGGAGCTGCTGCTCGTGGAGCACCACCGCATCGTACGAGGGTGGCGGCTCGTGGTGCAGGGCAGGCACGGCTGAGAGTCCATCGGTGGAGTCGCCCAGAAACAGGCCAGATGTCTCGTAGCACTGGGAGAAATTGAGAGGGAAATTAATCAGAAATGTTCAATAAAATTCATAGATATTCCCTCAAAGAGTCAACCCCCAAGTTGTTGAGTAATCACCGATCTCCGCTTGGTTGCATTGTAATTTATCTCCTTAATGGAGACGAGGTGGACAAGTGAAATTTACGCGATCAAATGAAAAAGTTTAAATTGCTCACATCATAAATTTATTTGTCTCTGTTGCCCAATCTGCGCTTTCTCCACTTTCCCACCCAGAATCTCTCCTTTTTGCTGTCCGCAGTTGACATTTGCGCCTGGACAGGCTAACGTTGATTTACGCGGAGGAGCCTTTTGCCGGCTCTGTTTTTTTGCGCCCCGTTTTCCCACTGGGCCAACAAACAACAATGAACTGAGTGATGGCCTATGGGGGTGGGGTGGTAGCAGTGGCAGTGGTTACTGGCTAAGGCTGGTAACTTAATAAAGCCCATGGCCAAGTGAGTGCGACTTGTGGGCCACTTGCACTCGCAATTGTCGTCGCGCCCCTTTGGTCAACTCACTTTCCCCTCGCTTTTCGTTGTCGCACCTGTTAAATGCGCCGCATAAATATCCATTACCTGGCGGTGACCCTGCTGTGCTTTCTCCCCCACTTTCAGTTTCAGTTGCTGACTTACTTTCAAACTGTCTTCATGAAAAGCTGGCTTAAACTTGAAAAAGGAACAACTACGACTGGGTTCTGGGTGGTTTTAGGACATAATTGCCTGCAACGTCAAAAGTGTGGAAAAAACTAGATATTCTTATTTCTCTTTTAGCCATTACTGCGATTTTAGACACTAATTGGGATTTGAGGTTTGGTTTTGATTGAAGTTTATATTGAAAAATAAATGAGTTGCAGGGAAGGTTTGTTGTGTTTATCATAAGAATAATAAGAAAACTTTAAGCTAAAGAAAACTTTTTGTTATTTTTATAATTTATCCCCAATTTCTAGTCACTATTGCCATTAAGATTATTAATTTTTTTAGTTAACTTCTGGAAACTGTACTGTACGAGGAAATAAAGTAAAGTTATGTTACGAAAATGTGTATTGCTACAGTATTAGTTTTATTCACTCATGTCACAATAAAAGGAATTAAAAAAAAAAGGAGTTAAAAAAAATGAGGTGACATAACCTAATTGAAGTCGTCACTCGTTTTTATTAATTTAATCCCGGCTAGAAAGAGACTCTGCCTCCTGCACCCATAATGGAGACATATCCATTCACATTGTTGGGAATGCCTTTGACGACCGTTTGTTGTTATGGCCAACAAAGCTTCTAAAACCCCGGGTGAAATGTGGAGCCACAAACTCACAAAACACAACTCACCTGCTCCACGCTGTATATTTCCATGTTGGGATCGCCTTCGAGCCACTGATGCTGCTGCTGCCTGTAGGCCGCCTCAGTCCGCTTTTTGATATTCCGATGGCAACAATAGCAGACCACACACAATATGGTCGTCACCAGGGAGAGCATGGCGCTGCAATGGAACAGAATCGAATGTATATGTACATGACAATATTATTCCACGGATATCAGCCACATATATTCACAGGACACATGTACTTTTCGAAATGTTTGCTTGGCCTGAATGGTGAAGTGAAATGAAATTGATGGCCACAATCATGATAATATCGTATTAATAACGTTTTTGGCATTTATTAATTTTGTCAAACAAATTGCAAATGCCTGTATTGTGTCTGTGTGTTTATTTATTTTGGCCTTTTGGGACTGAGACCCTCTGCCTGCATATTGATGGCATAAATTCCCTTGCAAAATGTTGGCTTTGATACATCACCAGAGCGGAAATTACTTTTCTTGCATTATGTCTTTAATTAGATAGTGCAGTGGCTGCTTTTCAATTTATTTTCCAGCCAACTGTTGATAACGTGTATAAGGAGTATAAGTAATAGGGTCAATCACAGCACACTGAGTTTGAAAAGCCTTCACAACTTAACAAATTTGTGTGTCTATGCAATTAAAATCTTACTAATTTCATCTTATAAACTTGCATTGTTTCACTCATCTTATTGTTTTAAATTGATTTAAATTTGTTGAACCATAATATTGATAGTTTCATTAAATCAAATTGAATTTGTATTGTGTGCCCCCACATTGTTTACATTAAGCAGATTAAGTGCACAAAGGATTAAATTTGACCTGATGTTTACTGTTTTCACTTAATATTGATTACATTTTCGTTTATTAAATAAACGTGCTAATGTGAGCAACATGATGGGTTTATTACAGTAGTTAAATTAGTTTGGCTAATATATTTGTGGGTAAGGTAATTACTATGTTTATGTTTACCAACTTGCATACAAAACTTTTTAAAATTTTTGTAATTAGCTGTTTTGAATTATAAAACTTTTAATGAATCATGGTTGTAGTTAGTGTAGAAGTGTTATTCATTTATCTGTGAAACGTAAAAGGTGTAGCCATATCGGGTTTCTAAATTTGTCCAATAAATCCAAAATATCCCCCACTTTCGACTTGATTGCCAGTTATCAAATTTTCCTTTCAAGCGCTGTCGGTCAATTTGTGTCCGTTTTATTGAAAACCACTGGTTTCCTTAGTCGGGAATCGTTGGGTTCGTGTCGATTTCCTTACTGGAGGCATTTCCATGACGTCACTTAATCCACTTTAGAATGCAACATTGTGTTCCACTTGTCTGTCCACTATGTTTTTCTCCTCCCTCTCGTCCTTCGTCCTCTTTTTTTGGGTTTTTTTTGGTTCACGCAATTTCTCGCATGTCAACAGTTCATTAGAGTCCTCTTTTGGGCCCAGTTTTCCAACCTTCCCACTCCGCTGAAGTGGAAAAGAGAGACAACAGCGTTTTTCCCCGTTCCATTTTTTACTCGGGGCTATTTTCAATGATTTGCCCAAGACAATCGATAAAAATGTAGTTAAAATAAAGTTTTTTGGCCTGTGTGGCGCGTGATGTTTACAGACATTAAGGAAAACCTATAAAAAAAAACTGTGTTGACAATTCGTCTTCAGTTGTGGTTGCGGTTTTTCCTTCTCCAGAAACGAGGCTCGTGTTGCACATGAAATAACATTTTTATTAGCAAAAAAAAAAGGATGGTAAAATAAAAAAGGGAAAGCTTTAAAATGCCTCGGCGCAATTATAATTATTATTTTTGCGTCCGCTTGACATTTTCACTTGCAGGCGCCGAAAATGATGTTGATGTTTATTAATTTGCAGCTCCATCCCCATAAATCAAGTGGTGAAAAGCAAGATGATCTATGGAAAAGCCGCTTGTAATATCCTTCTTAAATATGTCTACAAATAGGGCAATTACCGTAAGCACTTAAATGGAATTTACGACCCGCTGTAAAAATTTTCATAATTGACTTGCCTTTGTTTGCCTTGTGAAACGTATGTTTGTTTTTAAGTTATCTGTTTGACTGGACAACTTTGTAGTTACCTCCTAATATTTAATGACAAAATTCAGTTGTGGGAATAAGCTATTAGGTAGCCAGAGTAGTACATTTTCAGCACCCAGCGAAAAAACATAGTAAATGTTAATATTAACTCTATTTTCCAAGCTAGGTTTTGTTCTTCTGTGTTTTTTATTAATAAATAATTAAATATAAAAAATGTACTTTGAATTTTGAAAAATATTTAATTTTCATATAAAGGTATCTATAAGAATAAGTAATAAGTATTAATTTTTATTTTAAATTCAAAGTTCCCCTTCAAATAAATATTTTTAATTGGGTATTGTTTAATTTTACCAAAAACTTTTTCTCTGGGTGAATGAATTATCTACTCTAAAACATTAAATTTACGGGGGCAAACAAACACAGAGCTCTTTAAAAATGTAAATATTTGAATGATTTGTGTTTGTTCACTTTGGAGCCGATTGTTTTAGACAAACTTTTTGGCCAACTCTAATTAATTAATTGCCAGTAGAGACTGCTGGGAATTCAAAAGCTACAATATTTGCCAAAAGTTGCAGCCATATGATGTGTGTGCCACTCTTTCGCATTTCCCACGAGCCTTTCACCTTGGCTTTTGTGCTTCTGTCTCTTGAACTTGGCCCATCAGTCAGTTGTTTCAGCTGTCAGAAGAAGACGAAGACTTACCCGCCAAGCAGCAGATTCACATTCCCGTTGACAACATTTGCATAAGTCTGGGGTCCACCAGGTCCTCCACCGCCTCCGGTGCTCGAAATGATAGATCCTCCAGCGCGCTGATGGTGATACTGCCCCAATCCGCTGGTGTAGTAGGTGGTCTGTGAGCCAATCGAGGATGAGGACGAGACATGGGACTCCTGGGACTGCGACTGCAGCTCCTCACTGCTACTAATAGATGATGATGATGAAATCTCCTCCGTTGTGGGCACCAATGTTGTCAAGGATGGTATTGTGGTATTATTTTGACCAAAGGCCAGCAGAGTTGCATAACGCTTTAGAGACATTTCACTGCGGATTCTTGCAATCGAAGCGAGGCGATTGCATAACGATTAGCACGGCGCACTCATTACAATGCGATTAACACGCACACTTCCAACCAACCGACCGACCGAAACATCTAGCCTGGCTAGAACCGAAAGCTCTAGAGGCTCTAGACCGGAGCAAGGACGAACTGCGACTGCTTGGAGTTGAGCTAGCCCTCGCTAGACGACGACCCGAAGGCACTAGCAACACTAGCAACACCAGCACGACGGCAACACCAGGTCTAACAGCCACACTAACGGCATTACTAACATCAGCACTACACAAAAATCAATTTCTTGATTTTATTTGGATAACGATTCGTTGGGTTTTTATGTCACTCCGCAAAATCCTTTTTAAAAAGGATCTTTAAGATATTATTGAATATCTTTAGAAATTAAGACAGTAATCAACCAAACTGCAACCACACATTTAAAATAACATTTTTCCACTCTATAAATGTCTTATTTTTTAACAAAAATATTCCTTATTTAAAAAAAGATTTTCTTTATAAGAAAGTATTTTTTAGAATAAAAGAGAAGTCAACACAGCTGCTACCACAAATTTTGAAAAATATTTTAAACACAACGTTAGAATGTTGCACTTTAAAAATTAAAGTTATTTAGTGAAAAGAAATCATTTGATGGCTTATTCTATTCACTATCATTACAGCAAATATTATGAGTTTACACTTCAAAAATATTTTTAAAAAGGTTTATAAATAAATTTAGCACTTATTTTCTACGCTTTCTTGTCTCCACAATAGTTTTTATTTAATCCGTAGATTAGTAGACACTTGCTGAATATTAATGTATTAAATTTATTTAAGATTTGATATGGATTTTAATTTTTATAAATTCACTGAATAATGATCGGGTGTTTTCTCTGCGTGTAGCTCTACTAACAACGATCGATGGCCAAGGCGGGTCTATTTCCGTAACATTTAGTTTAGTTTTGGCCGCGAATCGCGAGTTGTGCGTCTGGGCAAATGCGTTGCGCTGCTGCAACTGAGCTCCGGCTTGACTTGCTGACTAGTTTGCTGCCAGCTGCCTGCTGCCTGCAAAGTCCTGTCCCGAGGACGAGGACTTTGGCTTGGCTTATCCTTTTGTTGTGAGCCCGACGAAGTTGCCTTGGCAACCGAGTGAGTGAGCCTTCGTCTGCACTTCGTGTGTTGCTGCTGCTTGGTGCTTGTGGTGCTCATGTTGCTGCTGTTCCTGCTGATGTTGCTGGTTGCCTGTTACAAGTTGCGTTGCCCATTTTTCTGCTGCTTAGTTTTCCCTCTCTTTTTTTTTTTTTTGTTTTGGCTTTTGGAAAGGAAAAAGGAAGCGTCGACGACAAAGGCCAAGCACAGCTATTTGTATCGGAGCTTCCTATCCCCTTTTGTATCCCTTTCAGCGCCTCAAGTTTTTTTCCTGCACGTTTCACGTCAAATTGAGCGCCAAATGCTTTTGTATGCTCGCATGGTTGTCATTATTGCTGTTGCTGCTGCTGCTGCTGGTTCAACTGATGTTGCTCCTGTTGTTGTGGCAACCATGCATGCCATTTGAACAACACTTGTCGCCAACTGACATTTTTCACGGCATGCGGCCATAAATAATAATGCGACTCAGAAGCAACAGTCCATGCCGCGCATATTGAGCATGCAACATGCTGCACCGCACACGCTGCGTATGCGTGATGGTTGGATAAGAAAAAAGTGTTAAACTGTTGCATTTAAATTAGGTATTATGAAAGTTTTAATCAAAGATTTAATGGGTAACAATTTAATTAAAATGAGTGTATAACTTCATTAACATTTCTTCCTCTAATTTTTGTTTCAATGGTTTTTAGGTATTTTACATTTGTATGCTTTACTATATTTTATTTAAAATATTTGTAGTTGCATCTGAAATTTCAATGTGAAATTATTGTAGAACAAAGTAATAAATTATTGCTATTCCACCATTTTGTTTTCATTATGAGCCATAAAATTATCATAGAATAATTAATCAATAGCAATATTTCTAAAAACCCAATTTGTTCGCCCACAAAATTGCTCTTAATATGCCCCATTTAATTTACATTTCAACATATTCACACTTCCAAAATCTGCAACAATGTGGAAAGAATTTTTACACATTTTTCGCCTATGCGCCAATGAAATGTTCAACATTTGCATATCGGCCGCGTTTAATGGGCACTCGTATGCAATCATCATCATAATTGCCAGCCGTTAGCAATTAATTGAAATTCACGTATTATTTTGGCAAATTTGCTTTTAATTTATGGCGCACTCGTCGTTTAAATGGTCATTTTGGAGGGTGTTGATGGGCAGTGCCCAATATTCGGGGGCGGCAGTGTGGACTGGTCCTGCTTTTAAGCTATTACCATAGGTATAAGGTATAGGTAGACCCAAAGCCAGGTGCACACAGTCGCAGGCCCACTGTTTCCAGTCGCCCGACTGTTTCAAGAACATATGTAAATAGTTGCACGCCATTTTTGCCGCCCCGCTCTTTTATTTCTGGGTTCTCTGTGCACTGGGAAAAAATTCTTCAAAAAATTGGTAACATCATAAATTGAGTTGATCAACTTTAATAGTATTTAAACTGCTTTTATATTGTACATGTCTTTCTGTACTTTTTAAATTTGAGCCTACAGTTAACTATCATAAAGTCAAACCTTTATGTTTTCGACTCAATTGAAAATTGTTTAATAATATTTTTCAATTGGTTTGGAAAAGTAGGTTTTGATACACCTTTAATCCTCTTTTATTTGTAGTCAAAAACGTTTACATATTACATATATTGGGTTTTGAATCATTTTGAATTCATTAAAAAAAGATATTGTAAATGATACGATATGTGTGATTAAACCAAGTTGTTGTTTTTTCGGATTAAAGAACAACAAAGATCTAATGTACTTTTATTTATATGATAAAAAGAAAGGCTTAACTACCCCTAAATCTTTTCTGGATCAGCTAAACAAGTAAATTAAGATAAGCTCATACTTTGTGTCACAAAAAAAAAGGAAAAGTTTATTTACCTTTTGGTATGCATATTGTAGGTGTACTGATAGTGTTCCCATGACTTTTTCCCAGTGCATCTTCTCCTCTCTCTTTTTCGACTCCCTGGGTTTTTGGCCGTGCCAACTGTTTGGTTTGTTGACGGCGTCGGCGGCGTTCGAGCGTCTTGAAATCCAAATCCGGGCGACGTCGGCGGCTTAACAGTAACAGTTTTGACTATAACCGTGTAGTTGTTGCCTGCTCCTCGAGTGTCGCGAATGCTCAAGAGCACGTCCGCTGTGGTGTTGTTTTTGTTGTTGTTGTTTTTGTAGCGCTCTACGGCCGTGAACGACACACAAAAGTTGTTACCATTTTCAGTTTTCCATCTCGCTGGCATAATTTTAGATTTTGTGTGAAAGAGAATTTGTCAATTTAAGGAGCAGGAGGAGCAGCAGGCGGCCGTCGCATTTTGTGTGTCACGCCGCCGCCCCTTCAACAGTTGGCAGCTGGCAACGTGACTCATTAGAGCGTCTCGCTGGTGGATAAAAGTGTGGATTTTGGCAGGGGGACGCGGGGGTGGCAGCCAGCACCCACCACCCACCGACGGTCCCACCCACCGATGATGGATAGTTTCGGTCGCTTCTGGTCACTTGTGAGCTCCACACTGCGCACGCGTTGCGGGTAAGCCAGCACGGGGAACCAAATCAAAACATGGCCAAAGCCCATGTGACAGTCAACTAAAAGGGGGAACTAATGACTAAAATTAAAACTGGAATCTGGAAGTAAGAAAACTAAGATTTTTGGGGGAGTAAATACAAGGGATATGCACTAATCAGAAAATACAAATAAATACTTTAAAATTAGAAGAAAATAAAGATAACAATTTGAAGCATATAATATCTTTCAACCTCTAAAATCAAGACTACAGCCAGTTGAACCTTAAAAAATCCCCACTCTTAGGTTGATGGATTATAGAAAACAAAATGTCCCATTAAAAATCTAGACCACTTTGCAAACAACTAACGTACCCACTTTGTCGAGTGTTTTATGGGTCACCAAAGAGGAAGACAACGCTGCAATGTATGCTACACTTTATACAAATATTTTTGACAGTCGTCTGTGCGATGTGAGTGTGTGTCCTGTGAACTAATGAGGCTGTCACAGTCAAGCAATCCTTTCTGCCCCTCAGTCCCTGCTCCTTGGCCTTTTTCAAGCATTGGCAGCATTAATTATGCATGCCTGTTGATTTATTATGCACGACCATCAAGGTAATGATGGGACCAGGCCACGTCCATTGGTGGAGTGCTACCTTTGACCCACTCCTCTGGCTGTGCTCCGTTACCAGTGGCAACTGGAACTGGCAAAAGGGTCTCAAATGGAGAATTCAAGCGTGTTGCATGACCTGCGAAAGTATTTCATATTTTCACATGTAGCGTAATGAAAATTTTAAGGTCTCACCCATTCCCAGCTTCGATTGCTGGATAGGAGTCACACGCAAAGGTTGCAGGTCCTTGCTGCATTACAGGTGTGTACTGTGCTCCCACATCCACTTTCACACACTCGTGAAATCGTGAGGAAAAGCGTCACGATACCTGCTGGCACCAGGCACCATTCTCCATTTTTCCATTTTCCATTGGTGGCAAGGTCTCGCCCTCGTTCCTCGTCTATGCAAAGTAAAAAGTACCCGCCCTAAAAATAATATAAAATCACATTCAGGTTTGTGGGTTCCACTCCACTCATTTGTTAATTTGATTTGAAATCGATAAGGAAGCATAAAACCTTAAATTATAGGTTACATTATAAACATGATACGGGATGGGGGAAGCCAAAAATATGGTGTCATAGGGTTGACACGCTAAATAAAACAAATTGAGGGAAGGGACAAATTGTAAAGGATTGAAGGTGTGTACTTTATCCAAACAGTATTTAGTCTTAGAGACTGAGACCTCAGATCTCAAACCCTCCAGCCCATCCCTTTTATCCTTCAACCAAAGCAAATAATCCTTTCGCATTCAACCAAATTACAAATTTAAACTGCTCAATATATTATGGGATACAGATACGATGAGTATTCAGTTACCAGAATATGTTGGGTGAGCGCTGCTATGGAGGTGTCTTCGATTTTTCATTATGTTGCCAGACAGGCGCCACTGGAGACCCCAATTCTGGTTTCCTTGCGTGTTCCTAAAGGTGAATGTGCCATGTGTGCGTTTGTATTGGCGGAAGGATAAAGGAAAGGAGAAGTCGTGAGGAAATCGCGGTCGCCGAGGACAAACAATTGCCACTAAATGGCATGTGGCAGACCCCGGCTCCTTGGGTTTCCTTTGATTTTATCGCTCGTCAAGCCCAAGTCGCGAGCATTGATTAAAGTTCGATGTGTTGTCCTGTCTCCCCCCAAGACAGGGACAGGGAAAAGTAAGGCGTAACTGCTTGGGGAGGGTCTCCCGTTCAGGCCCATTGTCTTGCGACACGACCAGCTATTGTGCATTATTGCTTAACTGTCTCAGTTCTTTGAACCAGTTTGGCAGCAGGCAAGCGGCCAAAAGCCAGATGATGTCAACTGGTGGATGGGGAAATGGTGGTGAAATGTAGCACAGGATAAGGGATCTCTTTCTTATGATATTTGTTGTAATTTCACTTATTAAAACTTTTACTTTATATGAAAACGGAGGAGAGTTCAGATCTTAAATAGACATGTGTTAATCTCTAAACAAATTCTTATCAACCCCCCAGCATGGTAATAAATCAATTTTGTTAAAGCTTAAAGTAATTTTAGACGAATTTAAATTTAAGGTGTTTATAGCTAAATTATTACTCCTTTATTATTATAATTATTAACCCCACATTCTTTTATTTTAATTCCAGCCTACGTTATCTCTATAAGATGTCCCTGGCTGTGTCGCTGCGCCGAGCTCTTTTGGTGCTGCTCTCCGGCGCCATATTTATCCTGACGGTGCTCTACTGGAATCAGGGAGCGACCAAAGTCCAGGCTTACAATGAGGCGCTGGAACGCCCCCATAGCCACCGGGATGCCAGTGCCTTTCCCATGTGAGTCTTACCTGTCAATCAGGAAAAAGGAACCGTACTAATCCCTCTTAATTTGCAGACCCGTCGAGAAGTCCTGGACGTACAAGTGCGAGAATGATCGATGTATGCGGGTGGGCCACCATGGCAAGTCCGCCAAGCGGGTCTCCTTCATCAGCTGCTCGATGACTTGCGGGGACATCAACATTTGGCCCCATCCCACCCACAAGTATGTGCTGAGCTCGCACACCCACAGCTTCTCCGTGGAGGATGTGCAGCTGCAGGTGGACACAACGCATCGGGAGGTGCGCAAGCAGCTGCAGCTGGCCTTCGACTGGTTCCTTAAGGATCTGCGGCAAATTCAGCGGCTGGACTTCGTGGGCAGTTCATCAGAGCCAACCGTCAGCGAGTCTACTTCAAAGTCACGTCGTCATGCAGACTTGGAGCCGGCAGCCACGCTCTTTGGAGCCACCTTTGGTGTGAAGCAGGCTGGAGATCTCACCAGTGTGCAGGTCAAGATCAGTGTTCACAAGTCGGGAGACCTAAACTTCAGTCTGGACAATGATGAGACTTATCAGTTGACCTCCACAAGTAAGTTATCTTATTTTATATGAATTTACACTACCTAGAAAATGTACAAATGTCCGTAAATATTTGGTTTCTTGGTGGTGTAACCTCTTTAAGTCACTTTGAAGACTAATATTTATATTTCTTTTACCTTAAGCAACCGATGGACACCGCCTTCAAGTGGAGATCACAGCAAACTCCTACTTTGGAGCCCGCCACGGCCTCTCCACGCTGCAGCAGCTGATCTGGTTTGATGACGAGGATCGTCTGCTGCACACGTACGCCAACAGCAAGGTGAAGGATGCCCCCAAGTTCCGGTATCGCGGCCTGATGCTGGACACCTCGCGGCACTTCTTCTCGGTGGAGTCCATAAAGCGGACGATAGTGGGCATGGGCCTGGCCAAGCTGAATCGCTTCCATTGGCACCTGACGGATGCCCAGAGTTTTCCCTACATCTCACGGTATTACCCAGAGCTGGCCGAGCATGGAGCTTACTCGGAGAGCGAGACGTACACGGAGCAGGATGTGCGCGAGGTGGCCGAGTTCGCTAAGATATATGGTGTCCAGGTTATCCCCGAGATCGATGCTCCTGCCCATGCGGGCAATGGTTGGGACTGGGGACCCAAGCGCGGAATGGGCGAGCTGGCCATGTGCATTAACCAGCAGCCGTGGAGCTTCTACTGCGGAGAGCCTCCGTGTGGACAGCTTAATCCGAAGAACAACCACACCTACCTCATTCTGCAGCGCCTCTATGAGGAGCTGCTGCAGCAGACTGGGCCCACGGACCTCTTCCACCTGGGCGGCGACGAGGTGAATCTCGACTGCTGGGCGCAGTACTTCAATGACACGGATCTGCGTGGCTTGTGGTGCGATTTCATGATACAGGCAATGGCCAGGTGAGCGTGGGTCGTTTAAACTTATCGTAGATATGTGTTTATAAATTTTAATCAAACAGATTAAAGCTGGCCAACAATGGAGTGGCTCCCAAGTACGTGGCTGTGTGGTCGAGCGCCCTGACCAACACCAAGTGTCTTCCGAACAGTCAATTCGCCGTGCAGGTGTGGGGCGGCAGCACCTGGCAGGAGAATTACGACCTGCTGGACAACGGCTACAACGTGATCTTCTCGCACGTGGATGCGTGGTATCTGGACTGTGGCTTCGGTAGTTGGCGGGCCACCGGAGATGCTGCCTGTGCTCCCTACCGCACCTGGCAGAATGTCTACAAGCACAGGCCGTGGGAGCGGATGCGTTTGGACAAGAAGCGCAGGAAGCAGGTGAGCTTGATTGACCTTTGTCAGCCAGAGAAACTCTTGATAATCTGTTATCTGTTGTTATTAGGTGCTGGGAGGAGAGGCGTGCATGTGGACGGAGCAGGTGGACGAAAACCAGCTGGACAACCGGCTGTGGCCGCGGTCAGCCGCTTTGGCCGAGCGGTTGTGGTCGGATCACAGCGATGATCACGACATGGATATAGTGCCGCCGGATGTGTTTCGCAGAATCTCATTGTTCCGAAATCGACTCGTCGAGCTGGGCATCCGGGCTGAGGCCCTGTTCCCCAAATACTGTGCCCAGAATCCCGGCGAATGCATTTGATATTACCTCTAAGAAGTAAAAGTAACCTCCTACAATCCTTTAATCCCGCGACCCCTCCCGAAATGTGCGTTAGTTAGTTGATAGTCTAATTGTTATTTTATACGGATACCTAGGCTTCGTTTCGCAGGGAAGCAGGCGACTGTTTGAAATGGTTTCTGGCATAAACCATGACTCGAATTTCGTTTTCATAGAACAAACATACATACTACACACACCCATTACTAGTACAATCCATCCCGAATTATAACGCACACAGACATTGCAGATGGAACAGAGAGAACGGTGGGAAGTACATGAGCAGAAATGACCTAGTAGGGAATCTAGTTGAGGTTGATATGCAGGTGACGTTGGACATTAGGGTTCATAGATTTAGTTGTAGATTTCATACGCATCAATTCACATACACAGACATAGGCTTATGATAAATATATATATATATTAATACGTAGCTCTAGATGATAATACACGATTGAGAAATTACAAACTTTTTGATATTTTTAAAAGCTTTATTCGCAGAATATTTAATATTAAGTTTAAGGTGACATCAAATGATCTTTTCTTCCTCCTTTTTTACCTTTGTTTTCGTTTAGTTTCATTTTAATTTCGCGTTGCCTTAAGTTAAAATACATTAAATTACATTTTCAGTGATATAAACAATGTGACCTTAAGAATCAGAAAGAAAAACAAAAAAACTGCTAAAAGAGTAAAACTTAGAATTAACATTAACAATTAATCGTTACGAACAATTTTTGCACGCATTGGCACACAACTGACACTCGACTAGTAAATTAGTAGCTAATTTAGAATGTACACTAAAACGGGGGAAAAATATGGTTGGGGTATTCACAGTTTGTTTGTTTCGATATTTCTACATTTGGAATGATTGATAAAATCCCTATGTTATCCAACTTGTTTTCGTACTTAAGATTTTGCAACAAAATATAGGAAAACGAAAAACCTAACTCCTGAATCTACATTAGTTTTTACAATCTCTGCTGTAACTCCAAGTCACTCTCGAAAATAAACTACAAGTCCAGTCTAAGCGGGCTTTTACTTTTGGGGGCGGCCACTGGCCATAGTTTTTAAATATTTTGGTACAGGAAATTGAATAGTTCATGACAAGATGCGGGCTGTCACTTCGTTATTTACTGGAAAGTTTTTTTTAATTCAGCTTGATTATATTCCACTTATCCATCTTTGACATCTAGCTAAGGAATGAAATGAGCCAAAAGAGGCTTCCCTTTGACAAGGCTTCACCAGAAAACGGAGCAAGTAATCCGGAGAATACCTCGCTCTAGTTGCGACCCTACTTCCCTCAGTTTTCGGGCAGTTTCACGAAATGGAATTAATAAACACCCACGATTCCTAAACGAAATCTGTGATATCGATGCTGTGGTAACGTTGAAGAGATCCCAATCTAGTGTGTGGCGAAGGACGCAGGCAGATCACACATTCCTCCGTGCTGAAAATCAATTATAATTAGTCACAAGAAGCCACAAAATAACTAAAGATTCTGCTGTTTGTATATAAAAAATATAATACTTTAATCTGAGCTCTTATAAGGTAAACTAGCATGCAATACTTATGGACAAAAGGATATGTGGAGAGAAATCTCTGTGTCGTATACAAATTTGTGTGTGGTGTTCATTCATAGTGTCCGGTGGGTACGGGACTTGTTGATGTCAGTCTACAAGAAACAATAAACAGAAAGAAGGAAAAACCCAAATCAAAAACATGGAATAAGACACAAGATAAATTAACAGCCATGCAGAATACATTTACAGAATAAAGGAAATCCAGAAAAAGGGCTTGTGTGTTAGTAGTTTTAGCGAAACGAGTGCAATTTAGCTTTGTTATTTGTGTTCAAGAAGCATTTACAGAGGAGAAGAGAAAGCATATACATGAGCATTACGTATACGCACCGTAGACTTTCGGTTCGCGATCTCAGCGAGTAGTCTTTTGAGGCGCGATGCCTGGAATGGAAATTAATTGGTTAAGTGAACAACAACGACGACAACAGCGAACAACAACAAAGTAGCAGCCAATAGCCACATCAACTAAAAAGTGCAAAGTGTAAAGCCAATATGTCAAGAGCCACGGGTTATATCCAACCACAACAACAATGCGTTAGAATGCCAAATGAGTGCGTTCGCCTTTTGATGATTGGTTTAGCCTATCCCACCTGCGATTCTTGATGGAGCTGTTCCTGTGGATATTCCTGCTCTCCCTCCAGCGGGTGAAGCGATGCCTCAGCGTCTGTCGCACCTCAGAGTTTAGGAAGCAGTAGAACAGAGCCACAAAGAAGCCCTTTAAGGAGATGTTTTTATTAAAAAATGGTATAAAGACTCAAAGGGGAGATACTTGCCTGCGTGCTGATGAGAAAGGCTCTTATGGCCTCAAAGAGATTACGACTGATGCCATGTTCTGGGCCTGTGAGCACCAACAGATAGGTGATACCAAAAAGAGGAATCAGCACCAGGAGCGCCTTCGAGGCCTTGTAATACTGCCGCGTTTCCAGCGTGTGAGCTGAACGCAATTTAGTGATGAGCACCTGTAAAATATAAAATATAAATTACTTAAGGAAGTAGCATACTTTAGGTCCACTTTAAACTCACCCACATGATGCGTATGAGAAATACTAAATTAACCAGCAAAGCCACTGAGGCGGGTCCCTTGAAAATCCAGTCAATGTGAGATTCACGCATCCAAGTGCACTCAATGTCCAGCTTTAAAAAAATCAAAATATGGTTAAAAAATATCCTTAAAGTGGCGTAACAAACCCACCCCATTGAAGTGATCATTTTCGAGATGCGGAGCAAATGCCTTGGCAATGGACCATACCAAAATACATAGAGCTGGACAGCCCCAGCCTATTAAAGCGTAGATAATAAAGCTAATGTTATCACTGGAGAACGTTTGCACCACCAACGTGTACAGATAGAGGCCTATAATGAAAGAAATTGATAAAGGAAATCAATTGAATCGGTATCCATGCCTTTGAACTCACCCTCCACGAACATCCAGAAAAAGTTGGTTAGGTAAAAGTATTGAAACATGATGACCAGCGTTATGCAGCCAGCCTGACTAGACTCTGTGGTTATCTGAGTTAATTAATAAAATTATAGAACATATTATAAATAATAAAAATATAACCTACCACTTGCAGAAATAAAGTGAGTATCCACAGAAGAGCTGAGGTGATGTAGGTGAGGAATAGATTTGCATGAATGGTGTTGCGCAGGCAGCGTAGATCTCTGAAAATATTTAAGATTATGTATGAATTTATTATATTTATTTAAAAATTTAGAAGCTCACTTGAAGCTGAGGAATATGATGAGGGCCACCACCAAGGTGGCAAAGCTTAGAAAATAACCACAGGCATATATAATAGCTGGCAGATCAACGTTAGGGGAGAAATCAGGAACTGAGGGTACGGAACCCGACTGCTGATGACACCGATCGTAGTCCGAATAGTGATCCCATGTTCCGTTTAGAAAGCAGAAGCGAGTGGCATTTTCTAGGGGTAAACAAAGAAATTATTTAAGGTATTTCCAATGGAATCTCAATTACCCACCTGTGGTGTCGTAGTGAACGCCCTTGAATTCCTCAAAGCAGGGCAAAACAGCCAAACTGCCAGCATTTGTGCGGGGCCAACACAGCACCGAATCAAAGGAACTGGGACACTGTAAAATCTGTTAAATCAACAACCAATATCAGATTATGTATATGCAAAGAAAACATAGTTTGAAAATAACCTTGAATAAACAGCATTAAACATTTAGTATAGTCATTAAGTTTCCCTTCTATATAAACGAAACTGACCTAAACCAAGCCTATTAAATCAAAGTGCGTCTTGATGTATTCACTTCTGGTCTTGTAATTTTATAGTTCTGACGCATTTTCCTTTAATCAACTGAATATTCAATCCGTATGTATCCAAAAAAGAATCACCCGGCGGGGTGGCTGAAGCTTTATTTATATATTTGCAATGGCGCGCTAAACAATTTCATACAAACGGATATACAAGGTAGGTATATATTAATGTTAAGTATACGACCGGGTGGTGGCGGTTGTTTACCCACAGTCTACGGTATAAAGTCTTACTAGCGGCAGAAACAGAGCTTCCATTGATATTTTTATGGGCTTTATCAGCTGACCAAAGACTCACCAATGAATTGCCTTGTGAAATTGTCAATTCTTTTATGGCTTTCACTGATAAACTTAAGCTTTTGTGACATCTAATGCGATCGGACTTAGCCACGCGACAAAAAATGAGCTGTCAACGAATTAGCCAAACAAAATAAACATGGGAACTCCACCAATATTTGTCTTTGCACATCTGATTTTCATTCATTAGGCCATGAGAGGTATTTCATGACATTTCCAAATAATAACGCCCTTGGATTTCTCCGTCGAGATAAATAAAAACGACCAATTGCAACGTCAAGTGGGTTTCCTTGGGTTTAAATTTGTTTACAGCCAAGAGGAATACATAAATAAATAGCTGGTGCATTTTCCGGAAATAAAGTGCAGTTAAAATATTTAAACGAAAATAATCCAAAAGCTTTCAGCCGGGGTTTCCATATTGTACTTAAATTGGAAGACAGATTGACAGCCGAATGGATTGAAGGCAAATAAAACGGAAAAGATTATGGATCAATTAGCGAGAACGATTAATGGGGAAATTGTTCAGTAGACACACAAACAATGGCTAATTAAAGAATATTTTTAGGCTCTTGGCTCGTTGAGGCTCTTCTTATTTTGATTACCCATCTGAAAATGTTGATTGTTCAATTTAAAATGATGGATTGATATAAACATAACAATTTGAGAAATTTTTGGATATTGCGTGATTAATTTATGGATTTGTTAGAATTCATATATTTTCATCACCTCGATAAGCAAATGTTATTGTGATGAATTTGTTATTTTTTAATAATTTATTGTTCTTTACCAGAGCTTTAATATAATTTTGAGTGCATGAAAGTTTTGTTAAAACTTGAATATTAAAGTCT